>CM065591.1:241967796-243167796 GCA_033119425.1 Bufotes viridis | reverse complement strand
GTGAATTCATTTTTCTGGATGTCATATAACAGTTATATATTGTGTTCACAGAAGCAGAAAAGATAATATGCCTTTAAGATTCAGTAAATTAATGTAAGGTAAGCTCAATGACACAGCAGAATTCACAACAGAAAGCATAGAGTTAAACTGTTGCTACTGCCCAGGAGTTTTAACCAATCACAGCCAACCTCACACTGAGTATGTGTGGGAAATCCCCTAGCAGAATCTTCTGGAGTCAGCATAGACGAGAGGAGAGGAGCTGAACAGACACATCCAGTCAGAGCTGTGTTTTATGGGAACAAGAGGCCAAATAGGTATTTAGAACAGTTAAATAATGTTCATATTGTTAATACTGTGATCAGAACTATATACTGAGACCAGTTGTATATGTTTGTTTACAGTTCCACCAAACTGCGACTAAACTACGCACAAACTGCGACCAAACTGCGCAAACTGAGCAAATCAAACTAAATCAAACCAGCAGTTAAACCACCATTTTATGTATACCACCATTTTGTGATACTTTATGCGACATGTGTTTGTACATGGACTTTCTGTTGCGGAGGTGGCAGTGTTATATATGGAAGAAAAGTTGAAGTTAATAAAGAAGTTATTTTAAGCATTTGATGTGCTCTTTAAGCCTACTGTTTCCATAGAACGGCGCTAGAAGAATTAGCTCAAAAGAAACAAGACTAAAGCAGAGTAATAGTCTGGTTGGACTAAAAAGTTAGAGATAACAAATCCTTCTAATGCCACAGCGCAAAAGGCACTTCATAGTGCTGCGCCTGCCACACCATTTATTCTAGCAGGGGACGTAATGGTTGGCAGGAACAGGGCTAACTATTTTGTTCTACCGAACTTTGGAACGAGTGGGCTGGTCTGAATTCCTGCCAGGATGGGGAGTTCTAGTCTAGCTAGGATAGGAGAGAAGAGTTCCAGTTGAGAGAGTGGGGGAGTGAGCAAGCACACAAAGAGCTCCTACTCCTAGGAACCGCACCTAATTCTCCTGTGAGACCAACACTTCAGAGAGATCATCAAAATCAAGAACACTGCTTCAAGAGAGTGATCAGTGAATTAGAGCTTTACAGACACTGCTGCAAGGTGAGGGCCTACGGCTCAGACACCACCACCTACCTAAACCACCACTAGGCCATACTAACATCAAGCTGATATTACAGTGAACACCTAACTCCACAAGTGCTTGCTTGCTCAGCTGCTATTAAATGCATTTGAAGTTATACCTTAAAGCGACTTTTATACATTCGCTTCTGTCCTCATTCTTCAAACTACATTTTGACTGCACCAATCTCCAGCACTTAATCATGGCCATTACCACTCTGCCATCCTCTGCACCAGCTCCTCTGGGGCTTGCTGCAAGTGTACATAAGATTTGTTCAATCTCATTTACTTTGCTGGTACTGTATTATGCTATGGTTTTTCTGCGTGGAATCTGCATGGAAAAATGTGTGTAATCTGCAAAATGTGCAGGCACCCTAAGACTGCAACTAAACAAAGAGCAAAGTAGGCACAAACAAAAATATTATATAGAATTTACCTTAAAAGCCCTCATGTTTAGCATGTCGTAAATGAAAGAAAATTGTGTTGCATACAGAGTAAACATGCACTACAAATTCTGGCACAAATCACATTGGGAGAGATTTATCAATACTGGTGAAAAGGAAAACTAGTTTGTCCATAGCAACAATAGCAACATGAACAATTCATTGTTCAGAACTCCTTTGGAAAATGAAAGGATCAATCTGATAGGCAACTAAACCAATTTTTCTTTGCACCAGTTTTGTTAAATTCCTCAAAAATTTGTTGTGTTGTTATACAATTTGTTGTACATCATGTAGACAATTATTTGAGATCCTGGACAACCCTTTTAACCCCTTCCTGACCAGCCTTCCTGATTGGGTCTTTAAAGGGAGTCTGTCACCACATTTAAGCATATTTGACTGATCAAATAGCGTTATATGTGCCACCCAGAACTTAAAAATGGTACCTTTGTTGTATCTAATGGAGTTTTCTTTCAGCCAAAAATGAACTTTGAAGATTATGTAAATGCGACCTCTTAAGTGCCCAGGGCGGCGTCTCAATCGTCCGGGCCCCAGGCAGCACCTCCTTCCCGGCTCATAACCCCGCCCTCTGTGGGCCTCTGCCCGCCCGTTTACTCTCCTCCTCTCTCCTTTTCCACTGCGGCTGCGCGGTCAAATTCGTAGCGGGCGCATTGTATTTTGGACATTTTCAGACCTGGCGATACCAATTATGGTTAGTTTCTGTTGTCTATTTTTATATGTAAAAATGGGAAAGGGTAATTTGACTTTCTAATACTTATTTTTTTATATTTTTAAAAACATTTTTTACATTTATTTGTAGTCCACCTAGGTGACTTGAACACTTGTGATTGTTTGACAGTTTATACCATAGACTGAAAAACATTAGTATTGCAGTCTATAGTGCTTATGACAACTTCTTATTCTTCTTATCATGCTCTGCCACAGGCAGGGCTTAATAGCAATTACTTGTGTGATAGGCTTGGGAGCCCCAGGCAGGCACCAATAAAATAGGCAATGGGAGAACAGATGGAGGCCAGTCCCTCTGTTTAACCACTCAGATGCTTCAGTCACTATTGCCTTTGGTATCCGATAGGTTAACTGACCAGGATTGGAACTGCCTCCTGGATAACACAGCAAGCACCTGCCTGGATCTTACTCCATAAACCCCTTCTGCCATTATGACACACGTGTATGGCAAATGTAGGGAAGAGGTTAATGGATTGCAGTTGCCATTACATTCTAGCCGTTATGAGTTTTTGAGACTTTAGTAAGGGTATTTTCTGTAAAGTGCGTAAACCAGATGTAAGGGGTTGAGAAGAGAGTTAGCAGTGATAAAGCTAATTAGACAAGAGTAGACCCATTGTGCCATGGGTCTAGAGATGAAGGGGAAATGAAAGATGCATTATTGGTTAGCAGTGCAAGGGGGGTGGAGAGTTTTTTTTAGCATTAGGTTTGAGAGCATGTTTACAACAGGAGGAAAAGAACATTAATTTATACAAAAGGACATGTTCTAACATTCTAACATTACTAATCCATTATTTTAATATAAGGCATCTGAAAGGGACAAATACTCACAGCACTGTAATTTTTTTATTTTTTTACCATTTAATATTGTTTTTGGCATTGACCGTAGTACCAGTATTAATAGCAATGGTACCTGAAATTGTTCTCTAAAGAACATAAAAACCAAAGGTGTAACAGAAGGATAAAAGCTGAACAAACAGCAGCTGTGAGCTGTCTGCAGGAACATGATGTACGATACCGCCTCTTGTCCATGCTCTGCTATTTAAAGATAGTGTTTCTAAAGGGCTCCAGGACTTAACAGAGGATGCTCTAAGATGGTTCTGCTTTTTTCCAGGTTGAGAAAAGGAAGTGGTATGAAGAAATTATTGTGTTCCCCTTACCCCAAACAAGTTGCAAAACTGTAGCCTGTATTCTCATAAGGCTGAATCCTTGAAACCAAACATATGAGTAACAAAGATATTACATGCAAGCTGTCTAGAAAGTTACACTAACCGCCATGGCAGACTTCAGGGCAGGGAGTTTGTACAGAGATTAATAGAAAAATAAGAGCTAAGCAAATAGATTTTGCACAAATTAGATATGTTATGAATGACCCGAAAGTTTTGGATTTCACCAAATTGGAAATGTTTGGAATTCGACCCGTACAAATTGCTCAAAAGGGCCGCCACCGTTCAGATACAGATCACAAGACATAGAAGAAGGATCACATGATTGTGTGTGGCAGCCCAATTGGCTTCTCCATAATGCCATGCAGGCCCTCTAGCACAGCCAATCATGAGGGACTATAGGTGTGGGTCCCTGATAACTGCCGCTTTGTGGGGGATACACATATGAGAGAGAAGACATCTGACAGGAAGAGATAGTAAAGCACAGAATATAGATGTTGTCAGTGAATATTTTTTTACAGGGAGGAGAAGAGAATAATTAGTTATGGTAAGTTCGCTTCTGCACCATGCCTGATCTAGCACAAAGGCTGGCTGTCGGCCGGACAAAAGCTGTTGCATGCAACAGCTTTTGTCCAGATGACGTTTATGCTGGAAAGCAGCCGGATCACTGCATTATAGTCAATGGGCATAAGGCAGTGGATTGTAGAATCCGGGGATGTAATTTCCAGCTTAATCCAGCAGGATGCTTTCTACCAGAACAGCCTGCCGTAATCGCTGCCACATATGCGATCATACCCTTAGATTCAAAATAAATTGATAGCGAGATACATTTTAGAGAGACACTGGAGTCAGTGGCAGTGTGTTAGTGAGAAACAGGCGGTAATTGCTATGATGTCATCAATAATATTAATTCTGGTCATGGTCATGACATGGACGTCATTTACTGTCTTGCATGTGTGTCCATGCGAGAGGGTATTCACACCAAAGTGGACAAAATTGTCCTCTACAAGTGTGGAAAACAGTACATGAAAATTAATCAGACATGGATTGTACCACCTACTTCTTATGCCAATGAAAAGATCTGCCATTGCTGGTAGTGGGGACTGGCTATTCACTATGCCATTGATTCCACTGCCATTGTCTGCCTGTCCATTATGTTGCATACAGTACTCCTACTGCTGCTGCTACTACTACACTTGTGCACCTGACTTGTCCATCATATTCCATACTGTAGTGTTGCTGCTGGAAAATATAACTAATAAACCTGAAACTGCTCACGAAAAAGATACATTTTTGATGGCTTTTATAAAAAGACATTGCTTCTTGACTTGCCGAGACCACCAGACACACTGTCCCATGTGGTAATGGTAGTGGAAATGGTGGAGTATATACAGTAGTGTTAAAAAAAATAGCCTGATAAATCACTGTTTTGGGTAGAAGTGATATTTTTACATAGCAAATGTCATGCTCTAACGAGGGTCCTACCGAGCCCTAGAACATCTCCGAGGCATAACAAACCAAGGCAAGCAGACAAAGCAAGGACCAAAAACGATTACTTTATTAACAGAATCAGGACATGACAGTGAGATCGACCAGCAGGTAAGGGTATAGAAGCAGGTAACACCACTGGACGAAGTGCACGGGTTTGACTTGGGGCCACTTACCTGCAGAGACCGACAGTGCAAGCACCAGTGGTCCACACAAACATAAGGACTGGAACCCAGGCAAACAAACTGGAACCTAAACAACCGCACAGGACACAGTTCAGTCAAGACAAAGGAAACCAGAACACAAGCAGATGCCTGGACCCATTTTCTATGTAGTGCCGGCGATGTGCGGTCCGCAAATTGCGGAACGCACATCGCCGATGTCCGTGTTTTGCGGAACCCAAATGGACACACACGGACGTGTGAATGGACCCTAATTCTGAGTAACTGAATTATTAATTCAAAGTGGTGTGCTAATAATTACAATAAGTGAAAGGTAGAATCTGATTGGTTGCTATGGACATCAAAGCCAGCTATCCTTTACGCCAGTTTTGATAAATCTCCTCTATTTACTGGCCCAAAGAGAAATGGCGCAACATTATGTGTATTAAAAGCAAAATTGTTCTTTTTGGATCTAGTGGCCACATATAGTATGTCAGATGACCCTGAGCACTTACTTCAAGCCACTGTACACTATAAAGACAGTAAAGAATGGTGGTAAATCCCAATATGGACAGGCTCGGACTGGCCTACAAATGGCCCATAGTCTCCCACTCATTGCACAAGTGGCACATAACACAGTAGACCTACTGCACTACATACAGATACTCAATGTACAGCACCGCAACCAGTCTATGCTCATATAAAAAAAAACTTGAAGATTATTAAAGAAAGTACCCAGTTTATTATTACAGACACGATCAGAGCTGAGATGTCTTCCAGGTATAGAGGAAAGCTAGCCAGTGTCTTATTTTCCCCAGGACCTACCTTCTTAAAGTTGTCACAGGGACCCCATATTCAATCATCAGGTAGCATCTTGCTGCTGTGTAAACAGGTAATATTTGAATAAATCCTTACAGTAAGCTCCCAAAATAAATTTTACTGGTGGGCTCTAGGCACCCCAGTCTGACACTGATCATAGTAATGCCCTTATGGAGCTAAGCTGCAGTGTAAAGAGTGTGTCTCTACATCAGTGCATGAAGCCAACACAGAGACACTTACAGTACCTGAGTGCGCATAGCAGGGCATAGCAGTCATTGTGTCGGTGACTGAGAGGGTGACAATTCAGGTTCATCTGCAGAGCTGAGAGAGTAGAACTCTGCATCTGAACTGGGGGTTCAGCACTGGAAATGAGGCATTCACTTCACACCCAAAACACATATTACTAACAGCACAGTCACTTTTCACCTAAAGTCATAGTTTTCACAAAAGTCCCTCTCATCATCCTCTACACTGTCACTTGCAAGTTGCTTGCAGAGGAATGAAATCCCAACTCCCGTTGCACAGGACACTAAAGTTTCTCTGCTGGGCGCTAGGCAAGCCAATCAGCAGCAGGTTCTGAAAGCTAATGCTGATTGTCCAGCCCCATGCCCATTAGCGAGACAACAGAGCGCTAGTCGTGACTCCAGCAGGTGCTAAGTAAAAGGGGGGTTCCGAAAACAGGAAAGAGGAAGCAGGAAGTTGGAAAGCAGAGCCTGAGCCCTGGACAGGGACTCAGGAGCGAGAATTAAGTGTAATTAGGAGGCCGGGCCTTTTGTCCAAGACCTGGCCCACTTCCTCCAGGGGCCCCATAGCAGCTGCATAGTCTGCCTCTGTTGGAGGTACACCACTGACTGTACCTCTTAATTTTTTTATTCTTTTTTTCAGTACAGTCTGTATGAGACCCCATGCACATAACCATATCTGTTTTGCCGTCTGCAAATCGAGGATCCGCTAAAAATATGAATGTGGTCTATGTTACATCCACATGTTTTGTGGACTTGTTGACTTTAATGGGTATGTTTTTTTTTGTTTGTTTTTTAACATCTTTTTATTAAAAGATCCAATCAAAAGTTTACAATTTGGCCATACAAAGGTTTCACGAACAAATCGGTACAGAATAATTTGGTATAAACAGGCATGAACAATATATGTCTGGCATTTTTCAATTTTTTTGTCAAACACAACAACCCAATCCAAACTACCAAAATACCCTTCCCCACCCTCCTCCCCTGTGGCTGCTTGTCCGAAAAGTCCGGTAAAGTCCATCGTAGAAGGATTCCAGCAACGACGCGCCCCTCCCCGAGATCACCTCGGTTGTTTATCACCCTATACTTCCAATCTGCCCAGCTTCCCTCCTATTTGGGCCTCCAGATACCACTTTATTTGTGTGAAGGGGGACATTAATTCTCTAATTTCGGTGTCTGACAAGGACTCTTCAATGAACTTTCTCCATTTCTTGAAAAACTTTCATACCGATTTCTCCTTGAATCGCTCCATTTCCACCCTTTCCATAAGAAGCGTATATTTTATGATACCTATCACCTCATCCCATGTGGAGGTGTCCTTTTGGAGCCAGTACCGCAAAATAGCTTTCTTAACTGCCATGAGGAGTATATGCACCCCTTTTTCCGCTACTCCGTTCCCCTCTCCTCCTGCCTGATCCATTGGAATATACTGAAAGATACATTGCCGAGGGTCCTGTGCTATCTCTACTCCCCAAACTATTTTGACATAATCTCTTGCTTTGTCCCATAGAGAGGTCAAGTTTGGGCAGTGCCATAGGCTATGTAATAAATTCGTTGACGGAGTCAATGGAACCAGGGATTCCCAACCAGTCTCCCAAGCTGGTACTTGCCCAGTCTTAAGCTGTTTACCTTCTGCGATCTGACGAGTGCAGGTATGATCAGCTTAGAATAACCGTTGACAAATGTAATAAATTCGCTCTAGGTAACGAGCATTTAGGACATTGCCTTAGATAATGGGACGGATCGTTCCTGTAAGACAAGTCAAACGCATACGTGGCTCTGTGTATAATTCCTAATTGCATCTCCTGCCATTGCTCATTGTAAATCGCTTTACGTATAAATTCAAAACCGTCTCTAATGTGTTTGGCTAATGTCTGAGTCCCCAATTCCCGCTAACATGACGAAAAGATTGTTTCGACTATGCTTATAGTTTGGGTACTATGTATCCTGCGATATAGCGCTGACAAAGGGAGAATAGAATTATTCGTGCCTATTAGTGCGTCAAACCAAGTTACTCTATCTGGTTCACCCAACTTCTCTGATTGGGCTTTGCAGTAGGACCGAATCTGTTGAAACGGGAGAAATTGGGAGGCGGGTAGGTTATATTTGGTCTTGCATTCCTCCCAGGTGAGCAGGCTTTGATTTGACGTGTCCAAAATGTCAGTGATTCCTTTCGGCTTCCATTCGCTATACATTTTATTCTCCCTTCCCTGGGGGAAGGCCGGTAACACCCACAATGGCATGTGAGGGGTAATACAGATGGGACAATCTATGTATCTTTCGCACCGCCTTCCATGCCACTATGGTGTCCCTTAATAATATGGATTGTTTAATTTGGTGCGGGATATCTCTCCACCGCGTATGCATGGTTTAGCTAGCTCTCTTTCCAAGGGGCCAGCTGAGAAATGAGTGGTTCCCCAAATCCAATCTTTTGCATGTCTACTGAGGGCCGCTAAATTATAATGTCTTATATTGGGCATATGCAGACCTCGTTCCCATTTCAACATTGTCAGCTTTGCAAAGGATATCCAAGGCCTCTTTCCTTTCCAAAGGAAAGATGTAAATGCTGCTTGTAACCTACTGACATCAACATGTTTAAGTAGTATAGGAATGGTTTGTAAGGGGTATAATAATTTTGGAAAGCTGGTCATCTTCAGTAAGCTCGCCCTTCCATGTAGGGATAAGGGTAACTCCCTCCACGTATTTAATTCCCCTATAATTTTTTGCAATAAAGGCGGATAGTTGAGTGAGTAAAGAGAGGTTGAGGACTGTCCTATTTTAATTCCTAGATAGGTAAGATAGTCTTGTCTTATTTCAACTTTGTACCTTTGAGCGAGTCGTAGGGCTGTTTGGCGAAAAAATAATATCTGGCTTTTAGAGATATTTGGAATATGGAGTGCAGTCCCTTTGATACAGTCTTAGGTGGTTCTGATCAATAACTACCCACCTAAGACTGTATCAAAGGGACTGCACTCCATATTCCAAATTGGAACTTTATCTGGGGCACTGGGCCCTTTAAAGATACCTCATAACCAAACAGACTGAAAGCGTTATCTGATCCGTCTGACATCACACCACATGACACAGCTAAGCTATTGCTCTATGGCAAACATTGCAAACTGTACCACATGAGACGCTGAGGTCCACACTCCACACAGCCAGGAAACTCGCACCAGAGTAGCCGGAATCTACAATCAGGAGGATTGCAGGACACAGCATCATTCGGTTATAACATAGAACTAAAAGATCTACAGCCTGGAGATCAGCAAGCGGAGGTGACAGGTAAGAGGCTGTGCAAGGGGGACGCCCCAGGCGCCAGCCTGATTCTTGATACCTAGCCTCCAAAGAGACTAATTCCATCTGTCTAAATATACTGGCAATTAATCTTTTGCAGCGTCATCCACTAACAGCACTATTAACCTTTGCGATAACTAACTTTTGGGAGAACATTTCTGATTCTCTAAGCTGGAGCACTTACTTTATCTTATATGGTTTTACAGTTTATCAATTTATCCGATTATTTATCAATGTATTATTGATGCACCATTTATGTTTATTTAGAGCCTTAATGATTTGGTATACTTCAAGGTAGATTGAATATTCTTTACACTAGTTGTCACTAATCTAGTCACCGCTCAAGCCCTTTTTTGCAACTAAGTATAGCGATTGTCAATCACTGCTTGACCAGCTGTGAGGATTAGAGGTCTGGTATCCAACCACCAATACATTCCAGGATTGCATGGGAAGATATGGTAGCTTATTTTAACATTTAATATTATTATAATTTTTTTTTTTTTATATATATAACAACATATACAAAAAACACAAAAAACCAAAGATCCATATTACACAAATCGATAGTACAAATACAATAACATCATACCCCAATACCCACCCACCACCCTTTGGAGAGAGAGAGAGAGAGAAAGGAAAAACAAATATACAACACATGACAACTGGCCTTAGTTCAACCATTTTTTCCATATTTTAGAAATTTTTTCTGCTCTGTCACTATGTCTTTCGGACTTCCCTTCTAGTTTAATCAAATTAGCAACTGCTTCTTGCCACTGTCCCACTGTAGGAGGATCTACATTTACCCATTTCTGAAGTATGAGAAGTCTAGCTTGAAATAGTATTGTGCCTAAAACCAACCGTATCTCTTTTTTTAATTTTAAATGTTCTGTAGCTCCTAATATACAAACTACTGGATCTTCAAAAACTTGAACACCCATAAATTCTAATACAAGTTCTGCAATTTCTTTCCAGTATCTAAAAAGTTTAGGACACCTCCAAAAACAGTGTATAAGATCCGCCTTCTCTCCTTTACATTTTGGGCACTTATCAGAAGTTCTCACACCCAATTTCTTTAACGCCCAGGGAGATCGATGTAACCTATGTACTATAAAAAACTGTGACATCTTGTGTGAGGCCCTTTCCGATACCATAATATAACTTCTAAGAGCATCATTCCATTTTTCTTCCGTAAGAAACGGGAGGTCTTTTTCCCATTTTCCTCTGGCAAGTATTTAATCGTTTTTTTTTTTCTTCAATCAACATCCCATATCTTTTTGCCGTTATTCCTCTTTTTTCACTTCCATTGGTGAATTTATCTATTCTTCCTGATTGCTCCTTTCTATATTTATTTAGTTTCTTTGATGTCCTCACTGCATTTTTAAGCTGAAAATATTTATAAATATCCTTTTGGGGGATCCCAAACTCCTTTACCAAGGTACCAAAATCCTTCAGTTTATCTTCCTCAAATACTTGTCCTAGATATTTCACCCCCTTTTTATCCCAATCTATGTAAGGGCTAGTCGTTCGCAATTACTTTAAATTAATATTTTTCCAAATAGGTGTATACTGCAAATAACCTTTAACATCTAGTGTTTTTTTTAACTTCCACCCATATATATTCCATTAAATTCAATATTCTATTTTCTGTAGTGTTTTTCCCCAATATTTCTGACTCCAAAACCTCTAAGTGATTCATTTCCCCTCTCCAACCCGTTTTCATTAATTCCTCCCTTCCCACCAACCCATTTAAACTTCCTTTGATCTGACTATATTGAATGATTAAATAATAAAAAAAAACAATTAGGAACTGCTAATCCACCCCCTTTTACTGGGATCTGAAACACTTCTCTCTTTAACCTAGGAATAGCACCTTTCCAAATAAAATCCCCCATTAAACGATCTAATAGCCTAAATATTTTCTTCAGCAACATCATTGGGGCGTTTTGTAAGACATACAGTATTTTTGGAAGAAAAATCATTTTTATTAAGTTCACCCGTCCCTGAATTGATAGTGGTAATTTTTTCCAGATATGTATTTTAGTTCTAAGTTTAGTTCTAACTTTTTATATTCTTCTATATTTCTGGAAATTTGTGTACCTAAATATTTAAAACTCTCGTGTTTCTCAAGCACGTGCATCCTAAATCCATTCTGTAATTGCCCCTTCCCTAATAGCATCATATGGGATTTCCCCCAGTTAATGTTTAAGCCTGAAAAAAAAAATTTTTTTATCTATTTTACCTATTACTCTATTAAATTCATCCCCTGTGTTGTGCATAAATAATAAAATATCATCTGCATACATTGATAGTTTTTCATTTTCTTCCCCATACTGGAAACCTTTAATCTCCCTATCATTTCTTATTACACATGCCAGGGGTTCTATTGCGATGGCAAATAGTAATGGGGAGAGAGGACATCCCTGCCTGGTGCCCCTATAAAGGGCAAAAAGCAGGGACAGGCTCCCATCCACCATCACCCTACCCCTCGGGTCAGAATATATAAGTTGAATCCATCTTATAAATCCCTCCCTTATGCCTACCTTCTTCATAACTGCCCAAAAATAGTCCCACTCAATACAGTCGAATGCCTTTTGGGCATCTAATGAAAGTATGGCTTTCTCGCCAGTTTTTGTTTTATTGGCTTCAATATTGAGGTACAGCCTTCTTATATTTGAATATATCGTTCTTCCGGGTATAAAAACTGTCTGATCTTCATGAATTATATCTTTGATCACCTTAGAAAGCCTACCCACCAAAACCTTTGCAAGTATTTTTACGTCCGTATTTAGCAATGATATTGGTCTGTATGAGCCCGGATCTAGTTGTTCTTTACCCTTTTTTTGGAATTAAAGTAATGATTGCTTCTTTCATTGAGTCTGGTAAATCGCCTATTTTTTGGGCCTCACACAATGTCGCTCTTAATTCTGGTATTAACACCTGTGCAAAGGTCTTATATATTTCAAAAGGGAGTCCATCACACCCTGGTGCTTTTAGTGGTTTCACCGTACTCAAAACCTCTTCTATTTCTGAAATAGATATTTATTTTTCCAAATATTCCTTTTGGGCCTTAGAGATCTCTCTCAACACAATCTGATCCAGATATTGGTCCAGATCTTTTTTTGTATACTGTCCCCTAGACTTATAAAATTCCTGAAAGTACCCCACAAAAACTCTTTTAATGCTATTGGGTGAACTAACTATTTCATTGTTATTATCTCTAATCGCTCCTATCCATGATTTCCCTCTCTGATTTTTTACTATACCTGCTAAGATTTTCCCCACCTTTTCTCCCTCTGAGCCAAGCCGAAACCCTTGAAAGAGCAATTCTTTCCTAGTTCTCTCCATCTGGTATAACTTTACCTTTTCAAGTTCCTCCTCCCATTTTTTCTTATTATTTCCAGTGGGGTGCCTTATGCATGCTACTCTTGCTTCTTCTAAAAAAAATTCCAATAAGTTACCTTTTTCTTTAGTAATTTTTTTCCAGTAATTCACCTTTTTAAACAGAGATCCTCTTAAATATGCCTTGGCGGTATCCCAAACTATAAATTTATTAGTGGAGTTATTGTTCTCCTGAAAGAACTTCTTTAACTCCACCAATATACTTTCTTTATCTAGTATTATCGATAGCCACTGGGGGTTAAATTTAAACAATGGCAAAAGTTGCTTTCTGTTCAAATCCAATTCCATTACCAGAGCACTATGGTCGGATAAGGCCATAGGCAAATACTTTATCTTAATCATATTTTGGGACATTAACTTTTTATTAGCCAAGACCATATCAATTCTTGACCACGTTTGGTATGATTTAGAATAACAAGAATACATGCTTTCTTCCGGGTTCAAATAACGCCAGAAATCTACCCAGTCAAATTCCAAGGCCAGTTTAAACAAATCTACATTTTGTATTCTTCCTCCTCTGCTAGACATTCTATCCCTGAGTGGATTCATTACAGCATTATAATCTCCTATCGCGATCATTATACAATCTTGTCTGTTCAACATAAATCTATACAACTCATACAACACATCTGGTTTATATGGCGGAGGGATATATATATTTGCAATTACCATATTGACCCCTTCTATGTTACATTGTAAGAAGAGGTACCTGCCACAGTCGTCTGCCTCATATGCCACACACTCAAATTTTATCTTATCATGTACCAAAATTGAGACCCCTCTAGAATAAGTAGTGTATACCGAATGATACCCTTCCACTATCCATCTCTTCTCTAGCCACCTTAAAGATTCTTTAACTAAGTGTGTCTCTTGGAGGCAGACAATGGCTGGCAATAACCTCTTCATCCACTCAAAGATAGCATATCTCTTTATCCTTTCTTGCAAACCTCTTACATTTAACGAAAGTATCTTAATCATCTAGCAGAGGAGGAAAAGAGAAAAAAATAAATAAATAAAACACACCCCTCTCTCTCCAGGGTAAAATCCACCCATATAGATAGCTCCCCCTCTGCTTCTCAGCAGTCGAGGCAGCTCCATTACTAAGCATAGTGGCTCCTTCTCCCCCCTCCTTCCCCTCCCCTTCAAAAGCCCATCCTGTCCGCCCATTCATTAGCTTCTATAGGTGTCTGAAAAAATTCAACCTTTCCTTTATGTTCCACCCTTAACTTTTCAGGAAAGAGTAGACTATACTTCAGGCCTGCCCCTCTTAATCTCTTTTTTACGGTTATGAACTCCTTCCTGCGTGCACTGGTATCTGCTAAGTAATCTGGAAAAAGTCTTATCTTTTCACCTTGTATCTGATATTTTTCAGAGGTTCTAGCATCAGACAGTATTGCATCTCGATCCTTAGAAAGTAAACATTTCACCAACATGTGTCTGGGGTAATCCCCTGGGACCTTCTTTTTTGTAGGGACCTTCTGTGCTCTTTCAATAGTGAACAGGGGAGAAAGGATGCCCTCCTTACAATTCTCCTTTATCCATCGCTCGATAAATTCTGTACAATTATACCCTTCTTCCCGTTCCGGAATCCCTACACATCTCATATTTCTTCTTCTCAAGCTATCTTCTTGATTTATTATTTTTTGTTCCAACTTATTGTTTATCTGTTTTAGAGATACAACCTCCTTCTCTAGTTTTTCAACAGAATACTCTAGGGGTGAGATCCTTTTTTCCATCTCGTGTAATCACTGTCTTTAATATTATTTTAATAAAATACATTTTGCATCTGTACCGGATGGTGAGTGCCTGTTTTTAATTTTTCAAATTGTGTCACTAAATAAAAGCAATTTGGTGTTCCTCACCGTCAGAGGCTGGGTAAATTTTCTGTACTTGCTCAGGTTGAATTTCAGGTATTTTACTATAACTGCACGTGGCCTAGTGGAGACCATGTTTTGGTCTTGTTGCGGCGAAGGTCCCAGCCTATGCACCCTTTCAACTATAAAGTGGCCTTGTAGTCCCAATGCCTGGGGGATCTCTTGGGCGCAAAGCTGGACTATTTGGTTAGGTGAGACAGATTCTGGTAGCCCCACAATCCTCAGACTGTTCCTTCTGGAGCGGTTCTCTAGGTCATCGACCTTGTCCCTCAAATATTGGTTGGCCTGCTGTATATCTTTGATCTGCGAATGTGCCTTGCCCAGCTCTTCCTCTACCATATCCAGCCATTGCTCTAAATCAGTTATTTGCACTGTGTGCTGGTGTACATCAGTTTGTAACTGTTGCAGGGTAGAGGCCACTGTTGCCTCCAGAGATGCTCTTATATCTGGCGCCATTAGATTTCTTGATATGAAAATTACAGCGGCAGTTCAGGGGATAAGGAGGTGTCCTCACCTCTCTGGTCTGCTGTCTCCTGCTCCTTCTGCCGCTGTGGGGGTTGCGATTCGGATCACATGAGTCAGCCTGCCTTGTCAGGAGCGGCCGCCATCTTGCCGCTGTGTCGCCGTTCAGCACGCTGTGGGAGTGTAGGGACTGGAATTCGGGAGCCGCACCGCTGGAGGAACTTGTCCATGCGGAGTCTCCGGCCCCTATGCTAAGCTGCTGAGGGACAATTGGTCCCGATACTGGCAGGCTCCCCTGCGATACGGGCGGTGGGTTCCGGAGCTTCCCGCTGCTCTGTCTTCACATGGTGCGCGCCAGAACTGGAAGTTCTTCAATGGGTATGTTGTCTGGAGATAGTTTTGTATTGACAGAAACTTTCCCCTATCCACAGATCACGAGAACTGAATCCTGTGTCCCCTTATGAATGAAGTGGTAGGTCAAGCGTGCACATAGCTACTCTGTTCACTCTCTATAGGACTGCAGGAGATAGCCGAGTACAATGCTCAGCTATTTTCAGAAGTTCCATAGACATTGAATGAAGCAGAAGGGAACATGGTTGACCCACTATTCCATTTCTTTGGGGAGACAGGATTCCCATTCTCATGATCATAGTGGACCCATCAGTCCCCACTGATCAGATACTTATCCCCTATCCTGTAGGTAGGTGATAAAAATAGGCTGAGCTGTAAAACCAAGAAATGCCATCACTATCTGATCAGCAAGGGACCGACACCCTGCACCCCTATCCAGTTGACTATGAAGAATCATAAAGAGGCTCAAAATGACAAACAGAATATGCCCAATTTTAGGTTCCCTCAGGATAATTTCACAAATTTTCAATTCCGTGTTAGGCGCGGCATTTTAGGCAGGAATGGAGGGCTAATACGGCCCATGAATGTCTGTGACCACCACTGTTTGTTTAAGGGCAGATATCTTAGGACTGTGAGACACCTAACAGAGAGATAGCTCTCAGGGACAGGAATTAAATGTAGTGTGCTGGTACTGAGCCGCAGTTCCTACACAACGGAACTGAGTAGTGCTTTTGGTCTGAATGTGAATCGACTGTATGTGATTTTCACTAATCACACAATCCTATTACCATTGGCAATAAGTGCCACGAGTTTGTGCGAGATTGAGTGCGATACTTACCAATTCTAGTGTCATAATTCCAACGGCAATAGACACCATTAAGAGTATGAATGAGAAATAAATTCCTACTCCAAACTGTACCACAGAGTGGCCAGCAGAGACTTAATAATAGTTGTGTCAGCTCAAATAAAATTAATAACATTGCCAGCACTCTCAGCAAGATAACACTCAATGGTAGCAACCTAGGTTGCACCTAATTGTGCACCAATAAACTCTTAGTTTTGCACAGCAGTACCACACATGCAAACTACACCTGATCCTTAAAGGGGTTCTGCAGTTTATTACATCTGATGATCTATCCTCAGGATAGATCATCAGCATCTGATCGGCCGGGGTCTGACACCCGGGACCTCCGCCGATCAGCTGTTTGAGAAGGCAGCGGCGCTGCAGGAGCGCCGCGGCCTTCTCGCTGTTTACCACTGCTAGTGCACCGCCCAATCACGTTACGACTTGTATCAAGTGGCGTGGGCGGGGCAAAGCCTCATTCAGTGAACAGAGCTTAGCCTCGCCCAAGCCACTTGGATACAAGTCGTGACGTCACTGGGCGGGGCACTAGCAGCGGTAAACAGTGAGAAGGCCGCGGCGCTCCTGCAGCGTGTCAGACCCCGGCCGATCAGATGCTGATGATCTATCCTGAGGATAGATCATCAGTTGTAACAAACTGCAGAACCCCTTTAATGTAGCCTAGCTATCCTCAGGTTTATGACAGGCCCTGCGCCCATGGAATAAACAAATGGTCTATGTAGTGTGAGGTGGCACCAATTGCAAGTGAGGAACCGTCACCCCCTCCTCATTTCTGATAGTTTTAACCTATCCTTGTGACTTTAGATTTGTAACAATAAAGATATTTAGTTTGTCGGTCCACTGACCGAATTGAGTATTTATAAAGAGGCTCAGACACACCATTACTTAATATACACTGACTTTTTTATTAACTGGAAGGTATCAAATGTACCATAGATGTTCTCATTAGAAGTCAGGGCACTGGTCTTAAATGTGGCCCTGTTGATGATGGGCCTTTGACTCATGAAGAGTCGGGCTTCAGCGTTCAGGAGAGGAAAACCCCCCAGTGGAGGAAACCTCTAGAAAACCATGGCTGAAGGACTGCCCTTCCCCTAGGCGGTGGAGGAAAATGATGGAACGTGACAAGTATGGTAGATTTTTCCTTGAATCAATGGTGAATGTCAAGTGCGTTGACTTCTGCAGAGACCAAGCCAAAAATCTGCCTTTTGATGCAGCAGGAAACTCACTTGTTTGGTAAATACATCTGTCTGTGGAAAGTCCGGTGAATGTCAAGTCCAGTGGTGAATGCCGAGCCCGGAAACTGCCTCTTAATGCAGCAGGAATGAATACATCCGTCTGCGGAAAGCCTGGAGAATGTGGTTGGTTATTGCAGAGACCAAGTCTGGAATCTGCCTTTGGTTCTTAAGATGAATACCTTCTAGCAGGGGTCACTGGTGAAGATCAGGAGATGGTTTATTCCTCATTGTTTCTCGGACCTCTGGTGATCCAATCTGCTACAATTGCCTTCTTAGTCCCAGGCTGTTTTTATTTCCAGTGGTGACCAGTGGATATCGCTGTGTCCAAGTTATACAGAAAACACCATAAATATCAAGAAGCAGAAAAAAAAAAATCACAAATCATCAATATAACTAATGAAGATACAAGGTCTTCTCATGGATACAGTCCTTATCATCTGATAGTCTGACATATGTTCCTGGGACACAACTGCCTGATAATCAGGTCTTTAGGACTGAGTTAAAATAATAAATTAGCATACCCTTGGCTTTTTCAAAAATGTCAGCTTTATTGAATCACGTATCTGTGAGAGAGCAGCCTCTATGCGCATTGAGGTGACTTGTTGAATCAGACATTCTCCACTTACAGTTTACGCATCAGACACCCAGGAGTTAATCAAGTAGCTTTTTAATCCGGAGATTGTATTACAAGATGTTGCAGGGAATTCAGATGGTAAAAGAATTATGCCAACAATATTCTCCTTGCTAAGAAGATGGAGATTCACCTCAGAGAGCTGAACACACACAACAGCAATGCATGACTGGGAAAACAGGGAGTGGCTAGGCTGAACTAACTAGAAGCTGAAACAGAGGGGGGGGGGGGAGAAGAGAGGAGCATACCAATACACAATGCAAGATACTGAAACAGAACACCCCTCATTAATAGGAATAACTATAAACTTAGCAAAGTTATTGGGCCCATAGGTTAAAAGGTCAATGTTTGTGGGGTGTGATTATTCCGAACCTTTGGTGGTTGTCTAAGTACTTACTACATATACATATGGTCACTGGTAGTATTTGGGAGGAAAGACAACTAAAGGGAACCCCAGCAAAACAACAGCAGACTGTCAGGGAACAGGGAGGTCACCACCTAGCAATCCCTGATACTCTCCCTAACTGCTGACAGCATGTGCAAATCTCAATGGTAGATATACACATGCGCGGGAACCTAAGACTGCTGAAAGACTGCACCAAACCCTCAGTTTAGGGAACAGGGAAAGAGGCAACCAGCTCCTTCCACGCTGAAGGAGTTTGTGTCTCTCTGAGGCCTAGTCAGAACAAACACACCAGGAAAAGGGGAAAAAGGACTTAGCTTGAGAAGCAACTGGATCAGGAGAACCACCAAACAAGCAGAGCACTCCACAGAGGAAATATCAGCCTCAGGGTAACAAGTGAGAGGCGGAACATATATAGAGCTCCCTAACTTGATAATAAGCAGCATCTGCAAAGGGGTGGAAACCTGTCAGCAGCATTGAAAACAAGAGAGATCTGTCAGATAGACTCCAAAGCCTTCCGTCTATCTGAACTTCTAAGAACTCTCCCAGGGCTGGCTGTCACACATATATTATCACATGAGAAGACAATCAGTACATGAAGATAATCAAACTTAGAAAAGTCACTGGTTACTTATCGATGCCAACAAGTCTGTGGGTTCTAGACCTGTACAATGGGTCAGTGATTGTAATCTGGGGTTGGGTAGAGACTGCAGCCTTGGTGATGTAGAGGATCCAGGTCTGTTTTGGTAATATCAGACTTCTGGTCAGGGCGATCTCTTGGCCTATCGCAGACTCGACATGTCATGAAAGACATGGAGTCGCTAATTGACCTTTTTGGGAAAGCCTGTGATCCTGCCATTCTGCAGGCAGGATATTAGAAGGTATCTCATCACGTTGTGCTGGAAGATCGCCGTGGGTTCACCGTCATCTATCAGAAACTCAAAGGCAAATCCTATGGCGAACACCCCACAGTCATAGGTGTTTCTCTGATGATCCACATTGAGAAAATTTAAATGTTTCAGGGGCTCATTGACCATTACACTGTAGATGTTATTAATCTGCTTGCAAACAGATAGAGGCAAATTGCTGGTCTTGATGCTGTCGGCCACTAGGATGTCGCCATTTTTGAAGCAGGTGGCCAGCCAGTGCACCCTGTCCTCATCGTAGTGGATTTGTATGGCCTTCTTTAACACACTGTACTCTGGAAAGAGAATAACAGCGGCGGGCTGCAGGCCATCAAAGTCCCCAAACTGATTCTGCAGGAGATTCTGGGTCTTGTTAATGATGTCATCATCCAGCATGCCTTCCTGGTCGCTTCTCTTCAGGTAGGATAAGTGCTTTGGAGACAAGTTGTTCTGTGCTTTTCAGGTATAGGCCATTTCCACTTGTGGTGTTCCCACCTCCAGGCTTCCTACATCTTTGGTAGATGGAGCAGACGTGTTTTCTGCTACAGTTCTTTTGGCTGATGGAAATGTCCCAGACTGACTTTCATTGGAGGTTGGTGCTTTCCTTTTAACCTCTTAAGGATGCAGGGCGTACATGTACGCCCTAGCGTCCTGGTACTTAAGGACTCAGGGCGTACATGTACGCCCTGAGAAGATCCGATCACCGCTGCGCACGTGGCGGTGATCGGAACAGGATGCCTGCTGAAATCATTCAGCAGGCATCCTGTGATTATGCCGAGGGGTCCTGTGACCCCCCGTGTCGGCTGATCGCAACAAACCGCAGGTCAATTCAGACCTGCGGTTTGTTGCAGCTATGTAGTCTCTGATCCCCGCGGTCTGTGACCGCGAGGATCAGAGACTAAAATCTGCCCCTTATTGTAAATTTTAACCACCCCCTGCACCCCGCCATCTTAGTGTCCCCCGGGCGGTGCAGGGGGATTTGCGGCGGTGCTGCGGGTGGGCGGCGCGGAGGCAGGCAGTGCGGCAGGCGGGATCGCAATTGCGATCCCCGCCCGCCTCCTTTCAATGCATTTCCCTGGTGTCTAGTGGGTATAGCAGGGGTCAGCACATTGCTGACCCCTGCTATAAACTGCTGACATCTGTGCTGCAGATGTCAGCAGTTTAGCCTCTTCTATACCGCGGTCCGTACGGACCGCGGTATAGAAGTGTTAACATGGAGGAGCTCCCTCCCTCTCCCATCGGGGGCTGCCGTACCTTTGCAGCCCCCTCGATGGGATAGGATGGTAGACGGAGGGAGCTCACCTCTCTTCCCATCACCCGCTGCTCTGTAATGGCAGCGGGTGATGGTTACCATGGCAGCAGGACGCTTTCAGAAGCGTCCTGCTTGCCATGGTATAGTAACTCTGGTCAGACTTCTGCTAAAGGCAGAAGTCTGACCAGACTGTGAAAAGTAAAAAAATACAGTGCAGTACACTATATAGTGTACTGTTCTGTATTATATAGACACCAGATCCACTGGATCTACAAGAACCAAGTGGGTCTGGGTCAAAAAAATGTCAAAAAAGTGAAAAATCAGAAAAATACATATCACTGAATACAAATTTAAAAAAACAAATAAACTACACATATTAGGTATTGCCGCGTCCGTAAAAATCTCCTCTATAAAAATATCATGTGACCTAACCCCTCACGCAAATACCGTAAAAAAAATCACAAAAAAATGGTGTAAAAAAGCCATTTTTTGTCACCTTGCATCACAAAAAGTGTAATACCAAGTGATCAAAAAGGCGTATGCCTCCCAAAATAGTACCAATAAAACCGCCATCTCATCCCGCAAAAAATGCGTCCTTATATAGGACAATCGCCCAAAAAAATAAAAAAATATGGCTCTCAGACTATGGAGACACTAAAACATAATTTTTTTTTTCTAAAATGCTATTATTATGTTAAAGTAAAATAAATAAATAAAAAGTATACATAATATGTATCGCCGCGTCCGTAAAAACCTGCTCTATAAAAATATCACATTATCTAACTCCTCAGGTAAATACTGTTAAAAAAATAAAATAAAAACAATGTAAAAAAAAAACATTTGTCACCTCACATCTCAAAAACTGTAATAGCAAGCGATCAAAAAGTTATATGCACCCAAAAATAGTGCCAATCAAACCGTCATCTCATCCCGCAAAAAATGATACCCCACATAGGACAATCACCCCCCCAAAAAAAAAAAAAAATAGGGCTCTCAGACTATGGAGACACTAAAACATGATTTGTTTTGTTTTAAAAAATGATAATATTGTGTAAAACTTAAATAAATAAATAAAAAGTATACATATTTGGTATCGGCGCGTCCGTCGCAACCTGCTCTATAAAAATAACACATCACCGAACCCCTCAGGTGAACACAAAAAAAAAAAAAAAAAAATACGGTGTCAAGAGCCATTTTTGTCACCTTACATCACAAAAAGTGTAATAGCAGGCGACCAAAATGTCATATGCACCCCAAGATAGTTCCAATCAAACCGCCATCTCATCCCACCAAAAATGAGCCCCTACATAAGACAGTCGCCCAAAAAATAAAAAAAATATATGGCTTTCAGAATGTGAAGACACTAAAAAAATCATTTTTTTCAAAAATGCTTTATTATGTAAAACTGAAACAAAACCCCCCAAAAAGCAGCCATATTTGGTATTGCCGCATCCGTAGCAACCTGCTCTATAGAAATAGCACACAATCTAACCTGTCAGTTCAACGATGTAAATAACAAAAAATAAAAACGGTCCGAAAATAGCTATTTTTTTGCAAATTTTCCATTTTAGTCAATTTTTCCAGTAAAAAAAAGCAAGGGTTAACAGCCAAACAAAACTCAATATATATTGCCCCGATTCTCTAGTTTGCAGAAACACCCCATATGTGGTCGTAAACTGCTGTATGGCCAAACGGCAGGGCATAGAAGGAAGGGAACGCCATATGGTTTTTGGAAGGCAGATTTTGCTGGACTGGTTATTTGACACCATGTCCCATTTGAAGCCCCCCTGATGCACCCCTACAGTAGAAACTCCAAAAAAGTGACCCCATTTTGGAAAGTACGGGATAAGTTGGCAGTTTTGTTTATATTATTTTAGGGTAAATATGATTTTTGGTTGCTCTATATTACACTTTTTTTGAGGCAAGGTAACAGAAAATAGAAATTCCGAAATTTCATCTCCATTTGCCAATAACTCTTGTGGAACACCTAAAGGGTTAACAAAGTTTGTAAAATCAGTTTTGAATACCTTGAGGGGTGTACTTTCTTAGATGGAGTCACTTTTTTGGAGATTCTACTCTAGGGGTGCATCTGGGGTCTTCAAATGGGACATGGTGTCAAAAATCCAGTCCAGCAAAATCCGCCTTCCAAAAACCATATGGCGTTCCCTTAGTTCTGTGCCCTGCCGTTTGGCCATACAGAAGTTTACGACCACATATGGGGTGTTTCTGAAAACTACCGAATCGGGGCAATAAAAATTGAGTTTTGTTTGGCTGTTAACCCTTGCTTTGTTACTGGAAAAAATGGATTCAAACGGAAAATTTTCCAAAAAATCTAAATTCTGAAATTTTATCTCCATTTGCCATTAACTCTTGTGGAAAACCTAAAGGGTTAATGACGTTTGTAAAATCAGTTTTGAATACCTTGAGGGGTGTAGTTTCTAGAATGGGGTCATTTTTGGATGGTTTCTATTATGTAAGCCTCACAAAGTGACTTCAGACCTGAACTGGTCCCTAAAAGTGGGTTTTTGAAAATTTCTGAAAAATTTCAAGATTTGCTTCTAAACTTCTAAGCCTTGTAACGTCCCCAAAAATAAAATTGCATTCCCAAAATGATTGATACATGAAGTAGACATATGGGGAATGTAAATCAATAACTTTTTTGGGCGGTATTACTATGTATTATAGAAGTAGAGAAATTGAAACTTGGAAAATTGCTAATTTTTCCAAATTTTTGGTAAATTTGATATTTTTTTATAAATAAAAATAAAATTTTTCGACTAAATTTTACCAGTGTCATGAAGTACAATATGTGACGAAAAAACAATCTCAAAATGGCCTGGATAAGTAAAAGCGTTTTAAAGTTATCACCACATAAAGTGACACTGGTCAGATTTGCAAAAAATGGCCAAGTCCTTTAGGTGAAATAGGGCTGAGTCCTTAAGGGGTTAAGGCTGGCTTTGAAAGGTTCACAAGATACCTTCAAAAGGTCTTCAGCAGACTCAGCCATTTTCTTGTCCAATGTTTTAAGGGTCTCAAAAGTTAAAGAGACATCATCCTTCACTGCTGTGTCTGGTTTTTGACAAGTCTTTCTATTACTTCGTCGCTTACAGCTCTTTGGTGTTTTGTTTAGCAGGTGGTGCTTTGTGGACAAGGAATGGCTCCACAGTAGTGTCCCGGGGCCTTTTTTGTGGGGGTCCCCCACTTTCTGGTTTTTCTCCCAGGGACATGCCTTGTGGCATTAGGGGCCCCCTTATGTGCAACTGTTGGATCATGAATAAAATTGGTTGGTGTCTTCTCAGCTCTGTCATGGCGGATGACGTGGTTTTTATGTCTTAAGGCAACTGACCTGAAGAAGATCCTGGCCTGTGTCATGATGGTTGATTTATTGGCCAGGAAGCTGGAGTTCCTCATCAGAGGAATTTTCTGAATCGGGTCAAAAGGAATGAGCCAATCGACATGCAGGATAAGAGAGAGTTGACCAGCAGCCGCCAATCAACATAGCGCTAACGCCTAGGAATTCTCATGACGACGTCCAATCTTCTTTCTGAAACTGTGTGCATCCAACATGAAGTCACACCTTCACAAATTCATTATTGTCATGTCATCCAGTGACATCACAGCTGTAGGCCCAGTTCTAGAACATTCTATGCAAATGTGGTGACATCACAATACTCTGCCAGGATGAAGGCCGGATTATTTAACCACTTAATGACCAGAGCATCGAATATGTTAATGACTAAGATCTATGGATAGTGTTTGTTTAATGCAGGGATGCTCAACCTGTGGCCCTCCAGCTGTTGTAAAACTACAACTCCCACCATGCCCTTCTGTAGGCTGATAGCTGTAGGCTGTCCGGGAATAAGGGGAGTTTTAGTTTTGCAACAGCTGGAGGGCCGCAGGTTGAGCATGCCTGGTTTAATGTATGCAGATTTTCAGTTTTCAAGGATGATTTTTTTATTTTTTATTTTTACCTTTACAGTACATTTTCTGTTCCACATTTTTAGTTTGATTTGGTTGATGATTATTTTGTTTTTAATCTGTATAGTTCCAAAACTTAAGTGTCAGATCTTTATATTGTATGAAACACTCTAATCCTTTAAATAAAATTACAAAATTTGAGATGCAGATGCTGCAGAACCTCTTTTCTGAAAAGTAAGGAAGAGATTCCTGTCCACAATTGATTGCTTGGATAAGGCCTCGTCCTTCTCATAAGAAGGTCTGCAGTATATGAGATGTGTATTTTTATGTTGTGCCCACACTGGTGATTACAAAAGGGTTGGCAAAATTGTAGAGTCCATTTAATTTCGGCCACCCATTGACACCAGAGTAACATGCAAATGGTACGCAGCCATAATACAGCCCCCAAAGTAGTCTATGGGGCCTTACTGTACCCGAGGGTGTTACTAGGTGCAACCTCTCCTCCCGCAGTAAGTCCTGCACTGTTCAGGAGGAGGAGTCAAGAGTTTACTGATGAAAGCACCTCCCCAGGCCCTTCCCCCTATTAATGCCCCTCTCCTCCATCTACATGCAGCAGCTTCCTGATAGTCTTTTTCTCTCTGAGGGCTTGGGTCGCTGTAGTTTATAATCTTCTGTCCTTACTGTAACCTAATCAGCTCTCCACGTACTGACCTTCAACTTACACACAGCAGCAAAATTGAACAGGCAGTTCTGTAGTGTAAAGCATGAGGGAGATACAGAACAGCAGACTGAGTTTATATGGAGATAGGACCTCGTATACACAATGCAGCTAAGCTCTAGTCACTGATCATATATGGGGATGTTTCTCATTCCATAATGTTGGGCGTACTTATTGCATACATGGAATCATGGATCAGTTGAATATATCAAAATATTTGAGGAGATCATGTTGTCCTATGCCAAAGAAGAAAGTCACTTGAAATGGGTGTTTCAAAACAACAATGACCCAAATCAATCCAGTAATTTAACAACATCTTGGTAATAGACAAACAGGATTGAGGTCATTGAGTGGCCAGCCGAGTCCCCTGATCTTAATCACATATAGAACTTGTGGGCTGAGGGGACAATGAGGCAAAACCCAAAAATGCAGAAGAACTGTGGAATGTAGTCCAATCGTCCTGCACTAGAACACCTGTTTAGATTTGCCAGAAGTTGGTTGACTCCATGCAAGCAGTTCTCAGTAACAATGGTTATGGCACTAAATATTAGTTCAGTAGTCCAAAGTAAAGTCTCAAAACATTTTTTAGGTTAGTTTTTAAAGAAAAATACTGACACTGCTATTTTTTAACAACCTAATATTCATTTTTCTTTACTTTCTAACCTAATGTAGGGCACATTCACATGACAGTAAAACAGGACCATTAAAAACGGATACACTGTCAGTTTTATTTTGCATCCGTGTGTATCTATTTTCTGGCCATCTGTTTCCAATAGCTGTTTTGCATCAGTTTATAATGGCCATTAAATCGTCTGAATTTTATTGTTATTTTATAGTGCCCTCGCAGTACATATGATGCCCCTAATAGTGCTTCCTGGACATCAATGTCCCCCATAGTGATCCCCAGTAGGATTTAGGGCCCCCTTGTTCCCCCAGTATGATTAACACCCCCATTGATGCCCTCAGTATGATTAATAGCCCCATTAGTGCCCCCTGTATGATTAATGGGGCCCTTTGGGCTTCCCTGTAGGAATAATGCCCCCCCCCCCCCCAAGCTAGCATGCAGGAAGCACACAAAAACAGGTATGGCAGCACAATATTTCACATACAAACGATAAAACTGGGAAATAGAGAATATACTAAATTAAAGTTGTATTATACCTACTATAAATGGAAAAAATAGAAGCTCTTTGCGCACATTTTTAAACAAACGTGTGTCGGGCCCATCTACCAGGAGTCAAGGTGGCTTCCGCAGATAGGTACCTAAAACTAACAGAACTGCCTCTACTTGACCTAAGCCTACAATATTCAGGGCGGTGTAGGAACCGAATACATTTATACTCTGCTCAGAAGCCCCAGGTAGGTGGGCGGGTAGTGCTCAATCTAAAAGAGGCAGCTACCCTCAATATATACTACAAGTAAATTTAGATTAATACATTTATAGTCGCAAGTGCACATCCAAAAACAACAAAAACAGGTATGGCAGCACAATATTTCACATACAAATGATAAAACTGGGAAAAGGAATTATACTAAATTAAAGTGGGTATTATACCTACTATAAATGGAAAAAATATAAGTGTGTTAGTCTAAATGTTCTTGTAGTATATATTGAGGGTAGCTGCCTCTTTTAGATTGAGCACTCCCCGCCCATCTGCCAGGGGCTTCTGTGCATGCGCGGCTCTATTTTAGACGCGGCTCAAAGGAATACAGATCAGCGCATGCGCGCACCCCAGCGCCATGCGCGGTTACTGTTGCAATGAGAGGCCGGACACTGCATCGCACAAGTTCTTGCGCACAAGCGCGGCCCATGGATGCGGCAGGCGATAGGTGGCCGTATCCATGGGATACCAAAATGAACAAAGCGGTATGAAAATCTAATTTGGGGGAAAATAGTAAGTTTTTTTAATGAGATATATTTAGGGAAATGATGAATAGCATATGTATATTTAACTAGGATCACTGAGATGGGAAAACCCCTTTAAGGGCCGGAGCGCGTCACTTCCTGTGCTTTATGGGTTAGATCATGTGACCTCGCTGACCAATCCTAGCCCTCCTAGATGTATATAAGTGGCTCAGTCCCCTTCCCAAATGCCTGAGTGTCAAGGTCCTTGTGTCCTGCAAAGTGTAACAATGGCAGTTGGCAGCCGCCAGCGTGCAGTGCGTCCGACTACGTACCTCAGTCAAGCTGCACGCGGGGCTCCTCCTCTTCGCTGCAGGCTCCGGACCCGCTTTCCTGCGCTGTCGCAGGCTACGATAGCTTCTGTTATATCTTGTAGGAGCCGCAGGCGTCCTCGTACCTTAAGGGTTAATGCACGCCCCTGATTCTGCCCTCTCTCCAATCCTGGCCAGGCACCACCTTTATAAGGGTGCTTCCTCCTTCCTGCAATGCCTGAGCAATATTGTACTTCCTACAGCTAAGGCTCCTGTTGTTCCTGCATTCGATATCCTGCTTATGACCTCTGCCTGTATCCTGACCTCAAACACAACAATAGCTGATCTCAGGGAGACCAGCTACAAAAAACACCGCAGAGCCTCACTTAAGAGTCTCAACACAGCAATCCGAAGTGCAAAGTTCCCTGGGAAACAGGAATATGCAAAATAAATGTGGAGCCCCAGTTATGGGTCTACAACACAATGAAAGCCAGATATCCCTCAAAGGAAGGAAAACCAAGCAAAGGGGTGTCTCCATTACAGAGATCACCAAATCCACCATATTAAGTGGCCCCTATGTCAAGATCCCGCTTTTTTACAAGCTTTAAGGATGTGACAGGGAAAATCTAAGCTAGCAGCCATTTTTTGCTTTTTTTTTTAGTTCTGAGAGAGAGATCAGTATCATTGCTGTTCTCCGTGTTTTGCTGTGTCACATTACATTAGATAGTCAGTTAGATAGCTTATATATATATGTTACAGATAGTTAGTGGGAGATAGTCAGTGTAGGTTAGATTGTGATATAGTGTAGCTGGTTTCAGTGCAGGGTGTTAGGTAGTGTGATGTCCATACATACATGCTACAGACAAGTAGAGATGGCCCGAACTATTCGCCGGCGAACAGTTCCCGGCGAACATAGCTTGTTCGCATCCGAACAATATTCGATGTTCGCGTTCGCCCCTATACTTTATTATTGAGTAAACTTTGACCCTGTACCTCACTGTCAGCAGACACATTCCAGCCAATCAGCATACCCTCCCTCCCAGACCCTCCCACCTCCTATCTAAACGCAAGGATAGGATCCATCTTACATTCATTGTGAAGCTGCAGTGTTAGTAATTGTAAATCGCAATGCGATTAATATAACCTGTATTATTCGCATTGCGATTACAACTTAGATCTGAGTTCCTAACGGTTGTATTGCTAGAAGATAACGAAGATAACGAATATAGTGCTATATTCTCAATCTTTGTTATAGTCTAGCAATACAACAACCATTAGGAACTCAGCTCTAAGTTGAATTCTCAATGCAATTAATATAACCTGCATTAATCGCATTGCGAATTCAACTTAGAGCTGGGTTCCTAATGGTTGTTGTATTGCTAGAATATATACGTTATAGTCTAGCAATACAACCATTAGGAACTCAGCTCTAAGTTGTAATCGCAATGCGAATAATACTTACAATTATTAATCGCTTTGCGTATCCATTTGATGCCTCTATTTGATTGTATATGACAGTTGACTATGACTACCACCAACGTTCTGCTGCCTCCAAAGCAAGATATCTGAACCCAGGGGCCATTTGGGCGTTTTTGATAGAAAACGCATTAAAAACGCATCTGCGTTTTTATAATTTTTTCATTTTTTATTTTAGTTTTTTGTGTATTTTGCCACATTTGGTTGCATATTTACATTTGGTGTAGGGAAATATGGTAGTCTAGATCATTACTCTGCCCAAATCTATATTCAGCTACATGGCTTAGAAAATATGCTGTCAAACAATGATCCTAGGTTTTGGTATAGACGCATGATCTAGACTACCATATTTGCCTATACCAAATGTAAATATGCAACCAAATGTGGCAAAATACACAAAAAAATGAAAATTATAAAAACGCAGATGCGTTTTTGATGCGTTTTTTTTTTATCAAAAATGCCCAAATGGCCCCTGGTTGGTTCAGATATCTTGCTTTGGAGGCAGCAGAACGTTGGTGGTAGTCATAGTCAACCGTCATATACAATCAAATAGAGGCATCAAATGGATTCGGAAAGCGATTAATAATTGTAAGTATTATTCGCATTGCGATTACAACTTAGAGCTGAGTTCCTAATGGTTGTATTGCTAGAATATAACGTATATTCTAGCAATACAACAACCATTAAGAACTCAGCTCTAACTTGAATTCGCATTGCGATTAATGCAGGTTATATTAATCGCATTGAGAATTCAACTTAGATCTGAGTTCCTAATGGTTGTTGTATTGCTAGAATATAACGAAGATTGAGAATGTAGCGCTAAATTCTCAATCTTCATTATATTCTAGCAATACAACCATTAGGAACCCATCTCTAAGTTGAATTCGCAAATAAGATGTCCCAAACTATTCACCGGCGATTAGTTCCCGACGAACATAGCTTGTGCGCGTTCGTCGTGGCGGGCGAACATATGCGATGTTAGGTCCACCCCCTATCATTGAGTAAACTTTGACCCTGTACCTCACAGTCAGCAGACACATTCCAGCCAATCAGCAGCATACCCTCCCTCCCAGACCCTCCCATCTCCTGGACAGCATCCATTTTAGATTCATTCGGAAACTGCAGTCTTAGTGAGAGGGGGGAGAGTGTGGTTGCTGCTGATTTAATAGGGAAATCGATAGCTAGGCTAGTGTATTCAGTGTCCACTCCAGTCCTGAAAGACTCATCAGATCTCTGCTGTAAGGACAGCGTCCTGACAGCACCCCAAAAAGCCCTTTTTAGGGCTAGTACATCAGTCTCCCTCCCAGACCCTCCCACCTCCTATCAAAAAGCAAGGACGGCATCCATCTTAGATGTGCAGTGTTAGTAGTTGTAATCGCAATGCGATTAATACAGGTTATATTAATCGCATTGCGAATTCAACTTAGAGCTGGGTTCCTAATGGTTGTATTGCTAGAATATAACGAAGATTGAGAATATAGCGCTATATTCTCAATCTTCGTTATATTCTAGCAATACAACCATTAGGAACAAATCTAAGTTGTAATCCCAATGCGATTAATACAGGCTATATTAATCGCATTGCGAATTCAACTTAGAGCTGGGTTCCTAATGGTTGTATTGCTAGAATTTCTAGCAATACAACAATTAGGAACCCAGCTCTATTTTGAATTCGCAATGCGATTAATATAACCTGTATTAATCGCATCGCGATTACAACTACCACACTCTGCGTCAACTAGGTATTTTTCCATGGGAGTTTTGCCATGGATCCCCCTCCGGCATGCCACAGTCCAGATGTTAGTCCCCTTGAAACAACTTTTCCATCACTATTGTGACCAGAAGGAGTCCCTTTGGTTTTTAAAATTCACCTGTCTATTGAAGTCTATGGCGGTTCGCACTGTTCGCACGTTCACGAACATTTGCGGAAGTTCGCGTTCGCCGTTCGCTAACGGAAAATTTTATGTTCGCGACATCACTACAGACAAGTTCACAACAATACTTAGTGCACCAATCACTAAGGCTACTTTCACACTCGCGCTTGGTGCGGATCCATCATGGATCTGCACAACGCATCCGTTCAGATAATACAACCATCTGTATCTGTTCAGAACGGATCCATTTGTATTATCTTTAACATAGCCAAAACGGATCCTTCTTGAACATCAATGAAAGTCAATGGGGGACGGATCCGTTTTCTATTGTGTCAGTGAAAACTGATCCGTCCCCATTGACTTACATTGTGTGTCAGGACGGATCCGTTTGGCTCAGTTTCGTCAGATGGACATCAAAACGCTGCAAGCAGCATTTTGGTGTCCGCCTCCAAAGCAGAATGGAGGCTGAAATGATGCATTCTGAGCGGATCCTTATCCATTCAGAATGCATTAAGGGCAAAACTGATCAGTTTAGGAACGCTTGTGAGATCCCTGAACAGATCTCACAAACGGAAACCAAAACGCAAGTGTTAAAGTGGCCTAATATGTAGTCAGACCTGCTAAAATGTGAAGTTGCACGTATTGCGCATAAATATGCGCATCATTAATTAGCAATTTGCGCAATCGCAAATATATCGGAGCACTCTATCTGCATATAAAGCTATTGTAATGTTCTGTCGTGCCAACCATTTTCTCCAGTCTCAGGAAAATTCTAGCAGCTTGAAAAATGTAGCAATATTGACCCACGCCTGTATTGGGCGCGCAATACGCGCATATTACATTGACGATTTTCACAATAAAGAAAATAATCAGGAATTCTCGAATATAAGATAAATATTTGCCCAAATATTCGCGAAATATCGCAAATTCGAATATTTCCCCTGCTGCTCATCACTAGTAGCCACCTAGTGTTTCTCTCGGGAAAGAACTGTGAAGAATCGAGGGGTTCACTTAGACAACGCCCTTAGAGGAGGTAGGATGCGTGGCACGGTGGGTTCACACCCGCTGGTTCGTGTCAGTAGGACTTGTGGCACGGTGGGTTCACACCCACTGGGTCGTGACACCCCTCAGTAAATTTGCGGGGCTCCAATCGTTTACCATGACAGCCTGGCTGCTGCCAAGGCTTCCCATGGCTGTCATAGTAATCTGCCTGCTGAGCAATGCACGAGGTATAGCTCAGCAGATAGAGTGGCAGAATGCTATTCATCCAATGGATCTCTATTAGGGTGAATGGGACATAGGATCAAAAGATTAAATGTTTTTATGTAAAAAGTAAAAAAAACAATAAAAAAATATTAATGGGTTAATTTATCTAACTGGTGTAAAGTAGAACTGGCTTAGTTGCCCATAGCAACCAGTCAGATTCCACCTTTCATTTTTGACAGCTCCTTAGGAAAATAAAAGGTGTAATCTAGTGATGATCGAAGTGAGCTTCTGATGCTACATCCGAATTTGCTTTGTTCAAACCTCCGGATTAATACTTTACAAAGATCCGTCATCATACAATATTAAAATGTATGGGCTCTGATGAGCAGAAGTTAGTTATTCGCGAAGTCGTGCGTGACTTTGTTGAATAACTTCAGTAATTGATTTTTAAAGTGGAAAACCACTTTAAAACTTGAAACCAAACTCGGCTTTGGTTCCGAAGAATCTTAACCGTGAATGGCTGGCACCTCAGCTATAGTTCTGCCAGTTATAGATCACAAGAATGGCTACCGAACCCCTTGTTTCTACTTACTAGGCAGGAGGTTAACCAGTATGAAGCATTCTGCCCAGCCATCTCTGTCAGCTAAAAGGCTTTAAAGAAAGCGGCAACAAACTTGCTTGACCACCGCTCCTATTCTGTAGAATGGTGGAGATCCCAGAGGTGGGGTACCCAATCATCATCATTTATGACTTGTTCTAGCTGATTAATTTTATTAGTGTAAATATCCCTTTAAGATTTGAATAATGTTTTCTGCAGACATCTGTGAACTAGTCTGGTGCCGCATGTAACTAGAAAACTGGATTATCTCAGTTATTGTTTGCTTGTTGTTTATCAAGTATAGCGTTTATAAATATGGAGAATCAGTTAGGAGTGCTTTACGGTGTAATAAAAATACAGTAGAAAACATACTTAAATGTGTTTACTTGAACATAGAGTTCAAGAAAGAGTTGAAAACACTCAGTATCTGTCATTAGCTGTATCTTTTGTAATGAAGAACAGTGTTTGGTTTGATTGGTTGCCATGGCAGCCTGGATGCTGCTGAAGCGCTCCAGGCCTGCTATGGCATTCTCCATACTGAGCTATGCACGAGGCATAGCTCAGAATGGAGAGTGTAAAATCCTTTTCACCTTAATAGAAATATATTAGGGTGATTAGGAGAGGAGATAAAAGATAGTTATTAAAAGTCAAAAAGTGAAAAACAACAACAATATATTAATGTGTAAATCACCCCCTTCCCACTTTTACATATAGAAATATATAAACAAAAAAAAAAACATATTAGGTATTGCCATGTCCAAAAATATTTTTAAAAAATCCTGTACTGTGAACGCCGTAACGTCATCTTGTCCCCCAATAAAATTAAATAACAGTGATTGAAAAAGGTGTACATACCACAAATATAAATACAGGTGTACATACATACATACGTTACGCAGAAAACAAGCCCTTATACAACTCTGTAGACTGAAATATGAAAAAGTTATGGCTGTCAGAATATGGCAATGCAAAGACATTTTAGATTTTTTTTTCAAAAGTTTCTACTTTTTTAAAATATAAGTTTGGTATCGCCGCACTCGTAATTGTGCCTAGAATAAGGACATCAGGTCATTTTTAGCTCATAGTGAACGCTGTGATCTCAAAACACCAAAAACGATTTCAATTTTGCCATATAAAGAATTTTTTTCCCGTTTTCCAATACAAGATATGGTAAATTGAATGGTGGCATTAAAAAAGCATCTTGTCCCGCAAAAAATAAGCCCTCATATAGCTATGTGAACAGAAAAATAAAAAAGTTATGGTTATTGGAACGTGGCGAGGAAAAATCCAAAATGCAAAAATGACAATAGGCCTCGATGCTAAAGGGTTAAGTTTAAGGGTACTTTCACACTAGCGTTGGTGCGGATCCGTCTGTTTATTTGTACAGACGGATCCACACCTCTAATGCAAACGTTTGTTTCCGTTCAGAACGGATCCGTTTGCATTAGCGTTAAAGAAAAATGACAAAGTCCAAAACGGATCCGTTTTGACTTACATTGAAAGTCAATGGGGAACGGATCCGTTTTCAAATGCACCATATTGTGTCACTGACAACGGATCCGTCCCCATTGACTTACATTGTAAAAAAAAACGGATCCGTTAGGCGCCGCCTCTTCAGACGGACACCAAAATGCTGCATGCTGCGTTTTGGTGTCCGCCTCCAAAACGGAATAGAGGCGGAACGGAGCCTAACTGATACATTCTGAACGGATCCTTATCCATTCAGAATGCATTGGGGCTTAACTGATCCGTTTGGACCGCTTGTGAGAGCCCTGAAACGGATCTCACAAACGGAATTCAAAACGCTAGTGTGAAAGTACCCTAAGAATTCATCTAAGCCTTTTTAAAAACTGTCCACTGTTCCTGCTGTTACCATATCCTGAGACTATTCCATAGGTTTACAGTACTTATGGTAAAGAAGCCTTAATTCTTTCCAAAGGAGCTGTGAAAATGAAAAGTGGAATCTGATTGGTTGCTGTGGGCAGCTAAGCCAGTTCTACTTTACACCAGTTTGATAAATCTCCCCTTAATTCTTTTAATCTTTCCACATAACTAAGACGCTCCATGCCCCTTATCAGTTTAGTTTTTTTTTTATTTCAATGGTTTTTATTAATTTTGTCAGAAACAAAGAGAAGAAAAAGACAAAAATAAATGCAATATATGCATCGTAGATGTGGGCACAGCCACTATAATGAAGCAAAATTAGTCATAACATATACAATGAGAGCGGAACACAACCTTACATACTGAACATAGTATTATATAGGTAGTCATAACGCCTGGTTGTCTATGTAGACTCCTCCGTCAGGCGCAGAAGGTAATGTAATAGGAGTGTTCCTCACAACAGGGAACATGGCGGACAAGTGTAAAATATAAGCATACGAGGCTGCATATATTATACATCAGTAATAAAAAGAAGAGTAACAGAGATATGGACAAAACTGGACAGGACAATACAGGTAAGGGACAAGACAAAACTAGGGACAAGAAACGAGGCAAACACAAAAGGAGTGGAGGTAAAGGGGACGCAATCCAATCACGCAGAAGCATGATTAAACTGTACGGTCTAGGGGGAATAATAGAGACTCTGAGTCCACCCACTCCAGGTAAGCTGCTTGAATTTATTTGAGATAATTGACGTTGGTAGAAATAGCTCATGTCGACATGTCTGGTTAGTTTCCTGTATAACCTCGGAAATTGGGGGAGATTTCGGGTCTTTCCAATGTCTGGTAAGAACCAATTTAGCATGTAGCAGGATACGACCCACAATGTTACGGTGTAGGGGAGGAACGTCCCATATGCCCAAAAACAGAAGCGCTAGCTCTGGTCGAGGAGTCAGTGTGTATTCCAGCAATGTGGAGAGTAAAGAAAAGATATCTCGCCAAAAGTCAGTTATAATAGGACATTTCCAGAGAATATGGAACAGCGTACCTTGGTCTCCACATCCTCTCCAGCAGTACGGAGAGGTTGATGGGTAAATCATATGTAACTTTTGAGGTGTAAAATACCAATTAAGCATAGTCTTCAAGCCTGCTTCGTAATGAGAGACACATTTAAAATTATAGGTAAGGAATTTTATGGCGCCAATCCAAGATTCCTCTGGAAAAGTGTTCTGCAACTCCCGTTCCCATCTGAGGATGGAAGGGGACTTGACAAAAGTAGTTTTAACACCCTGCAGATCATAAATATACCTCATGGTATGCCTTTTAAAGAGGGATGGAAACCTAAAGAGTCTTAGGAGGGTTGAGTTAACAGCTGGGGGGGTGCGCTCAATCTGCGAGAGAAAGTGTCTAACTCTAAGGAAATTAAAGTATTCTGAATCTGGCAGACAAAATTTGTGCTGAAGGAGATCAAATGGAAGGATAGATTGGTCTACTAAGATTTGGGAAACAGTAAGTATCCTGCATCTTCTCCACGTAGCTAGATCAATGTCGGGGATGGATAATTCAATAGTCTGGGGAGTCGCAAACTCAAACAAGTGCGCAGTAGAGTCCCTATGGTTCCTGTGGGTGGAGGACCATAAACTACTAGCGTGGGTAAGAGTAAGAAGGGTGCGGGGCGAGGGTTTAGAGGTCCATAAAGTATGAATCAAATAGTCTCTAAAGGACCTCTGCTTCAACACCTGGGATTCTATCTGCTGCCACGCCTTTAGTTCTCCTGAGGACCAAAATTCCCAGGCGAAGGAAAGGCCGATAGCTGTAAAATAATCTTTGATAGCTGGGAGACCAACTCCCCGGCGGTTTCTTTTTGAACATCAGCGCCGGGCAACTCTAGGCCTAGAGGGTCCCCAGATATATTTGCTTAAGAGAGCCTGGGCTTTGTGGAAAAATGTGGCCGGGACCGGTACGGGAAGGGCACGGAGTATGTAAATAAGCTTCGGCAGTGTCATCATCTGAAACGCTGCTATTCTTCCCATCCAGGAAACGGTCTGTGCGGAGAAAATGGTAAAGTCCCGTGCCATGACGTCAAGCAGAGGGGCGTAGTTCCTAGTGTAGAGCAAGGTGCAGGGAGTCGTGATTTTTATGCCCAGGTAGGGAATCTCAGAGGGTTGCCAGTCAAGATCAAAAGCTGCGTGCAACGTAGCCAGATCCGAGGGAAAGATGTTAATTGGGAGCGCTTGTGATTTTGAATTGTTAATTTTATAGTAGGAGAGGAGACCATAGTGTGATATCACATCAAAAGCCGGCTGAAGAGAATGTGTAGAGTCAGTTAGCGTGAGAATAATATCGTCTGCATAAAGAGAGATAGTGTGTGCCTATCCCCACCTGAACCCCAGTTGTGGTGGGCAAATTTCTGATGCGCTGTGCCAATGGCTCCAGAGCAAGGATAAATAGGAGGGGGAGAGGGGCAGCCCTGTCTGGAGCCGTTAGTTATGGCAAAGGGCTCAGAGAGGACCCCATTAACCCATACTCGCGCGGAGGGTGAGGAGTACAAGCCTTTAATAGCTTGCAGGATCTGTCCCGAGAAGCCCATCTTGTCAAGGGTAGAGACGGCATAATCCCAGTGAAGGCGATCAAACGCCTTCTCTGCGTCTAGCGTCACTGCGAGTACTGGGAGGTTGTGAATTTCAGCAAAATTGACCAAATCCACAATACGTCTGGTGTTGTCGGATGCCTGTCTACCCGCCACAAAACCGGTCTGATCCGGATAAATCAGGGAGGGGAGGAGAGGGGCTAGTCTACCCGCCACAATTTTAGCAAAAATTTTAATATCTGAATTTAGCAAGGAGATTGGCCTGAAATTTTGGGGTAAGTCCATCGGTTTACCTGGTTTTGGAATAGTAACCACCAATGCCTCCAACATTTCCGAGGGGAAAGGAGTTCCGTCAAGGACCTGATTGAATATCTCCTGTAGGTGAGGCACAAGAGTTGATTGGAAGTGACAGAAATACTCATTGGAGAGGCTATCGGGACCAGGAGATTTACCCAGTGGCAAGGAGGACATGACTTTTGCTAACTCCGACATTGTAATGGGGGCGTTCAGGGATTGAAGTTGTTGGGAGGTAAGGGTGGGGAGGGAGGCAGCGGAGAGAAAGTCTTCCACAAGAGAAGGGTAGTCACGTGGTAGGGGAACGGTGTCCTTCAGATTGTACAGAGATTGATAGTATAATTTAAATTGGTTAGCTATATCTCTCGGGTCTTGGAGTCTGGCATTGGTGTCAGGGTGTAGTAAGTATGGAATTCTGGATTTGGCTTGCTGTTTCTTCAGCTGTTCGGCCAATAAGCGACCGGTCTTGTTACTTTGGGAGTAATACCTAGCCTTCATTCTGTTAAAGGTCTTGTGGTAGTTTTGAAGTAAGAGGGCACTAAGTTTGTTTCGAGCTGTTCGAAGAGAGGCAGAGGTTTGCAGGGAGGGGTGTTGTTTATTAAGTGTTTCCAGCACGGCCACTTCTTTCAAAACCTGCGCAACATCTCGTTCTCTAAGTTTTTTACAAATGTCTCTTGGACTTCCCCATAGTAGCTGCAGGGGATAAGGGCACCATAGGCAGTGACATCCACTGTTTAGGAGTCGCTGAGAGGGGAATAAGCTGTGAGAAAGTTGCTGTGGTGCGGGACCTCCTCTCTCATGCGGCCATCTAGTTCGGCAGCCTAGCCACGCCCCCTTATCAGTTTAGTTGTTCTCCTTTGTACTTTTTCCAGTTCCAAAGCATCATTTTTGTGGACTGGTGCCCAGAACTGAACTGCATATTCCAGATGAGGCCGCCCCTACGCCTTGTAAAATGGTAATATTACATCCCTGTCCCACAAGTCCATGCCTCGTTTAATGAATGACAATATCCTGGTAGCCTTAGAAGCAGCTAACTGACATTGTATGCTGTTATTTAATCTACCATCTACAAGGACACCCACATTCTTCTCTATAAGTAACTCCCCAGTGTTACTTGCCATAGGACATATAATGCATGTAAACGTTTTGTACCGATATGCATAAAATTACATTTATCCACATTGAACCTCATTTGAAAAGTTGATGCCCAATCACTCAGCGTGTCTAAGTCATGGTGCCACATTCGACAACTTAACATCTAAATAATTAACAAATAAAAGACATACTAGAGATATGGATTAAAATGGCCGCGGTCTTTATTAAAGAGGGTAACCATAAATATTAACAAATCTATCAATCATTAACTCATTAAAATTCCCACAGATGTCAATTAAAGTCCATTAGGAACTGATCATCAGTCCACCCAGTAAGGACTCTTTCACACGAGCGGGTGCTGTGCGTGTAATCCGCTGCGTGAAAGAGTGCCAAGCCGCGCTCTGGACAGCAAAGACACAGAGCACTAACATGATTTATAATGCTCCGTGCCTCTCTGTGATCTTTTTACTACAAACTCACGATGACAACTTTATCTCACTGTGATTTTGTTGTAAAAAGATCACAGAGAGGCACGGAGCATTATCAATCATGTCTGCTGTTCACAGCACGGCTTGGCTGCCTTTCACACAGCGGATTTGACGCACAGCATCTGCTAGTGTGAAAGAGCCCTAAGGCTGAGCGATACCCCCCCCCCCTAGCAGGGGCGGACTGATCATTCGGGCACTCGGGCATGGACCGAGGGCCTGCGGCCACTAGGGAGCCCCATCAGGCCCCGCTGGCCACTGCCTCCGCTCTGCCGACTCCGTGTGTCCCGATCCTATCCTTCACTATGCAAGCGGCATGGGTCGCATAGTGAAGGACTTACCATGAATACTAATCAGTGTTTCCATTTTGGAAGCGCTTATTAGTACCGGAGAACCAGGAAGCAGTGAAGGAACGGTACTCACTGCTTCCTGGTCCTCGGCTGTCGGCTGTGCAGGGCTGCGCACAGCCTGAGTCGATCAGTGACGTCAGTCTGTGCTCGCCAGCCAGGGCTGGGACAAGGTCCACCACCAACAGAGGCTGAGCTGCCCAAGTGCGCGGAAGCATTAAAGCAACCCCCCCCCCCCTTGCAGAGCATTACAGCACCCCCACCCCCCTGCAGAGCATTACAGCAAACCAATTACAGTTGATTTCCCCAGAGGCTTATGCTTCTTGCAGACTCCAAAGGCCCCCTGCAGAGTATTGCTTAGTCATACACCCACCAAGAGAAAACCTCACCTGCTACTGGCTACACTCATAAACCTGGGAAATCAACTGTGCTTCTTGCAGAATCCAGACTGGCTCCGCCTACTGGAGTCTGGTCACATGAGCATGACATCATCGAAGGTCCTTTAGCTGGCTAGGGTGAGTGGGGATGCTAGTGCTGTTGGGTCAGGGCGTAAGTGGCCTGCCTGCCGCCTAGAGGCTGGGGAGCTGGCCTGCGCCCTGAGGCTGGAGCCTCCCAGCCTCTGTGTCGGCCCGGCCCTGCGCCAGCTGACAGTAGGAGGATGAAGATCGCAGTGCCAGGTGAGCAGCGGCGAAGTCCAGGAGAGGTAAGTTTTTATTTATTTCTGCTGGGGGCATGATGGCCAGGCTGCTGGCGGCTGAGAAGCGCATAATGGGGGCCTGAGAGGCATAATGGGGGATGATGAGAGGCATAAGGGCTGATTATGGAGGCTAAAGAGAGGCATGGGGGCTGATATGGGGGTGATGAGAGGCATGGGGCTCTCATCTGAGGTCTGATTGGGGGTCATTCACATTGGGGTCTGAGCTGGGGTCTTATTAACATTGATGGTCTGATTGGGGCTGTCCGCTGAGGTCTGATTAACATTGCGGGTCTGACCTGAGGTGCAATGAAAAATGTTTTTTTCCTTATTGTCCCCCTCTAAAACCTAGGTGTGTCTTATAGGTCTCCTTCCTGAACGGCAGAGCAGTGCTCACTTCCAGCCCTGAGCCCAGCTGCCCACTGCACAGAGCACTGATCCTGAGCCTGCTGGAGTCTTCAGATCTGTAAGTATTTACAGTAATTCACTGTAAGTTATATATATTACTTGTTTTATGTGAATAAGGGTGCTGGGTGGTTGGAGAAGGGGGAGGGAGTGGTGGATTGAGGGGTACAGTACTATCTGCACATTGTGGGGAAAAAAATAATCTGCAAAATACTATATATTTGTGTCAGAATTTGTGCTTTTAAAATTTTTAGAATAATGATACAGCCATTTTATTTAATACTTTTGTGCTGATTCTTTTTTTTCTCTATATTAACCACTTCCCGACCGCCTAACGCACAACTGCGTTCTCGCGGCGGTCGGGCTGTTCTGGGGCGCCGCAGATGTGCGTCATCTCGCGAGACGCGAGATTTCGCACATATTCGGCCGCGCATGCGCAAATCGCGCATTGCACAAAGTTTAGATGACCTGGGTCATCAGCCTGCCAGCCAATCGGCATCGCTGGCGGGCTGATGACTTTTAAAAAAACGAATGCAAGCCATTTAACCCATCATATTTGTAAATATGATGGATTAAATAGCTTGTGCTCTCTCCTGGGTCCTTTTCGTCGGTTGGACCCAGGAGAGAGCACACCTCTACAGTGAGTACACCAAGCACCACATACTAGCCCCTGATCAGCCCCCATCACCCAAATTAACCCCTTGATCACCCCTCTCAGCACCTGTCAATCATCTAGTGAAAGGGAAAAAGTGATCAGTGTAAACTGTCACTTTTTTTTTCACTAGGATTGACTGTTAGGTTTAGCTTAGTTTAGGCCCCTTTGGTAGGTAGTTAGCGTTAGCGCCAAGCCCACCGCACCACAGTCACTGGTTCGCTGATTAGCGTAGCGCTAATCAGCTTTTGTACTTTTATAGTATCTGTAAGTGATCAGAACTGATCACGGTCAGATCTATAATAGTACTAGTGTCACTTAGTTCGCCCTCCACCCCAAACGCAGTGTTTGCCCGATCAGGCCTGATCGGTCGCCCACACCTGCGTTCACCCACGCCCACCCGCCGCAGTGACAAAAAATTTTTTTTTGTAATCACTGCACAATCCTTCACTAGCGCTGCGCGATAAAAAATCAGTTTTGATCTTTTTATCAATCGCAGCGACTTCTGTACTCGCTACCCTCTCAATTGTAAGACAGGCTTGCTTTTTTCTTGGGTAGTCTCAGGGAATACCCCTAAATTTAGTATCCCAAATGGCAAACAAGGGTATTCTCCTGAAGAGGCCTACAGGATTCTGACCCAGTCGGATGAGGAATGGGAACCCTCATCTGACGAATCTAGCGGGTCAGAATACGAACCTGTAGAGAGCAGTGGCTCTCTGACCCAAAGTTCGGACGAGGAGGTTGAGGTCCCTGATAGAACCAGGCGTACCCGGCCCCGTGTCGCTAGACCGCAGGTTACGCAGGATCCGCTTCAAGGGCAGCAGAGTGGGGCTGGCGCTGCCGGATTACGTGGTGAGGCATACACCAGCAGCGCAGCCCGTCCTGGACCTTCTACCAGCACTGCCGTACAACATGGTGAAGTGGCGAGCACCAGAAGGGCAGTTGAAGCTGGTACGGTGGCACGTGCAGTAGTTTCCCCGTCGCAGCCACCGCGCAGACAGGCCCGTAGAGCCCCTAGAATCCCTGAGGTGCTGGCAAACCCTGATTGGCAGCCCCCAACTTCAGCCGCACCAGTAGTTCCCCTTTCACCGCCCAGTCAGGAGTTCGGTGGAAACAGCTCAGATAGGATCGGCGCTGGGGTTTTTTGAGCTGTTTTTCACTGCGGAGCTCTCTGACTTAGTCGTGGCAGAAACAAATCGGTATGCCACTCAATTTATCGCCGACAACCCGGGAAGCTCTTATGCCCAGTCTTTCCGGTGGAAACCAGTCCAAGTTTCCGAATTTAGAACTTTTCTGGGCCTTCTCCTCAACATGGGCATTACAAAAACATGAATTGCGGTCATATTGGTCCACGAACCCAATTCATCACATGCCCGTGTACTCTGCTGCCATGTCCAGGACACGTTTTGAGACCATCCTGCGTTTCCTGCACTTTAGCGACAACACCACCTCCGTCCCAGAGGCCACCCAGCTTTTGACCGGCTCCATAAAATTCGGCCCCTCATAGACCATTTCAACCAGAAATTTGCAGATTTGTATACCCCTGCACAAAACATCTGCGTAGACGAGTCCCTTGTACATTTTACCGGGCGCCTTGGCTTCAAACAGTACATCCCAAGCAAGCGCCCGGTATGAGGTCAAATTGTATAAGCTCTGTGAAAGGGCCACAGGCTATACGCACAAATTTCGGATCTATGAGGGAAAGATCAGACCCTGGAGCCGGTCGGTTGCCCTGACTACCTGGGGAGCAGTGGAAGATAGTCTGGGACTTGGTGTCACCCTTATTCGGCAAGGGTACCATCTTTACGTGGACAACTTTTACACAAGTGTGGCCCTCTTCAAGCATTTGTTCCTAGAACAGATTGGCTGCTGTGGCATCGCGCGACCTAGTCGCCGGGCTTCCCAACGGCTCCTTACCACCCGACTTGCAAGGGGGAGAGGGCTGCACTGTGTAACGACGAACTGCTCGCGGTGAAATGGAGAGACAAGCGTGACGTTTACATGCTCTCCTCCATTCACGCAGACACGACAGTCCAAATTGAACGGGCAACCAGTGTCGTTGAAAGCCCCTCTCAGTCCACGACTATAACCTCCACATGGGAGGGTGGACTTCAACGACCAGATGTTGGCCCCTTATTTGCTTTCCGACGAACCAGACGCTGGTATAAGAAGGTGTCTGTATATTTGATTCAATTGGCTGCCTATAATAGTTACGTTCTCTACAGTAAGGCTGGGAGAACGGGATCCTTCCTTAAATTCCAGGAAGAGATCATTTCGGAACTCCTGTATCCAGGAGGTTCCGTGGCCCCATCCACCAGTGTAGTTAGCCGTCTACACGAGCGACACTTCCCAGTGTCTTTCCTGGTACCTCAACCCAACCGTCACCCCGAAAAAGATGTCGTGTCTGTGGCAGGAGTGGAATAAGGCGTGACACCCGTTATTTCTGTCCTGACTGTCCTGACCACCCTGCCCTATGCTTTGGAGAGTGTTTCCGGAAGTACCACACTCAGGTACACTTAGGGACATAGGGACAGCACTACACAGGTAGTTTTTTTTCACTCAGGCTCAAGGGTCTCTCAGGATACTAGGTTTTGAGAGACCCTAACACATAGGGACGGTGCTGGTGTGCTACAGCAGAAGTGTGAAATGGAGAAACCTCTCCTTTCACTTGGGATAACGTGTATAGTGTACTTCTCACCATCTCTGTGTGATTTACACTTTACACATTGTCCCATGGGAAAGGAGAGGTTTCTGCTAGGAAAATAAAGAGTGAAATGGTTAAAAAAAAAAAAATTAAACAGGTAGCAAGAAAAAAAATCTTGAGTTAGTTCAGGTTTTTATGTTCATGTTTTATAAAAGTTTTACAATGTTCCGGTTTCATAAAGTTTGCAACGTTCAAGTCATGTGCCTGCTGCCTGTTTTTTCTTCTTTTTTTTTTTTCCCTAACCACCCTTTATTTTCCAGGAAGACCAACGGACCAACCGACGAAACGCCGCAGCACTGATGTGAATTCTGAGAGAAGCATTGCGCTGCTGTCAGAAGACACGTGAAGTCGGTGTATGCGGCGCTGCAAGACGAGATTTCTCCTCTGCAGGACAGGTACGTTTGCCCAGGCATATGAGCTGAGGAGAGGTGTTGGAGTTCATATTCTTTGGCAAACACTTTGTATAAAAAATCTGGCAAAGATGTCTTCCTCCACACCGATGGATTGATCGATGTGAATGGAGAAATCACGCTTGCCAGGACATAGGAGCTAAGTGGGTATGGATGTTTGAGCGGAGTCTCTATGTCCTGGCAATCGCCAGGCCCCTCTTTTTTCTTGCATATTTTTGGCAGAGATTTTTCATCCACATCGATCGATGCGAATGAGGAAATCTGTGCCGTTCATTTTTTCTTTCAGCCCAGAGGCTGAACGGAAAAATCTCATTACCTGTATGCTCCATATAAAGAGAATCGCAGAAACTCCTAATGCTGGCCATACATGTAATGATTATGGAGACCCTCAAATGCCATGGCAGTGGAAAAACCTCACATGTGACCCCACTTCGGAAAGAAGACACCCCAAGGTATTCGCTGAGGGGCATATTGAGTCCATGAAAGATTAAACTTCTTGTCACAAGTTAGCGGAAAGGGAGACTTTGTGAGAGAAAAAAAAAAATTCTGCAAACTTGTGGCAAAAAAATCTTCTATGAACTGCCATGCCCCTCACAGAATACCTTAGGTGTCTTCTTTCTAAAATAGGGTCACATTTGGGGTATTTTTACTGCCCTGGCATTTTAGGGGCCCAGAAGCGTGAGAAGAAAAAGGCGTAAAAATGCCATCCTGAAAGGTACTGTTGGATTTAGGGCCTTTACGCATCTTGGCTGCAAAAGTGGACACATGGTATCGCCATACTCAGGAGAAGTAGGCATGTGTTTGAGTGTATTTTACATATACCCATGCTGGGTGAGAGAATATCTCTGTAAATGGACAACTTTGTATAAAAAATGGAAAAGTTGTCATTTACAGAGATATTTTTACACCCAGTATGGGTATATGTAAAAATACACCCCAAAACACATTGCCCTACTTCTCCTGAGTATGGCGATACCTCATGTGTGCCACTTTTTGCAGCCAAGATGCAAAGGGCCCTAAATCCAATGAGTACCTTTAGGATTTCACAGGGCATTTTTACGCATTTGATTCCAAACTACTCTCTCGCTTTAGGGGCCCCTAAAATGCCAGGGCAGTAAAATACCACACAAGTGACCCCATTTTAGAAAGAAGACACCCCAAGGTATTCTGTGAGGGTATGGTGAGTTCATGTAAAGTTTATTTTTGTCACAAGTTAGTGGAATATCAGACTTTGTAAAAAAAAAAAAAAAAAACATTTCAATTTCCGCTAACTTGTGCCAAAAATAAAACTTCCATGGACTCACTATGCCCATCAGCTGAATACCTTGGGGTGTCTACTTTCGAAATGAGTCATTGTGTGGTATTTTTATTATCCTGGCATTTTAGGGCCCCTAGCAGAGAGCAGTTTGAACCAAATGCGTAGAATGTCCTGTAAATCCTAAAGGTACTCATTGGATCAGGGCCTCTTAGCATCTTGGCTGCAAAAGTGGCACACATGGGGTATTGCCGTACTCAGGAGAAGTAGGGCAATGTGTTTTGGGTGTATTTTACATATACCCATGCTGGGTGAGAGAAATATCTCTGTAAATGACAACTTTGTACAAAAATTTATACAAAGTTGTCATTTACAGAGATATTTTTACACCCAGTAGGGGTATATGTAAAAGACACCCAAAACTCATTGCCCTACTTCTCCTGAGTACGGCGATACCCCATGTGTGCCACTTTTTGCAGCCAAGATGCGCAAAGGGGCCCTAAATCCAATGAGTACCTTTAGGATTTCACAGGGCATTTTTACGCCTTTGGATTCCAAACTGCTTCTGACGTTTAGGGGCCCCTAAAATGCCAGGGCAGTAAAAATACCACACAAGTGACCCCATTTTAGAAAGAAGACACCCCAAGGTATTCTGTGAGGGGTATGGTAAGTTCATGTAAAAGTTTATTTTTTTGTCACAAGTTAGTGGAATATCAGACTTTGTAAAAAAAAAAAAAAAAAACATTTCATTCGCTAACTTGTGCCAAAAATAAAAACTTCCATGGACTCACTATGCCCATCAGCGAATACCTTGGGGTGTCTACTTTCGAAATGGGTCACTTGTGTGGTATTTTACTATCCTGGCATTTTAGGGGCCCCTAAGCGAGAAGCAGTTTGGAATCAAATGCGTAAAATGTCCTGTAAAATCCTAAAGGTACTCATTGGATTTAGGCCCCTTTGCATCTTGGCTGCAAAAGTGGCACACATGGGGTATTGCCGTACTCAGGAGAAGTAGGGCAATGTGTTTTGGGGTGTATTTTACATATACCCATGCTGGGTGAGAGAATATCTCTGTAAATGACAACTTTTACAAAAAATTTATACAAAGTTGTCATTTACAGAGATATTTTTCACACCCAGTAGGGGTATATGTAAAAGACACCCTAAAACTCATTGCCCTACTTCTCCGAGTACGGCGATACCCCATGTGTGCCACTTTTTGCAGCCAAATGCGCAAAGGGGCCCTAAATCCAATGAGTACCTTTAGGATTTCACAGGACATTTTTTACGCCTTTGGATTCCAAACTGCTTCTGACGTTTAGGGGCCCCTAAAATGCCAGGGCAGTAAAAATACCACACAAGTGACCCCATATTAGAAAGAAGACACCCCAAGGTATTCCGTGAGGGGTATGGTGAGTTCATGTAAAATTTTATTTTTGGCACAAGTTAGTGGAATATGAGACTTTGTAAAAAAAAAAAAAAAATCCATTTCCGCTAACTTGTGCCAAAAATAAAAACTTCCATGAACTCACTATGCCCATCAGAGAATACCTTGGGGTGTCTACTTTCCGAAATGGGTCACTTGTGTGGTATTTACTGCCCTGGCATTTAGGCTCCTAACGTCAGCAGTTTGGAATCCAAATGCGAAAATGTCCTGTAAAATCTACAGGTACTCATTGATTTAGGGCCCCTTATGCATTTGGCTGCAAAAGTGCACACATGGGTATCGCTGCATCAGAGAAGTAGGGCAACGTGTTTTGGGGTGTATTTTTACATATACCCATGCTGGGTGAGAGAATATCTCTGTAAATGACAACTTTTAAAAAAAATTATACAAAGTTGTCATTTACAGAGATATTTTTCACACCCAGTAGGGGTATATGTAAAAGACACCCTAAAACTCATTGCCCTACTTCTCCCGAGTACGGCGATACCCCATGTGTGCCACTTTTTTGCAGCCAAAATGCGCAAAGGGGCCCTAAATCCAATGAGTACCTTTAGGATTTTACAGGACATTTTTACGCATTTGGATTCCAAACTGCTTTTGACGCTTAGGGGCCCCTAAAATGCCAGGGCAGTAAAAATACCACAAGTGACCCCATTTCGAAAGTAGACACCCTAAGGTATTCTCTGATGGGCATAGTGAGTTCATGGAAGTTTTTATTTTTGGCACAAGTTAGTGGAATATGAGACTTTGTAAAAAAAAAAAAAAAATCCATTTCCGCTAACTTGTGACAAAAATAAAAACTTCCATGAACTCACTATGCCCCTCAGTGAATACCTTAGGGTGTCTACTTTCGGAAATGGGGTCATTTATGGGGTATTTCTACTGTCTGGGCATTGTAGTACCTCAGGAAACAGGACAGGTGCTCAGAAAGTCAAAGTGCGGAAATTCACTTTTTGCACCATAGTTTGTAAATGCTATAACTTTTACCCAAACCAATAAATATACACTTTTTGCATTTTTTTTTATCAAAGACATGTAGAACAATAAATTTAGAGAAAATTTTTTAGAGAAATGTAGTTTTATTTGATAAATTTTCCAACATAAAGTGAAAAATATCATTTTTTTGCAAAAATTTCATCAAAAAAAGTAAAATATCAAAAAAAGTAAAAATGTCAGCAAGAAAGAAATAGCACCAAATGAAAGCTCTATTAGTGAGAAGAAAAGGAGGTAAAATTCATTTGGGTGGTAAGTTGTATGGCCGAGCAATAAACGGTGAAAGTAGTGTAGTGCAGAATTGTAAAAAGTGGCCTGGTCATTAAGGGTGTTTAAGCTAGGGGGGCTGAAGTGGTTAAGAGACACTATAGTCACCAGAACCACAACAGCTAAATGTAGTAGTTCTGGTGTCTATGCAAGCTTTTTAATATAAACACTGCCTTTACAGAAAAAAAGGCAGTATTTACGTTACTGCTAAGGAACACCTCTAGTGGTCCCTCATCAGACGGCCACTAGAGGTGCTTCCTCGTCCAGTGTTGCACAACGTGCAACACTGGCATTCACGCTAAACACTCCTCATAGAAATGCATTGATTCAAAGCATCTCTATGAAGCCACGCATGCGCAATAGCCTCCCAATGCTTCCCTATGGGAAAGCAGTGGGTTAGCTATGATATACTCACACACTGCACATTCTTGTGCATTATATTGATGAGGTGATCTGTAATACACTCACACACTGCACATTCCTGTGACTTATATTGCTGTAGAGCATGCGATACTTACATACAACACTTTTCCATGCATTTTATTGCTGATGTGATCTGGGATGTACTTGCACATCGCACATTACTGTGAGTTGTATTGCTGTGGAGCTATGTGATACACTGAGTCTGAGTCTTGTGTTGTGGTGGAGGGCATGATTTAAATTTTTTATTAGTAAACATTTATTTTGAACATAGTGAAGAGAAATTCTATACCAAGTGTAGGTGATGTGGGTGGGGCTGTGTGTGGCTTGAGGGTGGGTAGCGACACAGGGGCCCCATAATGTTCTATTGCACGGGGGCCACATGAGTTGTCAGTCCACCCCTGAACCACCTTGACCAATCAAAACGCTGTCCTGTCACCAGCTAACCTGAATACCTGAGGAAAATAGAGAGAGAAAGCAGGGGAATGGGGGGGAAACAATACCAGCACATAACTGTGTCTCAATGACACCATAAGGGGCAAATTCCAAATTTTGGCACTGCCCCTGTCAGCCTATAGATTATGGACATCTTCTCCAGACTGCACAGTACATACCTTAGCGTCATCTGCAAAAATAAAAACAGTGATATTAATCCCATCTTCTATATCATTAATTAAGAACGTAAATAATAGTGGACCCAGCACTGAACCTTGGGGTACACCACTTATAACTGGGAACCATTCAGAATAGGAATCATTAACCACAACTCTCTGGACACCACCCTTTAGCCAGTTTTCAATCAAATTACAAAATTATACTTTCTAAGCCTATAGACCTTATTTTACCTATTAAACGTCTGTTAGACAGCATCACCTATACAAAATTCAAGAACACTATATCCGCAGCCATCCCTCTGTCAAAGACTTCTACTTATACCTTCATAAAAAAATCAGGTTAGGCTACTTTCACACTAGCGTTTTTGCTGGATAGGGCAGGGTTCAGCAAAAAAAGGCTTCCGTTACTGATAATACAACCATCCGCTATGAACGGATCCGGTCGTATTATCTTTAACATAGCCAAGACGGATCCGTCATGAACTCCATTGAAAGTCAATGCAGGACGGATCGGTTTTCTATTGTGGCAGAGAAAATGGATCAGTCCCTACTGACTTGCATTGGGGGTCATGCCGGATCCGTCTTGCTCCGCATCCCAGGACGGAAAGCAAACTACAACATTTTGGAGCATTCCGATCTGTTCGGTTTTGTCCCCTTTGACAATGAATGGGGACAAAACTGAAGGGTTTTTTTCCGGTATAGAGCCCCTATGACGGATCTCAATACCAGAAAACTAAAGCGCTAGTGTGAAAGTAGCCTTAGTCTGACAACTTCTGTCCTTGGTAAACCCATGCTGGTCATCGCTTATGATATTAACAGTCATGAACTCTTGTATATAAGTCCCTTAAAGGCTACGTACACCTCCAGAGGCAATTTTTTTAATGATTGCATGTTACTCATTTTTGGCTAAAAATCTTTTTCAATTGCCCTTTATTAAAAATATTGAGCTGTTCTGTCACAAGGGGTTCATAGATCATGAACACCTATTTAAGCCACATTGTTATCAGTAAGATAAGAACTGAGCTATAATGGGTGTTTAGGAGGTCAGAGAGCAGAGATGAGAAGCCCAGCTGCTCCTGTTCTGACCAAAAAGACCAAAGGGTGCTACAAGTGCATGTCAGCTCTGTACAGAGAAAAGGTCAAAATGAGTACAATGCAATAATAAATCAAAATTTCCCCCAAAGGTGTACATAGCCTTTAAGAGTCCTTCAAATATTTTCCCACAACAGAAGTTAAGCTAACTGGTCTATAATTACCTAGAGTATTTTTGAATATGGACACCACATTTGCCATGTGTCAGTCACTTGGCACTGTAACTGTCACTACAGAATCTCAAAAAATAATGACTAAGGGCACCGCAATAACTGAGCTGTGTTCTATAATAACACTTGGGTGTAATCCATTTGGACCTAGAGTCTTGTTCATATTTACCTTATTTAACTTGGCTTGGACCAAATCTACAGTTAGCCAATTGATTATATTATTGGATGTACTATTAGTCCTGGCATAACCAATATCAGCTCCTTTCTTTTCTTTTGTACAGGGCTAAAAACCCATTTAGAAGCCTTTGCTGGTCCTCAGTGACCAACTTTCCATTACTATTATTTAGGGAACCTACCTTCTCTGACCTTTTCTGGGGGCATTTATATCTTCAAAGATTGTTTGGGAATTTGTTTTGCTCTCTTTGGACACCTGCTGTTAATTTTGTATTTTCACATTTTATCTCGTTTTCTGATTTTATTAAAGCCTTTGTAAATTTCAAAGGCTACATCTGACCCTTCAGATTTGTATTTTTAAGTGCCCTTTTTGGCATTCATAGCCTTTTTACAGTAGCTGTAAGCCATGTGGGGATTAATTTAACCGTTTATACTTACAGTTACCTACAGGAATAAATATTGCAGTATAATTATCCAAAGTAAACTTAAAGCTCTCCCATTTAGCATCTGTAATATTCTATGACAACAGCTGCTCCCAGTCTCTGCCGTAACTATAACTGGAATATACTTACTGTTTTATGGGTTAAAATATCTGATCTTTCAAACAATTTATGGATGTAAAATATTTTTGTGACATGTTCATGTCTATGTTGCCATCTAGTGCCTTACTTGAAGTATAACAAGTATTCAACACTTAATGACGACTTGTCATTAAAAAATGCAAAGTACATGTGCTTATAGCAGCTTGCTCCCCGATTGTAGTGCTTTTATTATTTTTCTTCATCAGATGGGCTTTAGCGCTGCCCTAGCCTGCTTTACAGAAGCCTCTGCCTAGCGGAGACCCAGTACGTCACTAGATCTAACGAAAAAGCCCTTGCTCTGCACGATCCAGCGCAGGGCTGCCCGGGTAAAAAAGGGGATATGTCTAGGTTCAGCTCTGAACCCGGACAACCCCTTTAAAGGGGTTCTCTGGGGATTAAGAAAATTAAAATACTTAAATATTACATTATTATAAAATCAGTCCCAAATACCTTTCATTAGTTATAATGGCTGGTTTTGTCTAGGAATCAATCATTAGGAGAAATAAAATGGCCGCCATCCTATTACTACACACAAAACCTGTCCTAATCACACAGGAGGACAAGTTACTTCACAACACTTAGCTGCCCCCCCCCTCCCTCCCTTGTCTCTCATTTCTCAGTCCCCCTCCCTCCCTTGTCATTCTCATTTCTCAGTCCCCCTCCCTTGTCACTCCCCCCCTTCTTGTCACTCTCACCCCCCCTCCCTTGTCACTCTTTTTCTCAGCGTCCCTTCCTCATCACCCACCCACCCCCCCCCCCCCACTCCCCTAGTGTAGCGTGGCCGAGCTCTGTGAGGTCTGCGGTACAGGAGCATTTGTTTCCTGTACCTGGCCGGACTGATGGGAATCGCACACTAAGTGAGCACTTCCTGTCAGTCCGGCCGGGTATAGGATACAGAAAACAAAAGTTCCTGTACCGCGGACCAGACAGATCTCGGCAACTCTACACTGTCAGTCCCTCTCTTAGTCCGCCGCAGCCCCCTCACGTCTCCACTGGGAGTAGGTGGCGGCCCCCCTGCTGAGCTGTGAGAAACAGCAAAAACACCCGGCGGGCCGGATCAGTGTCCTCAGAGGGCCGCATGTGGCCCGCGGGCCGTAGTTTGAGGACCCCTGACCTAATACTAACTAAATACTTTACTGCCTGTCCTCACTCCCCAGGTCCCCAGCCCAAGTGTTAGAGCCACTGACTGGCACTGGCCATAGTCTAGAGCTTCAAATTGCATGTGGTCACGTCACGCCGGCCATTAGGCCATAGTGTCATAGAATATTCCCAGACAAAATAGTAACAAACAATACACAATTATGTGTAAAAAGGTAGAAATATACTGATAAGGGTACTTTCACACTTGCGGCAGGACGGATCCAGCAGGCTATCCAGCCTGCCGGATCCGTCCTGCCGCAAGTGCCCGTGCACTGCCGTGCTGCCGCTGCATTGGAAAGAAAAATGTGTTTTAAAATAAGGTTAGAGCTGTATGATACAGTAGGTTAAATAAAATAGTCTGTTCTATAAGCACCACATTATTTTCTCTCTGCCGCCACAAAACAATCTGGAAGTGCCCCTCCCGAGACCAGGCTCTGGATCCGCCACTGGATGAGGCAGCTCTTTAGCTCAGTCTTGTGAAGTAAGAATATATTTATAATAACAGAATACTAGAAAGTATTTTCTTTTTCATTTTTTTTTTTTTTAATCCCATAATAGGTAAATTTTTTCAATCACATCTGTCTTTTTTTACAAACAGGTTGCAGTGGTATAAAATAACAAAAGAAGTAATAGAATTCTCCCTCCAGATACCAGCTAGGGATGCCGCCGTTCACCACCATTACATGGCCATTGAAGTGCCCCTATATTACCTGCACTGCTCCGGAGTATTTGCATCCACATATAGAGTCAGTGCTTCTGGGAGTCCCCCTCTTTCACTCAATGCTATAACCATGAAAATAGGTATCCTCGAGCAGTGTTAGTATGCTTGGGCACACCCCTGAGTCCTGTGTACTTTTATTCCGCCTCCATTTTTAAATTGTTAATGTTGGGTCTTGGACTCAGGACCTTCTGTATTGCAGACAGGCGCTGTTAGCACTAAGTAACAGAACCCAAAGTTATTAATATGAGGATTTTCAATAGCATTCTTCCCATGTATAAATTATTCCTATGTACAATATTCTGGTATCTACAGATTGATTATATAAAATAATGTAAGCACCATGTCACCTGGCAGACCATGCTGACTATATTGGGATCTGGTTTCCATTAGAAATCCCAGCATGCTACCACTAGAGTTGAGCGGACACCTGGAAGTTCGGGTTCGATGGGTTCAGCCGAACTTCACAAAAAAATTCAGGTTCGTGATCCAAACTTTACCCCGGACTTTTGGGCACTAAAATGGCCCTTAAAATGTAATGGAAAGGGCTAGAGGGCTGCAAAAGGCCGCAGAGTGTGCTTAAGAGTATGGCAAGTGTGAATAAGGAAATAACTTAAAATAAAATAAATAAAATTAAAAATTATTAACCTGCAACTCGGAGGAGGAGGTGGATGTGGAGTCGGAGTTTGAGGAGGTGGTGAATGTGATGTTGTAGGTGGAAGCAGCGATGGAGGAGGAGGAGATAGCTAATGTTTTTTTTTTTTTGTTTTTTTTTTATAAATTGGGGTAGCCCCCAAAATAATGTGACAAATAAGAAAAATAAATCAAAGAATAAGTGCACATAAGTGCAAGAATGTATGGTTGAGGCGGGTATAAATGTCTATTCTGCACAAGGTACAGACAAGTCTTGTGGGATCCAAGCCTGGTTCATTTTAATGAACGTGAGCTTGTCCACGTTGGCTGTGGACAGGCGCCTGCGTTTGTCTGTAATGATGCCCCCCCCCCCCCCTGCCCTGCTAAATAAACATTCAGACAATACACTGGCTGCAGGGCAGGCCAGCACCTCCAAAGCATAAAGGGCAAGCTCAGGCCATGTGGACGATTTGGAGACCCAGAAGTTGAATGGGGCAGAACCATCAGTCAGTACGTGTAGGCGTGTGCACACGTACTGTTCCACCATGTTGTTCAAATGCTGCCTCCTGCTAAGATGTTCCATATCAGCTGGTGGTGCCGATTGCTGTGGCATGGTGACAAAGCTTTTCCACATGTCGGCCATGCTAACCCTGCCTTCTAAGGTGCTGGCCGTGACCCAGCTGCATTGGCGACCTCTTCCTCCACTTCCTCCTCCTTGTGCTTCCACTTGTCCCCTGGTGTCACTTGGGAATGCCCTCAGGAGCACGTCTACCAGCGTGCGCTAGTAGTCATCTTCCTATCACTCTCCAGTGAGGGAATTAAGGACGTTGTCTTTGTAACGGGGATCCAGCAGGGTGGCCCCCCAGTAGTCAGCACAAGTTAAAATGTCGGCAACTCTTTGGTCGTTGTGCAGGCACTGCAGCATGTAGTCGCTCATGTGTGCCAGGCTGCCCAGAGGTAAGGATAAGCTGTCCTCTGTAGGTGGTGTATCGTGGTGTCCTCCGTATCCCCCCCAGCCATGCTCCAATGATGGCCATGAGCTGCGTTCAGTGCCACCTTGCTGTGAACCCAGTTCCTCCTCCTCCTCCTCGTCCTCCAGAACTGTGCCCTGGCTGGCCACATGTGTACCTGGCCTCTGCTGGTGCAGGAACCCACCCTCTGAGCCACTTCTAAATGACTAGCCTGAAACCCTGTGAAATGCCCCCTCTTCCTCCTGTGCCACATCCTCTTCCATCATCGCCCTAAGTGTTTTTTCAAGGAGACATAGAAGTGGTATTGTAACGCTAAGAATGGCGTCATCGCCACTGGCCATGTTGGTTGAGTACTTGAAACACCACAACAAGGCACACAGGTCTCGCATGGAGGCCCACTCATTAGTGGTGAAGTGATGCTCTTCCTCAGAGCAACTGACCCGTGCAAGCTGCAGCTGAAACTCCACTATCGCCTGCTGCTCGCACAGTCTCTCCAGCATATGCAAGGTGGAGTTCCACCTGGTGGACACGTCGCATATGAGGCGGTGAGCAGGAAGGCCGAAGTTATGCTGCAGCGCAGACAGGCGAGCAGCAGTAGGGTGAGAACACCGAAAGTGCGCACAGGCGGACCGCACTTTCTGCAGCAGCTCTGACATGTCTGGGTATTTTTTAAGGAATTTCTGCACCACCAAATTTAGCACATGTGCCAGGCAAGGGATGTGCGTCAAACCAGCTAGTCCCAGAGCTGCTAAGAGATTTTGCCTATTATCGCACACCACCAGGCCGGGCTTGAGGCTCACTGGCAGCAACCACTCATCGTTCTGTTCTTCTATGCCCCTCCACAGCTCCTGTGCAGTGTGGGGTTTGTCCCCCAAACACATTTTTAAAACTGCCTGCTGACGTTTACGCCTGGCTGTGCTGAAGTTGGTGGTGAAGGTCTTTCACTGGCCGAATGAAGAGGTGATAGAAGAGGAGGAGGAGGAAGCGGAGTAGGAGGGGGAGGTAACAAGAGGCAAATAATAATGCCTTGCAATCCTCAGTAGTGGAAGGACATGCGCCAAACCGAGAGCCGCCACTACATTTACCCAGTGTGCAGTTAGGGAGATATAGCGTCCCTGCCCGTGCTTACTGGTCCATGTATCTATGGTTATGTGGACCTTGCCACAGATGGCGTTGCGCAGTGCACCCTTGATTTTATCCTCCACTTGGTTGTGCAGGGAAGGGACGGCTCGCCTGGAAAAGTAGTGGCGGCTGGTAACTACGTACTGTGGGACAGCCACCGCAATCAGCTGTTTAAAACAGTCTGTCTCCACCAGAGGAGGAGGAAGAGGCAGAGACAGCAGAACTGCCATGCCAATGAACTCCTTGGAGCTGGCTTTGGTGCGCTAGGTCCCTGGGTGCGTTTGGCAGTAGCAGGCGTACTGTCTCGGGGATGCCATTCCGCTTTTGAACTCTGCTCCCTCTTTTGCTGTGCTGTTGCCTCTGTGCGACCACCGCCTCTTCCTCAGAACTGCACACGTCACTAACATGAACGTGAGTCCAGTCGGGGTCTAGGACCTCATCATCTTCCACCCATTCTTGACCCCTGCCCTTGTTGTCGGTTTGCGCACTGCAAAACGCCGCAGCAGTTGTCACCTGTGCTTCGTCATCATCAGAGACGTGCTGCGGTGGATTTCCTATGTCCTCATCCTGCAACATAAGTGGTTGGGCATCAGTGCATTCAATGTCTTCCACTTCTGGGGCAGGGCTATGTGGATGGCCCGGGGAAACCCTCCAAGCAGAGTCATCAAAAAGCATAAGAGTCTGCTGCATGACTTGGAGCTCAGACTGCTTGGCTGATTTGCAAGGCGGTGAGGTGAAAGACTGATGGGCATGGGCTGCAGGTGCCAACTCTGAGCTTTCTGCAGAGGACTAGGTGGGAGATGTGAAGTAACTGGAGCCACTGTCAGCCACCCAATCTACTATTGCCTGTACTTGTTCTGGCCTCACCATCTGTAGAGCGGCATTCGGGCCTACCAAATAACACTGCAGGTTCTGACGCCTACTCACACCTGAGGAAGGTGTTTCACTTGGACCTGTAGCTGGCGCAGAACGGCCACGTCCTCTCCCAGCAACAGGAGCACCACCAGCAACATAACGACCATGCCCACGTCCCTTATTTGATGTTCTCCTCATTATTTGCGTTCACCCACCAAACTAACAGATGGTTTATCTCAGGTGTCAATTTAACTGCCAAAAGTCAACAATTAAGTTCACTAACAGTAAGGCAGTGCCCGTGTCATAAACAGAATACATTTCTTTAGGTCACACAACAGTGTAACGGAGCAATTCAATACAATTACTTCACTATCAACAAAAATTTGATTTTTCAAACCAACAATGTAACAACAGAGGTTAACGGTTTAATTTGAGTGTCAGAAATGCAGCGTACACCACTAATGTGCAATCTACCACAAAACCGGTGTTTTTGCAACCAACTATGTAAATGCGGAGTTTCATAGGTTACTTTAAATGACTGAAATACAGGGTAGGCCTCAGATCTGCTATGTAGCACAAAATCAGTGTTTATTGTAACAAACTACAGAAATGCAGTATGTAACCCCAAAAATTATAAAACAGGTTTTTCAGCGTTGTATGCAAACGTGCTCTGTGGTACGACAGTACGGGTTTATTCACCCAACTACAGAAATGCAGTTTTTTGCCGCAAAATTATAAAAGTTTTTTCAGCGTTGTATGCAAACGTGCTCTGTGGCACAACAGTATGGGATTATCCCCCAAATACAGAAATGCAGTATGTCACCCCAAAATTTATAAAACAGGTTTTTCAGCGTTGCATGCAAACGTGCTCTGTGGCACAACAGTACGTTTTTTTTCACCCAACTACAGAAATGCAGTTTTTCACCGCAAAATTATAAAACCGTTTTTTCAGCATTGTATGCAAACGTGCTCTGTGGTACGACAGTACGGGTTTATTCCCCCAACTACAGGAATGCACTATGTCACCCCTAAATTATAAAATAGGTAATGTAGGGGGACCTGACCTGCCAGAAAAAAGGAATTTTCCCCCACTGAGCTACTAAAAAATAATTAGACGCATGTCCCTGGCAGGCTGGCACACATGCAGGTCACATGCAGTTCCAAGGACACTGCAGTTGCTAAAATATTTTGCAGTATCACTGGGCTCAGGGCTGGGTACAAATATGTAGCATAGCACCCTCAATAATTGCTGTAGTTTGAAGATTTAATACCACCAAGTTTAACAGATTTGTTCCCTAATCTCTCCCTCACAGCCGCAGCAGCAACCTGTCCCTACACTAAGAGCAGCAGAGTGACGTGCGGCACTACGTGACTCCAGCTTATATAGAGGCTGGGTCACATGCTGTACGTAGCCAATCACAGCCATGCCAATATTGGGCATGGCTGTGATGGCTTCTTAGGGCAAAGTAGTGAAACACTTGTTGATTGGCTGCCCTGCAGTAGTAGGAGCTATCACTAGAGAGGAAGATCCCACTGTTACACAGTGCTCCATTGCTTAATGGTTAAAAATCTGCTTTTATATGTGGCATAGGCATGTCAAGGAATTAACAGGCCTTTAGTAACCATTGCTAGTTGGGGCTGTGTTACCCTCATCTGCCTCTAAAGGGGAATATAAGAAAAAGAGAGATTAGTGACATTTTGTGGAGCATTCCAGTGTAAAGAGGTGGTGCGAGCTAAAGACACTGAAGGTAACTTGTCTGAGAGGCATAAGGACTCTGCAGCTAACTTGTGCAGGAAATTAACTGCTAAGGACTACATCCCGCATTGGAAACTTGTAGTGCCACATTGTGAGCACATAATTAAAGTGAGAAAAGTGAGCTGCAAGAGAAATGTTGCACCCCCTATGTCTGAAAGCCTGGGCTTGAGAGAAAAGTGCAGTGTTGGGAAGATTAACTTAGAGACAACTTGACTTGTTAACTGACTTCACAGCAGGTGAAACTGTAAGAACTGTGGAATGGCAAAACTGCAAGATCTGCCAGTCAATGCAAAGTCTGAACTGTGACAACTGCTGTTAGAACTGTATTGGAATTTTATTTGATAGTAAAGGACTATTCTACTGTTAAACCAACCTCATTATTGCCTTACACCTCTGCCTTGCACCTCAAAGTTCATCTCTGCCAAAGGCACACCACTTAACACCAGACAGATGAAGCCCCAAAGTCAGAGTGTGCACTGAAAGGAAGAAAAGGTGTGTCCTTCCCATCACTGCTTGGCCATCTTGATTGAAGAAAAGGTGCCAAATCTGATGTGTGACGTCCTCACGTTGGTGCAGATGAGATTTTGCGCATTTTCTTCAATCAAGATAGCCGCAATGACTTCTCAACGAACAAATGAGTGAGGTCTGAAAGGCCTCAATGTGGCTCTCAGGTGCCGCAAACACCGTTGAACGTGGCATCTGAGAGTTTCAATGATGGGGGTGGCGCGATCACCTTTCCCCATAATTTTGCCTGCTACTTACAATGGAAGTACTTTGTAACTAATCCGAATTTTTTGTCGAAGTTCAGCGAAGCAGCCAAATCCAATTTTTTAAAACTTCGCTCAACACTAACTACCAACATCATTGCTACCACCACTCCTGACCCTCACTTTCTGTGCTCTCCTGGGCACCCTGCAAGTTTAAGTAGATTTCTGACATATGGAGAAGGTATCTGTCAGAACACACATTTTCACTCTCTGACTGTTGCCAGAAACCTTCATGTTCTTTTTGTTTTACAGAACAAATCAGTATGACAAACCAGGGCAAACTGGTCTTCTGCAGAGGGCCACACGGTTAAGGGGCAGTAGTAGAATAGATGAAGGGATGGATTCTGCAGACTTTCTCCATAAGAGCTCATTCATTACACTAGTTCATGCATCATAATTATCAGGTCAATACTGCATTTTATATTAGGATAGGGTCTGGTCACCAATAGAAATTAGCTAAGTTTTGAAAAATTTCAATTTGGATGCTTCGCTGAATTTCCCCAAGAAATTTGCTTCATTCTGAATTAATTCATCACGAACTGCATTCAATCAGATATACGTATCCCAGTCTACAGTTAAACTGCATGGAGAGTGTATCTCGGGTACATCACTGTGTATTACAGCAACATGCATAGCTAGTCCTTTCTGGTAGTGAAACAGTTACTGTGACAGGCAGGTCTCATACAGTATATGGGCATGAGCATTGTCGTGTAGGCCACCAACAGTCCTAGCTAACCCCTAGCTAAACCAAAATTAAAGCATACTGCAGCCTTCAGTAAAGGAAAAAAAACACTGTCCACCCCTGTAGGAGCTGTCACCCAATTACTCTTTAGTGGAATAAAAGAAGTACATGGAGGCAGTGCCAATAAAGTAGTGAAGAAAGAAAAAGTTTTTTTTAAGCCACTGGTATAGGAGCGATCCGTCCCATTGAAATGAATGGGGTGGCTTGGTTGGAATCACACCTGCTCACCGCTGCAGATGCAACGGCCAGCAAGTAAACAATGAAGAGGAGGCAGCGCTGGCACGGCAAACAGCTGATTGGCGGGGGTGCCGGATGTCGGACCCCTCCCGATGTGATATTGATGACCTATCCTAAGGATAGGTCATCAATAAATATAACTTGGACAACCCCTTAAATCCGTAGTTGTTTTCAGCAATGCTTCATAGATTTGTTACTCACGGATTCTAATACAATAAGTGCTCGTCTCCCAAAGAAAGACCTCGTTACATGCCGGCTTAAATATGCAGCGTCTTCTCTCGCACTTCTCTGCGCATGCATACTGGGATCGTCAAGACTCCAAGAGCCGGCTGGGGCTCACTGGCTCACATGAGCGACTACATGCTGCAGTGCCTGCACTAGGGTTGTTTCGGGTATCGAACTTTCGATACCCAATCGATACTTTTATGCCAGTATCGATTCGGTATCGGGATGTTCATTTTTTCGATACTAGACCACGCTACGGCGCAGTCTAGTATCTCCTGTTATGTGAGGACGCAGCATGTGCAGCGCTCGGCACACGCTGTGTTCCCTGAGGCCGTATATAGTGGAGAAGGAAGGAGGTAGAGAATCCCTCCCTCCTATGACGTGGCCGCCGGTGATTAGTGTGGGAGGAGGGACATGGGAGGAGAGAACTGCTGCGCCGGGCAAATGGCAGCAGAAGCCGCCTCCTCCTCCTCCTCCTGTGTGCTCCTCCGCTGTGCTCCTCCGCCTGCAACAAGTACACGTCCTGCCTCTCTGCCCCGGGTATTAAAGTTTTTAGATCATTGGTGGCAGTGGCCACAGGGTCCCCTCCATTGGTGGCAGTGGCAGTTCCCCATGGCAGCCAGGGCTTCAGTAGCGTCCTGGCTGCCATGGTAACTGATCGGAGCCCTACATTGCGATCGGTTACCATGGCAGCCAGGACGCTACTGAAGCACAGGGCAGCAGGGAAATGTCAAGTCCTATTCACCCTGATAGAGATCTATTAGGGTGAATAGGACAAGGGATGAAAAGATCCTAGGTTCTACCCCTAAGGGGGGAAATAGTAAATAAAAATTAAATAAAAAGTAATAATAATAAAAATAGAAAAAACACACACACACCGAAATATTAAGTTTAAATTGCCGCCTTTTCCAATTTTACATCTAAAATATATAGAAAAACATATTACATATTGCCATATCTGAAGTCCGACTCCAAACTGTTAAAAATAAAAAAAACCTATGCTGTGAACGTCGTAACAGAAAAGTAAAAAAAAAATGCGCAATTTTTTTAGTTTTTTTTTTTTTTATTTTTTTTTTTTTTTACAGCGTGGTATCGAATAGTATCGAGTATCACAATACTTTTTTATGGTATCGATACCGAATCAAAATTTTGGTATCGAAACAACTCTAGCCTGCACAACGACCGCTGAGTTGCCCACATTCTAACTTGTGCTGATTACTGGGTGGCCACCCTGCTGGATCCCCGTTACAAGGACAATGTGCCGTCCTTAATTCCCTCACTGGAGCGTGATCGGAAGATGCGCGAGTACAAGCGCATGCTGGTAGACACGCTGCTGATGGCATTCCCATCTGACACCGGGGCCTCAGTGGAAGTACAAGGCGAAGGCAGAGGAGGAGGAAGAGGTCGCCAACGCAGCCGGGGCACAGCCAGCACCTTAGAAGGCTGGGTTAGCATGGCCAAAATGTGGAAAAGCTTTGTCACCACGCCATAACAACCAGCACCACCAGCTTATATGCAACGTCTTAGCAGGAAGCAGCATTTCAGCAACATGGTGGAGCAGTATGTGTGTACACGCCTACACGTACTGACTGATAGGTCTGCCAAATTCAACTTCTGGGTCTCCAAATTGCCCTTTACGCTTTGGAGGTGCTGGCCTGCCCTGCAGCAAGTGTATTGTCTGATCGTATTTAGCACGGCAAAATTTTGCACTTGGGGCGTTATCACAGACAAGCGCAGCCGCCTGTCCACAGCTAATGTGGACAAGCTCAGGTTCATTAAAATGAACCAGGCATGGATCCCACAAGACTTGTCTGTACCTTGTGCAGATTAAACATTTATACCAGCCTCAACCATCCATTCTTGTACTCAAGTGCACTTATTCTTTGTTTTATTTTTTTATATGTCCCAATATTTTGGGGGCTACCCCAATTTAAAAAAAAGGCTACCTCCTCCACCCCCGCTTCTACCTACGCCGCCACCGCCTCCTCAACCTCCTACTCCACATCCACCTCCTCTTCCTAGTTCAAGATTGTTATTTTTAATTTTTATTTATTTTATTTTTAGCCACATTTGTTCGCAGAGCACATTTTGCTGCCTTCTAGCCCTTTCCATGACATTTTTAGAACCATTTTAGTGCCCAAAAGTTTGGGTCCCTATTGACTTCAATGGGGTTCGGGGTCAAGTTTGTGTCCCAAACTCGAACTTTGCGACGAAGTTCGGCCGAACCCGGCGAACCCGAGCTCCCAGGTGTTCGCTCAACTCTAACCCTAAATACTGTATTTTGAGCATCCGTCTTCACACGGTCAGTATTTGGTTAGTAATTGATAAGTATTTGTAAAGCAAAAACAGTAGTGGGTCCAAAACAGAGATGAAATGTCATGAAAATATTTGCATGTCTTTTGTGTTTTGGACCCACTTCTGCTTTTGGCTTCCAAATCATGATCAAATCTTGATGGAAAATACTGACCGTGTGATTGAGGCCTTATGGAGGCTCCAAAAACAGGATCCGTTGTATTTCTTAATTTTTTGGTTCTTCTGACAGAAGAACGGTAAAATAAATGGTGATGTCAACAAAGCCAAACAGAGACACTAATCGCCCAGAACATACTGGTGATGGTGGTAACAGCATGAGGAATCACAATATTGGCCAAGTCACACAGTGGGGAGGGTGGCAACAACATGAGGAATCACAATAGTGGCCCAGTCACACAGTGGGGAGGGTGGCAACAGCATGAGGAATCACAACAGTGGCCCAATCACATAGTGATGAGGGTGTGAACAGCATAAGTAACAGCAGTGGCAGTAACAGCACAAGATGGTAGTAGTAGGAGAAGATGCCAGCAGATTTAGCTGGTGTTTGGCAACATCAGAATAGTGGCACTAGCACGTGGGCAGAAGTGACAGGCCATTTTTCACAATTTCCTGGTGTGGCAGCGTACAGCAGTCAGATCATTACTAGCAGAATGATTGTCACGGATGTTCCCGCGACATATGGCAGGAGATCGGTGAGACTGGCAACACATGGTTTGATCTGACATGTTTGGATCAAATGACGTCTGTGTTGTTTCTGGTGCTTGCTTATTTCTCCCACTATGCTATGCGGTTTATAGCTTCTGTTGGAGTTGCGGATAGCTGGTGTGTGGATCTCGGCTGAGTTCCTGCTGCTGCTATAGCCACTTGAAGTTAAGTGTTTTCTTTCCCTTTTGTATTTTATTTGGGTTATTTCGTGTGTTGCATTTCCCTGTCCTTTGTATTAAGGCCTGAGGGAGACTTCTGTTCATCCTTCCTTTTGGAGGAACAGGTTGTCTCAGTCCTGACATTAGTACCAGGGTCCTATAAGGTCAGTTAGGACACTAGGTATTCCGGTGTATGAATTCACCTACCTCTGGGATCTGTTCATACTGGAAGTTAGTCAGGACTTTATTAGGGCTTTACTAGGAGGTGTTCCATCTCATTTTCCTAGTTTCTAGGCTTTATTCCCTCACCCCTTACCCTCCTATGTTCGGTGTGGTGTTTCCCTCCCACACCCTAACGTGACAATGATCTAGTCTGATGCATTAGGCACCGGTGAGTAGAAATCCTAGCTGATCTATGCCTGATTCATCTTTATAAAGATTAATTTCTCAACATTTTCTGTAGAAAGGTGAGTTCTCTTTGGGGTAACTATGCCCCCGCCGCACTTAACACCCACTCTGATGCCACACTACTGGTCAGGCAGGAAAGCTTGTCCAGGGCAAACTGGGCCAGTTGCGGCCACAATTTAAAGGGAACCTGTCACCTGAAACAGCGGTCCTAAACCGCCGGCAGGACCTTCAAGAGTACAGCATTGGGATTCTAAGCACATATATCTTACTAGATTCCGATGCGGCAGTAGTAAGAAAATCGATCTTTAATCCCCAGCTGGAGCGACTCTATGCCCAGGCTTGAAGTCAAGGGGGCAGCGGCCTTCTTGCTTCAAGTCGCGGTGACCACGCCCCCCTCCCGGCCCCTTCGCTTGACTTCAAGCCTGGGCAGAGAGTCGCGCCAGCCGGGGATTCAAGATCGATTTTCTTACTACTGCCGCATCGGAATTTAGTAAGATATATGTGCTCAGAATCCCACTGCTGTACTCTTGAAGGTCCTGCCGGCGGTTCAGGACCGCTGTTTCAGGTGACAGGTTCCCTTTAAGTTTGGCTGTCCAGGAGTTCATGGGATCTTGGATCTGGGGTGACAGAGTGCAGTCCACCTGTTGGATCTGGTTCTGTTCCATGTCCTGCTGCTGCTAGCTGGTTTCTGCAGTAGGCAGGTTAAGAAACCTGCTCATGAGAGACCCGAGACTCAAGTTGCTGCTGTTGGAGCTGGTGCTTCTCCTGCCCCCCAGCAGTCACAGCAGTGGAGCATGAGAGCAGAGGGTCCCCTGGTCAAACCTTTGTGAGGATGTCTTGATCGTAGTTGAGTTTATCATCCCACTCAGAAGGTGTAAAAAAAAAAAAAAAGCCTCCTTTTTGGCCTGCCCAGTAGTGAGAGTCTAATATGGTGGAGAGCTAGTAGTCATCCCTCTGCCGAATGTTGATAATGCAGCTGTCACTACGCAAGCAACTCAGCATGCATCTGGCCATTTGCACAAGAGAATCAGAGGGACGCCTTGCCTCCATTTCCACTGCATACTGCCATGGTCTGTCGGGTTCATCTGCCTGGCCTTCCTCATCATCCTCCTGCTCTTCTCATGTCACTTGGGCAGATAAACCTGTGCATTTATGTCCTCCTCCTTTGCAAGTTCAGGCCCCACAGGGCTGGCACAGTTGGCCGTGAGATGTAGGCGCCGCGTCTCCTACCCCTCGCCAGATTTATCAGCATCTGCTCAAGGACATGAAAGAGTGGAATGACGTTGTTCATACCATAGTCCTGGTGACTGACAAATAAAGTGGCCTCCTTAAAGGGTCTGAGCAAACAGCAGGTGTCATGCATAAGCTGCCACTGGCTAACATCGAAGTTGCACAGGGAAGTAGTCCTGTCTGTCTGCATCATTAATAAATCGTTTACGGTCTTCCTTTGCTCATATAGTCCAACATATGGAGGGTGGACTTCTGACACGTGGAAATGTTGAATATGAGGTAAACACCATTTTGCCTTTGCTGGTCAAGTAGGGCATGGTTTGCATGGTAAGAGTGGCTGACTTGCCATTTTTCAAGACATCTTGCAGTTGGGTGGAAGAATTGACGAACCGGGTTAGAACCAGGTTAAATATGTGCGACATGCAGGGTGCATGGGTCAGCCCTCTTTGACACAGCGCAGGCATAATGTTCTTCCCATTATCAGTGACCATGGTTCCGATGTTCAGTTGGCAAGGAGACAGCCAGGATTAAATTTCATGATGAATCCGTTTGCCCAGGCTGGCCAGGTGCAGAACAGTGTGCCACTGCCAAGCTCTGCATAGGTGGTATGCTGGGGGACCATTTTGAACTGTTCCTACAGTGGAGGCTGAAGACAAGGTGGAGGATGAGGAGGCAGAGGAGGACATTGGTGCTAGAATCACAGCATGCCATCAACTGGCCAAGTTGCTGGTGAGCCTGGACAGGAACCACATTTACCCAGTGGGCTGTAAAGGACATATTTTCCTTGACCATAGTTAGAGCTCCACACGTCGGCCATGGCATGAACTATACCAGACACCAACAGGCTCAAGTACTGTCCCACCTTCTGCTGTAAGAACGAATGCAGAACTGGTACAGCTTTTTTAGAGAAGTAATAACGGCTTGGGACTCTCTACCTTGGCTCAGCACAAGCCATCAGTTCTCTGACTCTCAGAAGACGTGTGCTTTCTGCTGCAGCTGGTTTCAGTTGAAGGGTGAAACTGAGCATGTGATTCCTTCGCAGTGACCCGGATAGGGAAATTAGAAAAAGAGCAAACAGCGGATAGCGCTATACAGATCGATTTTAAGGAATAACTCAGTGGCTATACTAAATTTTTAATTGCATGCAATTACAAAAGTCTTCAGATCCAGGTGCTGGTTTGAAAAATGTAGAATATTATTCATCGGGCAAACCACTTAAGTCAGTGCAGAACCACTTTAAAAACAACAGTAAAAAAAATTATAAAAAACCCAAAATATGATCAAGCCATTGTTTTGAAATAACACCATGTATTAAGCCATGCCCCCCTAAGCCACAGCCCCTTTTTACCCATGTAAACATGGATGGTATTTTGTGTTGAGAAAGGTGGCACCCTGTCTCCAGCAATTTTGTGTCAACATGATGTGTGACTGTTGCACCCAATCACTGGCCACAGTTGTAGCCTCAGTAGTGACAGAAGCACCTCAGTGGTAAACAACAGAAGGGTGCTCCCTTTGTACCATCAACCCAATCAATTAATGTTATGTATAGTTTGGAGGTGCTGGTCTAACTCTTTTTTTGCAGAGTAGCAATAATATGTAATTCGGATTACCCAAAATGTAAAAATTCATAGATGACATTATGGGTGATCTCCCATTCACAGGCTTGCCTCCTCTACACTTACTTTCACTTTCTAACATGTGCAGCCGCCATTTTAGGAAAACGGATTTATTACCATGAAGCTTGAGGAAATTCAGATTCGTTTAGAATCTACATTTTCATAAACTTCGGACCAAATTCCACTTCGGATGCTTCGCTCAACACTAGTTAGCGCAATACATCGCTAAGCACAACATACAAGTGACTGCATATCACAGCGATCGACATATTATTACAAGCACTAGAAGCACGACAAGAACTACAAGCACCATCATGGCTAGAGCCTGCATGGGCACTCCAAAAAGAGAGATGCAGCAGGAAAGAATATCCTGATGAATGAGAACCTGGTACTGACACTACCACGTCTTTTAGGGAGGTGAGAAGCACTGATGCGCAATCGTTTCTTTATATCACGGCTATACTTATTTTCTGTATATGAATATTTAATCATAAAAGTGACAAATAACTATGAAGAAAGCATGGCCACACTACTGAAACAAATGTCATACTGTTCATTAGTATTTAAATATAGCCACGTTGTACAGGGTTATCAAGCATTTAAAGACAATGGGGCACATTTATCAAGCTAGTCTGTTTTTAGGTGTAAAATTAGACTAGTGTATGTGATTTGGCTGTCAGTAATTTGCCCAGTATTTATTAAAAATCTCACAGCAGTTGATAAATTAGACTAGGCTTATTGTTATTATTGGATATGTTGTGATAGCGGCTTCTCCCAATTTATCACTTAGGAGTGGTGCTCTTGTCTAATGTGGCTCACCCAGCCACTATGGGATTATTAATATTCAAATAACAAAAGTAGACAGGCACTCAATATCTGGGTTTACATAAAAGTTGGCTTTATTTGGTTAATTTTATTACATATATTTTGATATATTGGTATATATATTTTTTAAATGTATATACGTATTTATTAAAAGAATTTTTTATAAAAAGTTAGTTTTTTATTATAAAAATTATAAACATGGGTATTGTTTTAAAAATGGGTATTGTTTTAAAAAAAAGGTTTGGAGTATTAAGTTTTATATTTATTTATGGGTAAACGGAGAATAAGAAAAAGAAAATGAAAAAATAGGGGGTATGGAAAAAATGGTAATAGCTAATGATAAAATACGGTAGGTTTTAACTGAATGAGGATTGTAAAGAAGTTAGCTGTTTTTGCTAGTAAAAATTAGTTCCATTGTGATATGGTTGTATGTCCATCTAGAATCCAGGGTATTTGGTTCAAGAAGAAGGTATACTAGGTGGGAGGGGAGGATGTAGTCTCAGTCCTCTTAAGTGTATGTTAGTCACTTTCCACGCTGTGGGTATGTTCCCGATATGTTTATCACTTTCCAAGCATCGATAATATACCCAGAGCGTGGAAAGTGATAAACATATCGGGAACATACCCACAGCGTGGAAAGTGACTAACATACACTTAAGAGGACTGAGACTACATCCTCCTCCCACCTAGTATACCTTCTTGAACCAAATACCTGGATTCTAGATGGACATACAACCATATCACAATGGAACTAATTTTTACTAGCAAAAACAGCTAACTTCTTTACAATCCTCATTCAGTTAAAACCTACCGTATTTTATCATTAGCTATTACCATTTTTCCATACCCCTATTTTTCATTTTCTTTTCTTATTCTCCGTTTACCCATAAATAAATATAAAACTTAATACTCCAAACCTTTTTTTTAAAACAATACCCATTTTTAAAACAATACCCATGTTTATAATTTTTATAATAAAAAACTAACTTTTTATAAAAAATTCTTTTAATAAATACGTATATACATTTAAAAAATATATATACCAATATATCAAAATATATGTAATAAAATTAACCAAATAAAGCCAACTTTTATGTAAACCCAGATATTGAGTGCCTGTCTACTTTCGTTATTTGCTTATTGTTATTAGTCTGACCTCTAGGTGGTTCTTTTTAAGTTAGGTTCATATTCACTTAGGCCTCTTTCACACTTGCGTTGTGAAGATCCGGCGTGCACTTCCGTCGCCGGAATGCACGCCGGATCCGGCACAACGCAAGTGAACTGAAGTTAATCTTCCTTCCGTTCCATGGCCAGTACGTTTTCGGGTCAGATTTAGACAAGATACTAGAAATTGCCACTAACAAAAAAAGATGATTTCCTGAAGATAGATATAGACAGCAAAAGATTTTTCATGATAGAAGTTTCCAGTCCGAAAATAAAAGTGATGAAGGGAAATCGGGGAGGTGGAGTTATGCAAAGGGAGGTAGAGGCAGAAATTTTCTTTTCAATCCCAATAAAACAGAACCCACCTTCTCTAATAACAAGCAATGACGGTGTCATGTTACACATGCATGATTTGCTTTTTCATTATGTGTGTCCCTTCTGTCTTCCCCTAGCTTTGCTCTCTCTCTCGTCTCCTCCCTTCTTCTTCATTCTGGCTTCATCCCTCATCTCAGCTACATGCTCCTGTTAGCTGCTCACAGCATGATTTTTTGACCTATCCATCTGTTCATCGGTGTATGATCTGCACAGTTTGAAATAAACTTCTTCAGGATCTACAAGGTGTCCTTTGGATCGAGTCACTGTCAGCCAATTCACCTAAGACTGCAGTTATAGCCATCTCATCACAACTGTAAGTTCAGAGATCACATTGTAGTGCTTAGACTGGAGAGGCAGAACAGTCAAAAAATCTGTGAAGGGATCTTACAAGATCTGCCAAATATCTTTCAAGGGATCCTTGCTAGCTATGCATGTATAGTGAGATGTATATGGACACTGGAATATAGAAGGATATATGTACAAGCCTGTATACTTCAGCCAGCAACTAAATCTCAGCATAAGATTCATCAGTTTTCTGCACAGATTATTGAGGAAACTGTTCATGCAACTGTTATATAATCAGCTCCTAGACTGACTGTATTGTCTCATGCATTCTGCCTACAAGTCTATCTAAACTCTGTATGCAATCCACACTAACATTGCAGCAGCCATTGCTAAACTTCTCTCTGACTCTCCCTCCCACTGGTTGCCTAGGATACCCTCTCCCAGAGCCAGAAGATTGATACATTTCTATGCAAACACATATCTTGTGATTTAACCCTCTGCTTGTTGTCACAATGCACCAGCAAGGCAATGTACAATCTGAGGAACCTAATACACAGCAAGGACCTGAACTTCCTACAGATCAGGAGTCAGATCCTCAAAGCCACATAAAACAAAAACGTTTAGTGAAACCAACCGGGAAAGTCCAACAGAACTATGAGGCTGACAGGGAAGAACTGCTGCAGAACCTCAGCCACTCATGGTCTAACACTATTGAATGCATGTCAGCTCTGTCTCAACCAACTCATGAGGTATTGCACCTAGAGGGCGCTGTTAAGCAATTGAATGCTGCCTATGAGAACTACCAAAGACTGTCTGCTAAATATGCTGATCTCTTAAAGCTTTACAACACAGAAAATTCCTTAAAAGAATTACAGGAATTGAATGAGCTCAATCTTGAAAGAGACGATCTAGTAATACAAACAAGGACAAAAACAGATGTAAAAATCGCACATCTCCATGAATCCAGATCCCATCTCTCCACAACTTCTAAGCGCTCCACACGATCTTCCAAATCCTTAAGATCAACATCTTCTACTCTCAGCCAACAACTCATCAAAGCCCGCGCTGATGCAGAAGCTTCTAAAATCCAGGCAGCTTTCGCCCAAGAAAAAGCAAGGATGAAAGCAGGGATGGAAGCTGAGGCTGCACATTAGAAAGCAGAAATGGAAGCTGAGGCTGCACAGAAGAAAGCAGAAATGGAAGCTGAGGCTGCACAGAAGAAAGCAGGGATGGAAGCTGAGGCTGCACGGAAGAGAGCAGAAATGGAAGCTGAGGCTGCACGGAAGAGAGCAGAAATGGAAGTTTTTGAAAAACAATGTGAGCACGCCAAAGACATGGCAAGACTAAGAGTCTTAGAGCAGGCTGTAAGTGACAATGAAAGAGGTGTCAGTAGCAATCACTCTGTTACATCTTATGCATCAGTGTCATCACAGACCTCATCAAAGGTCCATCAATCTGTCATAGCAGCCAAAGAACTCAACCAAGGTGTTTTCTCTACATCTACTACACCTTCTAAAGTGGCAGAAACGGGTACGGATAGAAATGACCCATCACACTATCGCACTAACCTGCCATCCTCTAACCAATCCATTATAAGGCTACAAACCAACGCACCTTTGGACCGCACACCAGCTCCAGTGTTAAACGCCTTAGCACCATCTTATGTTCCCAAGTCACTCAACGTCAATGTACCAGCTACTGCAACTAACTCAGTTCCGCCTGCAATTGTATATCCAAAGTCTGAAAACACAGACATGTCGCAGTTTGCCAAGTACATCCTTCGCAGAGAACTCACTAGGACAGGCCTCACCATGTTTGATGACAAACCTGAAAATTACCGAGGATGGAAATTCACCTTTAAGGCCACAATCAGCGAGCTAGACATCACTGCTGCAGAAGAATTGGACCTACTCATCAGATGGCTAGGTCCTCAGTCAGCTGAACGTATTAAGAGACTTAAAACAGTTTACACTTCCAATCCTGCTGCAGGTCTCGAAGCTGCTTGGGACAGACTTGAACGTAGCTTTGGCAGCTCTGAGGCCATCGAAGATGCCTTACTCAAAAGGTTGCAAGGCTTCCCAAGGATTACAGCTAAAGACAATCTAAAGCTTCAAGAACTTAGTGATCTTCTACTAGAGCTTCAACTAGCTAAGGCTGACACCCGCCTACCCGGGCTTAGTTACCTTGACACCCCTCGTGGCATCAACCCTATTGTTCTTAAGCTACCATATGGCATCCAAGAAAAATGGGTTAGTCAAGGATCTACTTACAAGAAAAGGTATGGAGTTGCCTTTCCTCCCTTTTCCTACTTCTGTACCTTCATAAAGGAAATTGCGGACTCTAAGAATGACCCAAGTTTCTTTTACGGTGACTGTAACCCTCTTAGTCCACCTTCTCCAGGACTTGCAAACACGCGCATAATGCACAGAGACCGCAGGGGTCCAGTGTCAGTGAAAAGGACTGATGTTCAACCTGCTCCTGCTACGGTTCTTCCGAAGACTGGACAAAACAAGAAACTTGAGGATCCAAATCGCCAATGTCCCATACATAACAAGCCACACCCACTCAAGAAGTGCATCGGTTTTAGAAAGAAACCTCTACAGGAACGCAAGGAACTCTTAAAAGAATTTGGAGTTTGTTTCAGATGCTGTGCTTCCACAGAACACATGGCAAAAGACCGTAAGGCCATCATTAAATGCATAGAATGCGGTAGTGACAACCACGTTCAAGCCCTTCATCTGTACCAACACAGCACCACTCCATCCACTGACTTTCCCCCCAGGGCAAAGCTTGGCGGGGAGAATGCTGAACAAACAGCAACCTCCACCCCAGTGTTCTCAACATGCACTGAAGTCTGTGGGGAAGGACTTTGTGGGAAATCCTGCGCTAAGATATGCTTGGTTCGTGTATACAAAAAGGGCAAACCTGAAAGAGCTGTAAGACTGTATACCATTCTTGACGACCAGAGTAACCGATCTCTTGCAAGTACAAGGTTCTTTGATCTCTTAGGCATAGCAGGAGGTGCTCTACCTTATACCCTGGGTACTTGTGCAGGCATTACAGAAGTCTGGGGAAGAAGAGCCAGTGACCTTGTAGTTACTCCTCTCAATGGCAACTTGGAAATACCCTTGCCTACTATCATTGAGTGTAATCAGATCCCAACTAACAAGGATGAGATTCCCACTCCTGAAGCTGCCTTGCACCATATTCATTTGAAGGACATAGCTGATCAAATACCAGCCTTTGAGGAAAATGCTGATATCCTGTTGCTACTCGGGAGAGACATCCTAAGGGTGCACAAGGTGCGCCATCAAATCAACGGCCCACATGATGCACCTTACGCCCAGCGTCTGGATCTAGGCTGGGTCATTATTGGCAACGTCTGTCTTAGCAATGCCAGGAAACCTCTCTCGCTTATTTCCTTCAAAACACATGTCCTGCCCAATGGACGCACTACTTGCTTTCCAAGACAACATCACTATAGTGTGAAAGAAAGGCTGTGTGACAAAGGCACGCCAGAGTGCATCATACTCAATGAAAATAAAGCATTTATCTTTCGGGATGACAACATTGGTAACACAGTGTTTGAAGTAACCACAGAAGACAATGAGTTAGCAGCCACAATGGAAGACAAGGAATTCTTGAGAACCATGAGTAAAGAGTTCTATCAAGACGATTCTAACAGCTGGGTGGCGCCGCTACCATTCCACACTCCAAGGAAGAGAATTCCAAATAATAGACAACATGCAGATTCACGGTTGATCTCTTTAGAGCGCAACCTGAACCGGAAATCGGAGATGAAGAAACATTTTGTCGACTTTATGCAGAAGGTGTTTGAGAGAGACCATGCTGAACCTGCACCCTCTCTTACACAAGGAGAAGAATGCTGGTACCTTCCGTGTTTTGGTGTATACCATCCTCGTAAGCCTGACCAGATTAGAGTGGTCTTTGACTCAAGCACTCGTCATGAAGGCGTTTCTCTCAATGACAATCTTCTCTCTGGACCCAATCTGAACAACAACCTCTTAGGAGTCCTACTCCGCTTTAGACAAGAGCCAATTGCCATTATGGCCGACATTCAACAAATGTTTCATTGTTTCATCGTCCGTGAAGATAACAGAAACTTTCTCAGGTTCCGATGGTATCGCAATAATGATGTCAACAACGAGGTCATAGACTATCGGATGAAAGTTCACGTGTTCGGTAATAGCCCTTCCCCTGCAGTTGCCATTTATGGACTGAGAAAAACTGCCCAAGAAGGAGAACAGGAGTTCGGGACGGATGCACGTCAGTTTGTAGAAAGAAACTTCTACGTGGATGACGGTCTTAAGTCCCTACCTACGGAAGAAGAGGCCATTGACCTTCTCACCAGAACCCAGGACATGCTTGCCACTGCCAACCTCAGACTACACAAAATCATCTCCAACAGCAATAAGGTAATGGGAGCATTTCCTTCCGATGATCATGCTGTCAGTGCCAAGGAATTCCAACCAGAGTCTGACCTTTCCCTCACACAACGCAGCCTTGGATTGCTATGGGATGTTAAACAAGACACGTTCACATTTCAAACATCAGCCTGCGACAAGCCCTTCACAAAAGAGGAGTACTGTCCGCAGTGAACAGTATCTACGACCCCTTGGGATTCATTGCACCCTTTACTATTCAGGGTAAGATATTACTCAGACAACTCACTACAGAGAACACTGACTGGGATACCCCGTTACCCAAGGAGAAACAACAAAGGTGGGAATCCTGGAAACAGTCCCTCCAGGCATTGGAACAGTTTAAGATACCACGCTCTTACACCCCTGTGTCCTTGAAGAAGGCCACCCTTCTAACTCAAAAGATCGGGATAGCTAGTATTCCTCCTCAGGACTTTGATTGTACCAATGTTTACAAACATCAATGGAAACGGGTTCAACATCTTGCTTATGCATTTTGGAGTCGCTGGAAGATGAAGTACCTTTGCAACCTTCAAAGTCGCAGAAAATGGCAAGTAAGCAAACCCAACCTGCAAGTTGGAGACATCGTTCTCCTCAACGATAAGGACGCTCATCGTAACAATTGGCCTATGGGTCTTATCACAAAGACTATTCCAAGTAACGATGGCAAGGAAGATGAACTCCGTACACCAGCCTAATACAAAGGGAGGTAAGAAGGACTGGTGCTGTCGCTGCCTTCCCCTCTGAAGACTGACCTTCAAGGCAACTTGTTAAAGGGAGGTAAGAAGGACTTGTGCTGTTGCTGCCTTCCCCTCTGAAGATGACGCACAGAACTATATCCTTCCTACTGTTGTCTCTAATGTTTTTCTTGTCCATGCTCTTTTTTGCTGTTCCTTTTTGTTGTTGCAGGTGTTCCAGTAGAAAACATCTATTATTCCATGGACTTGATCAAAGTTAATTTTTATGTATGTTATTGAAATCATAGATTTCGACGGGGAGTGTCATGTTACACATGCATGATTTGCTTTTTCATTATGTGTGTCCCTTCTGTCTTCCCCTAGCTTTGCTCTCTCTCTCTTGTCTCCTCCCTTCTTCTTCATTCTGGCTTCATCCCTCATCTCAGCTACATGCTCCTGTTAGCTGCTCACAGCATGATTTTTTGACCTATCCATCTGTTCATCGGTGTATGATCTGCACAGTTTGAAATAAACTTCTTCAGGATCTACAAGGTGTCCTTTGGATCGAGTCACTGTCAGCCAATTCACCTAAGACTGCAGTTATAGCCATCTCACCAACTGTAAGTTCAAAGATCACATTGTAGTGCTTAGACTGGAGAGGCAGAACAGACGGCGTTCAGGTAGGGGGAAGACTCAGTTCCTATTTAAAATCCTGGGAACAAATAACATCAAACAGCTGGTTACTAAATATTATAAGAGAAGGTTACAAAATAGAGTTAGACTATCCCCCTAAAAATTTGTCACCACTTTACTTCCGCCTTCTAAAATGAGAATCTTAAGAATGGATATAAAAAAACCTTCTAAGCTTAGCAGCAATAGAACCAGTTCCAGAAAGTCAAGTAGGACAGGGGTTCTACTCCCGTCTGTTCATAGTTAAAAAAACGAATTAGAAATCAAGAGTGATTATAAACTTGAAGTATCTAAACAAATACGTAAAATACCAAAAGTTCCAAATGGAGACGTTAAAATCTGCAGTAAAACTTATAAAGAAGAATGCGGTAATTGCTACGATAGACCTGAGGGATGCCTATTACCACATCCCAATACACAAGTCCTCCAGAAAATTCCTAAGGTTTGCAATACATTCAGGAAATCAAATACAGCATTATCAGTTTACGGCATATCCTCAGCCCCAAGAACATTTACCAAAGTCATGGCAGAAGCAGTAGCATGCCTGAGGGAGAGGTCCATTTGCATTATTCCTTACCTAGACGACCTTCTGATAGTGGCAGACAACGAAATTTGCCTAAAGGATCACCTGAAAGTGGTTCTAGATCATCTCCAGGGTCTAGGGTGGATAATCAATTGGGAGAAATCGGAATTAGTACCGAGCATGCAAAAAACATTCTTGGGGATAAACCTAAATTCAGTCTACCAAAAATCCTTTCTGCCACCACAAAAAATAGGAAAGTTACAGGTGATGCTAAAAAAATTCAAGAAAGAAAAATTCTGTACCATACGACAAGCAATGAAAGTACTGGGAAGTCTATCAGCTTGTATTCCAGCAGTAGCTTGGGCCCAGTTTCACTTAAGACCACTCCAGAGATTCATTCTGAACAGGTGGAACAAATCACAGACCACTCTAGACAAAGTCCTATATCTAGAACAAAGTATCAAAAAATCCCTGAATTGGTGGCTCAAAAGAACGCACCTGGAAAACGGGGTATTCTGGGCCCAGGACTATCCCCTTACAGTTTCAAAAGACGCAAGTCTCCACGGCTGGGGAGCAGTAGTTCAGGAGAAATCCTATCAGGGGAAATGGTCAAATTACACCAAACGTCAATCGTCAAACTTCAGGGAACTGAAGGCAATTTGGGAGGTGCTAAAAAGGATTTGGCACATCCTAATAGGTCAACATGTGAAAATCTACTCGGACAATGCGACGGCAGTAGCCTTCATTCAACATCAAGGAGGCACGAGACATCGTTTACTACAAAGTCTATCAGTAAAAATCTTGATATGGGCCGAGGAGAACCTTCAGTCAATAACAGCAGTGCATCTGAAGGGTTCCTTAAACATACAAGCCGACTTCTTAAGTCGCCACACATTAGACCCGGGGGAATGGGAACTATGCCCAGAAGCGTTCAGGTTGATCACAAGGAAGTGGGGTGTACCAATAGTAGATCTATTTGCATCAAAGGAAAATCATCAAGTAAAACAATTCTTCTCTCTCAACCCAAGGGACTCTCCGCTAGGGGTGGATGCATTTATTCAAGACTGGACCAGTTATCTAGTCTATGCGTTTCCTCCAATTCCTCTAATCCCCCGGGTCCTTCAGAAATTACAGAGGGAAAGGTGCACATTGATCCTGGTGGCACCTCTTTGGCCCAAAAGGAGCTGGTTCTCTCTAATGAAGAGTCTCAGTATGGAAGATCCCCTGCTTCTACCTCTGAGGTCAGACCTTCTACGTCAGGGACCCATTGCCCATCCAGACATACGAACACTGAAGTTGTCAGCCTGGATTCTGAAGAATCCATCTTGAAAAAATTAGGTTTATCAGATAAGGTAGTAAATACACTGCTACTTAGCAGAAAACAAAATACCAATAAAGCATACTTTAAAGTCTGGAAAAAGTTTGCTCAGTGGTCAGGTAGTTCTTTTGACCAATTCAATCCCAAAATTCTGTTAATCTTGGATTTCTTACAGGACGGTTTAGATATGGGTCTTTCTTCTAATACTCTTACCCTGGGTTCAGACCTGAGCGTTCTAGAAACGCGCGTTTTACGCGCACGTATTTCAGCGCGTTTTTTGCAAATAGGTAACGCGCGTTCCTACGCACGTTCTTGTGATTGACTACTGTGGTGTCAATCACAAAACGCGCGACAAACGCCCCAATAAAAGCTCAAGCACTTGTTTATGCGTCAGGCGTTTTACAGCGCGTTCAAACGCGCTGTAAAACGCTCAAGTGAGAACCAGGGCCATAGAAAAGCATTGGTTTTCATGTGTCGAGCGTTTTACAGCGCGTTTGAACGCGCTGTAAAACGCTCAGGTGTGAACTTAGGGTTAGGGTCCAGGTCTCAGCTTTAGGCGCTTTATACAATTCCAGTCTTACAGATCATCCATGGATAACTAGATTCCTGAAAGCTGCTGATATAAGACCAACAATTAGGAATATGGTAGCACCATGGAACCTTAATACGGTATTGGTAGGGTTAACCTTGGGTCCCTTTGAACCTATAGATGCAGTATCAATCAAATGGATTACCATCAAAACCATTTTTTTGGTTGCCATAACATCAGCTAGACGAGTATGCAAATTACAGGCATTATCCATTCAAAAACCATTCCTTTCTATTTTCCAGGACAGACTAGTCTTCAAATTAGATCCTTCTTTTCTCCCAAAGGTAGTGTTCACTTTCCATAGGTCCCAGGACATAGTCCTTCCATCCTTTTGTGCAGACCCTAAAAACGAACAGGAAATCTCCTTCCATACGCTTGACGTCAGAAGAGCAGTGCTTTCCTATTTAGAAGCAACAAAGCAATGGAGAAAGGATAAAAATCTTTTTGTCCAGTTTGCAGGTCCTAACAAAGGGAAAAAGGCGGCAAAAAGTTCCATATCTAGATGGATAAGACTTGCAATTTCTGAAGCCTACAAAGCTGAGGGGAAAGAAGCTCCCTCTTCCCTTAGGGCACACTCCACTAGGGGCATCGCTGCCTCCTGGGCAGAAAAAGCATCAGCGTCTCTTCAGCAGATATGTAAGGCAGCAACCTGGAAAAGAGTCCACACTTTTACCAGGCACTATAAAATCGATAAAGACATGGCTTTTGGTCCAAAGGTACTGTCCGCCATCATCCCACCCTAAAATGAAATTTTTCTCTGGTATTATTCTCAGGATGTGGTGTCATGGAGACGACTGGGGAAAAGAGTATTACACTCACCGGTAATCCGGTTTCCTGGAAGTCTCCATGACACCACATATATCCCATCCTTTATTTTTGTACCCATTAGGTCTATTTAATTTAATCTTATTTTAATCTTCTTATCCCTCTTATCCTGGGGTCTCTCGTTGAAATACACTGGTGATGGTGGGACGGGGTGGGGTTTTTAAACCTCTCTGTGTTTTTCCTGTCCGATCAGAAGGAAGTCGATCTCAGGATGTGGTGTCATGGAGACTTTCAGGAAACCGGATTACCGGTGAGTGTAATACTCTTATATCACCTGCTCAATACTAAGGAAATCCTGAATAACTCTCTGAGTACAGATAATGTAGTAGATGGGTGTGAGCCACCAGAATTGAGAACATGCACAGTGTGACCTGAAGTCTGGGGCCAGGCTGCTACAGCGTGAGAAAAATTCTATCTCCATCCTCCCATCACTGCAGAACATACAGGATAATACAGTGACCTATACTTCTTACATCCAGTGATGTCTCCTTAGATGTTCTCTTTCCTCATCTTCTCCTTTCAGATCTTCAGACCAGGCCACCATTTTTCAGCCATATCTCATCTCTGAAGTTTGACAAAAATAATCTTAGTTTACTACTTTTCCATCATCCTACCCCCCCCCCCCAAACTGTGCTCCCCAATATTATACTGCAGAAACAGATAAACCCCCTGACAATACTAGTACCACACAGATATTGCCCCCTTCAAATATTATTGGCACACAGTACTCTAAAATAACTGCGCCCAGCAAATAGTGCCCCTGACACTAATAGTGTAAACATAACATCCCCCAAAAATAATTGAAATAATTGTGGTAAGCGGATACTGTGCCAAGGTGCCCCCACAGTAATAGTACTCTCAAAAGTCCAACCAATAGGAATAATTTTCTGCTAGAGCACACATGGTAGTAATAGTGCCCATACTAGTAATCAGGTTCCCCATAGACCCCTAGTAGTAATAAAGCCCACCATAATGCCCCCCAGTAGTAATAATTCTGCTTATAATGTGACAGTACAAAAAATTGCCCCTTATAATCTGTGCTGGTGCAAAAAATACCCCCTTTTAATGCCCCCAGTTGAGCTAATGTCCCCATAGTGCCCCCATAATGTGCCGGTATAAAATACCCCTATATAGTGCCCCCATAGTGCTCCTCTCCTGCCTTCCTCCTAGTGTCACCCATAATGTACTAATATAAAATGCCCCATATATAGTGCCCCAGTAGATGACCTCAGTGTCCCCCATAATTTGCAAGTATAAAATACCCCTTCTTAGTGAACCCCTGTAGATGACCCCATAGTACTCCTCTCCCCCCTTCGCCATAGTACCCACCATAATGTGTCCCAGTATAAAATGCCCCTATACAGAGCCCTCCAAATAAAATACCCCTTCTATGTGGCCTCAGTAGATGCCCCCATTGTGCTCCAAAATAATCTGCCAGTAAGAAGTGCCCCCATAGATGCTCCCACAGTGCCCCCCAATAATGTGCCAGTAAGAAGTGCCCCACATAGATGCCTCACATAGATAGCCCCCAATCATGTGGCAGTAAGAAGTGCTCCCCATAGATGCCCCCCCGCAATCATGTGCCGGTAAGAAGTGCCCCACATAGATTTCCCCCCCCTATCATGTGCCAGTAACAAGTGCCCCCACAGCACTCCTCTCCTGTATTGTACCGTATTTAATGCAAAAATCCAGAAGGATTCTCTGTTTAATAATTTTCTTCTGTGGTCTCCTCCTCCCTTGGGCAGTAAAACCCTCTCTATGCCCTGTACCACCAGATCCGATGTGTCCCCACCATGGCAAACAGCAAAATGCAGACTAGCTGCAGATACATTGCGACTGCCATGGTGGGGCACATCAGAAATGTGTTTGCGTATTCTAGTTTTAATGGCATTAGTAGTACAACCCACATATTGCAGTTTGCATTTTTTACATGTAATTAAATAAACTGCATAAGTTGTGTTACAATTAAGATATGATTTCATGTGGAAAACCCTGCCATTTGAAGCTGAGACAAAAGTATTGGAAATTGACATATGAGTGCAGCAGATACATCTATGGTGTCCACACCTGTAACTCCCTAGTCGTAAGCCAGACGGGCTGAGATTTTTTTCTTTTCTTGGTATAGACTAGGACTAACATAGTTTGCAATAGTGGGTGCTCTTCTGGCTGTACATTTAACCCCATCCGCAACTATGTCAGTCCAGTCCTTGTCATATGCCAGAATAGGGAAATATTTCTTTATGAATCAAGAAATTTGTGCGAACTCCGTACTGTATTGTGTAATAAACAAGTTGCTATTTTTGCTACTATTATTTTTGTTTTTATTTTTATTTGTAGCTGTGTTACAACATAGATGGGGAACGCTACTTCGAGCTTTCAGTTTCGGATGGCCAATCCAATTAGATATAATGGAATCCATCGGTTTCTGTTCGGGTTCCTACTTTTCTGGTGAGAAATAAGTCTTGCATGCAGTTCTCTCTGCTGTTTCTGGTAGAACCTGCCACGGAGACCTCGACCAGAGCCTCTAATGCAGATGTGAAGAAGCCCTACCTGGTTTTATAGGTGATATATATGGACATTCTCCATGTGTGCTCATTAAATATATACCCATTAATGCATCCACATTAAACTACTGGGTGAATAAATACATCTCCATATTTATTGACAATATTGCACATTTAACAGTAGAAATCCATTCCAAAAACGTGATATACTGTATAAACATTTCAGGGCTTATGTATGATATTTGCCTCTTACCCATAGCAACCCATCAGCGTTTTTATTTTGCATTAGAAAAAGAGACATAACTGGTTGCTAAGGGTAACAAGGTCAATTTTCTTATTAAAACCATCACACAGTATTACATGTCTCATACAATACAACTGCAGATTTTAATGGGGTACAGTGATATGGTTTCCTTGAAAACTGTTTAGGCCACTTTCACACTCGTGTTTTGTGCGGGTCCGTCATGGACGGATCCGTTCAGATAATACGACCGTCTGCATCCGTTCAGAACGGATCCGTTTGTATTATCTGTAACACGGATCCGTCTTGAACACCATTGAAAGTCAATGGAGGACGGATCTGTTTTCTATTGTGCCAGATTGTGTCAGTGAAAACTGATGCGTCCCCATTGACTTACATTGTGTGCCAGGACGCATCCGTTTGGCTCAGTTTCATCAGACGGACATCAAAACGCTGCAGGCAGCGTTTCGGTGTCCGTCTCCAAAGCGGAATGAAGACTGAACTGATGCATTCTGAGTGGATCCTTTTCCATTCAGAATGCATTAGAGTGCAAACTGATCCGTTTTGGACCGCTTGTAAGAGCCCCGAACGGATCTCGCAAACAGAAAGCCAAAACGCGAGTGTGAAAGTAGCCTTACTTTGCTATAGCCTCTTATTTCTCCTAAAACATTTTTTGCATGTCGTTTTTTCTTCAGTAGAACCTTGATGGATCCTTGTTGTGGCCGTAATACAGGTGCTAACACGGTCCATATTGTGCCCTACGTGAAACAGGCTAAAAGGAAATTTCTATTAGGCTACATTCACACGACCGTACTTTTTTTTTTTCCGCGTCCGATCCGCATTTTGCGGAATAAATGCGGACCCATTCATTCCTATGGGTAAATAAAATATGCGGACAACATTCAGTATGTTGTCCGCATCCGTGGTTTCGTATTTATACTCCGCAAAAATATGAAGCATGTTCTATAATTGTCCACAGAAATCGTTCCGCAGCCCCATAGAAGTGAATAGATCCGCAAATTGCGGATGACATACGGAATGGTTTCCGTATGTCATCCGCAATTTGTGAATCCGTTTCCGTATTTTTATTATAATATTTTATTCTCTCCACTTTTTTTTTTCTCATCCGTTTTTTGCGGATGACATACGGAAGCCACTCTTCAGTATTTTGCAGACATGCGGATCCGTTTTTTGCGGATCCGCAAATACATACGGTCGTGTGAATGCAGCCTTAATGTTCACCTTTTAACTTGTTAGGTGCCATGCAATGACCTATGATTTTACTAATTCCAATATCCAGAGATTTTGATCCCGGGAAGTCTCCAAAAACATTACTTCTTAGGCAATGTTCACAAGCCAAAGAACTTAGCCGAAAAATCGGTGGCAGATCAGAATATTTAATACTCTTCAGATGTAACTCCTACTCAATGTGTTTTACTCCTTTCCCACTGGTTTTAATGGGTAAACCAGCCGCAAAAATTATTGAAATCACCTGCTTACAAAAAATGGGCCTACATGCACTAGGTTACGTTTTTCCATTGAAATCAATTAGAAGCTGTTGCTGGCATTTTGGACATAATTGCCATTTTACCTGGTGAAATATGCTGTATTTTTGGCCTTGTGAACACAGCCTTAGTTTGTACTAGTTTTTATACAAGACCCATGGCACACATTGATCAATGCATTTGCACCTTTTTATGGCATACTATACTCCAAAATGGTGTCTTATCTGCTGTGGGACAATTTTGTAAACTATTTGTGCCCCAAATTAAAGCCAATGGAAAGAGTCTATCTTCTAGATAGAGTTTAGTCTGGGATACAGATACAATCTTTTGGAGCATGGATCTATAGACCCTAGGCTTTCGTCAGACACCATTAGTAAGGTTAGTGCTTATATGTTCACTGAACTTTCCCAACCTTTCAAGTCCATGGTTTGAACATGTGAACAATTATCAATAAATACCAGTTCTGCTGAGGACTGTATTACATAAGGTATTAGCATTATCCAACACAAATTATAGGTATCTCTGTCCAAGACAAAAATATTCTTTGCCTATAAAATAAAATCAATGGCAGTGATGTTTTTTCTCAGAATATGTCAAACAGTGTCCATTGCCAGTGAAGCCTCCAGGAAGACTTGTGATGCCATCTTTCCATGGTTATTAACTGGTGTTTGCTGCTTCCTGTATGTGCTCATGGGACCAGCCCAAGTTTTCAGTGGTATTTAAGATAAAGATAGCTTCTTGAGATGATCAATTTCCATCTATAAAATATACAAAACATTTCAAATTTTTTTTAAGGATTATACAGTATTCATTTCATTCATCATGTATAGGGTGGCCAGACGTCCAGTTTAAGGCCGGACAGTCCGGCTTTCTGTCTCCCCGTCCTCCATCCAGCGCAGGGCCTGCACGGCAGTGGCGTACTAAGGTGGGGTTTGGGGGGCGGTCTGCTCCAGGTGCTGGCTCTCAGGGGGTAGCCAGAAGCAATAAGCGCTTCCATCAATACAGATGGAAGCACTCATTGCTGGAGCGCTGGGAGCTGTGGTCTTGTCACTCACCACTTAGCTCCCAGCGCTCCTCCCCTCCTTTAGGCCAGCGGCACACAGAATGGTGAAGCAGGAAGGCTTCTCCTCACTCCACCAATCAGCCAACAGGCACATATTGCACTACCGACCTGTGTGGGTGGAGCCTGTAGCCTGGAAATCTGCATAGCTCCGCCTACACAGTGCTGCAGAGCAATCTGTGCCTGCAGAGAAGAGAGGTAATGTGAGCTTTAGGAGTGGGACAAGGTAAGTAGTTACTGTGTTTCTTTGTTATTTTTTTTAATACAGAGAGGGGCAGGGGCACAGAGGGCTTTATTACTATGGAGGGGCACAGAGGACTTTATTACTATGGAGGGGACACAGAGGGCATTACTACTATGGAGGGGGCACAGAGGACATTACTAATGTGAGGGGGCATAATAGGCATTTCTACTATGGAGAGGGCACAGAGCCAGAGGGCATTACAACAATGAAGGGGGCACAGTGGGCATTATTACTGTGAAGGGGGCACAATAGGGATTTCTACTATGGAGGGGGCACAGAGGGCATTACTAGCACAGTGGGCATAACTACTATTAAGGGGGCACAATGGGCATGATTACTGTGAAGGGGGCACAAAGGGAATTATTACTATAAAGGGAACATAATAGGGATTATTACTATGAAGGGGGCACAATGGGGATTATTACTGTAAAGGAGGCACAAAGAGAGCATTACAATTGTGAAAGGGGCACAGAGAGGGCATAACTACTATGAGGGCACAATGTGGGCATAACTATTGAGAGGGGGCACACATCTGTACAAAACTACTGTGAAGGTTATACAATGAGGGCAATACTACTGTGAGGGGGTACAATTTTTTTAAACTATTGGGGGGGGGGTGCCAAAAAAACGACCCCCGCCCCGGGTGCCAAACACCCTAGGCACGCCACTGCTGCGCGGACACAAGGATGTCCTCGTTTTCAGTATCTCACTCTTAGACAGCATCATTTAAGCGTGAGCTGCGAGCACAATCTGACTGACTTACTGACAGGCTTCTCTCATCCCCAATCAGTCACTAGAGCCAGTGGACCAGTCACTCTTACTGATTGAGGGTGAGAGAAGCACTCCTCCCCGCCTGCAGGTCACCAGAAGGTCTTCTAATACTTTTACTTTCTTCCTTCGCTGGCAGTGGGGGTCATTGCCTAGCAGAGTCTGTAACATAGGCCGACTATTTGGCTTTTTGGGGTGAAGCGAGAGGCCATCCCAATCATGTATTACACTTAAGCTTATCTGTCTTATGAGCCATCAGGTTTCTGTGTTCGGTATAGGACTGCTGTGACTTCTGAGTCTAAACAGAAATCAGGTATCAAACTTTATCAAGTTGAGGGGTTGATAATCAGAGTGATTTTGCTCATCAGGACCAGACACATTATCGAACACCGTAGTTTAATCGCTTTCTGACATGGCGATTTTCCATTTTTGCTTTTTCATTTTTTACTCCCTGCCTTTCCGGAGCGATAAGTTTTTTTTTTTTTATCTTTTTGTTCACATATCCGTATGAGAGCTTGTTTTTTGCAGGAACGTTTTACTTTCTAATGGCCTCATTTAATATTGCATATGATGTAGCAGGAACCTGAAAAAACTCCTCAAGTGGTGGAATTGGAAAAAAATGCAATTCTGCCACACTTTTATGGGTTTTGTTTTTACGGTGTTCACTATGCGGTAAAACTGACCTGTTCCCTTCATTCTCTGGGTCAGTAAGATGATGGCGATACCATATTCTGGGCTTCTGGCCTTTCGGATGGCTTGGTCACATTTGACCACGGCATCTGAGCGGTTAAATATCCACAATCAGCATTACCGCAGTTTGCAGACATTAGCCCCGATTGTCTGCTGTGTGAAACAGCAGGCACCCAGTAGCTTTGGTGCCCGCTCCGGAGCAGGTGCCATGTTTAAAGACAAGACATCCACCATACATGTGCGGCAGACGTTTTGAAGGGGTTAATGACTATAACTTTTTGATTTATTGGGCTAGCAACATGATATTGTTTCTGGAATAATTCAGGTTTCTTTTCAAATTATTTGTACATTCATAGGGGGATATTTACAAAGGATGGCATTTTACACACCTGTCTTTATATATTCCCCAGTGGAGTCAGATGAGCCACGTATGCCTCTAATTGTGGTACATCTCTGCAGCTCCATGCCTCATAACTGAAATCTACACCACCACTCCCTGTCCCACTCCACTCGCCTGTGGAAAAAGTGGTGAGCAAGCACTAACTACAGGGCATGTACCAAACTTTGCGACTTTTTGATGCCAGTTTTCTGGTGTATAGGGTTTGATAAATGTCCCCCTCAATTTATGCTTTTTTTAGGCTTATAAAATAGGTAAACAATATTTTTACAATTACGGTACATTTTAGCTATTTTTTTTTTCAATAGCATATTACCCTAAAATAGACCGCTCATCATTGTCTACTGACTTCTGACTACTACTACTTTTTTATGCTATTCTATCAAGTATCGTGTATGGAGAATAGAGAAAACAGAAGTGCTAAAAAACACTCCTAGCTGCTCTCATATAGTAAACCAAAAAGTGTATGTAAATACTGTGTGTATGTGTGTGTGTGTGTGTGTGTGTGTGTATATATTGTAAGAGGGTGCAAGGTATCATAGTCGATGGCAGGTACGTGTCACCGAGGTTCCTGGCCTCGGTGAGGTGAGAGCCGGGTTTTATGTGTCTGCAGCAGCTAGTGCTGCTTGACTTTGTTACTTAGTTTGGCTGCAAAGCTAATCCGGGCCGGCTCTTACTGGGAGTAGGCAAAGAGTTGGGTGGGTGCCTACTCCCCACGGTCCAGGCCGGACTTTATCCGGGCCTTTAAAAAGGCAGCCTCCTTAGCAGCTGTGTGGTGATTGTCCTGGAGCTGCAAACAGGGCTGTGGAGTTCTCTGACTTAGAGGAAAGAGCTCAGCAAGGAGGTGTTGCTGTTCCTGGCACCCTGAAGGTGGATTCTCCTGCGGCTGGGCCGACAGCCTGGTGCGAACCTGCACCTAAACCTCCCAGGTGACTGAACCTGTGTTGGCCTGTTTTGTTTTGCCTCCTTATTTCTGATGTGCATGAATTACCACCAAGAGACTGTTTGTCGTTTATTTTTGTGTCAGTGTGAATAAAACACTGTTTATTGCACATTCTGGACTCCTTGTTTTGCCTCGGTACTGCACCCGCACCGCTATCTACCAGAGCGACTCCCACATTTGGTGTCGGATGCGGGCATGCGCAGTGAGGCTGGCGTGAACGCCGAAGTTTTTGCTAAACCCGAGTGCATGATATATATTAAGCCAGCAAAGTTGCAAGCAGGAATCTTTGGCAACATGGAGGCTGCTGTGAAGGCTCTCATAGAGGCTAACGTGCAGCAGCGGGAGACCAACCAGCTACTGCTACAACATGTGATGGCGTTACAGGCGGCAGGAGCGTCCCACCACGTCCATGATGCCCGGAAGCGGTCCGTGCGGCGATCCCAAAAATGACCCCCGCAGACGACGTTGAGACATACCTGGCGGTTTTTGAGAAGGTCGCCGTGAGGGAAAAGTTACCCCGTGACCAGTGGGCCGAGGTGGTTGCTCCGTTCCTGGCATCCGGACCCCAGCAAGTTTTTTTGATTTAGCAGATGACCAGGCTGCTGACTATCCCACGGTGAAGGGGGAGATCCTGGCCAGATTGGGGGTAAACGTGTTGGTCCGGGCTCAGCGGGTCCACCAGTGGGACTTTAAAGCGGCTGAACCCGCCAGGCCGCAGTACTATGAGTTGCTGCACAGGTTGCAAAAATGGCTGCAGCCTGACATTCTAAGCCCGACTGCTATGTTGGACCGTCTGCTGGCTGACATGTTCTGGAGGGCCTTGCCTTACCCCCTTCAGCACTGGATCGGCCAGGTGTCACCCACCAATGCTCTAGAAATGGTCGACCTGGTGGAGCGCTATGAGGCCACCCAAAACTTGAAGGGGGTGTTGTTGGGAGGGGCCGGTCAAACCCCGGAGGACTCCCATCCAGTCCCGACGACTGGTACCCGAGAAACCTGCTCGGGTGTACCCCCTGCAGACCCGGCCCCGATAGTCTGCTGGCGGTGTCACGAGCCTGGCCACGTAAGGGCCGACTGTCCACAGTGGGGAGAACCCATGGAGATTAATTATGGGTACCGGGCTTCCATGTACGCCCGGAGACTGTGTGCGACCGGCACCCCGAGACAATAGACAATCGTCATCTGTGCCAGGTGCAAGTCGGGGATAACCTGGCAGTGGCGCTGTTGGACTCAGGGAGCCTGGTAACCCTGGTAAGTGCTGCCCTGGTACAGCCCACCCAGTATACGGGCCGGAAAGTTGGTGTGGTGTGCATTCACGGAGACTTAAAGGACTATCCCACTGCTGTAATGTCTCTGTCCACGGCGGCCGGCACCTGGACTTGTGAAGTGGCGATCTCCACAAAGCTACCCTATGAACTGATAATTGGGAGAGACTTCCCTGGTTTTCCGTCACTGTGGCCTGAGGTGAAAGTGTCTAATAGCCCTGAGACAGGGGTAACCCTAGCAGAGTGGCCTGATACCACTGGAAGGCCAGAACCCTGGGAGCCCGAGTCTGAAGGGCCAGCGGTAGGGGTGACCACTGCTGCAGCGGTAGTGGGGGAGACAACCCCACTGAGTGTAATGGTGGGAGACACGGAGGACTTGCCACCGGGACCTGAGTTGGCAGACCTCAATGTCTCCGGGAAAATTTTGGGACCGCACAACACCGGGACCAAACCCTAACCAGGGCCTGGGAGAATGTGCTGGAAATTGATGGTAAACCCCAGAAACCAGGGGCTGAATTAATGTTCCCACGATTTATTGTTCTTCAGGATATGTTGTATCGGGTGAACCAAATCCGAGGTGAACCTGTTGAACAGTTGGTGGTGCCCACAGCATATCGCAAGCTTGTCATGGAGCTTGCCCACCAACATGTTCTTGGGGGACACCTGGGGTGGCAGAAAACCCAGGACCGCATTCTGCAGCGGTTTTATTGGCCCAGTGTGTTCAAGGAGGTAGAAAATTATTGTAAGTCCTGTCCAACCTGTCAGATAACTAGCCCCCAGCCTCATTTCCGTAGTCCTCTGGTACCTCTGCCAATTATTGAAGTACCGTTTGAGCGAATCGCTATGGATTTAATTGGGCCTGTACCAAAGTCTGCCAGGGGCCACCAACACATTCTGGTAGTTCTCGACTATGCCACTCGGTATCCGGAGGCGGTGCCTCTGCGACATACCTCAGCTAAGCTCATTGCCAAAGAGTTAATGGAGATGTTTTCCCGTGTGGGCCTGCCAAAAGAGGTTCTGACAGACCAAGGGACCCCTTTATGTCCAAAGTAATGAAGGAACTGTGTAAATTGTTGCGTATAAAGCAGTTACGGACGTCCGTTTACCATCCGCAAACAGACGGTCTTGTTGAGAGGTTTAACCAAACTCTAAAAAATATGTTAAAGAGGGTGGTGTCTAGAGATGGGAAGGACTGGGACCTGCTTCTGCCCTATCTCATGTTCGCAGTGCGAGAGGTACCCCAGGCCTCTACTGGGTTCTCGCCCTTCGAACTGCTTTATGGCAGACACCCTCGGGGCCTGTTGGATATCGCCAAGGAAGCATGGGAACAACAGCCTGTCCCCCACAAAAGTGTCATTGAGTATGTCACCCAGATGCAGGAACGGATAGAAAGGGTGTTGCCGCTGGTCCGGGAGCATATGGAGGCAGCGCAACAAGCCCAGAGTAGGGTGTACAATCGTCAGGCACGGGTACGGGGCTTCAATCCGGGAGATCGAGTATTGGTTCTGGTACCCACCCTTGACAGCAAATTCCTAGCTAGGTGGCAGGGCCCCTATGAGGTGATCGAGAAGGTAGGGGAGTAAATTACAAAGTACACCAGCCAGGCGGCGCAAGCCGGAGCAGGTGTACCACGTGAATTTACTTAAGCCGTGGAAAGATAGGGACACGGCCGACGACCACAGCCCCCGGCCAGGGCTTCTAGGTGAAAAGGGTCCAGCCCCACAGTTCGAGGCCTGTGAAGCAGTAACCACGGTAAAAATTGCAGACAGCCTGTCTTCCAAACAAGTTCAGGAAGTCAGGAGTTCATCAGTCGGAACACGGATGTGTTCTCGGACCTCCCTGGCCGCACGTCTCTCATCCAACATGACATCGTCACTGAGCCTCAGGCCAAGATCCGGTTAAAACCATACCGGGTACCCGAGGCTCGGCGACGGGCCATCGCGGAGGAAGTACAGTTAATGTTGAAGCTCGATGTCATTGAGGAGTCGAAAAGTGAGTGGGCCAGTCCCATAGTCCTAATACCCAAGCCGGATGGGACGTTGCGGTTCTGCAACGATTTTCGTAAGTTAAATGAAGTGTCCAAGTTTGATGCGTATCCCATGCCCCGGGTAGACGAGCTTGTTGAGAGTTTAGGGCAAGCCCGTTATTTTTCTGTGCTAGACCTCACCAAAGGGTACTGGCAGGTACCCTTAACGGAGTCGGCCAAGGAAAAACGGCTTTTGTTACCCGCAGGGCCTGTATCATTACAAGGTGTTACCCTTTGGCCTGCATGGCGCCCCGCCACCTTCCAAAGGTTAATGGACATTGTGCTGCGACCACATCGTCGGTACGCCTCGGCCTACTTAGATGATGTAGTCATCCACAGCACCGACTGGGAAAGCCATTTACCCAAGGTGCAGGCGGTAGTGGATGCCCTGAGGAAAGCTGGACTAACCGCCAATCCAAAAAAGTGTGCGATTGGGTTGGAAGAGACCAAATATCTGGGATATGTAATCGGGCGGGGAGTCATCAAACCTCAGGTAGCTAAGGTAGAGGCCGTTCGTAACTGGCCCCGACCGGTCACCACCAGGCAGGTAAAGTCGTTCCTGGGGATTGTAGGATACTACATGAGGTTTGTGCCCCACTTTGCCACAATAGCAGCGCCATTGACAGATCTGTTGAAGGGGCGAAAGTCTGGGAGGGTTAGCTGGAGTGAGAAGGCGGAGGAGGCTTTCTCCGCGTTGAAGTCGGCCCTGTGTGGGTCCCCGGTTTTGGTGACACCCGACTTCAACAAGGAGTTCGTCGTACAGACCGACGCCTCGGAGGTAGGCCTCGGTGCTGTGCTGTCTCAGGAGGTCAACGGGAAGAACATCCCGTTGTCTTCCTGAGCCGTAAGCTCAGTCCCGCCGAGTCCAGGTATAGTATAGTGGAGAGGAGTGCCTGGCTATCAAGTGGGCACTCGAATCTCTCCGCTACTACCTGTTAGGGAGGAGGTTCCGTCTGGTGACCGACCATTCCCTCTCAAGTGGATGAGTCAGGCCAAGGAGAGGAATGCTCGGGTCACCAGGTGGTTCCTATCCCTGCAAAATTTCAAATTCTCCGTGGAACACAGGGCAGGCCGCTTGCAGGGTAACGCAGATGCCCTGTCCCGCGTCCACTGCCTCACGTGTGTTCACCCCTCAGGGTTGAACAAAGGGGGTGTGTAAGAGGGTGCAAGGTATCATAGTCGATGGCAGGTACGTGTCACCGAGGTTCCTGGCCTCGGTGAGGTGAGAGCCGGGTTTTATGTGTCTGCAGCAGCTAGTGCTGCTTGACTTTGTTACTTAGTTTGGCTGCAAAGCTAATCCGGGCCGGCTCTTACTGGGAGTAGGCAAAGAGTTGGGTGGGTGCCTACTCCCCACGGTCCAGGCCGGACTTTATCCGGGCCTTTAAAAGGCAGCCTCCTTAGCAGCTGGGTGGTGATTGTCCTGGAGCTGCAAACAGGGCTGTGGAGTTCTCTGACTTAGAGGAAAGAGCTCAGCAAGGAGGTGTTGCTGTTCCTGGCACCCTGAAGGTGGATTCTCCTGCGGCTGGGCCGACAGCCTGGTGCGAACCTGCACCTAAACCTCCCAGGTGACTGAACCTGTGTTGGCCTGTTTTGTTTTGCCTCCTTTTTCTGATGTGCATGAATTACCACCAAGAGACTGTTTGTCGTTTATTTTTGTGTCAGTGTGAATAAAACACTGTTTATTGCACATTCTGGACTCCTTGTTTTGCCTCGGTACTGCACCCGCACCGCTATCTACCAGAGCGACTCCCCACAATATATATATATATATATATATATAAATATAGTAACTCCATTTACTAACATTAGCTCCACATTCAGAATGCTCCACATAAGCAGCCTATATGTGTGCTTGTGTAAATGATACCTTAATGTAAAGAAATATGTTAGCGATAATAAAAATCAGAGCAAGCCATGGCATGCGGTTGGGTGGTTTCATGGTTTCAGGGCTGTGTGATACACTGAGAGCACAAAAGATTAAGGACACCTGTTCTTTGCTTGAAATAGTCTGGCAGATGATTCCCATGATCCGCAACGCATTTCACCTCTTAAATCCCCTTGAGTCACTGAACATGAAGGGAAAAAGACAGGTGAATACACTGTGGACACTGGCATCATTAGTTAAAATACTTTTTTTTTTTTTTACATTTTTCTTTTTTAAGAAGGGTTGAAAGTCAACTGATATCTTTGATTTCCGTGGTTAGATAGACTGTCTATGCACATATTCAGATAACTACCTTAGAAAAAATGTGTAGAAATATATTGGAGTTTGATGTGTCAAATAAAAAAACACAACATTGATGTTTGGTTATTGGTGATAACACTGCGTACCTAGAGAGACCAGATTTCCAACACGTGCCAGACAATGGGCTAAAGGTTACTTAGGGCTCATACGCTCATACAAACAACTGCATTAAAATGGTTTACTGGGATTCATATATTAACTTTCCTCAGGAATGGGATAGGTCTTTTAAATCCAATGGGGGGGGGGGGGGGTCTCCGACTCCTGTCCACCCCGCTGATCAGCTGTCTGAAGTGGCCGTGGTGCTCCCGTAAGGGCTGCAGCCTCTTCCTAGGCCAGTGACATCACGTTCTTCGGTCACATGATCTATGTGCAGTTTAGTCCCATTCAAGGGGACAGTCCTCAGCTGCAAGACCAAGCGCAGCCACTATACAATTTATGGCACTGTGCTTGGTTAGCTGTGAGGAGGCTACAGCCTGTTGAAACAGCTGATCGGAAGTGATGCTGGGTGTCGAACCCCTCCTGATGAAAAATTAAAGACTTATCCTGAATTCCAGAAAACCCATTCAAGGATTTAGCCTTTTATGGCCCATAGAGCATCTCCATGTGTCTTTATGTGGAGATGCATTATTAATATTTACTGATATTTCTTGCTATATATGCCAACAACATATTCCACAGAACTTTACAGACATTATCATCACTCATTGTCCCCAGTGGCGCTCACAATCTTGATTCCCTATCAGTATGTCTTTGGTTTGTGGGAGGAAAAAACTTGGAAGAAACCCATAGAAACACAGAGAGAACATACAAATTCGATTCAGATATTGCTGTCTGTCTATTTAGGCCCAGGACCCCAGTGCTACAAGGTACCAGTGCTAACCACTGAGCCACCTTAATGCACCATTGTATGCAATATTACAGAGATATTCTCCTCCAGAATCATTGCTACTAGGTGGAATAAAGTACCTCATGCAAGTACCACACTGCAACATATGGAGTGCCTATGTATCTGGGATAAGGAACCAAAAGCTCCCCATGTGTCACCATACAGGATCGGATTTAACTGTGTGCCATATAACTTGTCAGCAATCACTATGTCTCCTCTTTTATTTATCCCTTACCTCCAGTGCTAAGCGTTTCACTCTCTCTTGACTGATTTCTGATCTAATTTCTTGTATATCTGTCCTGCAGAAATAAAAATATATATTATATTACATAATTGTGTATATAAGGATACAAGGATACTAGGACTATCTATACATGTCTACTCTTAAGGACTCATGCACATGGCCGTAGCCGCTTTTGCAACCCACAAATTGCAGATCTGCAAAACACAAATATCGACCGAGCGCCTTCCGAATTTTGCGGAACGGAACTTCTGGCCCATAACAGAACTGTCCTATCCTTGTCCGTAATGTGGACAAGAATAGGACATGTTCTAAATTTTTGTGGGTCTAACGAACAGACACGGTATGCTGTCCCCATCTTTTGCGACCCCATTGAAGTGAATGTGTCCACATCTGAAACTCAAGTATGTGGATCGGATGCGGATAAAAATCAAGGTCGTGTGCATGAGCCCTAATACTAAAAAGTGGCAACAAGTAGTAAAACTATGTGAGCTTTTTCTGCACATTTCTTCTCTGCTTGATGTACAACTGCAAAACCCTTAATGATTTACTGACGCTCTACTGTGGCTCTGCCCACATAATGGCACAAACTGTCATTAACTGCAAAGATTCATTTCACAAGTGTATTTCAGCTCCTTACGTTTTGGATAGCTGTGGCCATCCACTCTTTTAGCCAACAGCTGTCTCCCAACTATCTCAGGCAAATGAGCATGTGTTCTAAATAGAGAAAGGGGAATAACGAGATTTTTGTATAACTTACCAGTAAAATCTCTTTCTCGCTCTTCCTTGGGGGACACAGAAGACCTTGGGTATAGCTAAGTAGAAACTGTTTAGCCCCTCCTCCATCAGCTATACCCTCAGCCTGGAGAGAGAGACTGCCAGTTGTGTGTCCAAGTAGTGAGAAAAGGCAAAGTCCAACAAATGGAACCAACAAGCCAACTACCCCACGGGGTAAAACAAGTCTAACAGTGCAGAAAACCAAATGAATGGGTGGGTGCTGTGTCCCCCAAGGAAGAGCGAGAAAGAGATTTTACTGGTAAGTTATACAAAAATCTCGTTTTCTCGCCCACCTTCCTTGGGGGACACAGAAGACCTTGGGACATCCGAGAGCAGTCCAAGAGGGGAGGGACCACAGCTCCAAGGTGAAGCACCCGAAGGCATCAAGAAACTGCCGCCTGCAAAGACAGGCGGGCCAAGGCAGCATCCACCGAAGCCTGAGGATGCACTCTGTAGAACCAGGTAAGACATGCAAGGAAGACAAGAGGCTGCTGCGCACAATAGCACTACTGAAGCCCAATGTCTCCGGCCCATGAGGCACCGACCGCTCCAGTGGAATGAACGGTGGCACCGAAGGCAGAATCCTGCCCTCGGCGCGGTAACCTCATCAATAGCCATCGCGATGAAGGGGGCGAAAGCCACCCTGGAGGCCGCCAACCAGTGCGCGGACCTCCTGGAACCACAAAAAAGTCAGAGCGCCGAAAGGAGCCGGTGAGCTCCAAGTGAACTGCAAGGCCCGAACAACGCCCAATCGGAGAAGTGTCCGTTCCCGGAGATGGGACGGGCGCTTGCCTTGTCGATGATGAAGGCAGATACCACCTGCAGAAGGAAGGAAGGGACGGGGAAAAACCCTGTCTTGGGGAAGGACAAAGACTCTGTGCAAGAAAGGCCGTAATTCAGACACCGTCTGAGACTCGTGAAGGCCACAAGAAACACAACCGTACAGAACAGAAGGAGTAGAGAGAACTTCTGAAACGGCTCCAAGGGAAAATTGGAGCGCCGAGAGCACAGGATGTAGTTCCCAGGGCAGTACCGGGGACGGTACAGAGGAACCAATGAGCCACTCCGTGGAAGAAGGTCTTGACAGACCCAAGAGGGCCCAGGGGACGCTGGAAGAGGATGAACAGCGCCGAAGCATGACCCTTCAAGGAACAGAGTCCCAGTCCCAGGGAGAAGAACAGAACCATGGGGAGAGAAAAGGCAGGGTGGGTGAATGCCCAGCTCCCCACAGAACCCCAGGTAAGAACCCTAAATGCGATAATAGATCCTGGATGAAGCACAGCCCGGGAGCGAACACCAGCGTGCCCGCTGGAATCGCCTGGGCAAGCGGGAAAACACCCAACATGATCAGACGCAGACCAGTAACACCAGCAGAAGAGTCCAGCAAAACTGGACCGGTCGGCCCCCGAACAACATCGTCCCGTAGCGACCCGACGTGGGGGAGCAGAAGGGCAGACGAAGGGAACCGAAAAGGTCCGCCCCGCACCCGACAGAAGTCAGGACAAGACAGACAAAGGACCAAGTGGATGTTGCCACCAGAGGAAGGGATTCTATCGTCCCGGAGTGGGAGATCCCCGAAGGGCAGTCCTCAGGCAAGGACAACATCAGGAAGGAGGAAGAAAATACTTTCCTATAGAACGCAAGATAGCTACTTCCAGTAACAAAACAGGAAGGTAGTAGTTGCGGAAGCCAAAAAACCTGGCAGGGAAGGCAGAGAACAGCCAACCTGAGATGGCTGGACAATACCGCAGATCCGAGCGAACGGATCACCAAAAACGGGAGTTAGAGGTCACGTTCCCACCCGACAAGGGCCAACACTGCAAGGAACAGATGGCGAGTGTCGAAAGCACTATAGCGACCAAAGGTAGGGACCCAGATCCAAGGCTGAAGGCTAAGCAACCGAGAAGATAAGTCTACAGCATGACCATCGCCCAGAGTGGGAGACGCAATCTGCACCTCAACGGGAGGACAGAACGCGGTAGACACGGAAAGTGGGCACACAGCTAGTACAGCCAGTGCGAACGATGGAGACGGTATGAGGCCACAAGGAACACTGGAAACATCCAAGCGGACAATCATGCTCTCCCCCGAGGGGAGGGCAGTGAACCTCCGAGGCCAGGCGTGGGTGGAAGCCACCTAAGAGGGACATGCCATGAGCGGGAGCCAAAACAGAGCCGGCGAGAAGAAACAGTCGAGACCGAGGCCGGCATAACACCCTCCGACCGAAGGAAGGAGTGGCAACAGGGAAGTCCTAGCAGGACAGCTCAAGGCAGAACACTCGCAACACTGTGAGATGCCCAGCTCACCGCCTCGCAGAAGGCGAACACCCTGAAGAACCCAAATCGGAGGTCCCCGGACCTGGATAATCAAGCACCCCAGAGAAGCTGGGTGACCGTCCAAGGACAGCAGCCCGAACCTGGCAGCAGAGCGGAACTGAAGTGCAGCAGGCGCCCATAGGAAGAACTCATACAACACAGTATCCGAAGAGGAGGAAATGGTAGCAGGCGAGGAACCGTAGTCCCGCCGGAGTCAATGCAGAACCTGAGGAGCGCAGCAGACAGCACTCTCGTCCATGCGACCGCATGATCAGGGAAGTAATACAGCGGGAGGACGAATGGTTACGCATCCAGGAACCATGAACGTTCCACGGGGAAGGGCTAACTAACATGGCGGATACCGCAAAAGAACCGAGCGATACAGTCCAAACCCTAGAACGAGCACAGTCTAGATCGGTGCAGTGGAGAGCCAGTAGAGCCCGCCCGGGTCAGGTGAAAGCAGAATGATCTCTTCAGAAAAAGAGTGTAAGGCTTGCGGCTAGCATCATGAGTCGCAGGAGGAAGGGAGGCATACGTACGAGCAGCCCCGTAATCAGAGAGAAGGCCAATCACCATGGGAGAAGGCCCACACGGCTCAAACCGCGCAAGAGTGCAAGAACGGTCACTCACTGCAAAATAGTAACTCAGCGAAAGCGGCCCGCCTCAGAGTCCCACAACATCGACGGAAGTGCAAAGTGCAGCCTGGAAGGGAATTATGCACAAGACTAGTACGGTATGCGATGGAACACAAGCAGTCCGCCCGGTAAGAGGGGAATGTACCCGACAAACATTGCATGTGGCAGGAGTGCAAAAAAGGGCCCGCCCCAAGGGGGGGTCATTTCTCGTAACAATAGCACAATAAGCCACCCAACACCGAATGTCGTGAGAGTGCACCACTCCGCAAATAAAGGGGGGCAAGCAGGAGTCCAGCACAGCATGTACAGGACAGCCGTAAGGCTCGTGAGCGTGCAACACACCGCCCACGGAATGAGGGTGGTCATGCAGAAGGCCAGAGCACTCCACCCATGGAAGAGGGTCATGTTCAAGGACAGCAAAGCAACTGGTGAGAATGCAATATTCCGCCCAGGAAGGGGGGTCATGCACATGGCCAGCATCGCGTCCAGCGAGAGCGCAAGCACCCCGCCAAGGAAGGGGGTCGTGCACATGGCCAGCAAATTACCGGTGAGAGACGATCACAGGCTGTGGGAGTGTATGTATGCCGCCTGAGTGAAGGAGGCATGCCCATGGCCAGCAGCGAACCCAGGGAGAGTGCAGCATACCGCCCATGGAAGGAGGTCATGCACATGGCCGGTAGTGACTCCATCGAGAGTGCAGCATACCACCTATGGAAGGGGGTAATGCACATGGCCCGGCAGTGAATCCAGTGAGAGTGCAGCATACCGCCTAAGGAAGGGTGTAATGCACATGGCCCGGCAGTGAATCCAGTGAGAGTGCAGCATACCGCCTATGGAAGGGGGTCGTGCACATGGCCCGGCAGTGAATCCAGTGTGAGTGCAGTATTCTGCCCATGGAATTGGGACGTGCCCACGGCCAGCACCGTATCTGGTGAGAGTGCAGTATTGCGCCCACGGAAGAGGGGTCACGCACGTGGCAAGCCCGCAGTCAGGGAAGTGCAGTGTTCCGCCTATGGAAGGGGGTCATGCACATGGCCAGCACCGCAACTGGAGAGAGACAGTATCCCGGGAGAGGGCAAGGGGCCACCTAGAACGTGCACCTGGCGCAGTCGGGAGCGCGACATGCCGTCTATGCAGACGGCCATTACCATTGCGAACGGGCTGCAGCGTCCAGCGCAGCCAGTCAGATACTCATTTATGCATATATTATTTTTTATTTTTTTATTTTTTTAACGTCTCTGATCCACCATATAGGGCACAGCCTCTCTTGAGAGGCAGGAAACAAAGGGGGGGGCCACTATGCAGGCCCTTTTATAGGATACCAGCCCCAGGCGACAACCGGTACCGAAGGGGCTAATCAGGGTTAACCAGGGTCCGGCCTGGGGGTGGAGGAACCTCCGGCGGGAAAAATTTGCGCCTGAAGGAGGTCCCGCCCTCCCCCCCCCGACTAAACCAGAATTGCGGCCTAGTAGGCCGCGAAGTCGGGGCCCAAATTTGTTTGGCCTGGGCCTGGAAGGATCGGGCGGACGTGCCTGCCCGCGGGAGGCGTCCTCAGGCACATGCCGGCCGCGGTTGCCCAGGCGACGGCCTAAATTTGCGGCGCCGGCCGACCGGAATGTACCAGAGGTCGGCCGCGGCCTGCGGGAGATCTACCAAGTGGGCAGCGCGCGTGCCCCCACCGGGACGGAAGTGCGGGCCCTGCGTCTCTTGAGCGGGCCCTTGGCAGCGCACCGGTAAGCGGGGGGGGGTTTGGTGAGCTTGGGGGGACCCTGAGACCGGGTGCCCGAGGGTAGTGGAGGGCAGGCAGTTAGTGTGGGCTCCCTGTGCCTCTTTATTTACCACCTTTGCAGGGAGACCCATGCAGCAGGATTCTGCAGCCCTCAGGAGCAGTGGGGAGATTGCCAGCCACCGCTGCGATGTCCGCCCAGTGGCACCTCAGGGACCAGCCTAGGTCCAGCACGGACAGGTGTAGCCCCCTGACAGAAGGGTCCAGGGGCACCAGTGTGGGAGCGCAGGAAGCCTGGTTGGTCACACAGGAGACCGGGGTGAGGGGGGGAACGTAGGGCTGGAAAAGCCACTCTCTCACCGTCAGCCGTCTTTACCCTCGGTCCATTCCAGCAGGGTCGCCCCTTCAGCTACTGGCACCGCAGTGGCAGGAAGCCGGGGGAGGGACTTGGCGGGCGGGCGACCCTTGCGCTGGCGGGAAGCAGGGGAGCTGGGCTGCCCTGGTCCACCTTGCCTTCTGTGGGGGAGGCAGCAGTGCGGATTTACCAGCACTGGCGCAGCTCAACCCCGGGAGAACAGAGAGGTCTAGTGCGCCTCTGTTATCCCTGATGGTCTGGAAGAAAAAGAAAAAAAGAAAAAGTAAAAATCTAAAATTGAACAAGGAGAAGCAGCCCTGCAGAGCAGGGAGTGTCTTGCCTCCTTGGACACTAAGCAAAAACTGGCAGTCTCTCTCTCCAGGCTGAGGGTATAGCTGATGGAGGAGGGGCTAAACAGTTTCTACTTAGTGTCACGCCTCCTAGGGAGCTGAGCTATACCCAAGGTCTTCTGTGTCCCCCAAGGAAGGTGGGCGAGAAAAGCCATTGCCAGAAACCTCTGGTTACAACTTATCTACCTCAGAACAAAAGGAACAGGAATTTGAAATCCAACATGCCCAATCCTTCTCTCCCTCAACATTTGGCATTGGGTAGAGTCAGGTGGCTTCCATACACATTAGATGGTTAAACATTCTGACAAGATGAGAGGGTTTGGATGACATTATTCTTAAGTGTATGGCCAGTGGCCCTGAAGGTGCATACTGGAGAAAATATTGGTCAGGGGTACTGTAAACACAGCTGCCTTTTAAATTTGCAGCATTCATAGAGAAAGTACTTGTCACATTGAACACACTTCTCAATCTTGGAACTAGGAATAAAGCAGATTGATACAGATGAAAATGTTGTAATTCGAAAAGAAAATTCTTTCGAAAATTAGGAATTAGCTCTGAAGCCCTCAAAATTGCATCTCAGAATAAGAAAAAAAAATGTCAAGAAATCTGATCACTAATGCTAGCCTATTACTACCAATAAATAATTTGTAACATGAAAAATAGGATATGTATAAATGGCGGAAGGAGTATGCTAAACAATACATCTTACATAATGAAACATAGGACAGATAGAGATACAGTATGATAACCCGAATAAAGAAATAGGGGCTAAAGGAAAATATCAGATTTTTTTAAACTTACAAGTGCTTATTTTTAAGAATGTCCATCATAAGTTTAAGTGATTTGATTTCTTCCATAAGTTCCTCCATTTTACCATTCTGTACAGGTTCAGGGCTCTTCTTGGATGTTATGGAAGCAGAATGCTTTGCATTTGGAGAATTTGTTTGACTAGGTGGGTTAGAAAACCTTGGAGTATTCTAGGAAAACAATAGAAAATGCTCATGACATACACAAAACGAGATTTTGTGAAACTCACCTGTAAACTCGGTTTCTCGCTTGATTCATTGGGGGACACAGGACCATGGGTATACCTGCTGCTGCCACTAGGAGGCGACACTAGGCTGAAAACTGTTAGCTCCTCCTCTGCCAGCTATACCCCCTGCGGCCAGGAGAGAGCTCTCAGTTTGTGCAAAAGCAGTAGGAGAAGCAGAACAAAAACGGAATACAAACCACCGTACACGGTCAACGGACCAGAAAGGAAAGAGGCCCCAGGAACCTGGTGCCCCACCTGCCGTACTTAGAACATGGGGTGGGTGCTGTGTCCCCCAATGAATCAAGCGAGAAACAGATTTTACAGGTGAGTTTCACAAAATCTTGTTTTCTCGCTCATATCATTGGGGGACACAGGACCATGGGACGTCCTAAAGCAGTCCCTGGGGAGGGAAATCAAACAATGTGAAGAAAACCCAAGCATCTTGTGACAGGCATCACACCGCGGCCTGCAAGACCAGGCGGCCCAGAGCTGCGTTCGCAGGATCAAGAGTGTGAACCCGGTGAAACTTTGCAAAAGTGTGAAGTGACGACAAAGTTGCGGCTTTACACAACTGAGCCACTGACGCTTGGTGGAAGTGAGCCCAGGAGGTAGAGCGGGCCGTAATCACTGGGGGAGGAGCCTTGTCCCGGACCCAGTAACATTCCAAAATAGCGGAAAGGATCCACCGCGCGACCGTCACCATCAAGGCTGCCAACCCCTCCCGAGAACCCTCCGAAATGACGAACAAAGCGTCCGTACCCTGAAGGGAGGCCCGCAGAGCCCGCACCACATCCAAACGGTGCAACAACACCCCCCTCGGGTGGGAGGGCTGAGAACAAAGGAAGGCAAGACAATGTCCTCATTGACGTGGAAAGCCAAAACGACCTTAGGCAAAAAGGCAGGAACCGGGCGAAGCGCCACCTTATTCTGATGTAAAATCAAGAAAGGTTCCCGCCACGACAGTGCCGCCCGCTCGGACACACGCCTAAAAGACATGATGGCCACCAAGAAGGCTACCTTCTATGACAACAAGCGAAGCAAAACCTCTCCCAGGGGTTCAAAGGGTGAATTCTGGAGAACTCCCAAGACCAGGGTGAGGTCCCACAGATGCAAGGGGGGGGGGGCGGTAAGGCGGACCGGAGTGCGCAACGCCTTCAAGAAAAGTCTTAACCGGACCCATTCCCGCCAGGGAACGCTGGAAGAAAATGGAAAGGGCAGACACCTGACCCTTCAATGAGCTGAGCACCATGCCGAGTTCCAGGCCAGACTGAAAGAAGGCCAGGACCCCCGGCAGAGAGAAGGACCTGGAAGACAGGTCACGCCCCTCCCAGAACCGTAAGAAGGATCACCAAGTCCTATAGTAGATCCTGGACGAGGTGGGCTTCCTGGCCCGAATCAGCATCCGAATGACCGCATTGGAGAAGCCCCGCTGCTTCAAGAGGAAGGTTTCAAGAGCCACGCCGTCAAATGTAGAGTATCTAAACTCTGGCTGAAGACGGGCCCTTGAGACAGAATGTCAGGTCTGAGCGGTAGCGGGTATGGAACGTCCCCTAGAAGGAGGACTAGATCCGAGTACCACGCTCTGCGCGGCCAACCTGGAGCTAGCAAGAGGGCCAGAATGACCTCCCACTTGATCCTGCGGAGGATCCGGGGCAGGAGGGACAACGGCGGGAAGGCATAGAGCAGGCATCCTCAAACTGCGGCCCTCCAGCTGTTGCAAAACTACAACTCCCAGCAAGCCCGAACAGCCTACAGGTATCAGCCTACAGCAGGGCATTGTGGGAGTTGTAGTTTTACAACAGCTGGAGGGCCGCAGTTTGAGGATGCCTGGCATAGAGGAACGTGAAGCCGTGCCATGGCGCCACCAGAGCGTCTACCCCGCACGCTGCAGGATCCCTTGCATGGGTGAAGTAGAGCGGAAGCTTGTGATTGAGGTTGGAGGCTATCAGATCCACGTCCGGCGAGAGAGGTCGAACACCACCGGATGGAGAGACCACTCCCCCGGATCTATAGTCGTCCGGCTGAGGAAGTCTGCTGCCCAGTTGGCAACCCCCGGAAAGTGAACCACTGAGAGCGCAGGAACGTGGGTTTCCGCCCACCTGAGGATCTTTGCAGCATTCGACATGACGACCAAGCTGCGGGTCCCCCCCTGATGGTTGATATATGCCACAGCTGTGGCATTGTCCGACTGCACTCGGACCAGGAATCCACGCAAAACGGGAGTCCGATGGCGGAGGGAGAGGTAGATCCCCCGAAGCTCCAGGACATTGATAGACAGTCTGGACTCCGATGGAGACCAGACTTCCTGCACTGTCCGAGTGTCCAGGACCCCCACCAACCTTAGAGACTGGCGTCGGTCGTAATGACCGTCCACCTGACCGGGAGAAGGATCTCCCCTTCTCCAGGTGCTATGGAGAGAGCCACCAACGGATGGCCGACCGAACCTGTGGAGAGAGGCAAAACCTTCGGTCCAATGACTCCCGGGAATTGTCCCAGGAGGACAGGATGGCTCGCTGAAAGGGCCTGGTGTGGAACTGGGCGAACGGCACCGCCTCGAAGGAGGCCACCATAAAACCCAACCCTCTCATGCATGCTTGAATGGAGACCGAGCAATGCTGAAGCAAGCGGAGAACCGAGCTGCGAATATCCCTTATCTTGTCCAGAGGAAGGCGTACCAGGGCCGCTTCGGAGTTCAGAGTCATCCCGAGGAATCGAATATAGGTGGTCCGAATCAGAGAAGACTTCTTCCAGTTGACTATCCACCATCCACTATCCACCTGAAATGGGCGAGAGAAACCAACGCGATGCGAAGACTCTTCCCGAACTGCCGGGCAGACGGCGCCTTAATCAGAATGTCGTCCAGGTATGAGAGTAAGGTAATGCCCCTTGAGCGCAGAAGGCCCATGAGCGGTGCGAGCACCTTGGTAAACACCCGAGGAGCTGTCGCCAAACCAAATGGTAGGGCGAGGAACTGGAAATGACTCGAGTTGATAGCGAAACGTAGGAACCGCTGGTGGGCGAACGTGATGGGAGTGTGCAGAAAAGCGTCCTGTATATTCACGGAAGCCAGCCATTCCCCTTGCGCCAAGGAAGCTATGACTGAGCGGAGGGACCTATCCGGAAATGATGTACCCGAAGGTACCGATTCACCATCTTGAGGTCTAACACCGGCCGGACCGCGCCCTCTCTCTTGCCTTGGGAGGTTGGGAAGGGAAGAAACTGTTTGGGGGAAGCGATTTGAACTCCAGTTTGTAGCCCGAGGTAACGACCCCGAGTGCCCAGGCATCCGTGATGTGGGCCCGCCAAACCTCCTGAAAATGCACCTTTATGCTGGGGATTGCTTCCCAGAGGAAGACCGTTGTGGCTGAACTCTAGGACGCCAGACGGGTAGGGGCTTGAAGGATGGCTTCCGCCGCTGGTCCTGGGTGGGCTGACTCGGGGCTGAGAGGGCCACCGGATGGGTGCCAGTGAACCGGCGAAAGGAGTAAGATCGGGCCGCAGGACAAGAAATGCGCTTGGGCTTAGGCTGCGGGAGGTGGGTGCTTTTTCCGCCCATGACTTCCGAGATGATTTCGTCCAGCTTAGGCCCAAAAAGACGAGAACCCGCAAAGGGAAGGGACAGAAGAGACCATTTGATGAGGAGTCCGCCTGCCAGGCCTTAAGCCAAAGTTCCTGGCGAATGGAGACAGCAAAAGCGGAGGACCGCGCGGCCATGGAACCACCGTCGAGGGCCGCCTCGCAAAGATATTTCCCTACGTGAGAGATTTGGACTGCCAGGGCTTGAAGTCCCACCCTGGAAAGGTCAGAGTCTAGGTCTTGGTGCAAGCGCAAGGCCAAATCGGAGACCGCCTTAGCCACCCACACCTAGGTGAAAATGGGGCGAAGGGCCGAACCATTGGCCATAAAGATAGATTTAGCGAGGGATTCAACCCGCCTATCCACTGGGTCCTGCAAGAAGGAACCATCTGCTACGGGAATGGTAGTTTACTTAGCCAAGCGAACCACGGGTGGGTCTACTTTTGGTGAGGAAGACCATTTACTCACAGAACCAGGAGGAAACGGATAGAGAAGATCCAAACGCTGCGGAACTAGAAAGCGCGAGCCCGGCTGTTCCCAAGCTTTGGTCGTCAGTAGGGAAAAGTCGTCGTGGACCGGAAATGACTTAGGGGCCTGCTTGGTTCGCAGAAAGGATACCCCTTGGTGAAAGGAGGAGCTCTCTTCCAGCAGTTGGAAAATGTCCCGGACCGCCAACACTAGACTATCCACCAATGCCGCCATCTGGGAAGAACGAAGTCGGGATCTGATTCCACGATGTCCCCATCTGACGAGGGATCCCCCCTCCGCGAGGACGCTTTGGACGGCGAACCAGGGGGAGGAGGGGATGGCGACGTGTCCGTGGAGGAGATGTGACCGTGCCTGGACGCTTACCGGGGGTTCTGCCCCTGGATTGGGTGCCCTGAGAGCTCACCGGCTGCGCAGGGGACGATGTCTCACCAAGCGACCCATCAAGGAAAGGGTGGATTGGGAGATCTTTTAGAGGTCCGCTACCGCCTGGGATAGGGACCGTGCCCATTCAGGCTCCACACTACCCGGGGAAATGGGCGTGTCAGAGGGCTGTGCTTGGGTCTGCAGACTCTGAGCTGGCTGGCAGGATGAACACAGTGGGTTCGTCTGTCCACGAGAAAACTTTACCCTACATGCAGTACATGCATAGTGGGTCACCCTACACGGGACTTGGGGTTCAGTGTCCTCTGAGACCTACATGAGTCGTGTGCAGTGGTCGGAGAGAGAGCTGGAGAAGAGTTGGAGCTGGAGCAGAGCTGGAGGAGGTAGAGATGTCCCTACCAGAGTGGCGCAGATCCGAGGCCTGTGTCCCAACGCTGCATGCGGCGTTGAGAGCAAATCAACGATCCTCCAACGGCAGGAAGAGAAGACTGCGGTGGGAAATTAAGCCACGCCCCAATCGGTGGCTACCGCGATAGACCACGCCCCCGTCGGCGCCAACAGGCCATGCCCCCGTCGGAGTCAGCAGGCCATGCCCCCCGGCGGCGGCGGCCCGGTAGGCCACACCCCCACCAGTGATGGCCGCTATAGGCAACGCCCCCTCTATCGGGAAAGCCCGCGAAATTGAGGAAGCCGGGGCCAAAGTGGGGGGGAAGCATAACAGTGAGGGGAACTCAGGGCCAAAGCGGAGCATGGTGTTAGAGAGAGAGAGAGAGGGAGGGACAAGTAGAGGCGCTGTAGCGACTCCGCTCCCGCACAGCCATTAACCCTAACAGTGCCATCTCCAGCTCCAGACATACAAACACAGAGAGAAATACTTACCTGTCTTCATCTGTGGTTTTCACCCTTCTAACAGACCAGCAGGGCCACCTCTTCAGTCCCTGGCACAAGTGACAGGGACTGGAGTGAAGGGCAGGAACAGGTGGCCCTAAGGCTGGGGGGAGCAGGAGAGACAAGCTGACCTGGTCCACTTTTTCTTCATGTGGGAGGCAGAGCGGTGGAATAGCCATCACCGGTCAGCCTCCCGGGGATGCAGAGCCCCACTGCGGCTCTGGACCCCATGTCCTGAAAAGAAAGAGAAAAAAGAACACAACAGCCACTCTGCAAGCAGGGGTCTGCCTCCTACGACACTAAACTAAAAACTGAGAGCTCTCTCCTGGCCGCAGGGGGTATAGCTGGCAGAGGAGGAGCTAACAGTTTTCAGCCTAGTGTCGCCTCCTAGTGGCAGCAGCAGCTATACCCATGGTCCTGTGTCCCCAATGATATGAGCGAGAAAAGTTTTTATCACCACTAAATGTAAAGCTTAGCAAACTCATTCACATTTTCTCCTGATGTAAAAGTTAGACATGGATTTTGCAGATTTCTGATGTATAGAGTGGATTAGGAGTATGCCCAGGCATATTGTAAATGCCGTAGAGTTATATGCGGAGAATCTGCAGCATTTACAGTGGCAGCACACTGGATGAGATTTAAAAAATCTCATCCAGACACTGTAGAGTATCCATAGTGCAATCCGTATATAACTTTACATGCGGTACAGATATTAAAAAAGTTTTTTAACCAGCTTGTTCCTGAGCAGAGACACCAATGATTAAAATCTCGAGCCTTATGTTTACATGTCCATTTGTCCCTGTGCTGTACACAGACAATTCGGTGTAGTCATAGGGATATTGGGGGTATTTGACTATACAATTTCTAGCACATAAAATCTATTTTGTACACTTTTTTTTAATTTTACACCACTTTCACCCCTTTTAAAAAATAGGTGTGGGCTCTCACAGCCCAGGTTTACTATAATTTACACCATAGCTGTCATCAATTTGCTTTTCTGGTGCACAGACTGCCAGAAGAGACACTAAATTTATTAACACACATGCAATTTCTAATCGACTTGCCATATCTTACACTAGCAAACTTCTTATTAAAGACTGGTGTGTGAAATATTAGGATACATAATCATGGTGGTCTTGGTCAGATAGAGAAGAAAAGGGAAAGTAAACAACTCCAATCAGAGAAGATGTCACCTGTGAGTTACTGAATTTAACTATTCTACTGTATATGGTCTGTAGAACTAGTATCTACTGGCTATATGATGGCTGGTAATATTGGACTTGGTATAGTTTGTTTTATTTATTAACAGCATGGTAATATTATTCAGATAATGTGGGGATAATATGTTCACCGCAACCTTTATTTGCTTAGTTGGGAACTAAACATCTTTACTTCTCTTCAAACATTATAAATGATAATGTTTGAAGAGACGCAAAGAATTTAAGCTGTTCCTTGCACTTTTTTCAGGATGACATCCCTAGGGGAACCCGGTAGTTAGAGAAAAATTGCCCCGTGTCAATGCATACACAGTGACCAGAGGCATAACTTGAAGCTATATGTTATGTAGTATTGATTATACTAGTGTTTTTTTATGAGGTTAAGCGAAAGTAGTAAAGCTGCTACCTATGCAGCCCCTTTTACTGACTATCCATTGAAATCCTTGCAATAGGAAAATAAACTGTCAGATGAAATGCTGAATGTAAAAGTAAATTGCCCATTAAAAGTGCCCGGTCTGACCCAGGAAGAAGTGGAGCTGCGTCTTAAAAAGATGAAAATAGACAAATTGCCAGGACCAGATGGCATCCAGCCTCATATCCTAAGAGAATTAACTAATATCATAGCCAGACCCTTATTTTTGATATTTAAGGACTCTATACTGACAGGGAGTGTTCCACTACAGGATTGACGCATAGCAAATGTGGTGCCAATATAAAGGAAAGGTCCAAAAACAGAGCCCGGAAACTATAGACTGGTAAGTTTAACATCTGTCATGGGTAAACTGTTTGAAGGTTTTCTAAGAGATTCTATCTTGGAGTACCTCAATGAAAACGAAATGGAAAAGAACTTAGGAATTTTAGCGGACAGCAAACTAAGCTGGACTTTAGAAAAAAGACGACTGAGGGGAGATCTAATTACTATGTATAAATATATCAGGGGTCAGTACAGAGATCTCTCCAATCATCTATATTTCCCCAGGACTGTGACTGTGACGAGGGGACATCTTCTGCGTCTGAACACAAACATAGAAGAGGATTCTTTACGGTAAGAGCAGTGAGACTATGGAACTCTCTGCCTGAGGAGGTGGTGATGGTGAGTACAATAAAGGAATTCAAGAGAGGCCTGGATGTATTTCTGGAGTGTAATAATATTACAGGTTATAGCTACTAGAGATGGGTCGTTGATCCAGGGAGTTATTCTGATTGCCTGATTGGAGTCGGGAAGGATTTTTTTCCCCCCTAAAGTGGGGAAAATTGGCTTCTACCTCACAGGTTTTTTTTTTGCCTTCCTCTGGATCAACTTGCAGCATAACAGGCTGAACTGGATGGACAAATGTCTTTTTTTAGCATTATAAATGATGTTACTGTATATTTAAAAAGCACTCCGCTTTTTCTGCATCTCATATTCATTTCCAAGACATTTAACCTAGCATGTGTGACAACCTCTCCTTACCATTCTTGGTATCAGCAGTGTTCTCTGAGTAGACATGCCATAAAACAAAATGTAAGAAAACCTCAAAGATGCTGAAAATATGTTTGCTAATATTGTGGGAAGAAAACAAGTTTCCTTTCAGAAATTGAACCTGACAGGTGTAGTCTTACATGCCTTAGAGACACATTACCTGTTTGTATGTGTTTCATAAGATACAGATGAAAGAAGATAAAAGTGCATACCTTAGTTGTTGGACTTTTTATGTGGGAATTCACATGATCTTCATCTTTATTGCTAACAGATTCATTCTGTGATTAAAAAGAAAAGCAAGATAACTAAAGTTGACTGAAGTGGCCACACATTTTAGATTAATGTAAGCAAACCCACCGATTTCAGAGTGACTGGCTGACCATCTAAAATTTGTATAGGGGCTTATTGACTCTCTCTGACGTCCACTGATACGCACTGATCTATCATTGCTTCTCAGTGTACTAGTATACACCATAATCTACGAACTGTAAACAAGGCATTTGTATATGTTTTGATTAAAATGCATAAGCCCACTCACCACGTCAAGGTTGCCTCTACGAATGGGTCCCTATTCTAACTTGGCACGGCAACACTTGGCAACCACTGATACTACAGCAGTGTACCAGCAGGTGGTGTGACCCAGTAATCCAACAGCACATTTGGTGTTAGACAAGACCCCCTTGGCACTGTGCCCACCAACCCACAGGCACAGCATCACAGCAAAAATGGCAACCACGCAGTACTGCTCCATGTGAACAGATGTCAAAAGCTGTCCTTTCCATGTACTCTCAGGTCAGAGAAATTGGGCAGTTGGATTTCAACATGCCCAACCTTTTTATTCCCAGTGAGTCGATCTTCCATGTGCATGGGAAAGGGTCAGTTGATAAAGAATACTAACCATAAATTGTATGTATTTAGACAAAATGTTCTCTTTTTGTACACCTACATCCAGCACAAAACAGATATGAGTTTTTGTAAATAGTTTTTAGGTTTATATAATTACTCAACATAAGAAATTAGTCATTTTAAATGCTTATTCTTTACAGACTCTGGTTTACACTTTGTAATACAGTCTATGACTGCACAGTCCACCAACTTTGTTGACCGTTTCCAATAGTAATTGGCAGAATTCTGAATGCAGCTTCAGATTATAAAACATGTTGTAACTGAGGACCATTACAAGATAGGAAATAACAGTATTAAACATTTTCCTATGTAAAAGAACATGAAAGGCTCACCCCTGAGGAGGCAGTCTTATTCTTTGGTGGACGTTTCCCCTGCATCTTTGGTCTGTCTGCTGTGGGATGTGCCAACTTTACTGATGAAACTTTGAGTCCATCCAGAGTTGGACTATCTGAATTATACAGGAAAAAAAGAAATATGAAACAAGTTTTTAGGCAGATTGCTAAAGAGAAATAATGTGTATTATGATGTTACTAACTAGAGATGAGCGAATCGAAGCTGACGAAGTGGAATTCGATCCGAATTGTACAGGTACTTTAAGAAACTGGTTCAAGACACACGGAAACACAACCTACAAAATTTGCACACGGAACGGATGCGGATGTGAAAAAAAAAGAAGGAAGATGGATCCGCGATTTGCGGCAGCAAAAAACAACTGTCGTGTGCATGTAGCCTAATAGGAACAATCCTATTACACCTTGCTGCACTGACTGGGGACCCAAATTGCCATTAAACAGCTCTATAATCCCAGCGAACCGTTCTTGTTATTGGGGTGCAAGTGCTGTTTGATACAGGCATTAACAGGGTTTATTACAAGGAAATATTTCTACATTTTATTTGCCCTCAGTGTGGTGAAGTGAGAAAATTACAGACTTTTTAGGGGTGTTTTAATTTCCTTTTTATTTATTTATTTGATCTAACAGTATGTCAGACAGAGAAGTGCCAGGCCCTGCACAGGGGAATGGCAGAGGCCTAAATGTTTCTGGCACAGGTAGAGGTCGCAGCAGAGTAAGAGGCCGTAAGGGGTCACTTTGAGAGGCCTGAGCTCCCAGTGTCAGTTAGCGGTCGTGTCGTGACCAGCAACCCAGCGGTTCTTGAATGGTTGACTCGATCTTCGATTTCGTCGCAAGTGACATCAGACACCCCCAGCCAAGAGTCAGTGGGTTCGTCAGACACAACCCTTACTTGGCATGGCCCGGGAGCAGGCTCTGTGCCCTCACCTGTCCTTAAGCTGCCTCTGTCCTTTTCTATTCCCTCAACCAGAGAAATATTGTATGCTGTTGGCTCAGCTCCACTATACAGTGAGGACAGGCTACTAAAAGACAGTCAGCAGCTTTTGGCAAGCCAAAATGTGAAGGAGACATCTGCTGCTTCCACCACTAGGCGGTCAAGTAGTGATGAGGAGAGTGAAGTGGGAGCTGGTTTTGGGACTGACCCAGAGACGGTTGAGGAGGACATCAGTGACGTGCAGACAGTGCTAAATGATAATGATATAGCTGATCGCAATTGGGAGCCGCGTGATGAAGGGGCTGCATCATCATCAGGAGAAGAGGGTGGCAGCTTGCTCGTGACCAGCAAGTCGCTATAGTGGTCGGGAGTCAACAGGGTTGCAGCAGTGGGAGGTCAGGAGTCAAAAATGTGCCCGGTGTAGACCACCAGATTCGCAGGAGCCTACCTGCCCGGCAAGTAGCGGTACATGGATTCACAGAGGCAGCAGCAGTAGGAGTCAGTGCGTAGTGTTGACTGGGCTTTTTTTTTGCCTTTCGGTCTGGCTGACATAATCATTTATTTGACCCTTCTTCTGATCTATCAGAAGCAAGGAAAAATGAGACGCACAATGGATCCTGTCTGTGTAGCAGCTGTAAGGCCTGTATGGTCCCATCAGAATTGGCTTGTGATTTGGTAGCCAAAAGCAGGAGTGGGAACAAAACACAGAAGACATGCAAATATTCCATTCATGTGTCATCTTTGCCGAAGGTAGCTGTCTGTCCTTCCTATCATCTGATGGTCCTGATGCTCCTGCTCCACGTTCAGCTTCTGCGCCGTTGGAGTGCACGGATACTGTTGTCTATTTGCAATCGCTTCGGTGATAGATTGCTGACGGAATGACTGACGAGGAGCAGGAGCATCAGGACCAGCAGATGATAGAAAGGACAGACAGCTTCCTTCGGCTCTGTTTTGGATCCACTCCTGTTTTTCTTTTTGCATTAACAATACTTATGGATTACTGACCAAATGCTGACTGGGTGAAGGCAGATGCTCAACAGACAGAATCTGTTTTTTTGGGGTTATTGATCTGATGGATCAGAGGAAGGGCAAAATAATCAGTGATGTCAACACAAACTTACTGCTGACAACCTCTCCCTTCTGTCAGGGGGGCTCTACTTGTATAAGCGTTTAATAGAACAGGTTCTGTAGACATCTATGTGGAAACAACTGATGAGGGTGTAAAAGGAGTGCGCTTCTTCTTGGTGCTAACATCGACCTGTAAGGCTGAGTTCATACTTGAGTTATTTAGTCAGTTTTGGCCCCGTGACTGCCCAAATAAGCGAAGTGTGCAATGATTCTAAGAGCGACGCCTGACATCTGCATGTCATATGGACTCACAGTATTATTTCACTACCAAAGCAGACTCCCTATGCGTGTTACTGCAAGGCACAGTGTTCTAAACCACTATAAACGTTCTCTGCAGCCAGGAAATAGCCATTTGTTAACGAAATTCGCCACAAATAAATTTGTATTGAACCAAATTTTTTCCAAAAAATTTGGCGAACCGATTAATCGAATTTTAGAATAATTCGCTCATCTCTATTACTAACTTTCCTGTATGGCAACTTTCAATGGATAAAAATGACTGTTAGAACTGGAGGGTTTCCCACTAATAATACTGATCACCTTTCTACAGGATAGGTGACGCATGTTTGATTGGTGGGAGAATTGCTGGAACACCACTGAACATGAGAATGGGAAACAGATAAGCACATTCACTCCCAAGGTAACTTCGCCAATTTATCACCTATCATGTTGATAGGTGGAACATTTAGTCAAGGGGAAAATCACTAATTTCACTGCAAACATGACAATTTAAGTGTTACTGAAGTAAACTAGAGTGTGCCTATCCCTGCCATGTCACCTTGGCAGGATTCACATATGAAGTATTATTCTATGAGGTCCTCGCACAGGAGAGGTAGTTTACCTCTTTCTAGGCCTCTATGTTACGTGGATGGAAGACTGTTGTTGCCTTTTTCTGACCAGCTTATACAGTACATGTATGTTTTTAGGCAGTTTTCAGCTCCCATAGAGATGCCTATCATCAGAAATGTCTGAAAAGTATGCCATAATCAGGGTATAACACCAAGATTCTTGGTGCAATGAAGCCTTCTTCACAGCAAATGCTAATCTCTCCTTGAAGTTCTTGATGATCCAGTAAATGGTTGATTTAGGTGCAATCTTACAATTAGCAATGTCCTTGCCTGAGAAGCCCTTTTGACACAAAGAAATGATGACTGCACATGTTTTTATGGAAGTAAGCATGGTTAACAGAGGAAGACAATGATTTCAAGCACCCCCTTTCTTTTAAAGCAAAAGTCTGCTCTTCTAATTCAATCAGCATGACCGTGATATCACCGGCCTTGTCCTCCTTAAAGAGTTACTAAACTTTTATTGAACTTTCATTAAAAAGGTTCTAAATTACCTAAAATTATTTATCTAATATACTTTATTGATTGATTTTGGCATTTTACTAAACAAATAGGACTGTACAGGAAAGAGCACACACCGCTGCTTCTGCCTGTGCCCCATCAGTCTGGCTAAATGCTGGCATAGTACATCAGTACCCTGTACAGATGTGCTGTGCCATGATTGGCTGAACCATGCATGTAAGCTTTTAGCTTAGTGAAGCAGGGGGCGCAGGCAGAACCAGCGATGTGTGCTCCTACCTGTACAATGTTTGCCACGGGCCCCATTGACTCCAGTACAATGGAATCCGTAAACCGCTGGTAATTCAACAATGTATGAATATAGTTACTCTAAAGTGGACTTTGGGTGCCTATTTCTTCAGTAGAACGCCAAAATCAATTAATAAAGTATATTAGAAATATGATTTTTAGACCATTTAGAACCTGTTTAATAAAAGTTTAGTTACTCTTTAACACTTTCTTCTGTGCTAATGAGAAGATCACTGAAATGATTTTGGCAGGTCATTTTGTAGCAGGGCTGTAATGCAGTGGGAATGGGGTTTTAGTGATTAGCTAATTTTAATGGCAAGAAATGACTTTGCAATAAATTGCATCTCATCTGATCACTCTTTATAACAATCTAGAGTTAATTTGGCCACAATTGTATTGTCAATCGGTGTTTGTTATTGTCCAGACATGTAATAGGACAGACACTGATCTAAAATTTGTTCTGAAATAAATGGTGCAGGATAAACTCACTTGTCTCTTTATTCTTGTCCCTTTTCTCTTCTGCTGGTTTTGTCTGTGATTCAATTGTGGGCCTAGGAAATAAAACGAAGTTTTGTCTATACCCATTGTATATTTTGTAACAATGCACCGAGAAGACGTTCAGCCAGCCGTATTTCCGAATCTCAAGGCAGACAACCCTTTGTTAGAGTTTTTAAAGGTTTCCCTGTTTTGTCCTGCCCTTGTTCTCCACCTATGTAATATGAGTAAGGTGCATGTCATAGAACACAGCATTCATGGATATTTTAAAACACTGGGGTGCCAACCCACCTGTAATTGTAAGCAACTGGAATCATTGGGGCAGTCTCCTGCATCAAAGAATGGTTTCCTACTGGGACCCTGCACATATGCACACAATGCTCTTCGCAAATATGTATAAAGCTATATTTGGCTACTGAGGATCTCAAAACCGGAGGAAAACACTTCTGTTTTGGCAATTTGGACAAAACTGAACAAACCAGAATGGAGTGCACCAGAATGCATTCCGTTCCATTTTGTTGTGTTCCCATGCCGGACACAAAATCGCTGCACCAAAAACCATGTTTTTTCGGACACAAAAAAAAACCAAATCCGGTGCCCATTGACTTAAAATGGTTTTAGTGCCAGATCCATCATGTTAATTTTCGATATAATACAACTGGATCCGTTCTGAACGCATGCAGCCGGTTGTATTATTCAAACGGGTAAGTTTTGCTGTGGTTTTGAGATCCCATGTCAGATTTTAAAACCGGACAGTAAAAAAACGCAGATGTGAAAGTAGCCTTAGAGTATATCTGAATTGGGTGTTAGACCAGGTCTACATGAGTGCATTATAGGTACATTATGCCTCCATATTTCAGATGTGTGAATTTGGGTCAGTTAAACCCGCATTTGGGCCGGTCCTTATATCCGCAATATGGAGGCATAATGCATCGGTAATAAATTTGTGTGGACCTGGCCTCACCACAAATAGTCAGCTCATCGCTTTCCAGTTCTAGAGCAGGGTCCACCTGCGATTCTGTGAAATCGAAATGGAACAAACTGGATCCGTCGCTAAATACATTAAAAGTCAATGGGTGATGGATCCGTTTTTTAAGGATCCTAAAAACCCGGAACTGTCACCATTGACTTACATTGTTTTTAGTGACGGATCCGGTTTATTCAGTTTTTATGACCAGACACAAAAACGCAGCTTGCAAAGGCTTTGTGTCCGGTCACAAAATGGAATGCTGACAGAACGGAAGGCATCCTGAATGGATCTGTTTCCATTGGGAAAGCATGGGGACAAAACTGAATCATTTTGCATATGCCTTTTGGAATTCCGGTTTTGGAATCCGGCAGATGCATATGCGATGCATATGCCAGCACGACCACCACTGATGTTTTGCAGGGTGGTCATAACCATGGAAACGAGCAGTGTATAATGTGATCCAGCCAGCAAAGGAAGCAATATGGGCAATCACAATACATTATTAAGTGGCTTGTATTAACTTTCTCTACATAATAAATGCCATTTGCTGAAGTGACACAACCCCTTTAAACATTTCTGGGGACAACATTGTGTACTTTTTCGTTTCCCACTACAAATCTTTATATTGGCCAAAGCTCTGTTATTCTCATATTCCCGGTATAACCATGGAGTTAGGCTATATTCACATGACCTTAACCAGTCCCGGACCGCCGTACGCAGGATTGCGTCCTGCGGGCGGCCGGGATCTTCTGAGTGGACGCCTCGGCGCGTCCTCTCGCGAGACCCGTGAGCTCCTGTGAACGCGCGCGCAGGCGCACGCGCGTTCACAGGAGCGCGCGTCTGGAGAGTTAAACTACAGCCTGCCAGCGATGATCAATCGCTGGCAGGCTGTAGATGCGATATAAATCGCATCAAACATGTATACCAGACGCTGTTTTGTGAACAGCGTCTGGTATACCTGCTACCTGGTCCTCTGGTGGTCCCATTTGCTGGAATCGACCACCAGAGGACCAGGCTAACTACAGTACAGTTGCACCAAACACTACACTAACCCCCCACCCATTAACCCCTTGATCACCCCATCTAGACCCCTGATCACCCCCTGTCATTGATCACACCCCTTTATGTGTCCATATGTGTTTTGCGGATCCGTGGATTCACGGATCCGTGGATCCGATCCGCGGATCCGATCCGCAGATCCTCAAAACACGGACACCGGCAATGTGCTTTCCGCATTTTGCAGATCCGCACATTGCCAGAACTATATAGAAAATGCTTTTTCTTGTCCGCAGTGCGGACAAGAATAGGACATGTTCTATATTTTTGCGGAACGGAAGTGCAGACCCGGAATCGCGGATCCGTAATTCCGGATCCGAGCGGGACAAAGTCTGTCCCCATAGAAATGAATGGGTCCGCAATTCCGTTCCGCAAACAGAATTGCGGACGTGTGAATGGGGCATAAGGGTCCCTTATCACCGCCAGTTAGTTAGCTACTTGTTAGGTAGCTAGCGCCAGGGCCGGTGCAAGGATTTTTGCCGCCCTAGGCAAAAGAAAAGTTTGCCGCCCCCCCCTCATGTGACATCACAATGCCCCACCCATATGATCTGCCATAATAACTAACGCGAGTGCCGCCGTGTTTACATTAAAAAGCCTGCAGGGAAAGGCTATAGACACTAGAACCACTACATTTAGCTGCAGTAGTTCTGGGGACTATAGTGTCCCTTTAATGTGAGGTAAATTAGAGACTAGTCTCATAAATAATGTACTAGATCGCCTCCTTACACCCAGATGAGGATGATGATGGGCTCTGGCTCCACTGGTCTGGTGTGGGACAGGCTCTCTGGAGGCAAAAATCTATGTTCTGGGAGAACGGGAAGCGGCTCAATTTTTTGGGGCCCTTTACACAGTTCAAGGTCTGGGCCCCAGGAGAGTATGCCCATAAGGCCCACCCATAAGTCCACCTACATGTTCCACCCATGAGTTTGTTCACAGAGGGTGGAGTGTGTAGGGGATGTGTTATGTGTTGCTGTAGAGAATCTAATGTGTGTGCTTATGGAATGTAGTGTATAGGGATACCAGTGTGTGTGCAGTGGATGCAGTGTGTGTGCAGTGTGTGTGCAGTGTGCAGTGGATGCAGTGTGTGTGTAGTCGATGCAGTGTATGTGTGTGTGGAGTGTATAGGGAGACCAGTGTGTAGGTGATGCAGTGTGGGTGTGTGTAAGGGATAGAAAGAAGTTCCGTGTTTGTGTATAAGGTTTGTGTTGTGTGTTTCTGAATGTGTGTACAGAGTGCGTTCTGTGAATCTGTGTTTGCATGTGTAAGGCTCTATTCATACATCCAAAATTCTGTTCCGCATTTTGCGGAACGGAATTGCGGACCAATTTATTTCTATCCACACTCCCGGGTCCACACTACCATCCCGCAAAAAAATAGAACATGTCCTATTCTTGTCTGCAATTGCGGACAAGAAAAGGCATTTTCTATGCGAGTGCCGGCAATGTGTGGTCCGCAAAATGCGGAACGCACATTGCCGGTGTCCGTGTTTTACGGATCCGCAAACACACTTGGATGTGTGAATGGAGCCTAAGAGATGCATTGTGTTTCAGTGTGTGTAAGGGATGCAGTGTGTGTGTGTGATGGATGTCAAACTCTCCCCCAGTCACTCTCTTTCTTACCCCCTCCCTTGTGTCACTCTTTTCCCCTTCTTGTCACTCTCATTACCCCATCATTACTCTTATTCCCCTAGTCACTCTATTTCTTGCCCCTTGTGTCACTCTGTTCCCTCCTGCCAGTCCCTCTGGTGTGGTGTGGTGTGGCCGCCCCTTCTTGTCACTCTCAACCCCCCATCACTCTCATTCCCCCTCCCTCTTGTGTCACTCTGTCCCTCTTGTCAGTACCTGTGGAGTAGGGCGCAGGATTAAGGCAGGCAGTGTGAGAACTTCCCTGGTGTCAGTCCATGTGGAGTAGCGTGGCTGAGCTCTGTCCGGTTCCGCGGGTACAGGAGCTTTTGTTCCTTGTACCCGGCCGGACTGAGAGGAAGTGCACACTAAGTGAGCACTTCCTGTCAGTCCGGACAGGTACAGGAAACAAAAGCTCCTGTACCTGCGGACTGTACAGAGCTACGCTACTCCACAGGGACTGACACTAGGGAAGCGCTCACACCATCTGCCTTAATACTGCGCCCGGGCGGTGCGCGTCAGCCCGGGCGGGAGCCGGCGCCCCCAGCAAGAGTGCGCTCTACGCGGTGGCGTACTCTGCTTATGGGTGGCGCCGGCCCTGGCTAGCGCCCAGCCCACCGCACTGCAGTCACTGATTTTGGCAGGGATTTTTTCATCCACATTGACCGATGCGAATGAAAAAATCTGTGCCGTTCATTTTTATTTTTTTTTCAGCGCAGAGGCTGAACGGAAAAAAAAAATCTCATTACCCGTATGCTCAATATACGGAGAATCGCAGAAACTCCTAATGCTGGCCATACGTGTAATGATTGCGGAGACCCTCAAATGCCAGGGCAGTACAAAAACCCCACATGTGACCCCATTTTAGAAAGAAGACACCCCAAGGTATTCCGTGAGGGGTATGGTGAGTTCATGCAAAATTTTATTTTTGTCACAAGTTAGTGGAATATGAGACTTTGTAAAAAAAAAAAAAAATCAATTTCCGCTAACTTGTGCCAAATTTTTTTTTCTGTGAACTCGCCATGCCCCTCACGGAATACCTTGGGGTGTCTTCTTTCCACAATGGGGTCACATGTGGGGTATTTATACTGCCCTGGCATTTTAGGGGTCCTAAAGCGTGAGAATCCAAATGCGTAAAAATGCCCTGTGAAATCCTAAAGGTACTCATTGGTTTTAGGGCCCTTTGCGCATCTTGGCTGCAAAAAGTGGCACACAAGTGGTATCGCCGTACTCAGGAGAAGTAGGGCAATGTGTTTTGGGGTGTATTTTTACATATACCCATGCTGGGTGTGAGAAATATCGCTGTAAACGACAACTTTTTACATTTTTATTCAAAGTTGTCAATTTACAGAGATATTTCTCTCACCCAGCATGGGTATATGTAAAAATACACCCCAAAACACATTGCCCTACTTCTCCTGAGTACGGCGATGCCACATGTGTGACACTTTTTGCAGCCAAGATGCGCAAAGGGCCCAAATTCCAATGAGTACCTTTTAGGAGGGCATTTTTACGCATTTTCTTCTCACGCTTTAGGGCCCTAAAATGCCAGGGCAGTATAAATACCCCACATGTGACCCCATTTTGGAAAGAAGACACCCCAAGGTATTCGCTGAGGGGCATAATGAGTTCATGAAAAATTAAACTTTTTGTCAAAAGTTAGCGGAAGGGAGACTTTGTGAGAAAAACAATAAAAATCAATTTCCACTAACTTGTGCCAAAAAAAAATATTCTATGAACTCGCCATGCCCCTCATGGAATACCTTGGGGTGTCTTCTTTCAAAATGGGGTCACATGTGGGGTATTTATACTGCCCTGGCATTTTAGGGGCCCTAAAGCGTGAGAAGAAAATGCGTAAAAATGCCCTCCTAAAAGGTACTCATTGAATTTGGGCCTTCGCATCTTGGCTGCAAAAGTGTCACACATGTGGTATCGCCGTACTCAGGAGAAGTAGGGCAATGTGTTTTGGGTGTATTTTTACATATACCCATGCTGGGTGAGAGAAATATCTCTGTAAACTGACAACTTTGAATAAAAAAATGTAAAAAGTTGTCGTTTACACCGATATTTCTCACACGCAGCATGGGTATATGTGAAAAATACACCCCAAAACACATTGCCCTACTTCTCCTGAGTACGGCGATACCACATGAGTGACACTTTTTTGCAGCCAAGATGCGCAAAGGGGCCCAAATTCCCATGAGTACCTTTAGGATTTCACAGGGCATTTTTATGCATTTGGATTCTCACACTTTAGGGGCCCCTAAAATGCCAGGTGAGTATAAATACCCCACATTTGACCCCATTTTGGAAAGAAGACACCCCAAGGTATTCCGTGAGGGGCATGGTGAGTCCACAGAATTTTTATTTTTTGGCACAAGTCAGCGGAAATTGTTTTTGTTTTTTTTTTAATTTTGTTTTTTACAAAGTCTCATATTCCACTAACTTGTGACAAAAAATAAAATTTTACATGAACTCACCATACCCCTCACAGAATACCTTGGGGTGTCTTCTTTCCAAAATGGGGTCACATGTGGGGTATTTATACTGTCCTGGCATTTTAGGGGCCCCTAAAGCGTGAGAAGAAGTCTGGAATCCAAATGCGTAAAAATGCCCTGTGAAATCCTAAAGGTACTCATTGGTTTTAGGGCTCCTTTGCTGCAAAAAGTGGCACACATGTGGTATCGCCGTACTCAGGAGAAGTAGGGCAATGTGTTTTGGGGTGTATTTTTATATATACCTATACTGTGTGTGAAAAATATCTCTGTAAACGACAACTTTTAAAAAATTTTATACAAAGTTGTCAGTTTACAGAGATATTTCTCTCACCCAACATGGGTATATGTAAAAATACACCCAAAACACATTGCCCTACTTCTCCTGAGTACGGCGATACCACATAAGTGACACTTTTTGCAGCCTGAGTGCACAAGGGGCCCAAATTCCAACGAGTACCTTTAGGTTTTACATGGCGGCTCACAATTTAGCCCCGCCCAAAATGCCAGAACAGTAAACACACCCCACAAATGACCCCTTTTCGGAAAGTAGACACCCGAGGTATTCACTGAGAGGCATAGTGAGTCCGTCTGAGATTTCTTTTTTTTTGCCAGAAGTTAGCAGAAATTGAAACTTTTTTTTTTTTTCTCAGAAAGTGTCATTTTCAGCTAACTTGTGAAAAAAATGAAATGATACATGAACTCACCATGCCCCCGTGAATACTTTGGGGTGTCTTCTTTCTAAAATGGTGTGATTTGGGGGTATTTATACTTTCCTGGCATTCTAGCACCTGAAGAAACATGACAGGCGCTCAGAAAGTCAGAGCTGCTTCAAAATGCCGAAATTCACTTTTTGCACCATAGTTTGTAAACGCTATAACTTTTACCCAAACCAATAAATATACAATTATTGGACTTTTTTTTATCAAAGACATGTAGAACAATAAATTTAGAGAAAAATTTATATAGTAATGTAGTTTTTTTTGAAAAATTTTACAACAGAAAGTGAAAAATGTCATTTTTTTGCAAAAATTTCGGTCATTTTTGATTAATAGCAAAAAAAGTAAAAATGTCAGCAGCAATGAAATACCACCAAATGAAAGCTCTATTAGTGAGAAGAAGGTAAAATTCATTTGGGTGGTAAGTTGTATGACGGAGCAATAAACGGTGAAAGTAGTGTAGTGCGGAATTGTAAAAAGTGGCCTGGTCATTAAGGGTGTTTAAGCTAGGGGGGCTGAAGTGGTTAAAAACATTAACAGTTAAATGGTCCATTTTTTGTGGGCATTTTTTCATGGCTACCTTTATCCGATTTGTCCGATTTCTTGATAGCCACTGTTTAGAGTTTGTAAAAAAAAACGGACTTGTGAATTTATGTGAAGTCATTTGAATAAGACCAGAAATGGAACATGCAAATGGCAGAAGTTGCTTTTGAGATTATTAAATGGTTTAAGATGTTCAGGGTGGAAAAATATATTGATGATTTTAAAATCTCACTTGTTGGCTTGGCTAGTGCTGGGTTTGGTCTTGGCTGGTATTGGTGGAGGTGGGGCAGCTTTCTTTCCTGGTTGATGAGCCACCTTGGCAGCAGACTCTGCCTTATTTTCTTTTTGCTCTGAAAAAAAGTAATGTAATATTATGTGTATGTTATCATGTTCTAATTTATTATCTGTCGACAAAATACCCATTAATTATTTTCTTACAGACCCCTACAAATACTAGTCCAAGATCTATACATGCCATTCGACAACTGTTATTAAACCACAATGCACTTTCAGACAGCTTTGTTAGTGGTACAGGTGACTGCAAGAAAGTTTGCAATATATGTTATCAGAGAAATAAATGTTGTTTCTCATCCTACCCTTTTGTAAACTAACTTCCTCTCTGAAAGGATCGGATTACATCCTCCCATAGAAGTTTATGGAGAGGTAAGAGGGAAGGAGGAGGGAGGAAGTGCAGAGAGAGCAGACTTGATTCAGCAGATTCATCAGCCACTAGTAAGTGATTTGTGCAGGCAGTATACATTGATGATCTATCCTCAGGAGAGGTCATGAATATCTGATTGGTCGGGGTCCGACACCTGGCACCCCCCTGATCAACTGTTTGAAGAGGAAGTGGCGCTCAATGCAAGCACTACTTCCTCTTCATTCCTCATTACACTGCCTGTTGACTCTGAAGTCTCAGCGGCACAGTATAATAGTACTCGCTCCATTCACTTGACCACTTGGTATTACACTACGTAGCCGCTGCAAGGGAGATGACGCACAATGTAATGAAGAGGAAGCAGCGCTCACATGGAGCTCCGCCTCCTCTTCAAACAGCTAATTGGTGACAGGTGTCAAATCCCCCGCCTATCAAATCATGTAGTGGTCAGATATAGTGGGATCTGGTTCTGATCTGGATTTAATTTGACCGTCAGTCAGTATTGAATATGCTTGTAGGGGTTATATCTTTGATTTCTGTTAGTCTATGCGACAGCACAATTATGTAGACTTCAAAAAAGCTTTTCCACACTGTGCAGACTGCATGAATCATTTCATGACTATTGCTTATATGACCTACACCCTCTGAAGAAACATTTCCTTTAGCTATTTATGAAATACTAAATACAGCAATGATTTTGCATTCACAATGGCTTAGCAGTGGCTTTTCACATTATTCATACCAAAGCTACCTCTTTTCTGTAAGCTGCTCTCTGTAAAAAGTGGTTGCACAACGGGCACTCCCCCATTGCCTATGCTTTGTCTATAGGACTATAGACCTTTTAAATGGCATTCGGCGTGAAAAGGTTTATAGGATTTTAGAATATGGTCTACTTCTATTCTGGAAACAGCATTCGAGTGCTTTCACAAAACATTTTTAGTGCTGTTTTGCTGGACTTTTGAATTTTTTTGCTCCAGTGCTTTGGCGACAGCTCCATATGTTAACTGAAGGTGTATGGGAGATATGAAACTCAAGACATACAAGTGTTTTCTCCACCGGCATTTTTGTTCAATAAGTGTTTTTTGTCTTTCTTGTTGTCTTTTAAAAAACGAGTTTTTTTTAGCCCTTTTCACAACATCTTCTCTATATTTGAAAAATGCCACAAAGAAAACACTAGTGGTAAGATACACTGATTGCAAAAAAAACTGAAATACCATCACAAAAAAATCTCAGCAGTTATTCTGGCTTTTTTTTTTTTTATGGTGATTTATTTATTTTTACTGATAATTCATGCGTGTGAGCACCCTAATGGTGGTTTCAGACTATGCCTGTTTTTTTTTTTTTTCAAATGCTTCTGCCAGATAATACATGCTGGTCAACAGGAAATTATAAAACGATTTGTCTCATCAGCGAAAGTTCTTCACCTGTGAGGGGCTTCCCAGCAGCGGCGCATGAACAGTCGCTGCTCAAGTACCAGAAGCTGAGCCTCTGCCATTGCGCTACTCAGAGGTACGACACAGGCACAAGATTGTCAGGGTTGACCAAGATGCATGGGCTTGTCAATCAAGAAGCAGTTGGACACTTCACTTGTGGGGACATCCCCTCACCAGTGAAGACCTTTTGCTGATGAGACGAATCAATTCATTAGGCTGCACGGAGGAACAAACCTCCTATGTAGGATATGTCACTGAAGCATTCAGTAGTGAAACCACGTTATTTGAAGTAATTTATTCTATAAAATCTACATTCTATTTGGGGTTGAATAGCCAATATAAAGCAACACGTTGCAACTTCCACACATGTAAATGTAAAGTACTGAGGCAAATAAAGAGGAAAAATAAGCAGAAGGACCACCAACAGCCATTATCATCAACCTACCAAAACAATACCTTAATAAAATGGAAACACTATTTTACTAATTTTATACCTAGAGGTTAGTGTTGAGGTTCGTGATCCTGTATATTACTATAAATCCTCATATGGGCCTCAAGCCTCTAATACATCTGAAATGGAATGATTCCTTAAACATTTTCCTCACCTATTCTTGCCAGGCAACTGAGCAAATGCTGGTTCAGTGGCAACACTAATGGCCTTGGAAAACTGGAATAGTCACTACACACTGTATACACTGATAGGTCCTTGAGGAATTTTAGATTTTGGCCTACCTTTTTGACCTGTAGAATTGGAAGCGGGTGACTGTGGCCTGTTCGCAGGGGACTTTTGGTCCATGGTAGGTGTGTCCATTTTGGTAACTGAAACGAAGAGCAGAGAATAAGAAAGAGTATATTGAAGAGCCCACTGCACATAGAGCACCATGTCTTTAATCAATATAAGGAGGCCACATGATAGTTTTTCAGAAGATATTTTTCACTCAGGTCGTTATAAATACCTGATAGCACTAAACATAGAAATGTTGGTGAAAAGAGCTCTTCTTCGTGCTGCTACCTGAAGGAGTTCAACCTGCTGTATAAAATATTACAAGTCTTTTCCTGTGTGGGCTGAAAGCTGCTACTGCTGAACTAAGAGGTACGTCTGTGGTGATGATCACTGCACCATCGTGTATTGTTCTAATGCAAGGCTTCTCACTACTATGACAAGGTTTAGGCACTGAATAACCATAGTGTCTTATTACTCATTCTTCCCGCATCACACAGAACATAGAAAACACGTGCCAGGAGAATATTAGGGCGTAGTTTCCAAATAACTCATTGAGATAACACATTAAAAGCTAAAAAAAAAAAAAAGCTAATAATTTGCTGTAGTTTTTTATTGTGATTGGTTGTTCAACGTGCAAATAATCAATTATGTATGTGATAACACAGGGTTATATAAAGTCACAGTCGAGAACCGGGATCATTTGAAACATGAATGTAGTTCTATTATGGATCCATAATCAGAAATGTACAGTCAGCTAAATGAAGTTTAAAGAGATCTTCCAAATAAATGGAACCATTTAAAGGGGGTTTCCAGCCTGAAGCATTTATGGTGTCATGCATCCACTGGATCAAAATGAACATACAGGTGCATGCTACCACGGCTGACATATACTGTAAAAGCAAATATGCTTTATGGGCAAAATATATATATACATTGAAAACATTTATTAATCTTTATTGCTTCACTGCTATACTTGCTGCACATGAAAATATGAGGCACTTTGTAAACGTTTTTTTCTAAATTGTGTGGGCTCATCCACCAATGACATGGTGCCCTCTTTGGATGGGGAACTTGCCTCTCCTGGTTCTAGGCCTACAGAAGGAATTCATGACCATGTGGAATTCAGCTACCCTATGCTCTAATTAAAAGTCAATCGATAGGTGATAAATGCTAAGTTGGCGGGGTCTGGCTGCTGAGAACTCCATCAATCGCCAACAGACAGCAGCTAGGAGTAGTTTGAATGGACTGGTGGTTGAGCATGTGCTATGCAATGCAAAAGATTGAAATCTATGACAACAAAATCTGCAACAAAAAACACCATTCAGCGTTTCTTTTTCTTCTGTAGGTTTCCAGCAGAAATGGTATAGATTTTCTGTAGCATTTCAGTCCCATACCCTAAATATACCCTTTAAAAAACTTCCTACCTCCAAATTTCAGCTTTACCTGCACTACTAAAGGCCTTAATAGAGAACTGCAACCCTGGTTCCTGAGAACACAACTTTTAAATGAATATTAATACAGTCTTTACTGAACTTTACAGTGCTACATGTTCACAGGTCCTTTTTTTTTTTTTTTTTAAAGGTCCTTTTTAAATCAGTATCTAAAGGTACGGCCACATGTTCAGGTTTCTTGATGCAGGTTCGGAACCTAAAACCAGGTGCGAATTCAGAAAAGAGAAGAAGTCATATCTGACCTTTTATACTTTATATCATTTTATGATTCACTCCAGTTTTTGGGTTCCGAAACTGCATCCAGAAATCTGAACATGTGGCCGTACCATAAGGGAGTACTGTCAGAGTACCTGCACAGTTGCTAAAAATGCACCAGCAGTAAAAACAAGAATTTTCCACCTTTTTGTCCTGTGGAACCGGCACATAAATTGCCACTGGGAGACTGGGAGCTGTTTATTGGAGGCTTGAGGTCCATGGTTGTATTGTTCATTTTGGATACTAAATTGAAGAGTAAAAATGCAATGGTGTAAAGACCTGTTTATACACATACATAATCAACAACATAATCAAGGTGCAGGATATAACTGACTGAGCTTATTGTTCTGGATTGAAGAATATAATTAGAAGTACTGTATTATTCCATGATGCAAAACCTGGTATGTCTTCAGCTCCTTGTTTGGACATGTGGGAGTACCAACCAGTGGTGATATGTAAGGTATGGCATGCTTATTCTAAAGGAGTTGTTCAACCCTATATAAATAATGCTTCATTGCTGTATAAATAAATGTGGTTTAGCTTTGTATTACACTTCGTGTGTTAATTTCTCACCGTTGTTAAGATTTTTACAGTTAAGCAAGGCTGCTTTTACACAGTCGGTCGATCAGTAGTTTCCATCAGTGATTGCGAGCCTAAACCTTGGGCGGTCAAAAACGCAGGTCTGGAGGAAATCTTTACCTTATACCTTATCTCTGTGAAGCCTCCACTCCTGGTTTTGGCTTACAATCATCGATGGAAATCACTGATCAAACACCGACTGTGTGAAAGGGGCCTAAGAATGTTTCTATTTACTGACAGCAGAAAACAAAGGGCCCCACAGCAAAACTTAGTATACCCCCCTTACCCACTGCCTGTATCTTTATCCTGTGGAGGGGGTAAAATATTTATCAACACGGTTCATGCCGTGTTGATGGATATGGCTTAGGCTAAAAATCCCAAACCAGACTTTTTCCAACATATTTCTAAGTAGAAATGTGGCTCTCTGCTGACTTCATCCATATGGTGCGGAGTCCAAATCCCATATTTTCCATTGTATTTACACCAGGCAATCATATAAATACATTGATATGCACATTTCCTTACGATAGAGCTGCAAGGACTCCATGTGCTACCATACAATGCTGTGTCAGGTACAATATGTACTGAGCTATTTTACTCTAGGAGATAATAACTCCGTACATACAGCATCTAATGCTTTTTATGTTGAATTTATACAGAGTGACAGAAAAAAACCTTAGTGTTCTTCCAAATGGAATCAAAGGCATATGAAGGTACGGTACAGCCTTATGCATTCCTTTTTGGTGCTCTATAATGGCACTACACTAAAAGGATACTGCCTTAATATGGCCAAGTCCTTACACTGATACACTGTAAACAATGGCAACTGCTTAAGTATTGCATAGTCAGGACAGCTTTTCAGCTCCTAAATGTAAAAGATGTGTATTAATTTCATTCACTGCAAGCAGAGAACTCTAAAAGAGAGAAGAACTGAGATACCTTATATGTATAGTAGAATGATGAGTCATAACATGCCTTTATATAGTAGTTAAAGGGGTTTTCCACCTTTTAGATATTGATGACCTACCCTTCAAATAGTTCGACAATACTAGATCATGGTGGTCTGACACCCGGCATCCCTACCAATCCGCTGTTTGTGCTGGCTGCTGCAAAAAGTTGACTGGTTGAGGTGCATGGTGTTGGAACCCTATATGGTTTATAAAAGACTGGAAACCCCCTTTAATTTTGGCATGCACGTTTCAAAAGATCTTTTCCTGTGTCGGTTGAGAGTTCTTGTTACTACTGATATAATATGTAGAAAGCAGATGTGTTCTTGGTCACCAGGCATACTGTAGATATGGAGCTCAACATTGAGCAACCTGGTTGTCCCATAACTGTACACTTTACCGTATTTCTGTATCATCAAGAAATGTAGCAATACACTCTTGGTGGCAATACTAGTAGTTATGACAATTAGGGATAGTTGTTACACCCACAGTGAAAACATCAAAATGTATTACTCTTTAAAGAGTAAAGGCCTCCAGCAACCCATCCAAGAATGTGGGTGAGGGGGCAGGACCTCACTATACTGTGCTAAATTTGCTTCACACTGCTGAAATTTTTGATGTCATCATCATGGAGTAGCGTCTGCCTGACAGGAACCGGGAGGAGGGGTGCAATCTTCCTCCTTGTTTCTGTAAGGCTACTCAGCCATGATGGCTTATTTAACACCCAACCGCATCATTAACATCTATTGTAGAGTGGATCCTTCTCCCCCTTCCTGGCAGGCTGTTCAGCCATGACAGCATACCGTACACACAAGATGGCATTATTACTATATATTGTAGAGGCTGGCTGCTCAGCCATGATGGGATATCACACACGGGAAGGCATCGTTGCTATCTTGTAAAGCAGAATTCCTACTCTACAATAGATAGTAATGGAGTGATTGTGCATCCGATATGTCAGGCTAAGCAGCCAGATAGTAAATCTCAGCAATGTAAAATGAAGACAGAGTGCAGTGTAGTGAGACCCTCAACCCCCCTAAGCAGCTCTACAATGGCAATCCATCCTAGTCACATTCTATTAAGGGTTGCTATATATTATACCATGCATGAAAAAAAAAACTTTAAGACATCCACACTTGTCTGCACTACCTTTCTGCCCTGGGGAACTGGCACTGGAATGGGCATTGGGTGACTTTGGACTGTTCACAGGTTTCTTGAGTTCCACGGCAGTTGTGTCCTTTTTCACTATTAAATGATAAAAAATTGTAAAAAAAAGTAAAATGGTAGAAAAGTATAAAACTGCATTTACACACCTAAAAAAAAAAAAAATCAGTGTCTTTAGTGTAGAGACTCACAAGACTATGACGACCTTTTACACAGGTTGCAAATTTATGTATTTTGAACAAATTTCAACTAATACCTCATGTTAATCATTTTTGCAGCATGCAGCCAGTCCTTGTGATGTTTGGGGTGTAGTAGTTGTAGCATGTACTTACACTGACGATGGATAAGCCCACCTGATGTAATTGCATGGTGAGCCTCATGTAACTGGCACCTTATGAAAATTCTATTCATGCGCTTCTAGAATCCTAAACAATACCTCTACCCCCTTATGGATGATTGGTGTGTAAGTGGATGTCCATCAGTATTTTGCTCCTGCGCTACCTCCATCATACACCATTGGGGCCTGGCTGTGTCCTGAAGTGAACCTGATATCAGTGAGTGTGGCCTTTTCAGTGATATTTGGTAAATTTTTATGTCCTTTTAAAAATAGTTATTAGGCTAGGGCTACACGACGACATTTGCCGCACGACAATTTTTATAATGATAGTCTATGGTGACGCACTGCAACATGCGACATGCTGCGACTGCAACACGACAGTCGCAAAAAAAAAACATCCAAAATGGATTTTTCTGTGACTGTCGCGTCGCAGTCGCAGCATGTCGCAGTGCGATACCATAGACTGTCATTGTAAAACTTGACGCACGACACATGTAGCAGTGTAGTTGTGCCCTATGTGTCGCGCGACACATGTCGTCGTGTAGCCCTAGCCTTAATCTGTAGAAATTAGACAGGGTTGTGGTCACTAGACCTAGGCAAAGGGCTACATACCAGGCACCCTGATTTTTCCTCATACTGTACAATTGTTTATCTGTACCATCAAGACACGTAGAGGAATACCCACACAGTGAAAACACTAGGAGCTATGAGAATTATTAGGCACAGTTGGCAAAATATACCAAAAGGGAAAACAACAAAAGAAAGGATTACTCTATCAGTACCAAAATGAAAAGTAAAAAATATATATATAAGAATAAAACCGCTAAAACACATACCTAAAGAAATAAAAGCAGGGTTTCTGTCACCAGATTTAACTCTATTAAGCTAGCTGACATTAGCGATGTGCTAATGTCAGCTAAACCTAACTAGCCTATACCTACTTTTCTCAGTGCCCCTGTTACGCCAAAAATCTAACTTTTATAATATGCTAATGAGGCTCTAGGAGCAGGGGGGGGGCATTGTTCCTGCTCCTAGAGGCTCCGTTCTCCCACCTTTGTCGCCTCCCTCCATGTCCTGACTGACAGGGCCAGGCAGCGCTCGCATCCTTCTGCCAGCCCTGTGCTCTGATGAAATCTTGCGCCGTTCTGAATACAGCACAGGCGCCGTGAGGAAGCTGGCAGCCGGCGAGCGTCTTTCCCTCACAGCGCCTGTGCTGAAGGATGCGAGCGCTGCCTGGCCCTGTCAATCAGGACATGGAGGGAGGCAACAAAGGTGGGAGAAGGGAGCCTCTAGGAGCAGGAACAATGCCCTCCCTGCTCCTAGAGGCTAATTAGCATATTATAAAAGTTAGATTTTTGGCGCAACGGGGGCACTGAGAAAAGTAGGAATAGGCTAGTTAGGTTTAGCTGACATTAACACATCGCTAATGTCAGCTAGCTTAATAGGGTTAAATCTGGTGACAGAAAGCCTTTAAAGGTGGCCATGCTAAAAAAGTGCTGAGCCAAGCATGTATGTTTTTTAGTGGGCAGTAGAGAATAAGATACTTCCAGACCCCTGTGGCTGTGGCTTATCTGCGCCTCTAAAAACAAAAGATCAAACATGTTGAAATCCAACATGTCCAGTCCTTCTTAGTATATAATAATTGAATTCAGGTGTTTCATTCAGTCCCATTGACACAGGTGTATAAAATCCAGCACCTATACATGCAACCTGCGCCTTTACACACATTAGTGAAAGAATGGCTCGTTCTAAAGAGCTCACTGAATTCCAGCATGGTACTGTAATAGGATGTCACCATTGTTACAAGTTAGTAAATAAGTGATGCAAATAGTGTGGCTCAACAGGTCTACCAGAGACGGGTGGGTGCTCCAACCACAGATTCCCCAAATCTGAAAAGATATAATTGCGTGTACACCTAGATTTCGGAAGGGCACTCCGTATTCGTAGTATGCCGTGTGTAAATAAAAAACTTGTATCAATATACATACAATTTAATTCTAATAATCACAAAATGACAAGATAAAAATAACATAAAATGACATAGGTGACATTAAAAACCTGGAGATTTGACTGTTTGCGACAATAGTTAGTAATAGTTGTCCACAATCAATGGTGGTTGTGATGGAGAGTCCTCGCTATATATCCTTTGTTCATCCAGTAATACAATAATACAAGCTCTTGTAGTGACTAATAATCTCGTTATTGGATCCAACTTCTTGATATTGGATGATATTGTCCAGTACTCACTATTAAGATGATCGGAGCGGCCGTGGCGTCCCACGTTTGATCTCCGTACTGCGCGCTCTTTGGTAGTAGCGCTGGATCTCGCGAGAGGATCTGCGTTGTAACCAGCGGGTTCACGTACGCTGGCAATTACAATGTTTATAGAGATGTCTCTCTGTAGCTGACTGCCGGCAGTAGTTTTCAGGGGTATTAGTACGCACTTCGATATTGTCAGGCGCGTTTCGGGACTGTTAGTACGTCCTGTCCCTTCCTCAGTGACATAGTTTGAAGTGCCTGAAACCCCTCATTTTATAGACTTGCTCCTCCCCTTTCTTTCTCCCTTAATTCGGGATTCTATAATCGATGGCATGGATTTCTGTAGATACCTGTCCAACCAGGTGAGCAGCAGTATCAATCCACTTAGTCCCATCACATATATAGTTTCAAAATCCATATGATTAATTGATGATTATAACATTCTCTATTTGAAATCGCAAAAACGCAATAAATTTCATAGTGCGGTTTCCATGCGGTTTTTAAGAAATTGCGTTTTTATGTGTACATTTTGCATTATTTCATGACAATCAATTTCCATAGTTTTCTTTTTGTATAATGTTCATAAATAAGTTTATAAAAATTTATAAAAAATAAATTCATAAAATCAAAAATAAATAAATAACAAATTCATACAAAATAACACGTTCATAACAAGTCAGTTCATAAAAATCCGGACCTATAATTCGTTACTAATATTTATACTAGTCATTCATACATCCGTTCTAATGTCTATATGAAAATAGTTTTAATTCTAATTCCAATGTTTCTCATCTTGATCTTCCAAATCCCTTCTAAAATCTTTCCAAAAAATTGAAGAAAGTTTAAGAAAAGTTCCTACGTGGCTGAGGGATGGGGTACCGCAACCGAGGGAGACCCGAATGGAATATTAACCTCGGGTCATCCGTCGGTTGCGGGACCCCAACCCGAACCTCAAAGAAACCCAAAGATCTCGAAATCCTTATTTAGGCCGAACGGTACTATTGTATTTAATTCAAAAATATAGCGGGATTCAACCCTTGACATTTGTCTAATGATGTCCCCTCCCCTCCAGTGTACATTGATTTGTTCAATTGCTGTAAATCTCAAACTCGTGGGATCTCTATTATGATATTCTTTAAAATGTTGTGATAACGTATGTTTTGCATATCCATTGCGAATATTGGTCACATGTTCTGCCAAACGTTTTTTTAACATTCGTTTAGTGCGGCCTATATACTGTTTGCCACAAGGGCAACTGAGCATGTATATAACCCGTTCTGAACTACAAGTAAGGAAGTCGGTGATTTTGTGTTTATATCCATTACTATAAGAAACAATTTCAGAGGTCTTTTTCGAAAAAGAGGTCATTGTACACAGATTACATTTTCCACATTTATAAAAGCCTTCCAATCCTGCCCACTTGGTTATACTATGATGGTTTTTTAGGGCCTTGATCGTTGGTGCTATTTTTACAGAAAGACTAGGTGCTCTTGTGAAACTAATTAGTGGTTTATTTGGTATAAGTTTTCCAATATATTGATCCTTCTGTAACAAATACCAATGGTTGGAAATGCTTGTCCTAATGTCTTTATAATTGGTATTGAATGGTAATACCATTCTAATTTGTTGGTCCTTTTTTTCTTTATGTTCTTTTTTAGGGGAGAAAAAAGTTTCCCTTTGTATTCCTCTTATTTTCTCCAAAGATTTTTCAACTTGTTCTGTTGGGTACTGTTTTTCTTTAAATAATAATTTTAGTTTGGAAGCTTCCTGTTCAAATGAATCTTGTAAGGTGCAATTCCGTTTTATCCTACGGAACTGCCCCTCCGGTACATTCAACAACCATCTGGGCAAGTGGCAGCTGTTAAACAATATGTATCCATTTTTTGCGACTGGTTTATTATAAGTGGAGCAGATAATCCTATTCCCATCAACCGTTATCAATAAATCCAAAAATTCAATCTCACCTTCACTAACCTTTGGTGTGAATCGTAGGTTCCTATCGTTCACATTGATATTTTCCAAAAATTCCAAAAGTGAAGTTTTATCTCTTTTCCAAATCATAATTACATCATCGATGTAACGGCGCCAGAGCACCAGGTCCGTCCCCACGAGTTTGAGATTTACAGCAATTGAACAAATCAATGTACACTGGAGGGGAGGGGACATCATTAGACAAATGTCAAGGGTTGAATCCCGCTATATTTTTGAATTAAATACAATAGTACCGTTCGGCCTAAATAAGGATTTCGAGATCTTTGGGTTTCTTTGAGGTTCGGGTTGGGGTCCCGCAACCGACGGATGACCCGAGGTTAATATTCCATTCGGGTCTCCCTCGGTTGCGGTACCCCATCCCTCAGCCACGTAGGAACTTTTCTTAAACTTTCTTCAATTTTTTGGAAAGATTTTAGAAGGGATTTGGAAGATCAAGATGAGAAACATTGGAATTAGAATTAAAACTATTTTCATATAGACATTAGAACGGATGTATGAATGACTAAATATTAGTAACGAATTATAGGTCCGGATTTTTATGAACTGACTTGTTATGAACGTGTTATTTTGTATGAATTTGTTATTTATTTATTTTTTGATTTTATGAATTTATTTTTTATAAATTTTTATAAACTTATTTATGAACATTATACAAAAAGAAAACTATGGAAATTGATTGTCATGAAATAATGCAAAATGTACACATAAAAACGCAATTTCTTAAAAAAACCGCATGGAAACCGCACTATGAAATTTATTGCGTTTTTTGCGATTTCAAATAGAGAATGTTATAATCATCAATTAATCATATGGATTTTGAAACTATATATGTGATGGGACTAAGTGGATTGATACTGCTGCTCACCTGGTTGGACAGGTATCTACAGAAATCCATGCCATCGATTATAGAATCCCGAATTAAGGGAGAAAGAAAGGGGGAGGAGCAAGTCTATAAAATGAGGGGTTTCAGGCACTTCAAACTATGTCACTGAGGAAGGGACAGGACGTACTAACAGTCCCGAAACGCGTCTGACAATATCGAAGTGCGTACTAATACCCCTGAAAACTACTGCCGGCAGTCAGCTACAGAGAGACATCTCTATAAACATTGTAATTGCCAGCGTACGTGAACCCGCTGGTTACAACGCAGATCCTCTCGCGAGATCCAGCGCTACTACCAAAGAGCGCGCAGTACGGAGATCAAACGTGGGACGCCACGGCCGCTCCGATCATCTCAATAGTGAGTACTGGACAATATCATCCAATATCAAGAAGTTGGATCCAATAACGAGATTATTAGTCACTACAAGAGCTTGTATTATTGTATTACTGGATGAACAAAGGATATATAGCGAGGACTCTCCATCACAACCACCATTGATTGTGGACAACTATTACTAACTATTGTCGCAAACAGTCAAATCTCCAGGTTTTTAACGTCACCTATGTCATTTTATGTTATTTTTATCTTGTCATTTTGTGATTATTAGAATTAAATTGTATGTATATTGATACAAGTTTTTTATTTACACACGGCATACTACGAATACGGAGTGCCCTTCCGAAATCTAGGTGTACACGCAATTGTTACAAGTTAGTTTGTGAAATTTTTCCCTCCTAGATATTCCAATTGTGAGTGGTATTATTGCAAAATGGGAGAGTTTAGGAACCACAGCAACTCAGCCATGAAGTGGAGACCACAAAGTTACAGAGCAGGGTCACTGAGTGCATAAAAGTCACCACTACTCTTTGCTGACTCGATAACTTCAGCACAAAAACTATGAGCTTCATGGCATGAGTTTCCATGGCTGAGCAGCTGGATGCCAGTCTTATATCACCAAGTACAATTCCAAATGTCAGATGGGTGATGTAAAGCACACCACCAATGGAGCAGTGGAAACGTTCTATAGAATGACAAATCATACTTCCCAATCTAGCAGTCTGATGGACGAGTCTGGGTGGAACTGATGCCAGGACAATGGTACCTGCCTGACTGCATTGTGCCAGCTGTGAAGTTTAGTGAAAGAGGGATAATGCTATGGGATTGTTTTTCAGAGGTTCACCGAGACCCCTTCTTCTCCTCCCACTACTGCAACATCCTCCTCTGTGGACTCCTATCTAGCACTCTCGCACCCCTCCAATCCTCCAATCTATCCTCACCTCTGCTGCCTGGTTAATCCACCTCTCCTCTCATTTCTTCACTGCTGCTCACCTCTGCAAATCCCTTCATTGGCTCCTCATTGCCCGGCCATCCACAACCTGTCTCCTCCTTACATCTCTGACCTGCTTTCCAGATACATCCCCACAAGTAATCTTTGTTCTCCTCTCATCTGTTCTTCACACAATTTTATACAAGATGTCTCACGTGCGTCCTCCATACTCTGGAACTCACTCCCCCAGCACATCAGATTCTCTCCCATTCAAACCTTTAAAATCCACCTGATAACCCACCTCTTCAGGAAAGCCTACCATCTACAATGAGCATGCTGCCCCCATACAACCAGATGAGTAGGGTCTACCCTCCCCTACTGTGTCCTTCCCCTTCCCTTGTAGATTGTAAGCTCTGTACCAGTTAGGCTAGTTTCACACTTGCAGCTGGACGGATCCGACAGGCTGTTCACCCTGTCGGATCCGTCCTGCCGCTATTTCGCCGTGCCGCCGGACTGCCGCTCCGTCCCTATTGACTATAATGGGGGTGGGGGCGGATTTCCGGCGCAGCACGGCAGTGCATGGAGAGAAGACGCCAGACTAAAACTAACGACATGTCCGACTTTTTAGTCCAGCGGCCTCTGGCCGTGCACTGCTGTGCTGCGCCGGAACTCCACCCCCGTCCCTATTATAGTCAATGGGGACGGAGCGGCAGTCCGGCAACACGGTGAAATAGCGGCAGGACTGATCCGACAGGGTGAACAGCCTGTCGGATCCGTCCTGCCGCAAGTGTGAAACTAGCCTTAGTTAATAGTTTCATGCTTATTGTATTTTTTTATATTATGTATGTGTAACCCTTACTTTATGTACAGCGCCATGGAATTAATGGCAATTTTAAATAAATAATATTAATAATAAAGGGAAATCCTAATGTTTCAGCATACCAAGACATTTTTGCACAATTGCATGCTTCCAACTTTGTAGGAATAGTTTGGGGAAGGCTCTTTTCTGTTCCTGCATGCCTGTGCACCAGTGCACAAAGCAAGGTCCATAAAGGCATGTTTGGTGTGGAAGAACTTGACTGGCCAGCACAGAACCCTGTCCTCCACCTCATCGAACACCTTGGAGATGAGGTAGAGTGAGGATTGCCAGCCAGGTCCTTGTCCAACATCAGTGTCTGACTTCACAATGCTCTCCAAAATCTTGTTTCCCAGTAGAGTAGCTGTTTTAGCTGCAGAAGGGAGACCAAATCTACATTCATGCCTATGGACTTACAATGGGATGTCATAAAAGCTCCTGTAGGTGTAATGTGTAGGAGACCCAATACCCTTATTCATATAGTGTATACTTATCTGAGAAATGTTATTGAAGTTTATAGCTTACCTGGTCCTTTCAGTGTGGCAGTTCGTGTAGGAGGTTTGCTGGATTTCTGCAAATGTTAATAATAAAAAATGACATGACTTAATAGTGCTGCTGTCCAACTTTATAACAGTCTTCAAAGACCCACCAACAGACAACCACTGTCAGTGCCCAATCCTACACTGAATTGTACAGCCTGGACTGCAGTGACAATTTCCGTCAGCACAATTTAGAGCTCCGATTGTGGGGGATTCAAGGGCAGTGGGACAGTAAAAATTTTGATCTGGACTGCTTATTTGTAGTATTATTACTCATGTAGTACTGCAGATAGACCAAGAACATGGTGACAGATTCTCCTTAAGGGTTGACTTGCAAATACCTTTTTTTCTTTTTTACTTTTTTCTAATCTGTCTTCATTTTCTGATTGTCCATGTTTTAATTTTATTTTCAGTACATGATTAGGATGGCTTCAGAGCTGTGCTTCACAATAGCCACATGGACCATAAGCACAGTAGACAGATGTCCCCTGAGTATTTGATACAGGCTCTATCAACTGTGCAGAGATCATTGTGCAGGGGGGGGGGGGGTGTATAAGCTGTAAAATCACCTATTGTGAATGGAGGAGCTTGAGTTATCTATATAAAGGGGTTAACTTTTACTGTAATCCTGTCTGTGATGATAACAGGATGACTACTGAAAAGCAATTTCTACAGAACAGGAAATATAAGCATATTATTAGGCTTAGTAGCAAAATTTTAGAAAAGCACCAAAGGTAATAAGTTTAACATAAATTACATTCCTCCTCCAGCAGCGCAGGACCTATCAAGACTGGCATAGCACATTCCAGTCTTGATAACTCAGTTCCTATGCACTAGAAAGATAATTTCCTTATTTTGCATATTTTTTTAAAATCATGGGACCATTGTCGTAGAGACTTCCCAACAGCGGGATCTTTTTTTACACATATACAATGTTACAGCCAAAATCAAGTGAAGTTGGTTTTTGCAGCACATTTTGTATGTGTGCACCAGTGCACAACCTTCCAATATCAGCCTGTGTGAGCTTTATATTGGCCCACAGTAGCAATACTGATGATATAAAAAAGTTTAGAAATACTGATACTATGATGTGGAAAGAAATACACACTATGGTATCTCTGTAAACTGCTAAACAGTCGTCTTGTGGTGTAATGGATCGTTGTCACAGTGTATTATATAACAGGAAGTGGTTTGCACTTTGTAGTTGTGCTCTACAGTGTTCAGCGATAGAAGGCTGAGTGTCACATCTCCTGCTACACCGAATGTGTCAAAGTCATTTATTTATAGGAATATCTAACTTAAACTTGAAAATAAAGAATAATTTAGGTGTCCTTCAAATAAACATATCAAAACTTCACAAACAGAACTGGACCCTGGACGCTGGACAGGAGGCAGTCAGACCGTTAAGGGGGTACATTATCTGTAAGTGCATCTCTGCATGGATATACCAATCCTGCTTCTCTGCAGGTATGCAGTGGACTGATACTTTTGTTGCTTTATGTTTGTCTAGGTCAGGGGTGCACAACCTGCGGCCCGGGGGCCACATGCGGCCCTCCATACCATTCTGTGTGGCCCCCAAACATCTGGTAAAAGACATGTAGGTCTATGTCTTATGGCTTCTTACATGTATCTTTTATGTATTCTTCTATTAGATGGGAGTCCTAGAACTGTAACTAGACATTTATAGTATATACTGTATGTTCAATATGCCAGAAATACAGTATTTCAGTTGGTAATACCCCTTTAAGTTTTATTTTCGGCCCTTGGAATTGGTTCAGGCTGACAATGTGGCCCCCAACCAGAAAAGGTTGTGCACCCCTGGTCTAGGTGGTATCTTCTTCCCTTAAAATAGGGGAAACATTTGATGTACTCAGCTCCCTAATGATGTATTCAGCTTCTTATCGATGTACTCAGCTTCCAACATAAGGTCTGCCATTTGTACTCTATCTTTTTTTGCGTGATATCCGTTATTTTGGAATGTTATCAACTGTTATCAACTATTAGTAAGCTATCAGCAATCTTTTTATATGTATTCAGCCCATATTGACCCCCTGAGGAACCCGTGTAGGGGGAAACGCGTTGGGGTGTTATTATAAGACTGGTGTCATGAAGAGGTATTTCTTTTCATTGTCTATCTTTGTTTATTTTCTTATGTTTTCCTCTGATAGGGCTGCCTAGGTTGAGACAGAATAGGCACGGGTACAGCGAAATCTCACCATCAGGGATTGTCCCTGGGCTGAGGCCTAGTGAGGGGTAGTACAGGGAAAGTTTATTTTTAGTTGCCCTGTTACTTTCATTATGTTTCTAGGCCCCAACGTAACCGTTACCACTTTTTGCTCCAGGCTGTGCCCGTATCTGAGTTTTCTTTATACTTTAAGTAACTATTTTTATCAGTAGATGTTGCATACTCAGTAGTAGGTGGACTGCATTCTTGTCCACGAGCGTGTTTTCTTATCTGCCCTTAAGTGTAGGGCGATTTTTATCGCATTTTCATTAAAAGTTAATTTTTATGGGTAATTTATTTATGGGGATAAACAATGTGCTATTCGATCACTTGGTCCTATTGCCAAAAATCCCTGATCGTACAAAGATCACTAAATTACTAGACTATAAAGTGGTATACACTAGTGAGATTTCTAACCCCATAGATGGTCAGTGAAACATTCATGATCACAAGGTAAACAAAACCAATCAACAGTTGACCATAGCTGGTCGTTTTGGACCAAAATATTGCAATGCACATGGCTACCTGTCATCAGATGTACATTTACCAGCCAACAAAGCTGCTCACACTTACAATTTGTGAGTTTGGAGGTATCAGTATCACAAAGTTATCTGGAAACACACCAGTCTTTCCATTAAGTTCCCCTCGCCACCAGCCTTCATCTTCTGTCTCCTGTGTAGAAAGGCAAACAATATTACAAAACGTATATCAGGTTTGGAATAGAACATTCTGGGTTAATAGAGGACTCTCATCTATTAGCCTGAGTGGTTATTGACTACAAAGAACATTTTGCACTCTGAAGAACCAGACATATCTGCCAAGTTCCCATGCAGATTCTAGTGAATCACTGGGGTTCCGGGATGCGGAACACTCGGTTATTTGTGTAACATATCTAACAAAAAGGGATTGTCCAAAATGGACAACCCATTTAAGAAACAACATGGTACTGGAGGTTAGAATTTGTCACTACTGTTACCAGTGGAGGAAGAATGAGAATACACTGCTATGACTACTGGAGAAGAGAGACACTGTTGTGACTACTATGGGAGACAGGCACTGCTGTAATTACTGGGTTAGAGGATATCAACTGTGCTGTGAGGTAAGGGGGTGATTCTGTGATTACTAGATAAAGTTGGATAGGTTACGTTGTAGTTTAAAAAATTCTGAAACGATATGTGCAGCTAAACCCCACAGTAATCACATCATGTAACTAAATGCGGACTACTGCTGTAATTAGTGGAGTAAATTGGAGAAATATACTGTTATGACTATTGGAGGTAGAAGAGAGACACTGGTTTTACTAGGGGAGAGAGGCACTGTCACAGTAACATCAAGCTGTGATCCTTATAGAAAGTGTGACTTCATAGAAAAGAATGAAGCACTGTTGTGACTACTAGGGAATGGAGGGACTGCTGTTACCACTGGGAGAAGAATGTGACTACTGAAGAAATGGAAAAGGTTCTGCCGTGACTACTGTGGAAGAGTAAGACCCTGCTGTAAGTATTTGGGGCGGCACTGCTGTGAATACTAGGGAAGAGCAGGGGTCTCTGCTGTCTCTAGTGAACAAGGGGGGAATCATCGTGGTTGCTGAAATTAAGCACTCATGTGATTACTGTGGGGTTTAGCTGCACTTATTTTTAAACTACATCGTGACCTATGCGACACAGCTTTATCGGAGATTTTTGTTTTTCTCTTTTTTAACTACAGTGAGAAAGTCCTGTCATTTAAATCAACCAATGAAACCACGGTTATGGTTTATACATATGTGGAACCAGTTTAGTAACATTTACTAGAACTAGTTCTAAAGGAACACCGATATACCCTGTAATACTTAGTGCAGGGCCTAAGGTGGTGGTTTGGGACTGGATTAATAATATAATAATAAAATAAAATAATAAAATAAAATTCCTGCACCGCCCCTTCAGGCCTACATTAGATGTAATGGTAAAATATGTACCTACAGTTTTTGCAGTAAGCTTGGCAACAGATTCTCTTATACCAGTGCTACCTGATACTGAGCCTGCTTGTCTATTGGGTAGATTTCCATGGGTAGATGGTGTTTGGCTGGCACAGTAACACCAGTGAAGAAAATAGTAAAATGAGATTTACTAGCAAGTATAAAGATTTTTCATTTTTGAATTCTGCTTTTCTCTCTTTAGTATTTACAGGCATGTGTCTGCACTGAAATTTAATATCTTCTGCATAGACCACACTGTGGCTAAAGAAAAGCAATTGTGTGGTCTAGAAACTCTATTTCCAGAAAATCAGTTCACAGATATTGAAATAAATCCTTTTAAGGGGAAGCATGTGAGGCATTTCTTACATTTTTATTTTATGTCCTTATTTCGCTCAGCAACTGAATACAAAGTTAAAGGGGTACTCCGGTTATGTGAAGTTATCCCCTATCTGCAGGATAGAGGATAACTATTAGATCGGTGGGCGTCCTACCACCAGGAACCCTGCTGATAATGGAATGAGGACCTTCTACCCCTGGAGTCCCCCCAAAATGAACAGAGTGGCCTGCTGGGCATGCATGCAGCCTCTCCAGTCTTTCCAATGGGAGTTATGGAGATAGCTGAGATAGCCATCTCCAGAATTCCCATAGAAATGAATAGATTGGCTGCGTACATGCCTGTCCGACCACTCAGTTTATTTTGTGGGGCTCCAGGGTTTACTAAGTCCCTGTTCTCATGATCATTGGAGTCCTAGTGGTAGGATGTCCCACCGTTCTAATTATTATCCCCTAACCTGTAGATAGGGGATAACTTCACATAATAGAAATGCCACTTTAATGATAAGTTGATTTCAGTTTAAATCAGTGTTTTTTTAGCCTGTCACCCAATAATTCAACGATATATACAACTGGGTATGAAAGATCTCATCAACAAAATTATATATATATTTATATATAAATATATATACACTTAGGTATTTGTGTGATCCCCGTGGAAATGAAGACTGATCTGTTGTGACCAACATACTGCAAAATAAGTAAACCATGTACATTGTGGTTACTTAACCTGTCTCTAAAAAGCCACCTCTTCAAGGGAGCATGCCCAGTACCTAGCTAATGTAGTACATCACTTGTTCCCCACTTCCTGTCTTAAGGCTATCCTGTATATAACTTGCACCTTGCCTTACAATATCTATGCACTTCTTTACACATTTTACTTTAATCTTACATTTTGATATGTGCAGATGCAGTAATATAACAAAAACATTGTTCCTATTTAACCCCTTGTTCTTTGTAGATTGCAAACAGGGCCATCTGCTTATGTTTATATTGTAAAAGTGGACCCGTAAATGTCAAGGTATCCTATGATTTATTGTACAGTGCTGTGGAAAATATTATTATTCATGTACTGCATGGAATACGTTCACAACAAAATCCATACTTTCACTGTAGATGACTGCAGACACAAATGTGGTGGCTAACCAGAATATTTTGGGCCTTTTTTCCCCTCTTGCATCACTTCTATAAATTTTCATTTTCTATCTTTAAAGGGGTTGTCCAGGTGGAAAAGAAATCTTCAGAAATGGTTTAGAGTGCTATAAAAAAAAAAAAATATATATATATATATAAGGGATACTCACCCTTATGATCCCCAGCTACTCATTCGGATCCCCGTTGGTCTCTGTTTCTTGGTGCCAACTCAATACACAGGAAATGTCATTGAATGTCTGCTTATCCAATGACTGGCTGAGGAAGGTCATGACAACGGCCTATGATTAGCTGAGCAGGCATCTCTAGGCATTTCCTGTGTGTCGAGCTAGTACCAGGAAGAAGAGACCAGCAGGAACCCAGTGAACACTGAAATGGGAGCCTCTTCTTGGCGTGATATCATAGAACCCTTTCAGTAAGTAATTAGGAGAGGTACTTTTAGAGCAATTACTGAGCGGTCAGGTTTCTTTCAGCTTTGTACATGTGATCATTGTAGAATAAACTGTAAATAGCCAGACCTGACTTGGCATTCCATAACATTATCATGAATGCCTATTTCAGCGTAGTTCTGGCTTTATATTTAGGGTACAGTGGAAGGTGCTGAGGGTAAATGTGGCCAATCAGTAGGAAGGTTTCTTTATGAGCTCTTTTGTGTTGATCAGTGTCAAGAAGTGACAATAAATTCACTATCATTTAATAAAATAATCCTAATTTAAAAACCATATAAGGGTCACCATACCTTACTGATAACTGCCACCACATCCCCCTTCTTCAGGGCTAGCTCATCGGGCAGAGTGGGGACATAGTCAAACATAACCCTGGCAAATTCACTGATAGGAACTGGCTCAGAAGATGAATCTGTAGAAAAAACAAATTACAACCATGATTCCATAAATTCCCAAAAAGGTATGTTGCATTTCACAGGGAATATCTCTTTTATATTTGATTCATTAATTAGTTTTAAGACTGTATAAGAAAAACATTACTATTTTATTATTATTATTTGCAGGTTTTTTGTTTCTGCTATATTTTTTTTTTAAACCTTTCCTAGAGCAGCCATATTAGAGACACCCACATTCTTTCTTTTTTCTGTATAGATAGTATAACGGGGTTTGTGTGCTTTTTAGCGTTAGATGAAATTATACTCTATCCACACCATAGTAAATAAGTATTTGATCAGTGAGGGTCCGACTGCTGGGATCCCCACCAATCACAAGAATGGGAGTCCCGTACCCCTGAAATTAATGGAGTGTCAGGTCAAGCATTCGCACTGCCACTTCATTCATTCTCTATGGGACTAGCAGAGATAGTCAGACCGTGCTGAGCTACAGTATTTTCGGAAGACCCATACAGTTGCATGGAGCCTCAGTGCACGTGTGTGACTGCCACTCAATTCATACAGGGAAACAAAGGGACCCCATTCTGATAACTGTCAGACCCTTGCCGATCAGACACATTCCCAATCCAGTGATCAATTACAGGAGGTAGATGGCTTCAGTTGTGCAGCAGTTTTTATCAGGCCAAATCTCAGCATATTTGCCAGGTAGGAACCGGATAGCCACAGGAACCTATTATAGACAATGGGGACAGCGGGCATTGCAGTAACATCCAGCAATGCCGGATCCAGAGAGCTCCACAGTCTGTTGTCTGCAAGAACAGCCTGCTGGAACTAATAACACTAATGTAAAACTATCCTACGGCTTTCAAAGAATGTACCCTTGGTTATACTTTATGTGAGCGAGGTTGAGAGTGGGTAAACTTGATGTTTTCTATACTATCTGGAGGGAATGTCTTACATTAGCCAACTCTGCATAAGAACACGTTATGACTTCATAGTCAACTTAATAAACTAATATAATCTTGTTATTTTTTTGTCTATAGGGATGGTAATTTAAATATTCATACTTTGCGAAAAAAAATTACATTTATAATATAAAACTTAAAAAATAATCCTTTACTGAAACCAAAAAACAGCTTCATGATCTCTTATCAACAAAACTAGGAACCATCAATACAAGATTTGTCCATTTGGCCTCCAGAAGGTGAAGAGAACAGGCAGTTTGACTGCGTCGTAAGTGCTGCAATGTAGGGTAGACTATTTTTACATGCTATGCTGGCAGAATTATGCCCAGATAATTTTTTTACAGTACTTAAAAGTGTAGGCTCAACTGCTATGCTTGTCACAAAAACCAGAAAACAAGAAAACCACAAATAAAGTATAAATTCAACTTTCTTTGTAATGGAATTGCAGACAGATCTAAGCATATTGGCACACATTTGTATATGTCATCCTTTTTGACCAAAAACTAATCTCTTAATCAGATGCCAGCTGTATACAACTGTTTGATGGATCCTTTAAAAAGATCATTTAAAAAAGTATACAGATGGTGTACAGATACATGTTCTTTCTTGCTGTATGTATATAAAAAAAACAGAAATGAGAGTATGTCTGACATAAGAACACATTTGGTGTGGTTCAGTATAGGGGATCACAGCACTCAGTTGGCTTCAGGGTTTTTGTAGGGTGCACGTCAAGAGCTTCTTCCCGTCTCCACCTCAGGAATACTATATAGGTACAAAATCCGTATGACAGCACACCAAAGTTCTTTTCAATGCTCTTTTTTTTTTTTTTTTTGCCGGAAGTTACAGATAATTCTGCAACGTTTCGGGCCAATTTGTGTTGCCCTTCATCAGGCTAGTTGCTGAGCTGCGGGGATGCTGGGTCCGGCATGGCCGCAGCTCAGCAACTAGCCTGATGAAGGGCAACACAAATTGGCCCGAAACGTTGCAAAATTATCTGTAACTTCCGGCAAAAATAAAAGAGCATTGAAAACTTTGGTGTGCTGTCATACGGATTTTGAACACATTTGGTGTGGTTATCAAAAAAAAAATAAACACATAAATGTTTACATACTTGTCTATGTAGTTATTACTTTAAATTGTGCAAACCCAGTTTAAAATGTCTTAAGTTCCTGTTCAGTACTGAGAAAACCACAGAAATAATTGTGCAGGGGAAGAGAAGATACACAGTGATGGCCTGTATTATACACTGATCCATTTTTTTAGATAACTATATAATATTTCTGAGTATCTCTGAAAATTTCGGCTAGCTTGGCCTGGTTTTAAGTCACCACAGCCGCACAACGACATAATTATCTCAGTAGCAGCATGTGATCATAAGGAGCCTGGCGATCGGATGGTAAGCTTCCTTCATGATGCTCTGATGGTACATTTCTCTACTGTAAGTTTTCAGGGACTGTGCCTAAGTTTCAGAGACAATACCTACAAATTTGCGCTGTACCTGGGCAGAAATTGAGTGGGGCTTATTTAAAACCCATTCATAAACGAGTAGTAATGCGCCATTTAGGGGCATTCCCAGGAGCAGGGACTACTTGTTCCAAATTTACTAGCTGCAAAGTTGGTAAGTATGTTGGATTCCCAGCCTAAGAAATGAAAAGGTCCTTTTACATGTAAACAAAGATGAAATGCCGACAATCAATTATTTTTATGCCACCATAAAAAATGCGATCATCCGCGACAAAACAAGCCTGTCTTGCAGAGAAAATGAGCGTCCACACCAAGCTTCACATATCCGCAACACCCAGTCATCTTTCTTAGGAGTTGTCCAGTTGGGACATCTCCTGTAAGGTAAATAGGGCAGAACTAGGTAACTTTCAACCAGTTAGCCAGACCTCTGCTGTCTCTAAAATAAATGAAGATATTGTAAGGGAGGAATTGTAAATTGTATAGTAAGTAAATAGCATACATTCATGAAAAGTTTCTAACTAACAAGTTCAGTTTTTAAGAGTAAGAAAGTGCAAGTCTGGATGCTGGTAATGCCTGTTCATGGATTCCGACTAAAAAAACTTTGGATACTACACCTCTCTTCAGCTTATTATGGACTTTGCAGATGCAAGGACTAGGAAATAATATGGGCGAGCTATTAGATTAATGACAGAAAAATGGTATATATTCAGACTGGGCTACCTAATGAATGTAACGCAACTACTCAGTGGCATGTCTAGGTGGGGGTGGGGGGGTCTTTGCCCGGGTGCCGGCTCTCAGGGGGGTGCCAGAAGCAATGAGCGCTTCCATCAATACAGATAGAAGCGCTCATTGCTGAAGGGCTGACGCCCACATACTGTGGCGGGTCACGGGAGTGCATAGTTCCCTGCCCCGCCACTGATCTCCGCCATAGGCTTCAGGGCTAGTAGGCCTAATGGGTAGTGAAATCCCAGCGCAGGCGTGTGTGATGATGTCATCGCGCGCCTGTGCCGGGACGCAGCACAGTGAAGTGTGCGTGCCTGCCATCGAGCGCCTGGACATAGGTGAGTATATCGCTTTTATTTTTTTTTGTTTTAAGTGCCAACTTTGGGGGACATGGGGGGGGACAGTACATCAGGGGAAATTTCAGTATGGGGGCAAATTACTATGTGAGGGATTACTATGTGGGGGCAAATTATTATGGGAGGGATTACTATGTGGGGCCAAATTACTATATGTGTGGGAAATTACTTTATGGAGGCAGTGTGGGGGAAAACTACTGTGTTGGGGCAGTGTGGGGGAAATTACTGTATGGGGGCAATGTGAGTGAAAGAACTGTATGGGGGCAGTGTGGGGGAAATTACTTTGTGGGGGAAACTACTGTGTGGGGGCAGTGTGGGGGAAACTACTGTGTGGGGGCAGTTTGGGGGAAACTACTGTGTGAGGGCGTTTGGGGGAAATTACTGTGTGGGGCAAATTACTATGAGGGGGAAATTACTGTGTGGGGGAAATTACTGTATGGAGGCAGTCTGGTAAAAACTACTGTGTGGGGGCAGTGTGAGGGAAACTACTGTGTGTGGGGCAGTGTGGGGGGAAACTACTGTGTGGGGGCAGTGTGAGGGAAACTACTGTGTGTGGGGCAGTGTGGGGGGAAACTACTGTGTGTGGGAAATTACTGTATGGACGCAGTGTGGGGAAATCTACTGTATGGGGGCAGTGTGGGGAAAACTACAGTGTGGGGGCAGTGTGGGGAAAACTACAGTGTGGAGGCAGTGTGGGGAAAACTACAGTGTGGGGGCAGTGTGAGAGAAATTACTGTGTGGGGGAAATTACTATGTGGGGGTAAATTACTGTGTGGGGGCGGTGTGGAGGAAACTACTGTGTGAGGGTCAGTTTAAGAAAAATTACTGTATGGGCTCAGTGTGGGGGAAACTACTGTGTGGGGGAAAACTACTGTTGGGGGGCAGTGTGGGGGAAACTACTGGATCGGGCAGTGTGGGGAAACTACTGTATGGGGGAAGTGTTTGGCAACTACTGTATGGGTGCAGTGTTTGGTAACTACTGTATGGGGACAGTGTGGGGAAACTACTGTATGGGGGCAGTGTGGGGAAACTACTGTATGGGGGCAGTGGGGGGGAAATTACTGTGTGGGGGGAATTATTATGGGGTGGCAGTGGGGGGGGATTACTATGGGGTGGCAGCGGGGGGGGGGGGATTACTATATGGGGGCAGCATGGGGGGCTTTGCTATTGGGGAGGCAGTGGGGGGCAATTCTATTATTTTTGGGGAAACTATACAGGGATTATTGCCTGGAGCACAATATAGGGTGTTATTATTACTGGAGGCAATCTAAAGGACATTATAACTGCTGTGGACACTATAGGGAAATGTGGGGTAATTTATCAAACTGGTGTAAAGTAGAACTGGCTTAGTTGCCCATAGCAATCAATTAGATTCCACCTTTCATTTTTGACAGCTCATTTGGAAATCCAGTTCTACTTTACACCAATTTGATAAATGACCCCAATTATGTCTACTGGGGTCACTTTTTTTTTCAACATTGGGGAGCACAACAGGCACAGTATTGGGGGTGGCAGCAGGATGACATTGTCGGGACACTAGGATGGGGACATTGTTGGAAAAACTGAGAAATCTAACATGTCTGTATTACAAACTCTGTAGAGACGAGATGCGGCTGAAAGAATTTGTCATGGCGGAGGAGAAGAGGACAGAGAAGGTCTACATGACAGGAGATGTCCCTGGATGTAAGAGGTATGTGGTCAAGTATTGGGGGGGGGGGAGGGTGCCAGAGAAAGGACCCGCCCCAGGTGCCAAACACCCTAGGCACGCCACTGCAACTACTCCATGTAATAAAATGACACATAAAGATCAGGAAATACGCCCAAATTTATGCATCCTTGCAGGCTCAGCTCTACAAAACTTTGTGCTTGTTAAATGACATAGGTGATGCCTCCTTTTCATTGAGTAGCATCAACGACCACGTCTGAACAGGTCTGATCTTGCTGAGAAGCGTGCTTGTAAAATTACAGCAGTCCTTCCCAAGCCAGGCCCTCCTACAAGCCAAGCACTTCCCTATGAAAACCTGGCAGAAGCAAACACATAAGAGAAAACTGGTCTCACTATATGCTGCTGTATAAAGGTTAGGATGGAAAACATTGTGTCAGAGTGGGGTTCCTTGGGCCCACCATCATTAAAAAGGACTAAAGGCACCTTTACATGGGCTGATTCAGAAGACAAATTTTGGGAAAGAACCATATTTCCTTCTCATCAGAGGAGGTTATAGGTGCAGCAAAATCATCTCCTCTGTAAGGAGAGCAGCGATGGCTACTGTGATCGCTTGTCCCAATAGAGAAGCATTGCCTTTGGGCAGTAGATCCCTGTTTTGATATGGTGCCCAGAAACAACGATTAAGCTGATTGCATTAACTTAGCTTTCACTCACTGAATGATCATTTGTGCATTCATAGTGTGATTGGCAGCACCTTATCAATTATCAGCAGCGAGTGGTCCTAAGAATGTTTTTTTACAATCATAAGTCTGTGTTTTACAGTTTTTGTATGAATTCTATTTAACCCTTTTAGTACCAGGCCACTTTTTACCCTAAATACCAGGCCGATTTTTGCAAATCTGACATGTATCACTTTATGTGGTAATATCTTGGAACACTCTTACTTATATGTATACGGAACCATTCATTTCAATGGGTCCACAAAAAAAAACGGAAGGTACTCCATATACATTCCGTTTCCGTATTTCCGTTCCGTTCAAAGATAGAACATGTCCTATTATTGTCCACATCACGGACAAGGAAAGTATTGTTCTATCAGGGGCCAGATGTTCCGTTCCGCAAAAAACGGAATGCACACGGATGTCATCCGTTTTTTTTTGCGGATCCATTTTTTGCAGACCGCAAAACCATACGGTCGTGTGAAAGAGGCCTAACTGACATGGACACAAACCTTCACCCCAGAATGGTTGACGCGTTTCGAACACAGGTGTGTTCTTAGTCATAACCTTAAGACTAAGAACACACCTGTGTTCCAAATGCGTCAACCATGCTGGGGTGAAGGTTTGTGTCCATGTGAGTTATATGCTACAAGAAGAAATAAAGTGCAACTGAGTTTTATTTCAAGTGCTGGAACTATTTTCTTCTATTCTCTACAAGAGAGATTTGCTTGGCTAGTTCCGTGCACAGGGCTGAGGATTGTGAGGTGAGCTGGATTTTTTTTATGGACTTCAATATATATTACTCTGATTCTGCAGTTTACAGAAATACCCCATATGTGGCGGTAAACTGCTCTATGGGCACGTGGCAGTGGTCAGAAGGAAAGGAGCGCCATATGGAATTTGGAGGCAGATTTCGCTAAAATGGTTTTTAGGCACCATTTTGTATTTGAAGAGACCCTGACGTACCCCTACAGTGAAAACCCCCAAAAAGTGACCCCATTTTGGAAAATACACCCCTTAAAGAATATATTAAGGGGGTAACTGAGCATTTTGACCCCCTAAGCGTTTTACGGAATTTGGAAACACCTGGCTGTAAAAATGAAAAGTTTAATTTCTTCCAATAAAATGTTGCTTTAGTCCCAAATTTTTTATTTTCACAAAGGGTAACAGAAGTAAAAGCACCCCATAATTTGTTACTCATTTTCTCCATGTGTGGTGGTAAACTGCTGTTGGGGGCACATGGCAGGACTCAGAACGAAAGAAGCGCCATATGGCTTTTGCAGTGCAGATTTGGATGGATAGGTTTATGGGTGCCATTGGTTTTAATTTTTTAAGTGATTGTCTTATGTGGTGGCTCATTTTTTGCGGAATGAGGTGACGGTTTGATTGGTACCATTTTGGGGTACATATGACTTTTTGTTTGCTTGGTATTAAACTTTTTGTGAGGCAAAGTGAAAAACAAAAGTTTTGGCATATATTTTTTTTTTTACAGCATTCACCTGAGGGGGCATATAATGTGATATTTTTATAGAGCAGGTTGTTACAGACACGGCAATAACTAATATGTCTATCATTTTTATTTTTGTTAGGTTTTACACAGTAAAATCATTTTTGAACAGAATAAAATCTTGTTTTTATGTTGCCATTTTCTGAGAGACCTATTTTTTTTTTTTTTTGGGTGATAGTCTTAAGTAGGGTCTCATTTTTTGCAGGCTGAGATTACTGTTTGATTGGTACCATTTTGGGGTACATAAAACTTTTTGATCCCTTGGTATTACACTTTTTGTAAGGCAAAATGAAAAAAAATGGCTGTTTTGGCATAGTTTTTTTTTTATAGCATTCACCTGAGGGGTTATGTAATGTGATATGTTTTATAGAGCAGGTTGTTACGGACGCGGCAATAACTAATATGTCACACATATCATTTTTATTTTTGTTAGGTTGCCATTTTCTGAAAGCCTTATTTTTTTAATTTTTTGGGCGATTGTCTTAGGGTACGGCGCTGGTATTCTATGGGTTAAAAGCAGTGTATTATAGAAATTAGTACTCTGAGCTATTAGGCCCCTTTCATACGGGCGTGATTTTCACGCGGGTGAAATGCGTGAGGTGAACGCATTGCACCCGCACTAAACCCGGACCCATTCATTTCTATGGGGCTATGCACATGAGCAATGATTTTAACGCATCACTTCTGTGTTGCGTGAAAATCGCAGCATGCTCTATATTGTGCGTTTTTCATGCAATGCAGGCCCCATAGAAGTGAATGGGGCTGCGGGAAAATCGCAAGCATCCGCAAGCAAGTGCGGATGCAGTGAGATTTTCCCGCAAGGTTGCTAAGAGACGGGAGCCGATCTTTATTATTTTCCCTTATAACATGGTTATAAGCGAAAATAATAGCATTCTCAGTACAGAATGCTTAGTAAAATGTGGATTAAGGGGTTAAAAATAAAAAAATTAACTCACCTTATCCACTTGATCGCGTAGCTGCCGATATCTTCTGTCTTCTTCAAGCATTAGCTGCCATCTAAAGGACCTGTGGTGATGTCACATCACATGGTCCAATCACATGGTCCATCACCATGGTGATAGACTATGTGATTGGACCATGTGATGAGCTCGGTGACGTCATCACAGGTCCTTTAGCCGGAAGCTAATGCTTGAAGAAGACAGAAGAGATCGCTACTACGCGATCAAGTGGATAAGGCAAGTTAATTTTTTTATTTTGAACCCCTTAATCCACATTTTACTAAGCATTCTGTCTTGAGAATGCTATTATTTTCCCTTATAACCATGTTATAAGGGAAAATAATAAAATCTACAGAATACTCAACCCGAAACCGGACTTCAGTGATGAAGTCCGGGTACCAAACATGCCGATTTTTCCCACGCGCGTGCAAAATGTATTAAAACGCTTTGCACTCGCGCAGAAAAATCGTGCATTTTCCCGCAACGCACCCACCTCTTATCCGGGCGTCAAACGTGACGCCCGTGTGAAAGAGGCCTTATACCAAACTGCAGAACAGATTACTAAGCCAAAAGTTCACCACAGCCTGAGAGATATTACAATATTCTGAAGAATTTAAAGGCAACCTGTCATCATGAAAGTGCAATGTAAGCTACAGGCACCATGAGCAGGAGGAGCTGAGCAGATTGATATATAGTTTTATGGGAAAAGATTCAGTATAACTTGTATTTTATTCCTTTATTTAAACTGCTGCTCATTCTGGACTTTGAAGTCAGGGAGGCAGTCATATCAGTGATTGGCAGCCTTCCTCTATGACTGTGTATACAGATAGCTGTCAGTCACTAATAGGACCGCCTCCTGGACTTCGGAGCCCAGAATGAACAGAAATTTGAATGAATGAAATACAAGTTTTACTGAATATTTTTCCATAAAGCTATATATCAGTCTGCTGAGCTCCTCCTGCTCTAGAACATGCTGCCTGCAGCTCAGACATCATTGTCAACGTGACACGTTCCCTTTAAAAACTAAGTTTTGACAGCTGACATTCCAACTCTGAAGGCCAACAATGGTCAATACAACCATGGCACCTATTAGTGTAAAAAAAAAGGAAGGCAGACTACGTTCATCACCCTATTTATAACACCCAAAGCATACAATGCATTTTTAATGAAAGTGCAAATAAGCAGAAAAAGAACCTTGTTGGGCAAAAAAAAGAGTTTAGATAAAAAGTCCATAAAAGCTAAATTTATTATATCAATTTAATAAATAGTCCAAAAAAATGACAGAATTGATATTTCATTCAGTCTTAAAATTGGTGCATTTAAATCACTTTAAAATAGTGACATGGAAAAATCCAACTTTTTAAAGTTTTTTGTTGTTGTCGGAACGTGGCGAGGTGAAAATGAAAGAAACCTTTACACCAGGAATGCTCAACCTGCGGCCCTCCAGCTGTTGTAAAACTACAACTCCCACGATGCCCTTCTGTAGGATGATAGCTGTGGGCTGTCAGGGAATGATGGGAGTTGTAGTTTTGCAACAGCTGGAGGGCCGCAGGTTGAGCATGCCTGCTTTACACCATAATTAGCTGTGTGCTTAATGGGCTAATGTCAGAAAAGTCAGTTTCAGAGCTAGGGCCTTGTGAACACTAAGATACAGGGGCTTTGGCAGGCACATTACGTTCTTTAGGCTACTTTCACACTAGCGTTTTTGCTAGATCCGAGAGGGCGCAGCAAAAACTTTTCTGTTCTGATAATACAGCCATCTGCATCCGTTATGAACGGATCGGGTTATATTATCTTTAACATTGCCAAGACGGATCCGTCATGAACTCCATTGAAAGTCAATGGGGGATGAATCAGTTTTCTATTGTGTCAGAGAAAACGGATCCGTCCCCATTGACTTGCATTGTGGGTCATGATGGATCCGTTTTGCTCCGCATCCCAGGACGGAAAGCAAACCGCAGCATGTTCTCCGGTATGAGAACGGAACAGAATGCATTTTGGAGCATTCCGTTCTGTTCAGTTACGTTTTGTCCCCATTGACAATGAAGGAAGCATTTTTTTCCGGTATTGAGACCCTATGGAGGATCTCAATACCGAAAAATAGAAACGCTAGTGTGAAAGTAGCTTTAGTTGCTCAGTTATACTGCTGAGATTGTCAAAATAAAGGCCATAGAAGCATAGAGAGCTTATGAGCTCCAGGAGCCTTCATTGTAGTACCTGGTGGTGGTCAAGACTCATGGACCTCCACAGGTCCACACTTAAAAAGGATAACTGCAACGTTTGGAAAGTTAAGAATAAACTGTGTTTAGCAGAAAACCACCAATCTGCCTTCTTTATACAGTATGTGCTCTTTTTCTGACATAAAAAAAATCTTCAACATAAAATGTGAACAGCGTTTTAAATAAAAATATAAATATTCTAATCAGGTGCACTGTTCACCAAATATTTCCTTTATTTTAATGTTTTACCTTTTATATTTTTCACTGCAGCATTATCATTCTGCTTCATCTAAAATAAAGAAAACATATACATAATGGATGGACGGATGGACAGACAGACAGAGATGGCTCATACCATATTTATGGTACACATAAAGAAAAAAGGTGACACCACCTTACACTGATCAGCTGTGACATTAAAACCACCTGTCTAATAATGTCTAGATCCTCGTGTGTCCTCAAACAGCAATGACCCATCAAGGTATGGGCTCCACAAGACCTCTTTAAGAGCTCTGTGGCATCTAGCAACAAGATGTTAGCAGCAGATCCTTAAAGTCCTTAAAGGGGTTGTGCCAGCAGCAGTCGGCCATCTCCAAGGGTTCCATATAGAATGAATGGAGCAGCAGGGCGCATGCTCGGTTTGTTACTCCATTAGAATGGGAACAGGACCCCCGTTCTCGGGATTGGCGATGTTCACAATGTTCTGACCCCCTGCAATCAGCTAGTTATCCCCTATTCTGTGCTTAGGGAATAACTTATAAACTTGGCAAACTACTTTAAGTCCTGTAAATTGAGAGTTGGTGCCTCCGTGGCTCGGACTTGCTTTTTTAGAACACCCTACACATGATCAGATTGAGATCTAGAGAATTTGGAGGTCAAATCATCACCTTGAATTCTGTGTTATGCTCTTTAAACAATTTGTGAACAATTTTTGCAGTCTGACAGAATGCCTTTTCCTGCTAAAAAGTCACTGGAAGATTACCATAGTGCATCAAGGAGCCTCAGTGTCCCATGAGCAGGTCACTTTTTTGCAGCTTCCAAACATCAAAACATCAACATCAACATCAAGAATTGACTATTTACTTGCTGCCTAATATATCCCACCTATGACAGGCGATATTGTCACATGACAATCAATTATGTTATTCCCTTCAGTGGTTTTAATATTATGGCTGATCCATTGTATATTGTATTCTGCCTACTCTGCAGTACAGTAAACGACAGTAACAATCATCAGCGTCTTACCGTGCTGTCTTCAGTAGGGGTAAAGTTTATGTCCAACATTTTTGGTCTTTGCTTATTATTTTTCTTTAAAATGACTTCATTATCTGCACAAGAAAAAAAAAAAGCCTAATAAATTGAGAGCATTTAATAAACCTGCTTTCAAATACCCTACTGCGGAACTCGGAATTAATAGAGCGGAGTACCTCCACATCAGTTTGACAGAGCACAAAGCAGCCAAAAAAAGGATTCTTTTTCGATGGAGGACCCAGCATACTCGAACATTTCATGGATTTTAGTGGGCAACATTTGCCTTTGGTGGGATTGTGCATCGGAATTAACCCTTGCTGATCTTCCATTTTTTACTTACTGCCTTCCCGAAGCCATCATTTTTTTTATTTTTCCATTCACATAGATGACTGGGGGCTTGATTTTTCGCAGAAAAATTTGTATTTTCTAATGTCACCATTTAATATTGCATACAGTGTACTGAGAAGTTGGAATTTTTTTTTCGATATGGTGGAATTGGAAAAAACATGCAATTCCACCATAGTTTTATGGGTTTTGTTTTTACAACGTTCCCTATACGGTAAAATTTAATAAAAACTTTATTAAATGTACTGCAAATGTGATTCATTTTACTAATGTACTTTAATTTTTGTTCTTCTCATAGCTAGGCACCTGAAATTCAGTTTAAGTTTACACAGCCTTATATTTAGAAAGTATTAGTAAATATGGATCAGTGTGTATTCAATGAGACAAAGCCATTTTAGATTATTTGAACCGTTCGGTTTCAAATTTTCCACGTCAGACATACCTGGAGGAGTAGGCTCAAAAATTTCTTGCACAAAGTTGGATGGAAAAGCTCCAACCAAATCTCCCTTTTTGCCCAGCCACCAACCATCTTCAATCTGAAGAAATCCAGAAGAAACGGCATAATGTTTATCTCAATGGTGATTTACAGTTCAATACATGAACACCATAGAAGCTAGAGTTAGCATTACAAGTGCACATCCATCATTGATAAATATCGAAATAAAACAATTAACACACATTTCGGGATTAGGATTTGATGCAGTCATCAGTCTGAGTCAAATGAATGACCTTAAACTATTGTTATTGCATATTTAAAGAACCACTCCCATGTTTTTTTTTCAGACTATCATTTTAAATAGTTATTAAACCTTCTTTACTAATAAAGTTATATTTTTAGATGCTTAGTTATAGAGAAATTCACACCTTCCTTTTCATTTACTGCATCATGTGACTTAGGACTAACCATTCTGTCCTTATACTCAGGCTTGGACTGGCCCACAGGGGTACATGTGAATCCCCCGGTGGGCCTCTAGTCTCCCACCCCCTGCACAAGTGGCACATTACACAGTAGACTTACTGTACTACATACATATATTCAATGTACAGCACCTCAACCAGCCTATGTTCATATAAATAAATTGTTAAAATATTTATTATATTTGAATGTATCCATACAGTGGGCCCCCCAAATTAATTTTACTGGTAGGCCCTAGGTACCCCAGTGGGTCACTGCTTATACTTATGTCTTCCAGTTTCTGTCCTTTCTGTGCAGACAGAAACTACAAGCAGATACTGAACGAATATTGTCATCTGCAGTATCTCCACCCTCTCTTAATTCCTCCCGCTCCAGCCCCCATCCCCTCCTCCATCCCAACATAGAATGCATTGAATCACCAAGCTGTAAGGTCATATGACCAAATCAGGTCACATACCATAGTCATATATACCATAAATGATGATTATGCAGGATGAGATGTACAGCAAGCAAAGTTATTATGCAGGATGAGATGTGCAGCAATCAGGGTTACTAAAAGATGCATATACCATATGTGATCATTATGCAGGATGAGATTTACAGCAAGCAGAGTTATTATGCAGGATGAGATGTATAGCAATCAGGGTTACTAAAAGATGCATATACCTGTATGAAGAAAAGAGAGATAGCTGTTAGAGCCATGCCTTGTTTAACTGCCTGGCTCTTGTCGAACGACGACACTTTGTGGTTCGAAAAACGTGCCACCCCACACAAACATAGGTTACGCTTAGCAGATAAATGAAACAACCAGCAAATGCATATATCTATGTTAGCTATTCTATAAGACCCTTTATATCAGGAAATTAAACATAATAATTTAATCAAATAAAAATGAGAATTCAGATTGCCAGGAGGAGGAACAGTGGGTGGAAAGAACATTATGGAGGAAACGTCCACCCACATTTACACTCTACTGCTGAGGATAGGGGTATTCTGGGAATTGTAGGCAAGACTGCAGCAACATGGGAAGGAATATTGAAAGAGCAGCAGCTATTTATAATGAATATAGCAGAGTGAAAAGGCAGATAAAGATGGCGGACCAGCACAGGAAAACCTGAAAGGAGACTTGTAGCCGGCATGAAGCAACAGAACTCTTTTGACCTACTTTAGGTTTTGAGAAGAAAAAAAAAACTATAGGAGTGTTTCTTTAACTCAAGATTTCTTGGTCTATCTATCTCTATCTATATGTATACACGTATGTGACAAATCTGGCCATACACATAAAGGACATCATAACCTGCCAATTTTGGTGGATCATATAAAAATCTAATATGTATGGGAGATTCTTGACTTTGCCCTGAAGGCAGATGATGAGTGATGAGTTTCTTAATGCATGAGATAAGACCCCTCTGCGAGCACATTATTCTACTTTACCAGTTAAAAAAAGCATGCATGCTCCACCAAGCTAAGGTACATCTTTACAGTGGTGTCAGGAGTAACAGCTTATGTGTATGACCAGTTCTGGCTAAAAGATCTACTCATTCTAACCAACTATATAGCAGAGGGCCATACATACAGTCAGACATCTTACATATTGACCAATATCTAATTCAAAATAACCTATTTAATGTATATATTGTATACTATAACATGATCAAGTTTATGGACGACGATGAGCACAAATGAAGGGAAAATAAATGAGTGGAAATGACCCAATAAGGCCAATTCATTTATCCTTCCAACCAAGACATAAATTATTAGTGAAAAGTAGCAAAGCTTACCCGTTATGTGTGTGGGAATTTGTAAGATGTTCCTTTACAAAATATTATTTGCTTTTCAAATATCTTAAAGTCTATCATTTCCTGAATTTTGTGGTGAGTACATTCTAGATAACTATCTGTCTGTAATTATCTAAGTCATCTGTCTGTCATTGGTTTGCCTGATACTGATGCATTGCTTGTGGCATAGTCAGGAAGTTCATATACAGGCGTTAGAAAATCTTTCATATTTTCCATGCTGCACACCTTTACAGATTGATATTGTGATTTTGTACGAGTTTCCTCTGTAAGTTGTGTAAACAGCAAAGCCTGAGCACTTCACCCCTAAAATCTAAATGCAGCAGCATGAAATGAAATAAAAGACATTTTCTGGATGTCACCTCCTCTAGAACTTCCAGAACTTCTCCACATATGAGCTCCAATTCATCTGGCTTACTGGGGCTGTATGAGTACTCTGCCCGACACCAACGCTGTTTCTTCTTCGGAGGACAAACTAAATAATAAAGATGATTACTGTTAAATGGCGGCATGATGTTACATATATATGTTACCAGGGAATGACAGCTGTCTGTGTGTACACACTTATACAGAGAATGCAATCAATCACCGACAACACCTCCAGTGTGTATTGAGAGCTATTAATAGCTGGTCTTACCTTAGAAATGTATAGGTTTTACTGAATCTTTTCCCAAAAAACTATATATCAGTCTGCTCAGCCTCTCCCACTGTATAACATGCTACCTGCAAATTGTATTGCATTTGTGGTGACAGGTCCTCTTTAAAGGGGTTACCCCATGATTAATGTAAAAAAATGACATCATATAGTACATAATAAACTCATCATATAGTACATGACCAGCCCTGTGCCTCACATAAATCTAGAGCTCCCACCCCCCAATTTACTCGTTTTGCTCTGCTAGATTCTTCCCAGTAAGGTTGGGGGAGATAAGCTGTGACATCGCCTATTGAGAAAGGTGGATCCTTTGCTATCTATACAGAAGTGTTACTGGTCATTGTAATCCTGAATGTGATTATAATGAGCTGACTCAGTGACGTAACTTGAACTGACTGGGTCCCACAGTAAATTTTTGAATGCACTCCCTCCCCAGCAACGCACTCCTGCCACACAACCCTCACTCCTGCAGCTAGTCAAGATAGTTCTCTCAGTCCAGGCCAAACAGCCGCTACATCCGTTTCCTACACGTGTATACTGTATGTCATGTCACTGTATATACTGTAACTGTATATAATGTCATTGCATTGTTGAGGGGGCCCCGACAATAAAATCTTTCAGTCCTCCCAAGGGGCCCCTTCTGAGTTCGGACCCCGTGGCAGCCATTTCCCTTGCTTCCACTATAACTATACCCCTGAGCTGGCTATTGAAAAGTTATCTGTACAGAACAGAAGTTTGTATATCAGGTTTAGTGGCATGCAACATTTTAGGATCTTTTAAAAAAATATAGCCAGCAACATAGAAAATTAAGGAAAACACAATCAAAACAATTCTAAAACAAATATCTTTAACATAAAAACTTGATATAAAATAGGTCACTTTCTAAAGACCCATTCACTTTATCTATTTAAAAAATGTTGCTCTTACCATTGACTTTCCTGATGGATCTTGGAAACCTCTGACCATTATCCTTAAGAAACAGTGAAGGAATTTCCTGTGGCAGAAATACAAAAAGATTTTGAATGAGAACAAGCATTTTATGCATTATGTACAATCAGTATAACAATGAGTATTCTACAATGTTACTGCAAAACTCTTTTCTCCTTCAGAAACTATATGTAGTAAAACAATGTGTTCTTCCTGTTTCATAAAGCTAATGGCATCTCTCAAGAGATCCTTGGCAGAGCCATTTACAAAATCAAGCATTTTGTAGAGCTAGCATTTTGTAGAATGTTTGGCATACATATGACAATTTTAGGCTTCAAATGAGTGTGATCTGTCTAGTCATGGACATTAATACCCATACTTTATCTGGATTATCTTAATCCTATTAGTTAATATTAGGAAATAAGTCTAATATTGGATGATTCACTGTATGCACCGGACCTTCTGTGCAGCATGGTCACACTAGGAGATTTGTCTCAATCCCATCCATACTGGGAACAAACAAAATTGATAGATTTTTGTTAATAGACAAATCTGTAGCAAATCAAGAACTGAAAATCCCATCCCCTGGAACAGAAAATGCAATTCTTTATCATCAGCTTTGAAAATGGGGCGCCCAACCATCAGCTGCTGTGCTTAACATCTAACAGCATTGTATAGGTCTTTACACAGCTTTTGGTTCTGAGTGTCTAAAAGCTCAACAGGCACTAAAATAGCATATGTAATAGGGTTGCCTATGCCAGAAACCCTTATTAAATTAATGAATATCTAGGAAAACACTCATTTGAAAGTCATGCCTAATCTAACAACCTGTTAAGCGAGAAACTTGTAAAAATACAAATGAACTGTAAAACAAATATGTTAATAGTAGGTTCCGTGGCACTCAAATTAAATACTGTACTCAGGTGCTTTGGTTAGGGTCTCAACCCATATGACTACGTGGTAACATGAACTTCAGCACACCATGTTGGAGCTTAGTAGATCCAACAATTTTATATAAGTTAATCCAAGGTAGCAAAAATTGTTTACGTTTTGGTCTAAATTACCTTTATCAAACACTACAAATGAAACAAAAAACAAAAACATCATGTGTTAATTCACAGGGCAAAATGTCTGGAGGATACTAAAGATTTTAACAAATATTGATGAAGCCGATTGTCAGGATAAAGACTACCGTCACACACAAGGATTGGGCAGCGCTAAAACTGTCCGGACCCACTATCCCTACATACTTGCACGGTCACCCTAGGCAGTGACCCCACAACTGGATGACAATCCTATACTGCAATACTTGAAGGGGCGACAAACAAATAGAGAAACACTAAGGCTACTAAGTCTGTTAAAAACGGTTAAACTGTCCATTTTTGATAGACTTTTTTGTATGAGAAATGGACGTTAAAAATGGACCCATTCAATTGTATGGGGGCAGTCTATTAGTTAAAAACGGGCAAGATAGAACATGTTTTACTTTTTTATGTTCGTTATTCACTGGCCTTCAAAAAACAACTGCAGTGTGAATAACCCCATAGAATACCATTGGTCTTAAAATGGACGTGTGATGGCCGTAAAAAAAAGTCCATCACAGGTCGGTTTTCTACTGTCGTATGCATGTAGTCTAATAGAGTCATTGTACGGAAAAGGGTTCAAAGTACAAGACACGCCAGAGGCAGCCACTAGACCATCAATAGGAGCAGGTTTGTTAGGGTGTGACTTATGAAATTTGTTAATCAACTGATCAACATGGACCTCTTCAGCTAACACCCATGAACTCTCCTCAGGATCATAAACTTACCAGTGGATCAGATATTGTAACTTATTGCAGACCCTTCTGGAATCCAGAATTCTTCCTGCCTCAAATTCTGTTTCACCTTCTATTCTACCTCCACCGGACCAGGGGATTTCTGTGAAACTACTGAGTTTTATTCAATAAAATGTATCTGTACATTTTTTTTTTTTTTCTTATTTGTTTGCCCTGCTCATTGAAAGGGCCACCCATGCTCAGTTTCATCCCCAACTGCCTCCTAAATCGTGATAGGGAGAGAATGGACAATGAAAGGTATATTCTGACCTGGTTAGGTAAGAATGGGAGCTTCGGATTGGCGCATAGCTAATGCGATTCCAATATTCAAAAAGAGTCCAAAAACTGAGCCCAAAAACTATGGGCTGGTAAGTTTAACATCTGACATGGGTAAACTGTTTGAAGCTTCTCTAAGAGATGCTATCTTAGAGTACCTCAATGAAAATAAGCAAATAACGCCATATCAGCATGGCTTCATGAGAGATCGGTCATGTCAAACTAATTTAATCAGTTTTTACGACGAGGTAATTTCTAGACTTGACCGTGGCGAATCAATGGATGTCGTATATCTTCACTTCTCCAAAGCATTTGATACTGTACCACAAAAAAGGTTAGTATATAGTGTTGAGCGAACTTGTGTTTTCAAGTCCGGCGTACAAGGTTCGGGTTATCTAAGAATCCCGTCACTACAGACCATAACGGAATTCTATGACGTCATGCATCATGGAAGCCTATATGAGACATTTCGAATTGCATTCCATCATAATAGAAGTCTATGGCCAGCATTATTATTATTATTATTGAAAACACAAGTTCGCTCAGCACTATAAGTATATAAAATTAGAATGCTTTGACTGGGAGAAAATGTCTCTATGTGGGTAAGTAACTGTCTCAGTGATAGAAAACAGAGGGTGGGTCACCCTGACTAGTGGGGTACCACAGGGGTTAGTATTAGGTCCTATTCTCTTCAATATATTTGTTAATGATCTTTGTTGCACAGTAAAATATCATTTTTGCAAACGACACAAAACTGTGTAAAGTAATTAACACAAAAGAGGACAGTATACTGCTACAGATAGATCTGGATAGATTGGAGGCTTGGGCAGAGAAGTGGCAGATGAGGTTTAACTCTGACATGTAAGTTATGCACATGGGAAGGAATAATGCAAGTCACCCGTACATATTAAATGGTAAAACACTGGGTAAGGGTCCATTCACACGTCGCAGTGTTTTGCGGATCACACTGGGCCGACACCCCAATAGAAATGCCTATTCTTGTACAAGAATAGGACATGTTCTATTTTTTTGCAGAGTCGCTGACTGGAAGTTTGGGGCCGCAGACCGGAAATGCTGTTTGCATCTTTTCTGTCCCCATTGAAAATGAATGGGTCCGCACTAAGCTGTAGAAAGCAGTGTCAGGCAGCTGCTGCCAAGGCAAATAAGATAATGGGTTGCATCAAAAGGGGCATAGAGGCCTGTGATGAGAACATAGTCCTACCACTTTACAAATCACTAGTCAGACCACACATGGAGTATTTTACAGGTTATAGTTACTAGAGAGGGGTCGTTGATCCAGGGAGTTATATTGAGACTGCCTGATTAGTGTTGGGAAGGAATTTTTTCCCCCTAAAGTGAGGAAAATTGGCTTCTACTTCACATGTTTTTTTTTTTTTGCCTTCCTCTGGATCAACTTGCACGATAGCAGGCTGAACTAGATGGACAGATGTCTTTTTTCAGCCTTATAAACTATGTTACTATGTTCCTAAACTGTGCACAAAACTCCCCTACAACGGACTACCTTGTTTTAAACTGACGAGCTTACTTTCAGCATATGCTCCTTTATCAGGTTCATCATACAACAGACCTAAAGCAGAAAAGAAATGGTCAACCGAGGCCAAAACAGGTGAATTGGAGGGAAGAGAGAATGCCCACTCCTGGGGGTCTCCCTGTAACAATGAAATGACAATCCTCACTCACTGCTATTCAGAACCGGAAGAAAAAGTCTTGAGTCTGAAATAAAGTTTACAGCCCTCCTTAAGGGCAAAAAATAATTCTCTGTTACCCGCAAATTTCTCAGAAATGTAATTTTAGGTTCCATAGATGGTGAAGCTGAGGTACTGCCCGGCAACCCCTGAATAGTCTTCTGGTTATAGATCCGCTGGGATAAAACATAAACAGGAATAGTGCAGCCCTAAAACTTCCATGTCCCACTATCACTACATACTTGCATAGTCACCCTAGGCAGTGACCCCACATTGGATGACAGTCACTATACTACAACACATGAAGGGGCGACACACAAACAGGGACAAACAAACAGAGAAACACTAAGTCATCGTATGGAAAAAAGGTCAAATGCCAGTCAGACAATACAGTACAACATACACCAGAGGCAAACAAGAAAATCAAACACACCAAACAGTCAGAACCAGGAGATGAATACAATACCAAAACCCAAGAAGCCAAAAATATAGTCACAATACCAAATCCAGAATTTCAAGCCAAAGGAGTCTTCAATAAACACAAGGGACCAGTGCAGGTGCCGGCATTTTATACTGAAGAAAGGCAGCTCATGCTGGCATGCCTGCAGGCTGGGTGGAGCTGCCGGCCGCGCACTCTGATGTTAGAGAGCCCCACGCACCTCCTCATTGGCCCGGAGCTGCGACATTAGCAGAATCCTCCCAGCAGCACTGGTTCCCGGCAACTGGACACTGCTGCCGCATTGAGGCAACAGCAGCAGAGGGAACCACCACATCGATAGTTGCATAGGGATGATCTAATCATCCAACATAAAGTTCACCAATGGTAAAACAACTGTTCTGTTCTAGCGTTGTTCGGATCCGACAGGCAGAAATCAATTTTTTTTCCGTATACATTAGACGGATCCGGTGATATACCGGATCCATCTCATCCAGTATCATCTGTAATAACGGATCCGGTATTTCATTTTTTTCAAACATCAAAAGCAAACATAGCTCCTCCTATATCCCGATGCCCGCGCAGACTGGGAAACCGGATACAGCAACATGGCAATTTCCGGAACACTTGGTACCGAATCCGGCACTAATACATCTCTATAGAAATGAATGCCGAATCCGGCAAGTGCGGTATTGTTCCGGGATTTGGGCCGGAAAAAATACTGCAGCAAGCTGTGGTATTTTGTCCGGTCACGTACCTACAAGGGAGGGAACGGAAGACATCCTGATGCATACTGAACAGATTGATTTCCATTCAGAATGCATTAGGACGAAACTGATGCGTTTTTTTCCGGTATTGAGACCCTTTACCAGATTTTAATACCGGAAAAGAATAACGCTAGTGTGAAAGTACCCTTAGAGACGTCAATGAGAACTAATGATATCTTGACAAACATTTTAGGAAACTAACCTTGAAAAACATTTGAGGAAAGAACCCTCTCTTTCCATTAATTTCTCCTTCTAGCCATCCTGCTTCACCAGTCTGCTTAACATTTCTTACTACTTCACCAGCTTTGATGGTTAATTCATCCTCAAGCTGCCCATGAAAGTCCACAAGGGCCAACATTTCTCCTGCAAGGAATAAGACATGAATAAAGAAAATCAGTGGTATATTAGGTCACATGAACTCAAAGTCCTACAGACATCTCAATGCAGATTTTAAAACGTCCAATCCTAAAAATGAACAAATATGTCCTTATAAATGGCTTAAAATTGTTTGCACACATTGAATAGACATCTCCATGAGCAGTCTTAGACTTTCTCACTCCTAAGATGCTGTGGAGATCGGGCCTTGTCTCAGGCTGCTCTCATTGGGGGCTTTAACCTGGGCAACGGTCCACAACTCCCCAAGCACTGCAGTGTCAGCAAACAATGCAGTGAAGAACTAGCATGAGAGTAAACTTTGTCTCGGAGTAAGAGGGTTGTATGAGCAGTTTGAATTTTGGTATAGGTTGTAATAAAACTTAAAGGAGTTTTCCCATCTCAGACAATGGGGGCATATCGCTAGGATATGCCCCCATTGTCTGATAGTTGTGGGTCCCACCTCTGGGACCTGCACCTATCTAGTAAACGCAGCTGGTAAAGTGAAGAAGGGCACACCGCGCATGCGCAGCTGCCCTCCATTCATTTCTATGGGGCCGCCGAAAATAATCGAGTGCTGGCTCTGATATTTCTGTAAGCCCCATAGAGGTGAATGGAAGCAGCAGCCGCGCTCCCATTCATTTCTATGGGGATTCCGACAATAGACGAGTGCGCCATTCGGCAATTTTCGGCGGGCCAACAGGAATGCTTGGTGGTAATTTTACTACTACAAGAACCATTAAGGACATGTCAAGTACCTCTGGTTAGTGGTGAATTTTACTTGCAATACAGTTACAAATACAAATGAATAAGTTATTCATTTAGATATGGCATGTCATTTAATGTAAAATTCTGCCTTATTTCTCTATACAATGGAGGGAAAGGCTATAGAGAATTCTATGCTTTATTAGGGTAAATACATAGGGAAAGATTTAACATCTACCTTGTGCCTGAAAAGTAATGTTAAAAAGTCACAAACTATTGCCCTAATTTATTGGAAATAAAATGAATTTATTATACCTTTACTCCAGAATGCGCAAAAATTTGAGACTTTTTACACTCACTTCCGCAAAATTTTGCAACTTTTGCATTTTTACACCACTCACTCCAGTTTTGTAATGTGGGTGGGAAAGTGGGTGTGGTTAGCTATGTTAATGAGTTTCACACCAGATTTATCATTGTAACTTTTTAAAAAAGTCGCAAATAAGTCCCAATCTCACTCCAGGAGGAGGGTGGAATAGGACAACTGGAGCAGCATCTCTAGACAGAAGTGTTAGGTTTAAGGACAAGTCAAATTTATCAACCTGTACGACATTTGATAAATGTGGCAAAAAGTACTCCAACGCAGAATCTAGCAAAATTGACTTCATATATTCCCCTCATGATAAATTTCCTTATATGTGTTTGCGACTTTTTAACAAATTGTCGTATCTCTCGGATTTAAAGCCCTCTTGTCAAAAATTAGGCATCCTCCAGCAATAGAACGGATATCAAGACCAGTGCCTGTTTTGATAAATCTCCCCCAAAGGCTTTTACTAAATCAGGATACAACAAGCTATTGTAAATTCTTCAGGTATTTGAGATTCCTATAGGACTCATGACGATTATCACTGTGCTAATACACATGTTCTCCAATGTCTGTATATCCAAAGGTAAAAGAACTGCATCCACTTTTATTTGTCTTCAAGATTCATCAACGGAATATATCAGGCCATAGTGACTCCATCAGATATGGCCTGACAAAGTCATCGTTCCAGTGCTGAAACACATATCCAAATATATATTTACCTAATATAGACCTCTGCCTGGATCTAACTTATCAGATAATAGCCCTTACTCCAGCTATTATTAACTCTTTCCTGCTAGTGGAAGACAGTTGTAGTTACAAAGACCTTACCAAATAACTGCACCCAGCGTTATGCCTGCTCAACACAACCAAAAAAGGTGAGCATATTAAGCTCATAACCTCTCTCATTGCCTTGGTGATCCTGCGCTATGGAGCACCCTATGAATTTATTTCCTTCTAGATATCAAGTTATGTTTTGTTGCGTTGCTGTAATTTTTATATAAAGTTAAAGGGGTTCTCTGGGCCTGTACTTAAAAGGCTCATTTCAACTAATTTGTGGAGAGAATACATTTTGAGCAGTACTTGCCCTTTCTTGGCTCCACCAATTCCTCAGTCTCTACTACATAATGTAGATGTAGCTTACTAGTAAGAAAGAGGAGTACATCAAAGGAAGAGCCTCAGCCAGTCAGGCAGTCAAGGGATCCTGCCAGAATTGCTGGAATTGGTGGTGTGATGGAAGGGTAAGTACTCCTCAGTGTCCTCTTTCCTCAGTTTAGCTAAAAAAAAGGCTTTTTAGGTACAGGACCAGAGAACCCCTTTAATAGTTTAGTGGTCAGATGGTTGCTTTGTATCATAGAGCATAAACATAAATTGCATAAAATCTAACATGGGTCACTTTATCATAACTACTTTCTCATAATCATGAAGTATTTAAATATTTGCAGGCCTTGAACAAGTCTTAAAGCAGCAGAGAAAAAGTTGACTATGTCTTATGCAAGAAAAGTCTCGGTTTCTATAGACTGAATAACCAACACCACTAAGTTTATATGATCTGAACTTTAGTTCTGGTTATTCTCATTATACCTTTTTAGTCTTTCATTTATGTTGTTCCCATTTTGTATCAATGTATCAGATTTGTATGCTTATTTTGGTGTATCACACTTCTTTGACAAGGTTACCTGCTATATATAGGCCTAAAGTGTGGCCCTCTTGCTCTAGATTTAGATTATGACTTTGTATTTCCGTCTGAGAGAAAGTGATGTCTGAGATTCTAGGAAACAGTTTCTATATCCAGTCATGAGGAAAACCCTCTTTGAATTCCATTTACATATCATGACATAATAAAAAATCTGGTCCTTCGAAGGTCTTAAATTAGGCAAATACAACCACATAAGAAATTACACAGTGTCACTATTTATTTAATACTAACCTACAATGCCCCAACTCAATATACAATTATGGTCACAAATGTCCAATACAAAACCAAAACCCAGACCACAATAAAAATATATCACAAATTTATTGAAAATTCGTTAAATACATACACATAAAAAACAGGGAAAGGAGGAAATTGCACCACATGTGTGGAAATACATATTCTGGGTACACCCAAACTCACATTGTATCCATATCTGATAACAGTTAACATCTAAGGAGGTACTGACGAAGCTCGTGGGGCGAAACACATGTTGAGGTTTGGTGCCCTGTGTCATCCCTCACTCACACTTTCAGCAATATGGGTGTGTGTTAGTAGCACAATGGTGCGATTTATTTATGTAGAATATGTGTCTTCGTAACACTTATTTATGTAAATAACTAAGATGTGTGGGTATGTTACTAGCTGAAACACATACTCTCTTGTGTCTTCACAGGATTTAGTGGTCTGTAATTATTTTTGACTTAGGACTGACACTTAGATGTTAACTGTTATCAGATATGGATACAATGTGAGTTTGGGTGTACCCAGGATATGTATTTTCACACACGTGGTGCGATTTCCAACAGTCTTTGCTCCTCCTTTCCCTGTTTTTTTTATGTGTATGTATTTAATGAATTTTCAATACATTTGTGATATATTTTTATTGTGGTCTGGGTTTTGGTTTTACTATTTATTTAATACGCCAAAATGCAGAAGCCACTGCATGAATCAGTGCATGAATCCACCTTGACCAGCAATAACTTGAGGTATTCATTTTCAGTGTGACTTTATTAGTCTCTCCTGGAGGAATTTTGGCCCGCCCTTCTTTACAACCTTGCTTTAGTTCATTAAAGAGAATCTGTCATCAATATTTGGCCTTTAAAAGTAATGCTACAGTGCTATTGTGCAGTCAAACATGGTTTAAAACATACCTTTGGTATTCTATTGTGCATTTGCATTTACCAGAAAATGATGTTTGTTCTATATGCAAATGAGGAACAAAATGCCTATTCAATGAGCCCAAGCTGGCTTATTTAGAGAGCCCAGTGCCTACCCGTGCACACTACCTGCGACATCACCAATACCCTCTCCCTGTGGTGTCACCTCTCTGCTAAAGGCATCGGCCTCGCTGTATGTACAGGACATGTGCATCGCCGCCGGCCTCATCACTGTGGGAGCGCAGGCGGTTTCACAATGACGGAGCCAGATTCTTAAGAAGTCCTCACTGGTGACATCCATTAATGAGAGGTCCCTTTACTGAGACCATACAATATGTCACAGTGCCCTTGGAGCTTTATCTGGGCGAACTCCACTCAGACAAAATAACCTTGTACGTTCTGCCAGTCTCCACTAGTTCTGCACTTCTGGGGCTTCATTGGTACCACCTACATTGTCCTGTCCTGAAATTTTGGACAGCTTCTGCTGGAGTTCTGCATGTCGCACACAGTGCCTGTGTAACAGCGGCTGCTGTGCACCGCTGTTCCCCTAATTACCGGGCAGTCCCGGGCACCGTGTTTAGTGGTGCTTCCCATTCACCGCTGCAGTCCTGGGCTCTGTCTGTGTGTGTGCTGCTGTTCTGGGATCTGCTGCACAGTTTTTTTTCAGCCCTGGCCACAGCATGCTTGCTGTTTGTTTCCTGCAGCATTTCCTTAAGTGCCGGCACGCATCATTTACTGACCTTTTGCCTGTCTGACTACACCTCTGCCTCATCCTTCAGTCCTGCACCTCTGGTACCTTTCTCAGGTACATCCTGGTCCACCTGGACCAGCTGCCTCGTGTGCCTATCCTCCTCAAGAGGTAGCGACCTGGTTTTCCCCTCAGGGGTTTACTTAGACAATGCCCTTAGATGAGGTAGGCCACGTGGCACAGTGGGTTTACACCCGCTGATTCGTGACAGCCTGACTACTGTTCTACCTGTTTGAACATCACCAATTTTGCATGGGTTACCCACCTTCTACTCCTGCTACTCAGACATCTTTGATAAAAAGGAAGCGAGACCTTGCTCCCCCCTCCCATTGTCCCTATGATTGATCTATAGACCTAGTTCTTGGTACCACTTCTCCACGAGGTCGAGTTTACCCACTATCCGTGCCTGAGACCCAAGCCATGGCTGAGTATATTTAAGAAAACTTGGAGAGGGATTTCATCCGCCAGTCCTTATCGGCAGCAGGAGCTGTTTCTTTCTTTGTAAAGAAGGATGGATCCTTCCGACCCTGCAAAGGTTATCATGTTTTGAATAAAATTACTGTAAAAAATAAATATTCCTTACCGTTTTTTCTTCATGGTGATAATATTTTCTCTAAACTGAATTTGCATGGTGCTTACAACCTGATATGGATCTGTGAGGGAGATGAATGGAAGACCTTTTCAATCCCCATGATGATGGCCATTACAAATACCTGGGTATGTCATTTGGGATCACCAATGCCCCAGTGGCCTTCCAAGAATTTGTAAATGTAAATTTGTAAATTTTCCGGGATACCTGTGTTGTTTTCTACCTGTACTGCATCTTGATATACTCATCTGATCTACTTTCCCATCACAAACATGTCCATGCAGTTCTCAAGAAATTGAAGGAGAACAGGCTTTATACAAAAAGTTTGAGAAGCGTATCTTCAGAAAAAAAACTGCCTCCTATTCATGGTTTATATAATATCCGATCGAGGCATACAGATTGATCCTGGGAAATTATCAGCAGTACTGAACTGTCTACGACCTATCAGTGTTTTCTGCTTTATCTCCAGATCTCCCATAGAAATAAATGAGGCGGCTACTTGCCCACCTGACTGGCCACTCTGCTCATTTCAGGGGACTCAATGGGGCACGGGGCACCTGTTCTCATGATTGTTGGGGGGCCTAGTTTTTCCCTGTTCTGTGGATAGAGCAATACCTCTTTAATGTTTCCTCTTACAAGCTGGAACCTTGGTTCATTGGACTTTTCGTATTAAAGCAGTTGAATCTGGTTGTTTATAAGTTGTGCCTCCCAGCTTCTTTGTAGATTTCCAATTCCTATCATGAGTCACTTCTCAAACCTGTACTCTACTGGTACTCCAGACATCCTGCTCCAGCTGTTTATTTGGCAAGTTCTAAAAATTTGTAAGAAGTGAAGAAAATTCTGGAAATGAAGGTGGTTAGCGGCAAAACCAGTTGACTGGAGAGGTTTTGTCCCTCAGGAGAGGGCCTGAGAACTTTTGAAGAACATTCATGCTCAGATCTTCCTGAAGAAGTTTTTGAAAGGTTCTGGTTCAAAGAAGAGAGGTTGTAAGGAAGAGGTACTGTCACAGCAGAGCTCCATACTTGGTGCCATCCCATAATTGGGGTTGGTACAGATGCTGCATCGCTCACCTAGCTTGACAGGCGATCCTCGCTAGCTCTTCTCTTCCTTCTTGTAGCGGGGATGATCAAAATACTCCTGTGTCCCACGTTCAAGGCTGCAAGGCCTCTTCCTATCTGCCTTAGTGCGTGCACGCACATCTCTCCGGTCTTACAAAGCCAGTGTTCAATTGCTTCGAATATGTGCCGGCCAATGGATGGACACCTGTGGGTTTATAAGGCACCTTCTCCTGGAAGATGGAGCCTGAGCTTTAGGTTTCTAGTTTTCAAGTTAACCAGTGAAGGTGTGCTATTGTCTGCCAGTGTACTGAACTTCTGGTTAGACACTGTTACTCTGCTGCCTGCCTACCATCCTACCCTTTGCTACCTGCCTGCCCTGACATCTGTTTTTTAACTGACTATGCACCTGACCACTTGGTGCTTTGCACTTGTGTCTCTGATCCCTGTGGGTCAGCTGCCAACTACACTCGGATGATTCCAAGAGGTAGCGGCCTGGTGGGTCACCTTTAGCGAAGGCCAAATGCCTGTATAAGGGTTAAAGGGTGGAAACCAGAGAATTGCCCAGATAACACTGTTAGGACTAGCCCACAGTCAAAATGTTTAGTTAATTTAGTAGGTCCACCCCCACTGCCCTTTATAATTTCTGAATGGCCTTAAAACCCTTCTCAGATTGATGGGCAGCAACAATTGCTTCTCTAAGTTCATTGCTGAAGACTTTCCTCCTTAGCATTATTTTAACACATGCTTGAATGCTCCAAACCAGCAAACTGCCAAAACATCTGCTTTTATAGAGGTGGTCACACTTCCTGTTGATCAATTAGGGGTGTTTGATTAGCAACACCTGTCTGCTACTTACCCTCCTAATTTCTATGGAAGCAGTAAGGGTGTACTTAATTTTTTACACACATCGTCTTCATTTTGGCCTAGTTTTTGTTAAATAAATGAAACGCTGTAATTTGTCATGTGTTGTACACCTGAATTATTACCTTTATAATTTTAAGACTTTCTATTGACCAGATACTTTTATTATGTCCTGGGACGTAAAACCATACAATTCAAATGGTGTGTATCTTGTTTTCTCATGACTGCATACAGTATGTGTGCCTTCAAAGAGATCGTAATTGAGTTTACGGCTCAAGGGGATGCTAACCTGAAAAAAGAAATGTTGGAAAATATTGTGGTTCTTCTGATCAGGCTATGGATCTGCTTGTGTTATTGTGTATGGCTGGCAGTAAATTGTGAGGGATCCGCTTAGTATATCCATGATCCTTCTGAACTTGTTGGAATGATCGCTTCCTTTTAACATTATTTTAGATCCAGTACTAAATAGATATTGTCTCTGATATTCTCCTTGCCAGATAGCAGTTGGATACTGATACCATTGAGTTTCTGTGATTGTTAGAACATGAACAGGTATATGTTGTCATCATTGTGATTATAACTATAATTCACTGTTATTATTCTATATTTATCTCTTGAGTAAATTATCTTATGAGTCTTTAAATATATGTTATGTATATTTTTTCTGGAAATGAGTCATGAATGTCTCTTTATCTCATGTAAAATATCACTTCATACTACATTCATTGTTTGGAGACATCATTTTACTAAATGCCATGTGTGAATTTTGTCCCTGTTAAGCTGGATTTACACGGGCTGACTAAGTGGCCAATTGTCATGAAGGAAATGTTTCTTCCCAACAGTCAGCTGCTCATTCAATGAAGGAGACCGATGTATTTACATGCAGCAATCTCCTTCACTATATGGGGACAAGGAATCGCTATTGGGATCTCTCGTCATACAGAATCATGGATCCTAAGCAGCAGATCGCTGTTTAGACAGCACAATCTGCTGCCCAGAAGCCATGATCTATGGTGCCTGCATGAACGTCAGGATCACTCGATGAACGAGGGATGGCATTAGCGATCGCTCCTTCCTATACTGCGGAGAAGTATCCTTCACTGATGAGCAGGCGCTCTATTGGGAAAGAATGCTTCATTGCCCACTGTATTGTCCCATCTAAAGTGACCTTTACCCTGGGAACACACCTAAGCGTTTTTCAGCGCGTTCAAACGCGCTGAAAAATGCACAACAAGTGAAAACCCATGTATTCCAATGGACATGGTTCACACTTGAGCGTTTTACAGCGCGTTTGAACGCGCTGAAAAACGCCAAACGCAAACGCTTGTGCATGAGCTTCTTTGGGGCGTTTGCCCAAGCGTTTGCACCCATTGAAAAGCATGGGAACGCGCATATAAGAAAATATTCGCGTTTTCCGCTTCAAAAACGCGCATATGATCGCGCGTTTTTGTAGTAAAACCCAGCAGAAAGGCAGAATCTCCACCCACCTTTGCTGGGTGGGGATTCTTTTTTTCTGCAAACTGTAAGCTGTCAATCAAAAAAACGCCCCAAATACGCGCGTTGCAAAAATACAAAAACGCCTAAAAAACGCGCGTTTTCCGCGGAAAAAACGCTCAAAAAAACGCCTGATCCAAAAACGCCTAGGTGTGTTCCCAGCCTTAGGCTGCATTCACATATCAGTGCTTCGGTCTGTGATTTCCATCAGTGATAGTGATAGTGCAGCCTAAAGGTCCCTTTAGACGGGACAATAGAGAAGATGATTGTTGGGAAGGAAGCATTCCTTCTTGGCAATTGCCTGCTTGTAGGTGGAGGAGACTGCTGCTATCTCCTCCACAGTATGGAGAGGAACGATCGATAATGCCATCGCTCGTCCCCATACATACTCGTTGATTGCCGGCAGCAGAAACTCTTGCAAAATCTAAGGGGTTATCCAGATTTTTCTTTTTAATTTGCTCCCTTGGGTGTGTAATATGATGTTTGTAGAGATGATGGTCATTGCCTTACCCGGACCTTGTCTAAATAAGTGTCCGGCAGTTCCGATATCATGTGCTGCACATTTGCATTGTAATCCTAGCCTGGTTACTACCTACAATGTACGGGGGTTGCACATGCAGCTTCGGGCACTTTCAGCAGTCAGTACCTGAGGCTACCTGACTGCGCCTGCCCAACCTGCGTACATTGCGGGTAGTAACCGCACTAGGATCCCAAAGTGCTAGCCACTTATTTAGACCTGGGAGCGCATTGCTGTTCCGGTAAGGCAAAGAAGATCATCTATACATAAATAATATTACACATCAATGGGGCAAGATTTAACAAAAAAAAAACATTAACTGCAAAAGGTGAAGTAAAATATGTACATCTGTAAAGAATAAATCAAGGCAACTGGACTTGCTGTAGATTTCTGTGCTTGCCTTGATTTATTCTTAACAGATATACCATGACCTGGATAAGGACGCAAAAAACGGAAGCCGTATGTCCGCATTTTGCGGAAGAAGGCTTCCGTATGTCTTTCGTTTTTTGCGGATCCGCAAAATACTGAACTGGAACATAGGGGCATGTTCTTCAATAAAATATTCTAATAATAATACGGAAACGGATCCGCAAAATACGGATAACATACGGAAACCTTTCCGTATGTTATCCGTTTTTTGCGGACCCATTGACTTCTATGGGGCTGCGGACCGATTTTTGCGGACAATTATAGGACATGCTTCATATTTTTGCGGATGAAATATGCAGACACACGGATGCGGACAACTTACGGAAAGTTGTCCGCAAATTTTAAAAGGCCATAGAGATGAATGGGACCTTATCTATTCCGCAAAAAACGGAAACGGATGCGGATCGGATGCGGAATGAAAAATACGGTCGTGTGAATGTAGCCTAAATGAGAACCTTCACAGACATAAAATATCTACAGATATTTACAGTAAAGGTGGCATGGCTGGAGATGTACTGTTTTGCAACAGAAATGTACCACAATTTTGGTGTAAAATTCTGTATTCCTAAAGTAAGGCTCCATTTACACGACCGTCTTTTTGTTCCGCATCAGATCCGCATGTTTTGTGGATAGAATGCAGAGCCATTCATCTCAATGGGTATGCAAAAAATGCAGACAGCACATCATGTGCTTTCTGCATTTGTATGTCTGTTCCGTAGCCCCGCAAAAAAGATAGAACATGTCCTATTCTTCTCCGTTTTGCAAGTAGGGATAGGCACTGTTACAATGGATCCGCAAAAAAAAAAAAAGGGATCTAACGCGGAGGTCACCCGCATTTTTTGTGAATCCACAAAATACATACGGTCGAGTGAATGCACCCTATGCCAACCAATGGTAGGTTTAAGAGAATCAGAGATGGTCTCTCTATCTACATGTTGCTTTTGATTATTCCACTGAACAAAAATCACCAGAATACCAAACACTTCCAACTTGCAATGCAGGGATAAAGGTTACCTGGTATTTACACAGCGATACAGAGAGAATAAATAGGACCCAGCCCTGAGCAATTCCTCACCAGAGAAAATATATTACACTACTATATTGTGCACTTCTTGTTCCCACAAGGCAGAACATAGATATTAAAGTAATACACCTAGAGGTAACTATGTAACTGAAGAAACAGGGTAAGTATATTCATTCATTCATTCTGCTAGGATACCTTTCCATGTCGACTGTCAGCAATAAATCTCACTTCTCAATAGGCAAGGACTATATGACAGCGCTATCTGTGGCTCTAGACCGTATCCCAGGCTGCATTTTCATTTACCTGTTGCCTACAGATTGTCATAATTGAATACAATATCTATAAGCTAAAGTCGGCAACACTTACCCAGTGCACTCATGTTGTGTCTCTTTCTCAAGGCGGGGCAGCCTACGGACAATTACATCCAGATATATGCGATAAGGCCTTGCGGTGGCCCCAGCTTCCTGCTTTTCACAATCAAGAACAACTTTCTAAAAGAAACAGTTCCTTAATCCTGAAGCTCACGAGAAAAAAAAAAGCATGCCATAACTTGAGCACAAGGATTGGTTGGTAGAAAACAGGAAAGGCGAGTTAAAGGTATGAATGTAAGGGCAGACAGATACTGAGCCTGCCACATGTTTAGTACAGCAGGAGAGGAGTGAACAGGTTTTACAAGAGCACAGCACAGGCTAGAGGTATGTGCCTGTAACAATTCAGGAATGTGTTGAAGGTGAACATGTGTAGGGTTCAGAAAAAAACAGTAATAGTAAAGTACTACTCTCCATAACATTGTATTACCATCACGAGACATCCGGTATCAGGCCACGAGACCTGCAGGGAATCCAAATGTCACAACTCACAAATTCCTGGATGTATGGTGAGTAAGGTGTAGTCATCGCAGCCCTGTAAGGGTCATTCAGATGTGGCAGATCTGCATAGATACTAATCTTCAGCACGATTATACCAGCAAAGTGGATTTTTTAAGCGTGGTAAAACAAGGATGCTGAGGATTTTTAAAGAGTCAGAGTTTTCAGAAAACTTTTGATATGTCAGAGAATATCAAAGATTTTGATGAGTGGGGTTCTGAATGCTGAGTATCCCACTGATCGAGGAGAGAGAAGCGCTTGCACTCAGCACTCTCCTCACTGCAAGAGCCACGAGATGGACCCTTTAGACCAGTGATGGCTAACCTCCGGCACTCCAGCTTTGGGGAAAATACAACTCCTAGCATGCTCCATTTATTTCTATGGAGTTCTGAGAAGAGTCAAGCAAGTGGGAGTTCCGGAGGTTAGCCATCACAGCTTTAGACCTTCTATTGAGTGTCTCCTCTCCTCTCCTGCAGCGGGGACAGTGCGATATGTAAGCACTTCTCTCTTCTCATTCTAGCAATTGGTGGGGGTCTCAGCACTCAGACCCCCACCAATCAAACCTGGCAATATGTGCACTCTCTATGACATATCAAACAAAAAGAAATCACAAATTGACCGTTGGATTTCTAACGTGATTTTGCAGTTTGCATGGTGCAGATCTGCCCACAGATTTATCCTCACACAATGGGGCTACTCCTCATATGGACACCTGTCACTTTTAATGTGGAAAACACATGTAGTTTTTCCTAGGACACAGCGGAAAAATCTATCTTGTATAAACTACAGCATGGATTTCTCATTGAAAACAATGAGGGCAGATCCTATGTGGTTATGTGAAGATACCCTCAATGCAATGGGGGTGAAATCCTTGGCACAATCCACAGCAAAATCCAATTTCTGACGCATGTTGAGTTTGTGGACTTCCCTAAAGGTAGTCGTTCTTATGAGAACGTATTATACAAATGTTTCTGCTCACAGCCATTACTAGAGGAAGCCTTTGATTCATACAATAAATCAATATGGGTGAGTTCACACTACATTTCTTGTAAAATCGCTTAGTTCATTGAAAAGCGTCATTTGTACTCGCTGACATTACCTGTGATTGTTCAATGTTCTAAATAAAGATTTTAATTTTCATTCCAGTGGAGCTGGATTGCTTTCTGTTTTGGTTCTGTTACCTACTCTTAGTGGGTTATTAATTCCCATTTGCCAAAATTGCTGTTTTTGTTAATCCCACCTTTAAAAAAAAAAAGGTATCAGAAAACCCTATGTATTTCAAAAGCAACAGCTCATGCTGCAAAAGAAAAAAAAAAAGCCCTCACTCACCACCACCAATAGAAAAATTAAAAACAGTTATAGCTTGTCAAACATGTCATGTTGTTTGTTAAATTTGGCATATCTTGCAACCTGACACTTTTGTCGAGAAATGCGTTGCTAGTTTTTTTTGCGTCACCTAACCTTCCACCTCTGCTGGAGTGACTTTGCAATTTTTAAAAAGCCACAAAGCAGAAATCAGCTTTAAAAGTGGTGTAAACAGAAAACACGATCACATTAGTACTTCAAAACCAAAAGTGGTGCTGATTTCAAAATGTTGCAAATGTTTGCGCGAGGTACTGCTTGCAACATCACTTGTGACATTTTGCCGCCAAAATACTTGTGCATATGGTCTCATAAATTTCCCCCTATATACATTTGGTATAGTTGTACCTGTATCAACCTACAAAATTGAGTTAATAGGTCAATCATACAGCATGGTGATTACTTTTTGTAAATCTTGTTTCCTATAAAAATATCATAAAAAGTGATCAAAAAGTCAGACGTAACCCAAAATGGTACCAGCCAAACTACAGCTTGTTCTAAAAAAATAAAAAAGGTCCTTAACGTGCCTTAACCACTGAAATAAAACATTGTACCAAACACACTTCTCTGACATGGAAGTTGTCTGAAACACGTAGAGTTTTTGATCTTTTTGCAACCTCTTGTTATGTATGGATTTTCTTGAATAAAACCCTGATTTATGGGTTCCGAGATGCTGGACTATTTTCTACTTTAGATCTCAAAAATACGGATGGCACAAAGTTCCATTAAAATAAATAGTTTATTGATAACATTATTAAAAACATACACTACAATTCATTATGCATGGGAAACCATTCATACAAGCGCCATAACACATCCTGCAAATAAGTTGTAACCAGGGTAAATACGCCCAGTACAACTTCTCCACGATAGTCTTATCTATGTCCTAACTTAGATAGTCCTCCTACTTTCTATAGTACAGCCCTTACACATTAGTATGAGATAGTTCACAGGTATGGCACCATCAGGCATCAACATACATAGACTGCTGTATCCTTATCTTCAATAAATGAACCTGGCTGACCCATATAGCATTAAGAAGTAGATCGAGATTACATACCCTTAAAAGTTCTCCTGTGCAGGAATGGCGCCCCCTCTACGCGCGTTTCGCGTGTTTGCTTCGTCAGGAGGAGAGCCTATAGATATAGATGTTTGATTGTAGGATAGCGTTCCTTTATATGCTGATCTAAACTAGTAGGATTTATTTTCTACTTTAGTTACACCCATGACTGCAAACTGTTCTCCATTGTACTATATCTCCCTTCCCCACAAACAGCAAGGAAGACCGTGCTCATGGGGGAGACTACTTCCCCAAAATACAGTATTAGTATTTTACAATTTCTAATGGCTACCTATTTAAATGTATTAAGAAGTAGGAAATGGAAAAAGAAGTACTGTACATGACATCATGGTGTCATGCTAGCTAGGGATGAGGGTGGAGTGAAGAGTAATGATGCTCCTTCTAACATATAATCAGATGCTTAAATGTATAATTAATTCTAATTTATAAATTGTATGACTGCATTAGTAAAGACATGCAGCTTCCTTCACAATAACCTGACAAGGAGCTGCTAATCAGTCATCTAGGCCGGATTCCTAGGCAAGGAAAGAAAGACAAACCCAACACTGGGGAAATAAATGTGATATATTACATTAATAAGACTTCAATTTTATATAGAGGACTTGTCTGAAAGGTAATTTTTACCCTAGATTGTCATTCCTACCTCAGGAGAAACTCACAAAGTCCTCATGCATTTGAATGCAATTACAACCTTGGGGGTCATTTGGTAATGTATTTCCATAGGGGTGATTGACACAGATATACTGATAAAAAGCTGCTCTGTCCTGAACTATTTGGTTTGGATACTTTACATAATGCTTATGTTCTGAGCAGAGATTTTGCATAGAAGCAGGTTCCCGAGGATCAAGGGAAGCTAATAAAAGCTGATGAAGCCAGAAATGTCATCCTGAGCATAGGCAGAATTGTGTCCAGTCCTGGGCTGCTGCTTTCCTGTTGCTCAGTCTACAAGCAGACCATGGCAGAACAGTGGGTTACCATGCAGCCATTAACAATGAAAAAAAAAAAAAAACAGTTTGTAATGTGTTGGTTGAACATCGCCACACCGTGGAACATCTCAACCACTCTGTGTCCATACCCTAACATTGACAAGGGAGGAGCTGACCTTATCTCCCTGTTTGCAAGGCAGAATGGAGGAGAGATGGAGGAAAGCAGATGAGTCTTCAGGGAGAGAAAAGACATCAGCTTAGCTGTATAGATGCAGATAGGAATAAAAACATACAATGCAGATACTGAATAACAAGCTTTAAACAGTTTCTATACTGTTTAATAGGAAGTGCACTATTATTCTCTGGAGATGAGATGCAGGTCCAGGCATAGAGCCAGCTATATCAACAGCATACTGCCTGCCTGTACGACCAAACATAAGGGAGAATACATATCTATTACATCCTGTGACGTCTTCTCATCCAATGCTCCTGGCAATGTTCTCAATAGTGCATGAGTATTAAAAGGCCCTTGTAATGCCGCCCAGTATTTTTTTTTGCACTTTAGAATTTTTGAAAGTTTTCAACGGTATCTAGTCTCTAAACAGTAACATACACAGTAACAGTTTATAAGGCTGAAAAAAGATGTTTGTCCATCCAGTTCGGCCTGTTATCCTACAAGTTGATCCAGAGGAAGGCAAAAAAAAAAAAACTGCGAAGTAGAAGCCAATTTTCCCACTTTAGGGGAAAAAAATTCCTTCCCGACTCCAATCAGGCAATCAGAATAACTCCCTGGATCAACGACCCCTCTCTAGTAGCTGTAGCCTGTAATATTATTACACTCCAGAAATAAATCCAGTCCCCTCTTGAATTCCTTTATTGTACTTACCATCACCACCTCCTCAGGCAGAGAGTTCCATAGTCTCACTGCTCTTACCGTGAAGAATCCTCTTCTATGTTTGTGTACAAACCTTCTTTCCTCCAGACGCAGAGGATGTCCCCTCGTCACAGTCACAGTCCTGGGGATAAATAGATGATGGGAGAGATCTCTGTACAGACCCCTGATATATTTATACATAATTATTAGATCGTCCCTTAGTCATCTTTTTTCTAAAGTGAATAACCCTAATTTTGATAACCTTTCAGGGTACTGTAGTTGCCTCATTCCAGTTATTACTTTAGTTGCCCTCCTCTGAACCCTCTCCAGCTCTGCTATGTCTGCCTTGTTCACAGGAGCCCAGAACTGTACACAGTACTCCATGTGTGGTCTGACCAGTGATTTGTGAAGTGGTAGGACTATGTTCTCATCACGGGTATCTACGCCCCTTTTGATACAACCCATTACATTAGTGGCCTTAGCAGCAGCTGCCTGACACTGGTTTCTGCAGCTTAGTTTGCTGTCCACTAAAATTCCAAGGTGTTACCCAGTGTTTTACCATTTAGTATGTACTGGTGACATGTATTTTTCCTTTCCATTTGCATAACCTTACATTTGTCAGTGTTAAACCTCATCTGCCATTTTTCTGCCCAAGCCTCCAATCTATCCAGATCCCTCTGTAGCAGTATACTGTCCTCTTCCGTGTTAATTACTTTACACAGTTTAGTGTCATCTGCAAAAATAGATATTTTACTGTGCAAGCCTTCTACAAGATTATTATTACATATATTAAATAGAATAGGGCCCAATACTGACTCCTGTGGTACCCCACTCCCACTAGTGGCAGTGACCCAAACTGCGTGTGTACCACTAATAACCACCCTCTATTTTTCTATTACTGAGCCAGTTACTTACCCACTCACAGACATTTTCCGCCAAGCATTCTAATTTTACATACTAGCCTTTTATGTGGTACAGTGTCAAATGCTTTGGAGAAGTCCAGATATATGACATCCATTGATTCGCCGCAGCCAAGTCTAGAACTTACCTCCTCATAGAAACTGATTAAATTAGTTTGACATGACCGGTCCCTCATGAAGCCATGCCATGGTGTCATTTGCTTGTTTTCATTGAGGTACTCCAAGATCGCATGTCTTAGAAACAGTTTACCCATGACAGATGTTAAACTTACTGGCCTAGTGTGTCCGGGCTCTGTTTTTGATCCTTTTTTGAATATTGGCACCACATTTGCTATGCGCCAATCCTGTGGAACACTCCCAGTCAATATAGAGTCCTTAAAGATCAGGAAAAAAGGGTCTGGCTATGACTACTTGGTTCTCTTAAGATACGAGGGTGTATGCCATCTGGTCCGAGCGATTTGTCCATTTTCATCTTTTTAAGATGCAGCTCCACTTCCTGGGTCAGACAGGGCAATTTAATTTTATATTCTGCATTTCATCTGACAACTAATTTCCCTCAGTGAATACAGTGAAGAAAAAAATATTTAATAGCTTTGCTTTAATTTGCTTCCTCATCATCGCTGTCTGCAACTCCCCCCTCATCACGTAAAGGGCCAACACCTTCAGATTTATACTTTTTACTATTTATATAATTGAAGAAAATTTTAGGGTTAGTTTTACTCTCTTTGGCAATTAATCTCTGTCTCTAGTTTGGCTGCTTTTATTTGTCTTTTACATATTCTATTTTTTTCCTTATAGTTTTTCAGTGCTTCCTCACTACCATCCTGTTTTAGTGATTTAAAAGATTTTCTTTTGTCATTTATTGCTTTCTCTAAATTTTATTTAACCACATTGTTTTTTTCTTGTTCCTTACCCTTTTATTCCCATAAGGTATGTACATCTCACAATTAGAGTTTAGGATGCCTTTAAAAATATTCCATTTTCTGGCTGTATTTTTATTTTTGAGGACTTTGTTCCAGTTAGTTAGGCCAATTGCCTGTCTTATGTGGCTTAGTTCGGCTCAATCTTCAGAAAATTGTCCAAAGCCACGATTTTTCAATTGTCCTTTATACAGGGAACATTGTCATCCTCAGAAAACGCATCTACAGAAAGTCTTGAAAATGAAAGCCACCACTATATAAGCCTAAATACAGACTATGTAAGTCAGTGGAGGTCAAAAGGATGTGTTTAGGGCCTTTATTAGCTTCTGACTTTTTAATAGATATGGATTAAGTTGCCAGGGGAGGGCTGGTATTAGGCAAATTATCTGCAAGTATTAAGCTAACAGGCGTATGGTCTGATCACGTTATGTGCCCAATAGAAGTACACGTAGCCTGGTGGATAAGATCAGGAGAGATGGAAATAATCGATTCTAGGCTAAGAAGAGTGTGCCCGAGTTGAGTTTCTTTAAAGGGGTTGTCCCACGAAAAATATTCACTACAGTATTCAAACCAGCACCTGGATCTGAATTCTTTTGTAATTACATGTAACAAAAGTTTTTGCCTAGCCACTGAGTTATTCAATAATAGTAATCGTATCTGTTGTCTATATTGTTAGACTATAGACCAGTTACATGGTGTATGTATCCTGATATGACCACGATATTAAAAGTATTTGTATATGTTTAGTACATTGTACTAAAGACAGTGGCTCAGTTCTCCCTCCTCTGGCCCCATCCTTATGTTAACTGTCACATTGTGACATGCATCAGTATGTCCTACAGCTGGTTTGCTGTTTTTTTTACCCAATTCACTATTTCTACCATAAAATGATAATTACATACCGGCAATTTTGTTTTCCGGAGTCCATGACAGCACCAGGAGAGAGGGATCCGCCTCCCAGGACAGGAAAACTACACTATAAATTTGAAAGGAGCCTCTCCCCCTTCAGTAGTTTTCAGAGATAAGAGACCACCTTCATCACATCCGGACCAGCACCCATCTTCAGCTTACGGCCAATGTTTAACATAAAATAGCTATAAGTATCATAAAACTTTTTTTTTTTTTTTGCTGCACACCCAGTGAAAATCAACACCAATCACCAAAAATAATATAAGGGTAGAAAAATGAAGAAAAGGGAGGGTTTAAAGGGGTGCTGTCATAAACTACGGAAAACAAAATTACTGGTACGTAATTATCATTTATCCACATTTGGGTGTTATTTCCTCCATGCACCTGACCATGCTTGGGGATTCGTCAGCAATGGTGTTTTCAATACAGATCCTACACAAAGGTTTTGAGTATGACGAGTCTAGCTAAGCTTTACAGATACTGCATTCCTTGTGGCATGTTTTAGAGGTCGCTTTTTTTTAGGTTTGTCTGTCATGGTTACACCCTATGGAAACAAAGCCTAATAAATACAAGATATGAATGTAGATCACTTACATTTCTTCAGGCCCATACTCACAATCATACCACAGGCGCAGGTGCTTAGGGTTTTCTCCAGAGCTCTCCAGGCCTTGTAGCCTTGGATCTGGAAGGGGCTCCACAAAGATCCCAAGGGAGGCTTGGCTGTATGGTTCCTCAATGGCACAATCCAGGAGCTCATGGGATGCCAGGAACCTTAATCGAGCACCTATCCCCATATACTGGGTGCTCCTACGCTCCTCATTTCCTCCTAGGGGTTTGAATAGCCAGCTTTTCTTAGGCTCCAGCCCCCCTTACTGGGCACTGGGGAGCGGGACGCCTGCCTGTAAAGCGCTTCTTTTACTTTGTTGCTGCTGTACCTGCCGCGGCGATCCCGGTGAGTACCACCGGGCTTGCTGAGCTGCTATCCCTGCTCCTCTCCTGTTCATGGAGCGGTATCCGGTTCCCGTCTCCAAGGTGTGTGGAGCAGGGAACTCACCCAGCACACACCACTGCCCAGCCAGCCTGCAGTCCCAGGGAGAACTACTCCCCGTGTTTCTTGGCAAAATAAGAAAACCTGTAGGTTGTCCTACCCAGGACAGGAAACCACTGAAGGGAGAGGCTCCTTTCAAATGTATACCTGTGGGTTTTCTGTCCTGGGAGACGGATTACTCTCTCCTGGTTCTGTCATAGGACGAAGGGATAAATAATGCATGCATAATTGTCACAATTATGATAGATAGGCAGCATCTATGAGACCTATTAATGCTTCCAAGCAAGCTAAACTCCTCAGCACCTAATGGTAACCAGTCTCATTCCTGGTTGCTGTAAAGTAACACCTATGCCTTTATTTGTCAAATCTTGATTCACAAAATGTCTTTAAAAAGGGTATTTTTGAGTTTGGATGTGACATTTAAAAGAAGGCTGCAAGGTCATTACAGTAGCAGTACACTAATACCAATTCCGTTTTTGTTTGTCGCACAGTTGCTCCCTATGTGCTTCTCCTCACTGCAGCGAGAGGAAATGGTCTCAGTTGGAAATGGTCTCAGTTGCCCATGTCGGTAGCAGACTACCGTTCCCATTATGTATTACTGACATCCATTCCTGGCTGTTCTCCTCCCCCTGTAATCTCCTGGCTGCTGTAGAGGAAATCTCACCTTCTCTTGGGCTTCTTATATTGGGCTCCCTCTCACACATTAGTTTCTAATTACAGCCTCCTATAACTCCTAGCGCTGAACCTGAGCGTGCTCGACCATCACGCTGAACTACGGGTAGTGGTCCTGGGCAGTGAACTGTAAACATCACATTCTGGATCAGTATACGATGAGTGTGCGAAACTACCCCAAAGATTGAATTACTATATACTGAGGATTTTTACAATATGCTGTGTACTTTAAATAGGAGTTACGTTTTAAATACCAGAATACCAGAAGTAGGGGTGCACTTTATTAAGATAAGGCATGTTTCAAATAAAGCAAAGCAAATAAATTCAAAGGAATACTCAGTTTGTGTACCCATTTATCATTTATTCAGCATGCCTTTTTCCTACCCAAGGAAAAAGACTTGAAAGTTTTTCTAAAAAGAATACCACAGCTTTAGTATCCGGTATTACTATGGAAATCCTAAAACAGGTACAGATAATTAAAAAAACAAAAACAAAGCAAACCATTCTGGAAGAGAAAAAAAAAAAAAAAAAAAATCAAAAAAATGCTTTAGGGATAGCTGATTAAAGTCACATACAAAGACAAGTTCATATTGCAGGATCATATCAAATACACAAGTATGGTGGATGGCAGCTGTATGTCAATACCCAAGAAGATGGTAGTCCCTACACGTTTACAAATGGATTTAGGGAGAAAAAAAAGGAATAATTATAGAAGCTGAAATATAAAATCAAAGATCTTTTAATACAGAAAATCTGTCCGTGGAAAAAGTGTCTTCATTTCAGGACAAACCGCATCACAGAATGATAGGAAAGTGGCTCCCCTTAAATAGCAACTTAAATCAGTCTAATCCAGTGATAAGCTGCCTTTCTCATCTTTATTTTCTGCTCCACTCTCGTCTTCCTCAATTTCTCCCTCCTCCCCGCTGAACTTGTCGTGAGCCCACTTTGGGCTGGTGCCCGGCTTTCGAAACAAGAACCTCCCCCTTCCACGAGTGAAATTGGCGCGGCCTCTCCCGCGATTCACCCATTTTTCCTCGTTTTCCCTTTCCCGGTCGTCGTGCTGCAGAGAGATGAGAATGGATCAGGTCGGGGGTCTGGATACTGAAAGTCACTGTAATGAACGGATGTCTCCACAAACTGACTGTCCTTTAGTCTACGGCCGCACCTGAAAATGAACATGTCGCTATAAAATGGGAACCATCCTTTAAACTGACTTTTCCTCCACATATTTAAAGGGGGTTGCCCAGTTTCATGGCATTAATGGCCTATCCTCACGACAGGTCTTCCATATCAGATTGGTGGTGGTTGGGGGTCCAACTCCCAGCACCCCCACTGATTAGCTGTGTTAGGGATGATTACTCATGTGAGCGCAGAGTCCTCTTCAATGTTTACCTGCACACTGACTATATTGTAGCAGCAGTGCAATTACAGTTAACTATACCATTCAAATGAATGGGATGAAAAGCTGTAGTTACACTGCACCACCAATACAATATAGACAGTGTGCAGGTAAACCCTGGGGAGGATGCAGTGCTCGCCATGACTCCAACAGCTGATTGGTGAGGATGCCTGAGCACTACCGATCTGACGTTGACGACGTATCCCAAGGATAGGTCATCAATATTATGAAACCAGACAACCCCTTTTAAGGGCAATAAAACAGGAGCAACAAAGACACATATGCACACACACACACAGCATTCTGTGAGAACCCATCTTGTTTTCATTAACAGAAACAATTACAGTTCTGTGTCAACTAAATAGGTCTCAGGCATTCATACATTGACAGGGTGGTAAATACGGAGAATTGGGTGCACTACCCTTGTACAAGTTGCTGCAAAGACATAAAAGGGACAATGTTTCTCCCTGCAAACACTCACAAGCAAGCATGGAAACACACCAAACAAACACTCCTCTAGTGATACCAAGGGAAAAAGGAGCAATACATACCAAGTAATACTTCTTGCTTTTAGGGGTGTATTCTGGATCCCATTCTTCATCCCGGTTGCGTTTCTGAAAGTCATTGTTGTTGTTATTGTTGTTTCCTGAATAGGCCCCCCTGCTGTTCCATGGCCGTGTACCTCTTGCTCTGTATTGCTGTTGAGACAGGTTACAAAAAGTTAGCATTTTCTTTTATCATGCAGTGTTCCCAAGTCAAACTAGTAAGTAAAACTTACCACAAATATTTCACATATTCATTTGGTTTTACAAAATATATAAAAATCTAAACTTATGATGAAAAACCCTCACACATTCAATACTAGAACACTAGTGCAGTCTATGGATTTTTTCAGGACACGGACCTATGCCCCGGACACGCAGCTAAATATGAAAGTGCTGGGAGCCTTCACAAGGCTCCAGGCTGCCATGGCAAACTGATTGGAGCCCTGCAATTTCTCTATGCGGGCTCCTATCAGAAAACAGAGGCAGTTCCCTCCCTCTTTTGCTATTGACTGCGGCATCGGAGTGGTTAAATGACCAGGAACCTGGTCACTGCCAGAAAGTGCCTGCTGTATTATACAACCCGCTATGTATGGAGCAAGGTCAGCATGAGCCCGCCCCATACAAACTCTTAGTTCTCATGATGGACAGGTATGTCATGGCAAGTTAAGGGGTTACAGACTTGGACTTTCAAGTTCCAGCTAGAAGACAGCAATGTATTTTAGTATCTCTTAAACTACTGACTACCTTACAGATTAAGATAAAAATTAGTATCTGCTCTCTAGGGGGACCCAGTGAGTGACGTCACTACTGTGACTACGTGCTACACGTCAAGCTGGTTGAAGTGGGGAGACCTGTGGTCCCCAAGGGGGGGCAATGGGGCCTGAACAAAATGTTAAGGATCAAGTAAGCATGATTCCCACCAAGGAGTCCAGCCATGCTGAGGGGTGTGCAGAAATGGTCCGCAGGGGTGAACAACCCCAGCAGTTAAATGGTAAAGTACAAATTCACAGTGAAATCATGCAATTAACTTTTTTTGGTACACCTAAAGAACTACTTGACATTTAAATTTATTGCGAATAAAAATGAAGACCCTTAAAGGACATGTCCAGGATTTCAATATTGTTGGAGTTTCTACAGAGCTGTTCCCAGTCACTTCAATTGGAGCAACGCTGCAATTACTAGCTCTGTCCATGACAATAGATAGTCCTGATGCTAGGCTACTCTGCAATGGCTGATTAGTGGGGGTGCAGGAAGTCAGACCCTGCCCAATTAAGGTAGTGATAGCCCATTCTAAAGTTAGGCCAAAACTAAAATCCTGGAAGTGCAGTTCGATGAGGATGAGTGGTAGTGTTCTCTATAAGCACAACCTACACATTGTAAATCTTTATAAGCGCTCTCAATGATAATGTTTAAAAAATATATATTTTCCGTTTTCCAGCAAAGCATCAATGTGAAAGTGGAATTTAATTTACAACTCTAGCACAGCTCAATATGTTTGTTTCCCAGGAGACAGGAGTAGCTTACAAAGGTTCCTCGAGCTCGTCCTCGGTCACTAGTTCCTTGGTATTCCTTGTTTCCTAAACGTGCCTTTTCAAAGTTTGAGGAATTTTCATCCTTGTCTTCATTCTCAGTAGGGAATTCATCCGTACCCGCTGCCCGCACAGAATGGGAGGAATGTGAAGAGGAGGAGGAAGAGCGGGAGCGCTCACGCACTTTCCTATGTTTCCTGTAGGACAGGGAAACCGTTTCAAGACTTGCATATACTTAAACATATCATAATTTCTTGAAACCGTTGAAGAGTTAGTGACATTCACCTATAGCACCCAGTGCTGAAAAGTAGTTTTAAAGATACTTTGTTTTCCTTATAGCTCAAGTGTATAATATAAATGTATATTATAAAGTAAAAGGTGAATTCCCATTTGGGACTTTTACAGCGTATCTACAGGATAGGTCATAAATGTCCAATAGGTACTGGTCCCACCTCTGGGAACAGCTCTTATTCCCATCACACCTGGATGCTCTCTTCATTGACCTGAATAGCATTACTGAAAACAGCACAGTCAGCACATTTTCAGAAGTGCAAGCAAAGAGCCACGCATACCGCCACCTGTCCATTCATAGCAGGACACTGTTCTTTACATAGGAGCGGGTCCCATAGATATGCCATAAGTTTCCCAGATGAGAAAACCCCTATGACATTTAGATGCTTAACACCATTTAACCAGTTCCCGACCGCCGTACGCAGGATTGCGTCCTGCGGGCGGCCGGGATCTTCTGTTTGGACGCGCCGGGGCGTCATCTCGCGAGACGCGAGAGTTCCTGTGAACGCGTGCGCGCACAGTGAAGCGCGGCTCGAGAGTTGGACTACAGCCTGCCAGCGATGATCAATCGCTGGCAGGCTGTAGATGCGATATAAATCGCATCAAACAGCTATATCAGACGCTGTTTTATGAACAGCGTCTGATATAGCTGCTACCTGGTCCTCTGGTGGTCCCATTTTCTGGGATCGACCACCAGAGGACCAGGTAACTCAGTAAAAGTTGCACCAAACACTACATTAACCCCCCCCCCCTCACCTATTAACCCCTTGATCACTCCATCTAGACCCCTGATCACCCCCTGTCATTGATCACACCCCTTGTAAGGCTCCATTCGGACGTCCATATGTGTTTTGCGGATCCGTGGATTCACGGATCCGTGGATTCACGGATCCGCGGATCCGATCCGCGGATCCGATCCGCGGATCCTCAAAACACGGACACCGGCAATGTGTTTTCCGCATTTTGCAGATCCGCACATTGCCAGAACTATATAGAAAATGCTTTTTCTTGTCCGCAATTGCGGACAAGAATAGGACATGTTCTATATTTTTGCGGAACGGAAGTGCAGACTCGGAAGCGCGGATCCGTAATTCCGGATCCGAGCGGGACAAAGTCTGTCCCCATAGAAATGAATGGGTCCGCAATTCCGTTCCGCAAACAGAATTTCGGACGTATGAATGGGGCATAAGGGTCCCTTATCACCGCCAGTTAGTTAGCTACTTGTTAGGTAGCTACCGCCCAGCCCACCGCACCGCAGTCACTGATTTTGGCAGAGATTTTTTCATCCACATTGACCGATGCGAATGAAAAAATCTGTGCCGTTCATTTTTTTTTCAGCCCAGAGGCTGAACGGAAAAAAATCTCATTACCCGTATGCTCAATATACGGAGAATCGCAGAAACTCCTAATGCTGGCCATACGTGTAATGATTGCGGAGACCCTCAAATGCCAGGGCAGTACAAAAACCCCACATGTGACCCCATTTTAGAAAGAAGACACCCCAAGGTATTCCGTGAGGGGTATGGCGAGTTCATGGAAAATTTTATTTTTGTCACAAGTTAGTGGAATATGAGACTGTAAAAAAAAAAAAAAAAAACAATTTCCGCTAACTTGTGCCAAATTTTTTTCTGTGAACTCGCCATGCCCCTCACAGAATACCTTAGGGTGTCTTCTTTCCACAATGGGGTCACATGTGGGTATTTATACTGCCCTGGCATTTTAGGGGTCCTAAAGCGTGAGAATCCAAATGCGTAAAAATGGCCTGTGAAATCCTAAAGGTACTCATTGGTTTTAGGGCCCTTTGCGCATCTTGGCTGCAAAAAGTGTCACTCATGTGGTATCGCCGTACTCAGGAGAAGTAGGGCAATGTGGTTTGGGGTGTATTTTTACATATACCCATACTGGGTGTGAGAAATATCGCTGTAAGCGACAACTTTTTACATTTTTTATTCAAAGTTGTCAATATACAGAGATATTTCTCTCACCCAGCATGGGTATATGTAAAAATACACCCTAAACACATCGCCCTACTTCTCCTGAGTACGGCGATACCACATGAGTGACACTTTTGCAAGCAAGATGCAAAGGGGCCCAAATTCAATGAGTACCTTTAGGAGGGCATTTTTACGCATTTTTCTTCTCACGCTTTAGGGCCCCTAAAATGCCAGGGCAGTATAAATACCCCACATGTGACCCCATTTTGGAAGAAGACACCCCAAGGTATTCGCTGAGGGGCATAATGAGTTCATGAAAAATTAAACTTTTTGTCAAAAGTTAGCGGAAAGGGAGACTTTGTGAGAAAAACAATAAAAAATCAATTTCCACTAACTTGTGCCAAAAAAAAAATATTCTATGAACTCGCCATGCCCCTCATGGAATACCTTGGGGTGTCTTCTTTCAAAAATGGGGTCACACGTGGGTATTTCTACTGCCCTGGCATTTTAGGGGCCCTAAGCGTGAGAAGAAAATGCGTAAAAATGCCCTCCTAAAAGGTACTCATTGGAATTTGGGCTCTTTGCGCATCTTGCCTGCAAAAAGTGTCACTCATGTGGTATCGCCGTACTCAGGAGAAGTAGGGCAATGTGTTTTGGGGTGTATTTTTACATATACCCATGCTGGGTGAGAGAAATATCTCTGTATATTGACAACTTTGAATAAAAAATGTAAAAGTTGTCATTTACAGAGATATTTCTCTCACTAAGCATGGGTATATATAAAAATACACCCCAAACCACATTGCCCCACTTCTCCTGAGTACGGCGATACCACATGAGTGACACTTTTGCAGCCAAGATGCGCAAAGGGCCCTAAAACCAATGAGTACCTTTAAGATTTCTACAGGCCATTTTTATGCATTTGGATTCTCACACTTTAGGAGCCCCTAAAATGCCAGGTGAGTATAAATACCCCACATGTGACCCCATTTTGGAAAGAAGACACCCCAAGGTATTCCGTGAGGGGCATGGTGAGTCCACAGAATTTTTATTTTTGGCACAAGTCAGCGGAAATTGTTTTTTTTTTTTTTTAATTTTGTTTTTACAAAGTCTCATATTCCACTAACTTGTGACAAAAATAAAATTTTGCATGAACTCACCATACCCCTCACAGAATACCTTAGGGTGTCTTCTTTCCAAAATGGGGTCACATGTGGGGTATTTATACTGTCCTGGCATTTTAGGGGCCCCTAAAGGGTGAGAAGAAGTCTGGAATCCAAATGCGTAAAAATGCCCTGTGAAATCCTAAAGGTACTCTTTGGTTTTAGGGCCCCTTTGCGCACCCAGGCTGCAAAAAGTGGCACACATGTGGTATCGCCGTACTCAGGAGAAGTAGGGCAATGTGTTTTGGGGTGTATTTTTATATATACCCATACTTTGTGTGAAAAATATCTCTGTAAACGACAACTTTTAAAATTTTTATACAAAGTTGACAATTTACAGAGATATTTCTCTCACCCAACATGGGTATATGTAAAAATACACCCCAAAACACATTGCCCTACTTCTCCTGAGTACGGCGATACCACATAAGTGCCGCTTTTTGCAGCCTGGGTGCGCAAAGGCCCAAATTCAACGAGTACCTTTAGGTTTACATGGCGGCTCACAATTTAGCCCGCCCAAAATGCCAGAACAGTAAACACACCCCACAAATGACTCCATTTCGGAAAGTAGACACCCCAAGGTATTCACTGAGGGGCATAGTGAGTCCGTCTGAGATTTTTATTTTTTTGCCAGAAGTTATCAGAAATTGAAACTTTTTTTTTTTCTCAGAAAGTGTCAATTTCCGCTAACTTGTGAAAAAAATGAAATGATACATGAACTCACCAAGCCCCTCCGCGAATACTTTGGGGTGTCTTCTTTCTAAAATGGTGTAATTTGGGGGATATTTATACTATCCTGGCATTCTAGCACCTGAAGAAACATGACAGGCGCTCAGAAAGTCAGAGCTGCTTCAAAATGCCGAAATTCACTTTTTGCACCATAGTTTGTAAACGCTATAACTTTTACCCAAACCAATAAATATACACTTATTGGATTTTTTTATCAAAGACATGTAGAACAATAAATTTAGAGAAAAATTTATATAGAAATGTAGTTTTTTTTGAAAAATTTTACAACAGAAAGTGAAAAATGTCATTTTTTTGCAAAAATTTCGGTAATTTTTGATTAATAGCAAAAAAAGTAAAAATGTCAGCAGCAATGAAATACCACCAAATGAAAGCTCTATTAGTGAGAAGAAAAGGAGGTAAAATTCATTTGGGTGGTAAGTTGTATGACGGAGCAATAAACGGTGAAAGTAGTGTAGTGCGGAATTGTAAAAAGTGGCCTGGTCATTAAGGGTGTTTAAGCTAGGGGGGCTGAAGCGGTTAAAAACCACTGAACCAAACTGATGGGAGTCTGTTAGGTCCATTTTGTGTATGAACCAATACAGCTGGTTAGGGGACTAAAACACGTTATTAAGATGCATGCACAGTATCCAGACTTCGATGTAAAAGGACAGTGACACTGCAAAATGGAGACGTCAATCAAGGACATGGGGGCACCAATGGCCAGGGTTTAAGGACGAGACCCAGAGATGTCAGGCTTGAGATGCATCACAGTTCATTTTCTCAGAAATGGCATCTGTGCCCATTAATATATTCGAGTCCCCTACACTGCCCAGTTATCAGTTTAATACCAAAAAGGTCCTGACAGACTCCCTTTGAAGTGCCCAGTGGGTGAAATAGGAAAAACTTGCAAACGTCAATACACATACTTGTGTTTTTTGGAGGACTTCTTGGGCTTCTCTGGTTTCTCGGGTGACCTCTCCCTGGAACGGCTTGAATCTCTGGAATCCCCAGAGTCACGGGAATGGTCACGCTTGTCCTTATGTTTTTTGCGGCGTTCAATGTCCTGCCGCAGATCTGATGGCTCTTCTCTGTATTTTCCCTCTCCCTAAGGTAACATAGGAAAAAGGTTACACTAGAGATCTGTCAAACTGAAGTACAAAATGGGAGTTTTTTTCTGTTAGTGACTTCTGTCGCATTAAGGAGGCAGCATCTATTTTACTCATCACTTCATTAAATACAATACATTTGCTGTATTTACCTCGTCAGTTACTGAAATATACAGAGGGCTGTAATCCTTTTGCAATAAACTAACATTTTCCAACACAACATGAACAGAAGTGTGGTTAGAATGCATTCATTTCCACGATAAAAGATCTGGCCAAGTTATAGAGAGAAATGTTTAAAAGCATAAAAATGCAGCATCACAGAATGGCACTCAAAAAATACAATTCCGGGGGGGAAAAATATACAATTCTGGAGCAGCTTTTTAAAGTTTCCCCAAAAATCAAGGGCTCTTAAAATTCCTGCAATCCACGTTCAAAAGAAAAACATGAAGTAACTATACGAAGAGTCCTAGTGTCATTTTCACAAAGTATTTAAGAAAAGCAAGTGCAAGACTGTGTTCCCTGAGAAAACCTTCAATCTGAAGTATTCTTTACAGAGTTGCTGTAAATTGGTATTAATCATTTCCTTCAATCTGTCTTTGCAGAACAATTATCTGTAATCGTCTTCTAGCAGGTTTTCAGAAATGAGATTTATTGAAACACAAGCCGACCATACACTCAGCAGATCCGATGTGTCCTGGGCCTCCCTATTCACTCCTGATAACAGACCTCAGAAAGGAGGGCAGGGGGGAGGGATGAGATTTGTTGGATTCACCATGGCAATCCTTTGATCCTGTGGGAGATGAGGTGCTGCTAGCAGGATCTTCCCAATGAAATAAAAATACACTTCCTCTCAGTCGTGTGTGCATGGCCGCTCAGGGGAGAAAAATGGCCGTGTGATTCATCAGCAATCACTGATGATGTTAAAACTAATTGTATTTTACTTCATACAATGTTTAAAAAAATGCACCAACTAGATCTAGCTACATAGCTTTCTGAAATAAAAATACTTTCTATTTTAACCACTTCTTTACCAGTCCAATTTGGGGGCTATCACTGTAAATAACTACTTTCTCAGCCGACCTACATGTATCCAGGGGTGTGGAATTTTATTTTTTTTTTAAAACTACTTGTCGAAGGACTAAAGCGGGGGCTCCATTTACTTGTCCCTCATGACAATCTAATTGTCCTGATACAAAAATTTATTTAATAATAGATCTGTGACATGGAGGGGGAGAGAGGTCACATCTCTCCCCCCTCTATTAATGTGTAAAAACCATTATGCTCACCTGGTCCCGTCTGCAGCAACTCCACTTCTCTGTATGATTCTGGTATCTTGGGCTCCCAACAAGTTGTTTGATGACCTGGAAAAACTCAACCAATCAGTGGCCACAGCTGTCTCATGTGTCAGGCCAGTGATTGGCTAAGCAGGAAATCCCTGGCCTGACACGTGACACAGCTGCAGCCACTGATTGGCTGAGTGTTCCCAGGTCCTCAAACAACTTGTCGGGAGCCTAAAATATTATGATCATACAGAGGAGAACAGCCGCAGCCAGCCAGAGGCACGCAAGTGATTTATTTAAATTTTTCCTCCCCCTCCCTTCAGCCCTGCTACTTGCCCGAAGCAGGGCTAAGCTACCAAACAAACTACCTGCCCGGCGCCCGGAACTGCGCATGTCCCGGGCGATACATATTCCACACCCCTGTGTATCCGATATTGTTCACAGGACACTTAGACCTTTCTTTTGTACCATTAGGTGACAATATTTTTAAAAAGTTACAGAAAATGATACTTTTTAGACATGAGCGAACTTTAAAAAAAATAGTTTGGCGTTCGGGTTGTGGTAATCGCTGCCTCCCGTTATGGATTCCACTACCGCGGACTATCCCGACATATGGAATCCATAAGGGGCGGCTTCCACGAACCCGAACTGTTGAAAAGCCGAAGGACCTGGGGTGACGTCACCGTCATGTGATCAGTGCTGAGCCACGCCCCCTGCACTGATCACATGACGGTGACGTCACCCCAGGTCCTTCGGCTTTTCAACAGTTCGTGGAGGCCGCCCCTTATGGATTCCATATGTCGGGATAGTCCGCAGTAGTGGAATCGATAACGAGATGCGGCGATTACCACAACCCGAACGCCGAACTATTTTTTAAAGTTCGCTCATCTCTAATACTTTTTTTTCCTGTTACAAAAAATTTCAAGAGAAAACATTTCTAAGACCATGGACGCTATTTGTGTAATTTATCTACTGGTTGGGCCCATGAGTACATTTTTGAGGCCTCTTATTGCTGGGTTTATAGTACCGTACTCCAAGTACAGATGTTGTACAATGCCAAAGCATTAGAAACTCCAAAGTGACATTTTATGTTGGCCCCCTAATGTATTCATTTCAAGCAACTTTGGCCATTTTAAGCTTTTGGGTTTTATTTATTCATTTCTGCCCACCTCTGAGGTGGACGGCACATGCTTAGTTCCATCCTTCAACTGACACCAACCAATTCTACTCTTAGAAGCTGCAGCAGTTACAGGGAGAGAGCTTCAGGAGAAAGCGCATGCCCTCTGAGAAAGGACACACCCCCTGAGCTGCCAGCTGCAGTAGATCTAGGAGAGCAACTGGTGGAATGAATGACGAAATCTCTGGTTCAGGCCTCATGCACACGGCCATTGAATGGGTCCGCAATCTGTAGCTGCGGTGCAGAACGGAGGCACAGAAGCACTACGGAGTGATTCTATGGTGTTTCTGTTCGTGCTTCCGCACCGCAAAAAAATAGAAATGTTCTATTTTTTGGGATGCGGACGGATCATGGACCCATTCAAGGTGAATGGGTCTCGATTGGTCCTGGCCGCTGCCCGTGCATTGGGGACCACAAAAATTGCGGTCCCCAATGCACAGAACAGCCGCACAACAGCTGTGTGAATAAGGCCTCAATGTGAGGTACAGTGCTGGTTCTAGTTATGCAAGTAAGATTGTCACCTACTGTATGATGTCCGATTTCTCATTTTTATATTTATGATGGGATAATCCTTTTAAGGCTGCATTCACACAACCGTATGTATTTTCGGTTCCGCATGTCCTCAAAATCATCCGCAAAAAACAGATGAGGAAAAAAAAGGGGAGAGAATAAACTAATAAAAATACGGAAACGGATCTGCAAATTGCGGATGACATACGGAAACCATTCCGTATGTAATCCGCAATTTGCGGATCTATTCACTTCTATGGGGCTGCGGAACGATTTCTGCGGACAATGATAGGACATGCTTCATATTTTTGCGGAGTATAAATGCGGAACCACGGATGCGGACAACATACTTAATGTTGTCCGCATATTTTATTCACCCATAGGAATGAATGGGTCCGCATTTATTCCGCAAAATGCGGAAAGAAAAAAAAAAAAAAGTACGGTCGTGTGAATGTAGCCTAAAAGTGCAGCAGAAGGTCTGCCTACAGCAGAATTCCTACTTAAAGCAGAGCGTGGTGTACGGCACTGGGCGTCTGCTATGTCAGTGTCTATGACCAGAAGAATAACCATGGCAATTGTCAGCCAGTGACTTCTGTCATAATATTTATTGGTATTCATGCATTCCTGTGTAACTTAATCTTCTACCAGACAACTAGACAAAAGGGACATTTCTAAATTATCCTCACCTGGGGTGCGAACCATTGTTTAAGGCTAGGTTCAAATATGCAGCCAGACTTTGTTTTCTGGTCGAGTATAGGAACAAAAAACAGAATTGCCAGATCCAGCATTTTTGTCTCCCCAGTGGTGCCTGAAAGATCCCACTGACTATAAATGGGGCTCGTCGGGTTTCTGGTATGGATGCCAATGGAATCTAAGATGGAGGCTCCTTCTGGAACTCAGCCACAGACGTGAACCTAGCCTTAATATTCTACAGACACAAGGCCATCAAAATGGTTGTAAATTAATTCACTCTTGTCATTTGGGCCTAATTTAGGTATATGATCTCCCTACCTGATAATGTGTAATTGTGTGCAATTATACAAACCCACCTCTTCTTTCCGATTGGTCAGCCAATATGCGATTCCTTCGCTAAACACCAACAGGTGAACCAATCACACAACCCGAAGGAAACAATGGCTTAAGAGACTTGACCGTGAAGAAATGACACAGCCTAAAGGGTTGTCAGAGTTAAATAAAAACCCTGTCGGCAACAGTGAGTGTAAAAAAAAATTTTTTTAAGTCATTGTTGCCATTTTTCTCCTCTGCTTCTTGCTCCCTTCCTCCCAACTAGGATTCATTTCTCGGACTACAGCAGCAGAGGCCCATGCACACCATGTCATCGCTGCCGCCAATCGCTGTCCTTAGCGTATACTGTTCTTGGCAGCATGGCGACCTGGGAGGTACACGACCTCAGTTCTGAAAGCTTGATGCTGGAACCAACAGGTGGAGCAAAATGGTAATTTCTAACCTATTATTTTTACATGATTATTGTGGCAGCCATCTTGCTCAAGTCGCTATAGCACCAAAATAAGAAAACATGGTAGAAAGTCGGGTCACGTGCTGACAAATGCAAAGGTCACTGTGCAGGGAGGGTGAGTAGATAAGCTGGGACTATTGCCTACTGTGAAGGTGTTCTTTCATTGTAATCCTGCTGCGATGATTAAGAGATGATTGCTGAAAAGTGCTCTCTACAGAACAGGAAGTGAGAGCCTATTATGAGGCTTGGCAGCCAGTGCAAAACTGGCGATATTGCAATAGTTATATATATAGACACAAAAAAATATATATAATAATTTAATCAGGTGCCCGCAGCATAGATGTTAAACAGAAGATTCGTACTTACCCCGCTCCAAGCTGCCACAGCTCGCTCAATCTTCCGGTCACAACACTCTTTATATTTGGCTGCTTATGGGCATGGTCACATACCCTGCTGCAGCCAATGATGTGCTGCTTGTGGCCACATCACCGATGAGTGACGCATGTGACCATGTCCTAGGCAGTATGAATCTTTCGTTTCGGAGCGCAGGCTGCGGGTACTTGATAAAAAATATATTATACTAATTTTCACCGGAAAACTCCTTTAAAGAGGTTCTGCAGTTATTTTAACCTGATGATCTATCCTATTCTCTGTTTGAGAAGGCAGCGGCACTGGCAGTAGCGCTGCGGCCTTCGAGTGAACACAGCTTAGCTCTGCCCAGGCCAGTGATACTAGTCATGACGTCACTGGGCCTGCGGTAAACAGCAAGAAGGCCACGGCGCTACTGCCAGTGCCTTCTCAAACAGCTGATCAGCGGGGGTCCCAGGTGTCGGACCCCTGCCGATCAGATGCTGATTATCTATCCAGATGATAGATCAGTTTAAATTAACTGCAGAAACTCTTTAAGAAAACTAAAACCAGATCACAGGTAAGTCCAACCTTTCACTTTTTTTCCTAACAACGTTGACATCATTGTACTGTTCCCATTAGTAATAAAACATTTTGGCTGAAGTAATCTACTGGAGACAGCACCATTTTGCCTATATGCTTTTAGGTCAAACTTTACGTCCTGAGTAGATGGGATGCAAGGTCAGTGTCACAGCAACACAGTTCATTTAAAGGTAACAGTCACCAGAATTCTACCACTTGGCGGGTGGAATTACCACTGATCAGGGCATGCAACTGGCTGTTATTAACAAAACGTGTCTGGTATACAATAGAGTGATATACTTACAAGCAGAACCCAAAAATACATTAGGGTCATTTGCTCATCACTGGAGATTTTGGTTCCAAAATTCCTTTGTCTTTCAAGTTCAACCACAATAGACCTTGGAGTGATTTCATTTTTACCATATCCTAAACCACTTCACAAAGGTTGTTGATATATAGATTTTGATTTATTAAACATTTAACAGTTTGCAGTTCATTTTTTTAGACATATTTCACATCCTTAAAAGAAAAACACAAACTTAAGTAGAGAGCAAGACAGTAGCATTTCTTAAAGATAGAAAAGACCTAGTAGTTTGAAAGCTTTTAGGTGAAAGTCATAAAAATTGAGTCTTTACCTTGTGGCTTCCTTCTTTTGTTTGTTTGCCTTCCTCCTGCAAAAGCCCATGTTTTCTAAAAGCACTAGGAGAAATGTCAATTCTCCTGTACAAAACGTAAGAAAAATAGATGGTAAGAGAGAGAAGCGGAATCTACTGAAAGCAGAGCATCAGTGCAAGTGGTGCAACATGGGAAACGCATCGTATGGGTGGTACCTGTGAATTTCTGGACTCTTTCGGCTTTTTGACGGTTCCTGTTCTTTTGTTTTCTTTAAATAAGAGGAGAAACGCTCACTCAGGGTCATTGTTGAGGGACCAAAATGGTGCTCTGTTGAATAATGGCAGAAAAAAAAAAACTGACTTGTAGGACAAACTATCCAAACGCAAGAGCAGCAATTCCCTATTTTCCATACGTGTGCAATTCTACACGACCATGTTAATTGCACTTGTAGAGCTTTTTATTACTCCGGTCCAGCACAACTCCACCAGATAAGCAGGGCTATAACAAGATTTCCACTACATGCTTTACAAATCGTGCGGGGCCTGCAGGTCCGAAGTCGCAATTTAACGCACATCTCCAATTTTGGGGGCTTTAATCAGCATTAGTTTATGATGAATTCCCTTGTGGTGCTTAGTGCCATTTCATAGTAACTTTCACTTCAGATTCAGGGTAGATCAGCAGAGTATGTGATTAATCAAATCCTGTATTCAGGGGCAGAAACCCTAAAGAACATTCAGTAGTAAACATCTCGAGCTAGAAGAATACAGTCACATAGAGCAGAATGTATTTATCATATGACACACATCAGAAGGACAGAGCACCCACCCCCTGCCTCTACTACTCTCCAAGTTACGAGGAAGCTAAAACTTCCTCGAGTCTAATCTCCTGACGTTTATTTCACATGATGGACGTTACAATACAGAACAATTTCTATACATGCATATTTTCTAGCCAGGTAGAAAAGGCGACTCCGGTATCCTCAGAGGCACGAGTGCAATATATCATTCCAAACTGGAGAATAAGTGAAACTTCTGAACCAAGCCCTCCTCTTAACCTCCCATGTCAGGCTCTTCAACAAGATGTAGAAGACGACATTTCCCATCAAGCCCATTTCATGAGGTGGTGTTCATTCTAGATATTTGCTAGGCACAGTATCTCCGTATTCAACAATCAGAACTCATTGGGATATTTGATCTATGACCAGCTTTAGAAATACTTGGCTTCTTTCTTCCAGAAACAGTGCCACCCCTGTCTACAGGTTGTGTCTGGTTTTGCAGCTCAGCTCCACTGATGAGGGCAGCGGAAGCCAATAACAGACAGGCAACCATGGCTGATACTTATACTTCACATTAGGACAGGCATCCTCAAACTGCGGCCCTACAGCTGTTGCAAAACTACAACTCCCAGCATGCCCAAACAGCCTACAGGCATCAGCCTAGAGCCGGGCATTGTGGGAGTTGTAGTTTTACAACAGCTGGAGGGCCGCAGTTTGAGGATGCCTGCATTAGTGTATCCTAAAGGCACAGAACACATGTTTTCTTCACTTATCTGGAGCACACTATTCTGGTTAGAAATTTTATAAAATACGTTAAAAGAAAAATAAATTGTTAGACCTGTAGAAATTGTGACTAGAACAGTATTGCAAAAGTGCAGCAATGTGTGTGAACCCGGCTTCAGAAGGGTTATCCACCTTCGGGGGCCTTCTGCTAGGCCTGCAGGGGAAAGCATAGTTACCTGCCACAGGGTCTCAACTCCATCTGTACCCACTAAGCTCTTGTTTGTCAATATGCAGTTGTATAGGTGTCGTGTGCAGCGGTGACGTGTCCCCATGCGTTACGTCAATGAGTCATGGAGACAAGCACCGCTGCAGCAGAACATGCCACTACACAGTCAATTCAGATGTTCACAAGCAGGAATAAAGCGCTGCAGTGGCAGGCTAAAGGAGCTGGAACCCCGCAGTGGGGAGCAGGCAAGTATGGTTCTTTCCGCAGATCCTGGGAGGAAGGTTTAGCTAAAAGGCCCCCCGAAGGTGGATAATGTACTGCTAACTCAGAGTATGTACACACAAATATAGCCTCTAGGCAAGCCTGCTCCCTTCTCCAACTGATTGCACACAAATATTACAGCTTTTTTAGGTAGTTTACCTTTAACATGATGCACAATGGTCACAATGTGTTGGGCAAACAACTCGGATGGGCTGCGTTGAGATTGCGCAGACTGGATGTGCTGGAATATTGACTTGAACTCCTGATCTTTCTTGTTGCTGTGAACAAGGTCTCGAGACAGTTTCCGCTCATGAGTCATTACTCCACTCGGACTGCGGTTGTGAAAGGGGAAACGAAAACAGGAGTTTCAATTAACAAGAACATTCATGCATATTCGGGGCTTACAGAAAGAAGGACGATGTTATTTCACTTTATAAAGTTATGGTAGCACGTTTTTAACAAACCCTAAAGCATCTGTGTACAAATTAATAAACTGAGCAAAACTGGAAATTTTCTGCTCCGTTTCCATTTATACCTGAAAACTTTGCGTAATGCCAGTAATAGAAATGTATGAACGGTGATCTGCTATAACAGCCAAGGTAACCCATGCTGGTGCCAACCAATGAAGGACCTCTACTGTAAGGGAAACTGTCAGGTGCACATCATAAGAGGGAGAGAAGCTGCGCATGAGCAGAATTTCTGATTAAATTCCAACAGGACTCCTAGGAGAGACAGCGAATCCTGATTAAGGGGGTTGTCCGCTTTCTGGTTAGTGTTGACCAGTGTGTTTTTGAGATGATTTGATGATCATTACTAATATAACCTTTGTTGAAATTTTGCACCATTTTCTATATTTCACAAGATATGCCCCAATGTTTGCCAAGTCTTCAGTGCTGTCCACACTGAGGTCCTGTCCATAAAATGGCCGCTGAGGGAGGGTCATGTGACCAGGCAAATCACCTCTATATGAGGTCTCCTCCATTCAAATACACGGCACCTTCCATCTGCACTTGTACTGTTGGGAGTTTAGTGAAGGGCGTTTGAATGGAGGAGACCTCACATGGAAGTGATTTGCCTGGTCACATGACCCTACATCAGCAGCCATTTTACTGACAGGACCTCTATAAGGACATCAGAAAAGACTTTGTATATAAGGGGCATACCTTATGAAATATAGAAAATGGTGCAGAATTTTTAATAAAGGCTATATTAGTAAGGCCTTTTTCACACGACCGTATGGTTTTGTAGTCTGCAAAAAACAGATCAGTTTTTTTTTTTTGTGGATGACGTACGTGTGCATTGCGTTTTTTGCGGAACAGAACATCTGTCCCCTAATAGAACAGTACTATCCTTGTCCGTGATGTGAACAAGAATAGGACAAGTTCTATCTTTGAACAGAAAAACGGAAACGGAATGCACACGGAGTATATTCCTTTTTTTCCCGGACCCATTGAAATGAATGGTTCCGTATACAGAACGCAAAAAACAGCCCGTACACTCACAAAAAAACGTTCATGTGAAAGAGGCCCAAGTGTCATGTAATCATCTCACGAGCACACTGCTCAGCAATAACCAGAAAATGGACAACCCCTTTAACCCACCTACACAATATGGTTCACAGCTCTCCTTGAATAATGGTCGTTTCACACGAGCGAGTCCATTGCGGGAATTACACTCTGTGCGTGATCCTCCATTGCGGACTTGCAGGAGCGCATGGTATTATACTGATTTCTAATGCTATGTGCCTCTGCTTGACCTTACTTACAGCTTTAGGTCACCATCACACTGTAGAAGGAAGATCATGCAGAGGCACATAGCTTTATAAATCAGGATAATGCCCTCCAGAACAGCGGGTCACACTCACATGCGGAGCGTGATTCCTGCTATGGACTCGCTCGTGTGAAACAACCCCAAGTGTGTGTACAGAGAATGCTGTCAATCATCCTATGTGGACACGCTTTCCTCCGAGTGCTGTCAGGTTTTACAGATTTCTCCCCAACTCCTGCTCCTAATCCTAGAAGTTTGTATATGACAGAGCTCAGCTCTGATCTCTCCATCCTATTCTGCAGATAGGGGGCAGCTAGAAGCACCTGCAGAACTCACGTTAAACATAAAACCACGCTCTCTATAGCAACTGATCAGTATGCTACTATAACTTCTGGTAAAGTGAAACCTTGGAAAAAGACCCTTGAACTCACCGTGCAAGATCCTCATCAAACGAATCTAAGCGGACACTAGGACCTGTTTCTCTGCTAACAGAGAAATTTGATTTAGAAAATGACAGGTCTTCCTTGGATAACTGTTTCTCCCTGCTTTCTGAGGATTTCCTTGGTGGAGGAGACTCACTCCTTTCCTTTGATGCCTTGAAACTTGTAACCTTAAAATTCTTTTCAGGGAGAAACCCTTTATGAGCAAACTTTGAGGCCTTCTCCTCTTTCTTGGATTTTTCCGCATACAGCTCATCCTCCAGGTCCTCTGACTTTTTGCGTTTTTCCTTAGTGCTTGGAATGAAAGACAACTCTTCCCATTTGGCTGGATCATATGGATCTTGACTCTTGGAATCACTATCAGAGTCTTTCCTTGCTCGGCTCTTTTTCTCCTGCTCTGCCTCCTCTTTTGCATATCGCAGTTCGGCCAATTTCAATTTCTCCAGCTCCTCGCGCATTTTATAGCGTTTAGGGGACATGCTCTTTTTATAAGCCCTCTCTAGCTCACTCATCGCAAAATCGGTAGGGCTGCTACGATCTTTCATTTTCTCCAGCTTTTCCTTTCCATTCTCTTTCTCCAGCTCCAAGGCCTTATTTTTCTGTTCCTCCATGAACCTTTGGGATTGAGAAAAAACAAAAAAAACACATGGATACCTTCTAAACAACATACTAAAAATACAAGGTATTATACCCAATGCAGGTACAAGGGATGATTATTTTTTAAGATGTAAGCCTAGAAATGTAAAAATAAAAATAAAAAATCCCAGTAACAGCATCTAGTGCCCACCACGGTACACAGATTTTGGGTGTAATTTATGGCCCACCAGGATGACATCAAAATGACTAACAAAGGCACATGGTTGGAAAACACAATTGTGGTGCTACATCACAAAGCTACCGCTTAAAGGCAACTCCACATGAAATAAAACTGGCTTGAAAGTAGTGGGAAGGCATGGAGACAACAACCAAAAGCAGCAGTTCTACCTTTATATCAAATGTGCTACGCAAGTCATTGGAGTATTAAGTATAGCTCAGATTAATAGAGGTTTCAAACTGATTTTAGATATTAAGACTGAAGAATATAGCGCCACCAGGCTGCCAGAAGTTGAGTTGCACTTAATTTAGCTTCATTATATATAAATATATATATATTTTTTTTTTTAAGCGAAACTGCTGCTTTAGGATTACATGAGAATGGAAATTGACATGAACCCTATCTGAATGCAATCAAAAACAGATACTTACCACTGCTCGTCCTAAACTTAGCTTTGGATCTTAAGACAGATTATGCTTTTTATCCAAACTACTGCAGTCACTGTACCAAGCTGAACTGAGTAGGTTTGTGGTTTTTTTAATTTTTTATCTCATTAGGTTTTTTTGGTCTGAATTCTAAGACCATGTGATATATATTTTGTTCCTCTGCTTCGGATCGTTTCTCTTAAAAAGAACAGAATATAATGCCTCAACCAGGCAAAAAGAAAAAAAAAATTATAATTTAATGATGAAAGAGGACTTAAAAATTGCCTGCACACTGTGAACAAAATAAAAAGAATATAGGTAGATATAAAAACAAGCGTATTAAAGAGGAGACACAAGGATTAGGGTAAAGCCTCAACAATCTACTGTGCTTTAGAACAGACTTTCCATAAGAATTCGAATATGGAATTCCTTTTGGAAGGATATAACAAATGAACAGTATGCGATTTACAAGTTGGGAAGCAAACAGAATGTTGGGTTATGCCCAGTACGGGAATACAAGCCCTAGAAACTAATAAAGGTAGTGTGACATAAGCATACAGTACCACTCCACCAATGACAAGAGTGAGGTGTTGTGCCCAGGATGAATGCGGCAGTAGTCACGGATGTGCGCGTCCGCCGAACAGAAGGTGAGTACAGCACTAAACTATCTGCCGCAGTCCCACAGTGTTGAGTGGAGCAGCAGTGTGCATGTGACCACTGCTCCATTCAATCCAACACCTCATACTTGTGACCGTGGGGGTTTCAGCGGTCAGACCCCACACAAATCAGATACTAAATTATCCTTTGGGTAAGGGGAAATATTTTATGGTGGGAAAACTCTTAAGTGTAAATTCTGGGCAGTTCATTTAAAGCCACAAAACTACATAAGAAGCCAAGTGCAGTGGCAGAAATGTTTCTGGTATCTACAAAAACAAAAAAAAGTAGAGACTGACATACAGTAGCTAGCCCTCAAAACACCTTGTACAGCAAAAAAAATAGCCTATGTAATGAAAAGGCATATTAAAAATGTTTTGCAAACCATACGGTCGTACCATACCACACATATGGTCAAAAAAGCCAATCGCGGGGCACGTGAATATTAACTTAATTGAACTTATAGTACAATTCCTTCAACTGAATACAAGAAGTCTTGAGAGCCAGCTACTATATATTCCTGTTTAAAAAAAAAAGGGGGGGGGGGGGCAGCATTGAAGGGAAATGTCAATGAGTAATACGGAATGGAATAAAAATGGTTAGGCTTCCATAGAATATACCTTTTATATCCAGTTCCCACTGGTGCAGTCATGTCTCCAGATCTGCCCTCTTCTTTTTGGCTACTGCCGTAAAGTGAACTCATTGAGGGCGGGCTCTTGGTCAAAGGACTCTTCCTTGGTGGACTCAAGCTATGCTCAAATGGGCTTTGACGAGAAGATGCCCTGAAGGAACTGCTACTCTGTAAACCAGTGGGTGAAGGTGGACTAGGCTTCTGCCCAGGACTTGGCCTAGGAGAACAGCGTCGAACCACCACAGACTGAACAGAGCTTTTAAGTGTGGGTGCACGTTCCGAAGGACTGTGTTGAGTTGCAGGGCTTTCATCATAAGCTTCCATGTCCTGCCAGGCTTTACTTCCTTCTTTGCTACCAGGATCCGCTCCTCCAGATGTTGACTGTTCCTTTGATTCGTCATCTGATACCTGGGCGGAGGATCTTTGATCCTTTGAGTGACTCTTCTTATCCTTTTTTGATTTACGTCTAGTTTCCACTCTGCTGTGATTGGAGGAAGACCTAGAAGATGAAGACCTTCGAGAACGATCAGAGGATGACTTGTCCGAATTTCTTGAATGGCTCCTGGACCGAGGGGACACAGATCTCCTCTTTGGAGAACGTGAACGAGATCGGGCCCTGCGAGGGCTATATGGTTGGCGGTTGTAATTTTGCCAGTTGGGGCGGTGGTAGTTTATATATCCGCCACGATTATGCTGACCACGTGGATAGAATCCTCTACCACGCCCCCGGAAATAGTATGGTCTTCGATATCCTCTATTGTGACCACGAAAGTCACGATTTTGGTAAACTCTTGGATGGTTCCTATCTCTGTTATACCCAGGTGAGTAGGATCTTGAGCGTGATCGTGAACTATGGGGGAGGGAAAAAAAAAGAAAAAACAGACACGTTAAGACCGATAAATATATTGCATGCACACATAATATACAGTATATTTTTGACTTCTTGCAGTCTTTTTGTAAGTCTAACTTACAGAAAGCATAAAAACCTGCATCATGTTACACTGCTTGTTCTGTAACCCTTTGTGCTCACAGCTAACACATTTCATGGCACCCTTTTCATGCAGCCTGAAATAGGAGCCTTCCTTTTGACAGGTTTAATCTTTTGTTTTTAATTCACATTTTGCAACAGAAAAGCACCTTGAAATACAGATTAGTACGGCAAACAATTTTAACTTCTGTGAATTGTTTAAAATTAGAAACATAACGCTAAATCCCACAATGCCCATGTGACTTACCCACTTTCCAGAAGTTTCCATGAGGCGACTAATGCAGCATTTAATAAGCACATTTGTGTGCGACATTTGTACAGAAGTAACCCAAAACATGAAACGCTGCATTAACACATGGCTTCCAGATGTAGAGAAAGTAGAAGTAGAAGCAAATTACCACCAGCAACACTTCAGCAATGACCCCGGCCACCAAACTGTTTTGCCTGAGCTCTGCTCAGGCTTTAAAAAAAGTCCAGTACAATTCAGCTCAGGCTGCATTAAAGGGGTACTCCGGTAGGTACAAGTTATCCCCTATCCACAGGATTGGGGATAACTATCAGATCAGTGGGAGTCCTCGTGCTAGGACCCCAACCCACAAGAACAGAGGCCCCAAACCCCCTGCAGGCCCCTTGCTGCTCCCCTAAAATTACCGGAGTGGCACAGGGCCCCCGTTCCTGAGGCAGTGTATGTGTATATATCTGTACCTTAAAAAAAAAAAAAACACCACCTGGATTTAAATAAGCAAATGGGTAAGAGCCTCCCAGTTAGTCCGGTAAAGGTTCAGAATGAGCTGACTACCTGAATATACTGAACAACCAGTTTTTGGATTTCTTCTCTCCCGATGACGCCGCATATTCCAAGATGACAATCCCAGGATTCATCGGGCTCAAAATTGTGAAAGAGCGGTTCAGGAAGACACATGGATTGGCCACCACAGAGACCAGACCTGAACCCCGTTGAACATTTTTGGGATGTGCTGGTAAAGACTTTGCGCAGTGACTTTGACAAGTTTCCTTTGGCAACATCATAATCCCAGTGACCGAAAGAATAAAGTTTTCTTGTTATTTATAGCACACATCCAAAAAAATAAATCCCACCAAAGGGACCTACAACTAGTCCCACAAAATTCAAGGTCTCATAGCTAAAGGCCTCTTTCACACAATCAGTATTTCACACAATCAGTATTTTTGCATCAGTATTTATAAGCCAAAACCAGGAGTGGGTCCAAATCACAGAAGCAAAAATATGATTTTACTATGTGAAACAGGCCAAACTGGAAAAAAAAAAAAAAGGGCAGGGGGGGAGGTCTTTTCTGCTGCAGCTAAGGGGGCGTGTCTCAGCGCTACCCATCAAAGCTCAGGAGGCAGTTGAACAATGAAACTGAGCATGTGCGGCCCTCTCAGTGAGCAGGACAAAGAAATAAGAAAAAACAACAACAACTGCAGGTGGCGCTGTACAGATACATTTTATTGTATAGCTCATTGGCTAAATTTTTAATTACATGCAATTACAAAAGTATTTAGATCTAGGTGCTGGTTTGAAAACTGTAGAATATTTTTGTGGGACGACCCCTTTAAATATTACATAAAGTTACACATGCCAAAGGCCGCTTTGTTCTGGTACTAAATTAATCCTGGGCCCACAGACTTAGGGGGAATTTTGGCACAAGGGTTGTATCTGAAGTCAGTTTGGCTGAGTCTACATTGGTGTACTTGTTCTCAAAATTTATCACAATGCATGTTATTTAAATTTGATGCATGTTTAAAACATAACACTTTTCTAGAAATTCTACAGCAGTTTTCGTGTGCAAGCACACGTTTGCGTTTTTTTTTTTTTTTTCCAAAGTTGATAAATTTGGATTAAGACTAAAACAGTTAACCACGTTTCAAAACTGGAGTTAGTGGTGGAAAAAAAAATATTAAAAATTGCACAAGTGAGCCTAAAAAGTAGCAAAGCCCATAATTTGCGACTTTTAGCTCCTGGATTCTGAATTCTCCCCAATTTGTAGTAAGCACTAGGATTTCTACGATGGATGCGTGTCTCACAGGTCCATCGTCGGCATTCAGCCATTGTGTCGCGTGCTATACTATTATCAGCGCAAAAAAGCTATAAGTCAGCCAGACTTCAAGTGCAAGTACACGGCTTGTAGTCTGCCGAGAAAAAAATAATAATGGACAATCTGTCCTGTGTAAGTATGCCATTAGGTAAGGGGTACACATTTTTACCCAAGTACATTACATGGCAGCTGTTCATTTATTATTTCAGGTTTTCGAGGGGTCAGTTTGCCAGCCTGACCCTTTTAGTTATGTGCAGCATAAATTATAATGTAAGTAATGTCTTAGTGAACCAGAAAAAAAAAAAAAAAAAAAAATACTCCACATTTTCCACCTCCCATTTCCATGCAAGTGCTGCAGCTAAATAAACATTCACGGCTGTCTTTTGCTGCAATTTCCAACGCCTTTATTTTTACACTCAAATAGTTTACTATAATTCTAAAAAACACATTAAAAAAAAAAAAAAAATATGATGAACCTAGCCTTCAGTTGCATTCACACGTGGAAGTTTTCAGAACTTGCATTAAAAAAAGAAATAAATAAAAAACAATAAGGTGCAGTATGCTGAATGATCATTGCGATGCGGCTCGGTTCATTTAAGTAACCAAGCGGAACAATGAAGGAAGCTACGGTATATACTGCCAAAATCTGTGTTGTAGGACACCATTGCCTAGAAGTGGGTATGATTTTTTTTTTGTAGTCCTGACACATTATAAAAGTTAAGCATTCTTTAACAAAAAAATAAAATAAAATCTGTAGGAACACGAGCTGAAAAACTGTACACAACTATAATTCCCTATACGCTCTAGAGAATATTAGTCGCAGATGAAAAGCTACCACCTTGTGCGCAGATGGCGGTTCTTTTCGCCAGTACCCAGACCCAAACTCACGCCACATCTGAATTACTGCAATCTCCAATGATACCTTGTGAAACCATTTCAATATTTTCAAATACAGAGGATTTTTCTGAAATTTGGAACATTTGACTTGCCTTATGACAGTCTAGATTTTAACGTTAAATATATAAAACATATACAGTAACTAGTTTCTAGAAACAAACTGTGCCAAGTATGAACACCGCACAATATGCAAGAATATGGTTAAATAAATAAAAAACGGTAATAAGGAGGCCAGCCAACAAGCTAGTCCTACACAGCCTTTAATAGACCGCTGCTGAACACGACTGCTTTAATAATCCAAAAAGACAACAATTTAACACTGCAATAAACTGTGCCTCGCACCAAATAAATGCCACGTGGATTTACAAGGGGCTGAAGTGCTGGCATCTCTTTAAATAGGCGATAGCCTGAAACTATATGCACTGAATGGTAGTGAAAAATACAGAAATGACTAAAAATGTCTCAAAATGCATACATCGAGAGCGAGTTTAATACAAACTGCCGAGTCTAAGTCTACAACCGGTTACATACATAAACTGGACAGAAACGCGATAGCCTCGCACAATAAAATAAATCTAAATCAATACACATTGGGGAGGATCCATAACTTTTCCATGCCGTAGAGGACTAAGGGTCTGCGCAGAACTCTATAAAAAGACTCGCATATCCATATACCCTTATTATTGCTGCATGCAGGTAATCGGAGGACTGGGCTTAAAAGGCATTAGCTCAAATCCCAGTTCTTCTTACCTCTTCTTTGATTTCATTGGATTCGAGTTAGTGCTACCATCAGAGCAAGATCATGTGCCGGTGAGCTGTGCCGCTGCTGGGGTCTACGCTGAAACTGCAGGCTTCAACCGAGCGAGTGGAAAATACACGCTGGAGAGCATCGCTTACAATGCCCAGGGGGATTTCGGCTATGAACAGCTGAAGATCAGGCAAGCTGTACCCAGAAAAAGACGAGTAGGGAAGAGGGGAGAACTTCAGCAGCTTCCTGAGCCAAGACGATGCTGTAGCAGCTACTGGCAAACCAAGAAGAGAGGGTGGCACAGAAAGCCTAACGCATGTCACACACTCCACAGATACGAGGAGGAGTTAACTGCCTAGAAACTCAACCACCAAGTGCAGATACCACAGGGGACTGACACTAACAATTTAAAGCACTTGACATTAATGGCAGATTCAAGGGAGCTGAGCCTCCGCCCGCAAGATTCAATTAAATTACCACGTGTCTCCCAGGGAGTTCTCCTGTCCCTTGTGAAATGTAACCTGTAATGTGCTCCAACACGGCAAAGATCATCGCATCCAGCAGCGATTAACCTCCACAATACAGGACCACTGGTATCCCTAAATACACAGTAATCATTTACACTGCGTGCCACTTAAAGTCCGGGGCCCCCCTGCCGCTTCTGCTCACATACCAGGAGCAGGTGACCACTCCAGCCAATCATTATCCTCAGCAGACCCGCTTCAAGTTGTCAGGCAAGATCGCCAAAGCGGTCACATGCAGATTCGACTTGTCATCGCTTCTAGGATCTAGCTGGATCGGCAGTACATTTAAAGGGGTTGTCCCATCTCTCCACTGACATAGTGAGAAGGGACCAAGCACAGAAACTGCCGATTGGGCCAGCTCGCCGCTGTTTCTGTAAGTAAAACGGCCATGAACGGGAGCTAAATAAACGGCATTTCAGAACAAGCTACACCGCTTCACTAACTCCGCAGTGACAGAAAAGCCCTAACGTTGCTTTGAAACTGAAAAGCGGAACAACCTCTAAGAAAAAAAGGGCTGCATTTTTCTATATTCAAGAAAATTTGCCTATTTTTCTCTACAGCAGGGATCAGCAACCTCCAGCCGCTCTGAAACTACAACTCCCAGAATCCACTATTCACTTCTATGGAAGTTGCAGCCGGGTAAGTGTGCATGTTGGGAGTTGTAATTTCAGAGCAGCTGGAGTGTCGGATAGGTCATCAATATAAGATAGGTGGTGGCATGACATTAGATCCTGGCGTTGGTGGCTGCTGAAAACGTCACCGTTCTAATATTTATAGCCTAGCCAAAGTATAGGTCACTAATATAAAAAAATGGGAAAACTACTTTTAATGTTGTAGAGTTCTGAGGTCATAAAATTCACCCTTCAACAATTTCAGCCGCACTTCACTTCCTCATCTCTGGACACAACAAAATATGCCAGGAAAGGCGCTCTCCGCAAATAACAGGCAGTAGCGGTGACCCACATAAGCCAAGTGAATGCCCGAGAGGGCCCATCATGGAGTCTTCTGCCCAGAAACATGATTTAGGCGCCCGCATGAATGACTGTCTTGCTCCGATAAATGAGCGGTTTTGCTAGATCATCGGGTGATTCACGGCACCTTTAGACGATCAGATTATTGGGATTGAGCATTTTTACAAACGTTCATTCCCAATAAATAGCCTAAACGCTAGGCCATGTAAATCCAGATTAAGCCTATTATGGGGATCAGTGGCCTGCGGGATTTTAAAATTACCCTTAAATAAAGATAAAATCTTTAATTATGCCATCAAAATGCAAAAAATAAAAAAAAAGTTACCTATGTTTTTATGGTAAATATATAAGTCATTTCCTGACCATACATAGCCCTTACACAATTAAGTTAGCACACATACGACTCCACAATACCTGCACCGGCATCCCCACCTATCTTATTAGTATATTTTTTCACTTCACTCACTGTAAGGGCTCTGTGCCCGAGTTGTGAGCCGCAAATAGTGGTCCACAATGCACAGGCACTCCAAATATACAAAGGTAGGCACGAAGCCAAAAGCCCACTGGAGTGCTTTGTACAGTTTCCGCGGGCTTCCGATCTGTGCGTCCACTCTGCAAAAGATAGGACATGTCCTACACTATGTGGTGCAAAGGCACAAAAGCCAAAAGCCCACTGGAGTGCTTTGTACAGTATCCGCGGGCTTCCGATCTGTACGTCCACTCGGCAAAAAGATAGGACATGTCCTATCTTTGGCCCTATCTTGCAGACCCATTCAAGGCAGTGGGTCCGCATCCACAGCTCTTACAATAGCCTTTCCTAGAACAAGCTCAGACAGCCGAGATAAACGGAGAACATTTTAAGACTTTTGTATAGACTATGACCAATGGTGAGGACCATGCATCGTTATGTTCAACCTAGTGTGGCCCTGGAGACTGAGAAGTCCTGCATGTCACATACACAATGCAAAAATGTGACTTCACTTTTACATTAAAAAAATAAAAATATTAAGAAAACATTTACCTGTGCCTCCGTTTGCGAGAGTGAGAGAGAGACCTGGAACGGGACCTAGACTTAGAGAATGAACGAGATCTTGAACGCGATATGGAGCGGGATGAACCCGACCTTGATTTTGACTTTTTGGACATCTTTCAAATGCCAAGCAGTCCTTTTAGTGTGATCTAAAGAGAATTTTGAAAAACATAATTAATACAGCAAGTCAATAATACATACAATAATGTAAAAAAAATTAAAGCTTTTTTTATACAGCCAAAACAATTGAGGTTATAGTAAATCAAGAAATAAACACATTACTACATATTTTAGGATACATCCACGTGGGATGTAGCTTGCCGCACATATGTTGCAGATTCTGCCATGGTAAGAGATGCAGCATGAACGGAATTAAATTCTGCATGGTAGCTCAATTTACGCTGTAGTTTTTTTTCTGTGTGTGGATAAGAGTTCTTAAAATCTCGTCTGTTTTGCTGGTACTGTAATACGATGCGGATTTGCCAGATGTAAATCTGAGGTGGTAAATCCGCAGTCCTGTGTGGAGGCACCCTTGGACTTGTATCTAAACCGTTACTATAATATAAAATGTACTTGGCATATTCAAGAACAACCTGAACGTACACGTGTCCCCAATCAATCCTCATGTCTAATGAGTAGTATTTCCAAAGTCAATACATAAATGACATTGCCTACTAGTATGGGAAGAACACATTACTACAGAGGCAAAAAAAGGGGATCCGGTGTCCAAGAGGCTTGGCAGCCTGCCATACTATAGTATATGGTTCTGTTCCCATGTGCACTGTGGCTTCCTCTTATACTGGAAACCATCATATAACCACCAGTGGTGCCCAGCGGACCTCATTAACATCAGAAGTGACAGCAGAATGCAGCACTTTATTTATGATGCAGATGTGACAGAGCCTTAGGTATATGCACGCGGCAGTATAGTTTGTAGCTTGTGCGCTAAGATCTGCATGTGTTACTTGCAGTTTTTGGTCCCGGATTGGCCCAGATCTCACCCCATGTATCACAAAAGGTAGAAATCTGCACTGAAAATCCACAAACAACTGACATACTGCAGGTCATTTTCTGCATAGTGCAAATAAGATTTAGAAAAATCACGTCTACGTAGCTGGTAGTGTATTGCACTTCAGATTGTACGCGCCTAATATACATTGTGTGCATATACTCTTAAAGGGGTATTTCCCTCACAGACAATGGGGGCATATCCCATTGTCTGATAGGTGTGGGTCCCAGAGGTGGTACCCGAACCTACAATGAGAACAGAGCGGGGAAATGAACAGAGGGCACACTGCACATGCGCAGCCGTGCTCCATTCATTTCCATGGAGCACTGGTTCGACTATTTCCGCCTGTCCCATAGAAATGAATGGCAGCAGGGGCTGCACGTGAGCGGTGTGCTCCCATTCACTTGTATGGGCGCCGCGCTTGGTGGTGGACGGACCCTGGGAAATCCGGGCTCCTCCAGCCACAGCTCTCCCTCCCAGCTCCGTTCCAGTTGTAGGATGATCATTTTTTGACAAGTTGAAAGATGTGGTTGAACGAGAATCAAATGTTTTCACGATCGCGAGTAACTATTACACACTAGAAAAATGATGTATAGCGAACGGTTATGGATTCGTCTAATGCCCCCTTCCCGTCACTCGCCAAGCGGATTAGTTTGATGTTAAACAATTAGCAGCTGAAGCTGGTCCGTCCCCTATCAGAACATTTTACAAGCAGGGTTAGATGAAATATTTACTAACTATCACCTGTTTAACAGCTAATCTGCACTAATCCCGGGTTCCTTACGCTGCAAGTTATTATAAGAGCACAGCTGTAGCAAAACAGATCTAGTAGTCAACGCACGGAGAGCATAAGCTTTCAGAGGTCACACCCCACCACCTAGGGTGAAGACTGCTTTCCCCAGATTGGCATTTTCGGGGTGATCCAAGTAGTTTCAGAAAGATGACCTTTATATCCGATCAGCCTGACATGTACTATTCCAGGACTAGAAGAGCCCATCTGCAGTGGTTCTCTACTTATTTACGGACTATTTGGAGACCCAAGCACTTGTAACCTGGTTTTAGAACCTCACCCCTCCATCTATAGTATATAGTCATCACAAGCTTTTCCTCCTCAAGGTTTCCTCTTCTTTGAGAAATAAGATAGAGTAAGAGCGCGTAGTTGGCAGCAGAAAATATCTGAGATATTCTTAAGGCTTCTACAAACGTTCCATGGCCGCCTGTACCAGAAAAGACTAAGTAATCATCATTTGCCAGCTCTTATAAAATGTATTAAAGGGGTCATCTGCAAAAAAGTTACAGATCAGGTTCCTGGACCAGGAGTGGCTGCAATGAGCTTCTGTCCCTCTGGATGAGCCCTACCATCCCTGCATTAGATAATGAGAACTATCCTAAACTTTTCCTATGGTGGCACTACAGAAGAATTTGGTTCCCCCGCAGTTTATCAGCAATCCCTAGAGGCCCCGGTAATACAAAACCCTGCGATCATCTTACTGTCTGGAGACTTCAAAGGATTGGCTAAAGTGGCAACCCCTTTAAATCCAGGGTCACATGTATCTGATGGGTACTGGATGATTGATAATCAGGATCCTTAGACATGAGCCATAGAAAAGAACCTCATATTAACATTTACTTCTAGGTAAACTATGACTTGAAGCCCAAAATAAGTTGTTAATACCCATCCTGTCGTATTTCTGCTCCTGACACCAAGTTCCACATTGTAATGCCCTTCTGTCCTGGATCATGTTTACAGGATAATACCGTCATCTTTTCCTCACATTCAGGAGTCACAAATGTGTTAGAGCTGGCATTTCATCAGACTCCTCGTGACATTGACAAGTAGTCCATAAGTGAAATAAGGTGCCCCCTCAGTCACGCTGTAAATACCTATTTGGGAGGCCTTTGCTCCCTGGAGTCCAGCCGGCAAGTGTAAAAGCAGCAGGTGAAAGAGAGACCTGTTTATCAGCTGGAAACCCTAGAGACACTGGCACCCACCTGAGGACGGGGGTGGAACAGAGGATTCCTGGGTCAGAGCCAACAAACAGAGATAAGCCACGTCATATTACTGCCAAGGAGCAAAATCAAGCATGTGACCAGTATTCCATAACTGCGCCACCTAAGGGTTAACAGAAGCCAGCAGCAGCACAATGCCGTCTGTCCGGTTTGGATAAAACAATGCGCAGACGTTTCCAAATGATGGACAGCCTCATGACTTTCTGTTCTGGCTGCCTGCACATGAAGCGGATCACCAGCAAAGCATGTTATGGACACCACTAATCTCATGTCCACTTTGCTTTTCACTTAGGTGCAGACATTGGATGGGCGGATTTTAGAATCTGCAGCATGTCAATTGTTCTTGTGCTGTTTCCTTGTGCAGATTTCACCTTTTTAGATGGAAAGATGAGATCTGTGGAAAAATCCATCAAATCCACACCAAAAAGTGATAAATACGTTGCATTTTTGGTACAGAATTCATGAAAAAAAAAAAAAAAATATATATATATATATATATATATACATATACACACACACATATATATATATATATATATATATATATATACACACACACACACACCATTTTATAGACCCATATGATTTATGTAAAATATATGCATATACACATTATATGCAATGTATTACATACAACACATACACTATTTACACTATATACAGTATATATAATCACATACATGACAAGCATTAAAAGAGGAGACTGGTCTGTAGAGCGAGAATGGAAAGTGCACAGAGAAGAATGTAAGGCAATCATGTGCCTGTCATCTGTACAGACAGGGGGAGTATTTTCATTTTTGGATCTGCAGGATACAGCCGGAGGCACACTATGCCGGTACAAGTAACTAAAGGTAAAAAGGTAAGTAAAGGCCAAGTAGCAATTCTCCAAGTACGTACACAGAGTGCTCCAGCCTTTCGAGTAAGACCCACCGCTTTCAATGACTAGGAGAGGTGACTAACTTTACAAACACACTTTGCATAGTAGAATGAAAATTCCCAGGAAAAACGATTAGAAAAGGGAGATCAGCGACATGACCGACATGAGGACAGCCCCAAACTTACAGTGAACCTAGAAGCAGGAATGATGCGAGATCCTCGCTAGCAGAACCAGAAAGGTCAAATTTCCTTCCTGGTTTCGTCTCGAGAAGAGTTTTGCAAATCTGCCGAGTTTTAACTCCACCCAGCATCCTATCGGAGTAGTAGCACAGCTTGGGGGCTATTATAACAAAGGAAAGCTGCCATTCTTCAGGGAAAGACGCAGTCATGGGGTTCTCCAGCTTTGTAACTAATTTCGGCTCCCTACTGGATGTGTGAAGGGAAGCACACTTACCTGCTCCCCCTCTCCACAACTGCATTCACTCCGCTCTAGTAACCACTGAATGGGGGTTATGTGAACGGCCACATTGCCCCTCAAGTGGTACGTCACTAGGAGTACAGCGGAGCAGGCAAGTCCACTTCCCACCACGGGTCCAGCGGGGGAGGCAAAGATTTGTTAAAAAGCTGGATAACCCTTTAAGATTAACAAAAAATATATAAAGTAGATTATACAGGGTGGCCCACGAATATCACCAAATCAAACTGCTTAATAATAAATCTGTCTTGGTTGTCCAGAGGACCGATTTACTATTAGGCCGTTTGATTTGGAGATATTGGAGGCGGGCTGCTTTTTTGTGGACCACCCTGTATATAAACTTGCCCTCTGAGTATAATATAGGCTACAGTAATAGATTATAACCATTTGATAAAGCAAGAACTGCGCCATTTCAATTTATCCTGCACGCCATCCCTAGAAATATGCTAGTCAGAGGAAAACGTAGAAAATTATGGGGGGAGGCTTCATACTATTTTTGCTAGCAAAAACCTCACCGACAAACGAGCAATGCAGAATCCCATATTGTCGAGGTCTAAATGCAAGTGGAAGCTACCATTGCTACATTATCACGGCACGTTTTACAGTGTAAAACCTGGTGGACTTGAAATTCTGCGCTGCGCCTCTTCGCTTGGAGATATAAATCTGCAGATTCCAGCTGTGGGGAGTGTCGCTCTCATACAGTACTTGAATGCTATCGTTTAGGTCATGAGCTTACACCCACACCACAGTACGCTGTGAAAACCCACTACGCGCCATCGAGTGGACGGCACTGGACTGTGGTGGGGACGTCTCCAACCAAACGCGGCACCCCAGATTTTTTACAGTGTGAGTTCAGACAGGGCGCACATTTGCAAAGTTGTTTTTCAACATTTTATAACTTTTTCCTTTTCTTTTTAAAAACAGAAAAATGTAGATCTGTTTTGAATGAAAACCTAGTTTTTCTGACACTGTAAATGTATAGGGGAAGATTTTTACGTATTCCTTTTCTGAGAAGGTGAAAAAAAAACAGCAATTCACTTTTTTTTTTTGACGTTTCAAATTTTGCGGCATTTGCCATGTGGTACAAATGTCTCTCATTACTCTGTGCATCAGTATTATTGAAGGGATACCACATTTATATGTATTTTTAATTTTTTTTTACTACTTTTGCACAATAGAAGCTATTAAAAAAAGAAAAAGCTCTTGTTTTTGTGCCTCTATATCCTGAGAGCTATAACGTATCACACGGCCCCGCGCTGGAACAATACAGCTCTGTACACCGAGGTGAAAGGGGATATTTTCCACATCAAACAGGAAGATAGGAAACCTCTTGAGAACTCCGCCGGCCTCTCAGGATTCTGGAGAAGCCATTAGAAACGTGTGAACGGACTGATCAATGTGGAGCATGCACGGCGACGTTCCCTGCTGTTTGCCCACAACAGCTGTCTCCGCACAGAAAGAGTGAGAAAGCAGTAATGTACTGGCTCGTGTAAGCATGGCGAGCTCATCTAGCAGCACTAAACACATCCTCACACTGCACAATTGGGCAGTATTTTGCTTCCGGGACCCTTAGAATGAAATTACTATTTTTAGAATTTTTGTTTTGAATTATGTCTAAAATTATCCTGCAATTTTCACAATTAGATCTAATATGTCATGATTTCCTGTTCTGTACAGGTAAGGGAGAGTTCACATCACTGTTATTTTTCAGTATATCTGGTCAGAACAGAAAAATAAATAAAGATCCTGTGCAGCAGTTAAGCACTTTCAGCATCCGTTTGAGCCACTTCTGTCTGAGATCCGTTTTTTACACACAAAAAAAAAGGAATGCATTGCACTCTAGCCCCCCCCCCCATCTAATCAAAAAAAAAAAAAAAAGATCTCAGACAGAAATAGCTGAAATGGATGCCAAATGTGCACAACTGATGTTTTCTGTTCTTCTGATGGACCGTTGATGTGAACTCACCCTAACTTGTCTGCAGTTTTCTCCTTATCATCACAGGCAGAATTACAATGACAAGCATCACCTCTATAACACGGGATCCACCGTTCACAATAAGTGATATCACAGCTTATCAGCTCCCTCCCGACTTCTGCACAGGTCACACAGCATGTGTAGGAAACTATTAAAGGGGATGTCTCACGTCACTAAGTGGCATTTATCATGTAGAGTAAGTTAACACAAGGCTCTTACTAATGTATTGTGATTGTCCATATTGCCTCCTTTTCTGGCTGGATTCAGTTTTCCATCACATTATACACAGCTCATATCCAGGGGTTACAACCACCCTGCAATCCAGCAGTGGTGGTCGTGCTTGCACAGTATAGGAGAAAGGACCGGCCTCTCTGGTGGCCAGGACCATGGGAGCGCACATAGGCTAGTTTTTTTTCCTATATTGTACAAGAACGACCACCGATGCTGGATTACAGGGTGGTTTGTAACCATGGAAACGAGCAGTGTATAATGTGATGAATAAATGAATCCAGCCAGCAAAGGAGGCAATATGGACATTCACAACACATTAGTAAGTGCCTTGTATTAACTTTCTCTACATGAGAAATGCCACTTACTGAAGTGAGACAAGTCCTTTAAGTCAATGGGCTTAACTCATCCACGGTGTCTATGGCCCATGGAGCAGCTCTCAAAGGACAGGAAGTCCTAACATATTTTAGGCCTAGTGGCCAGTGCAAAATGGCCGTTAAACGGACAGATGGACAGGAGATAGATGCACACAGTGATGCAAAATGCCCATGAAAAACTAACAGTGTATCCGGTTTTAATAACCGGTGTTTTTCACAGTGGTGTGATTGTAGCTAAGGATAGGTCATCAATATTTAGCTCCAAGAAAACCCCTTTAAGAGCTCCTGCACACGGCCGTATTCTGGGTCAACATATCTGCAGAACGGATGTGCTTATTTCAATCCACACGTCAGTAGAACATGTCCTACTCTTTCTACAAAAATGTAACTGTGGCATACACTCGCTCCATTAAAGAAATGTCACTTTACAGGATTAGAATAGAAAAGTTACCTTCAACGGAGTACGGGAAAGAAACTTCTGAGCAGTTAACTCATGTAGAAGAGGGGCCCCAAACTGTGAAGAAAAAAAGAAATGGCTTGTAACATACACCAGTAAGTGGCTTCATAACTCAAGTCGCATTGCTTCCTATACATCGTTTTGCTACCTGGATTATCAGTTTTGAGCCAGACATTCAAGGGGTTGTCCAGGATTTAAAGAGCCCTGGCCCTCAATATCTGACGAGTGGGGTCTGACACCTCACACCCCTGCCGATCTAGTAACGGTGCTGCCCCCATTGACTTTAATGGGAGCAGTACTACAGATGTCCTATGTACATGACAACATGTACTGTACGCTGGGGATGGAGTCAATTGTCCAATGTACACCATGAGATCTGTATAAAAGGGTAGTAAATAATCGGGTCACATGTGGAGCATCAGAAAACTGGCATGGTTATGGGAGTATAATACAGAGGTGCTCGGAATCGCCTTGGGATACTACTTAAAGGTAACCTTGGAAAACCCCTTTAAATAGAAGCAACCAAAAAAATAATCTGAGCCTGGGGACGGGGTGCAGTGCTTCTGGGCGTGGGGGACCAGTGTCCACTCTTTCTGGACAGGAGCATTCAGAAGGGACAACCTATGAAAAGTCTACCATGCAGATCACAGATTATACCAATCTTTCATATCTATAAAAATAAGCAATGACCGGACACAAATATCCCTGAGCTAGAGAGTCAGCTGCCGTACAGTAGCCTCCCTCAAAATAATGCCGGTAGTGTAACCGGCCACTCACGAGGCCTAAACGGGCAATACTTTCCACTGCGGCTTTATAGTCCTGATCCACAGCTGTCGCTGGCAAAAACCAGCAAGCAGTTTAGGCTTAGCACTGCACTGACTGGTCAGACAGGGAAACGAGCCGCAGCTTTAATACAGTTCACTCACATCTACATGAACAACTATGCCCAAAGCATTCCTCAGACAGGACACGCCCCATGCCGACACAGCTCCGGGGGCTCATTTAGATATTTTTGAAAAGTGCACATGATGAATATTTTCAGGGTAATACTCGGTGAAGATCTGCGGTGTGGATCTGGAAATCTGCAGCCTGTCAATTGTTTGTGCAGATTTCACCTCTTGCAACACAAAGGGTAAAGGTCCTTTACACGTGACGATATTACATCAGACTGTCGGGAAGGCAGCGTTCCTTCCCGACAGCTAGCGGAGCAGACCACTGCATTTACATGCACGGATCTCCTCCACAGTATGGGAATGAGCAATCACTAACGCCATCGCTTTTCCCCATAAGGAATCATTGTTTCCCGGCAGTTGATCACGTTTACACGGCACAATTTGATCACCTAATGAACATATTCAGCGGTACATTTACATCGCCCTCATTAGCGATAATCTGTGCGATTCTCGGACTGTGTAAAGGGCCCTTAAGATCTGGGGCAAATCTACAACAAAATCCACAAATAAAACATGCAGATTCTGGTGCGGAAACCGGATGAAACTCAGCATAAACTACATTGCCATGTGCCCGTACACTGCCACAAGATAAAGTCGAGTGACCTTTCTATAGCGCATGGTCCACACACTCGTGGCTTCTTCCGCTATTTCTCAGAAAACCAGAAGGAGGGGTCTGAAGTTCAATGGAAGGAAAGCAGATTGTGAGTTACCACAGAGGGGGTCCGTGTGCAGGCTTCTGCGTGGCTCTCATGTAAGGGATATCATTTAGCATGAAGCAGAGATTGAGTTCCGCAACGATAACACAATGATTTACATTTCTATTACACAGATCCCCCAACAAATGGACGCCATCGGCGACAGCTGCAGGGCATCCATACAAACCGCGCTCAGTTCTCAGCGCCAAGCAGCTGGGGGTTAAGTCAAGATGGAAGATGTCAAATAATAAAAAAATTGTTTCCTCCATGGCACCTAGGGTCCATTTACATCAGATTCTCTGGTTCCATGTGCACTTGGTAGCATAAGACATCTGTGTTGGCCCCACGTTCATATTTTCCTGCATTGCTGAGAGAAGTGATACTTTAATATATGCAACTGAGCCTCTAGGAGCAACGGGGGCGTTGTCATTACTCCTAGAGGCTCAGCTCTCTGCAACTGGCATGTCCTCTGCACTCTGACAGGACCAGATCTGATGACGTTTCCAGTGCGGCATTTGCAAAGATCAAAGCCTCCAGGAGTAATGACAACGCCCCGTTGCTCCTAGAGGCTCAGTTGCATATAATAAAACATCATTCTTCTCAGTAATGTGGGCACATATGAACATGGGACCAACACAGATGCCGTCAGCTGCCAAGCACACATGTAACAGGTCAGCCTGGTTCATAGGTACAAATCTGCTGACAGATGCCCTTTAATATACCCAACATTGATGTATGATGTACGGTAGGACACATCACAGAACGTGGAGCTCATTTATTAGGGATTTGCACTATTTTAGCAACAAAAAAAAAAGTTGCAAGTTTTTAAACCGGCCGGGGCAGTAGATGGGTGCGTGCAAATTTATTACCATTTACACCTGGATACAGGTAGAAATGTTTTGGAAAAGCTACTCCGGGCACACAGACTGCCTTAGATTTGTGTGCGTCTCGTCATAAGTTAGCCGAACCTTACAGAAGCGCAGGGGGGAATCTAAAACCAGCGTATAGAGCCGATCTTAGCAATTCACCCCCTATAACTATAGACTTCTCTGACATGATATCATGGCACTGTCCTAGTCTAAAAGGACTCTAGACTCTCTTAAAGGGGCTGGCCAGTACTCATTACTAGCCGCACGTGTTGGGAACAGCACACAAGCAGGTAGTAATAACTAGGCGTCAGCGAATCAAGCTTCAGATAATCCATCCAAAGTCAATTCATTCAAAAACTGTTTGAAACGCTGTTTCCATACAGCATTAAAATGTATTGGCTCCGAGGAGCAAAACTCGGGCCAGACTTCCGTAAATAACTTCGGTATTCCTCTCTGCTTATTTAAAAACATTTTAAAATAGGAATCTGAAGTGGGCTTTGGTACCGATGTACCCGCCAGTGCCAAACCCGACCGGATTCCTTTTTTAGAAGGTTTCTAAATAAGCAGAGAGGAATACCGAAGTTATTTACATTAGTCTGGAGCTACTTCGGACGAGAAGAAGTTTTCCTCCACGGAGCCCATACCTTTTCGGAGCGCAACGCCATGTGAACGGACCTGCATGTAAATAGGGTACGTTCACATCAGTCTTCGAAATCCAGCCTCTGGGGTTTGCCTTATCCAGCAAAACTAGAAACCGCCAGATCCCTTTAGTCAGTGGGTATCCGGCAGTTCCCGGCATAGATGGCAGGTTTCTTCCGTACAAATACCACTGCGTTTTGTCCGTCCGACAGCATTTACGCCGGAGCAAAGTGCAAGATCTCCTGATATTAGTATGAACCTAGCGAAAGTAATACTAGTTTCACAAATATATAAAGGGGCCGTACTAACAATACGGTGAAACGCTGTTCCGTGTACAACCCCCTCAGAAGTCAAGGAGGCACTGCCTCAGACCGGAGGAGGACCACCGAGAACTGTGACCGCGGAATACACTACCTCAGGATTATGAAAATGTGTAGAGACCTGGCCTCACTCCTCTTTTCTAGAATTCACATCCCCGCCTGTCCCTTTTTGAACTTGGTGGATTTATGTCTTTTTTCAACCATTTTAACTATAATTATACACATGCGCTGTTCCCAGCACGTGGACAGCTAGTAAGATACTGACCAGCCCCCTGAAGATCTTATTCATGTAAATGACTGTATTCTGAATCCTGACCAGCCCCTTTAAGGGATGATTCGTGTACATGGCTGTACTCTGAATCCTGGTCAACCCCTTTAAGGGATGATTCATGTACATGGCTGTATTCTGGCCAGACCCTTTAAGGGATGATTTGTGTACATGGCTGTACTCTGAATCCTGGTCAACCCCTTTAAGCGCTCATTCATGTACATGGCTGTATTCTGAATCCTGGCCATCCCCTTTAAGGGATTATTCATGGACATGGCTGTATTCTAAATCCTGACCAGACCCTTTAAGGAATCATTCATAGACATAGCTGTACTCTGAATCCTGGCCAACCCCTTTAAGGGATCATTCATGTACATGTCTGTACTCTGAATCCTGGCCAACCCCTTTAAGGGATCATTCATGTACATGGCTGTACTCTGAATCCTGGCCAGACCCTTTAAGGGATCATTCATAGACATAGCTGTACTCTGAATCCTGGCCAGCCCTTTTAAGGGATCATTCATGGACATGGCTGTATTGTGAATCCTGGCCAGCCCCTTTAAGATCATTCATGGACATGGCTGTATTGTGAATCCTGGCCAGCCCCTTTAAGGGATCATTCATGTACATGTCTGTACTCTGAATCCTGGCCAGCCCCTTTAAGGGATCATTCATGTACATGGCTGTACTCTGAATCCTGGCCATCCCCTTTAAGGGATCATTCATGGACATGGCTGTACTCTGAATCCTGGCCAGCCCCTTTAAGGGATCATTCATGGACATAGCTGTACTCTGAATCCTGGCCAACCCCTTAGAGGGCTCATTCATGGACATGGCTGTACTCTGAATCCTGGTCAACCCCTTTAAGGGATGATTCATGTACATGGCTGTATTCTGGCCAGACCCTTTAAGGGATGATTTGTGTACATGGCTGTACTCTGAATCCTGGTCAACCCCTTTAAGCGCTCATTCATGTACATGGCTGTATTCTGAATCCTGGCCATCCCCTTTAAGGGATTATTCATGGACATGGCTGTATTCTAAATCCTGACCAGACCCTTTAAGGAATCATTCATAGACATAGCTGTACTCTGAATCCTGGCCAACCCCTTTAAGGGATCATTCATGTACATGTCTGTACTCTGAATCCTGGCCAACCCCTTTAAGGGATCATTCATGTACATGGCTGTACTCTGAATCCTGGCCAGACCCTTTAAGGGATGATTTGTGTACATGGCTGTATTCTGAATCCTGGCCAGACCCTTTAAGGGATCATTCATAGACATAGCTGTACTCTGAATCCTGGCCAGCCCTTTTAAGGGATCATTCATGGACATGGCTGTATTGTGAATCCTGGCCAGCCCCTTTAAGATCATTCATGGACATGGCTGTATTGTGAATCCTGGCCAGCCCCTTTAAGGGATCATTCATGTACATGTCTGTACTCTGAATCCTGGCCAGCCCCTTTAAGGGATCATTCATGTACATGGCTGTACTCTGAATCCTGGCCATCCCCTTTAAGGGATCATTCATGGACATGGCTGTACTCTGAATCCTGGCCAGCCCCTTTAAGGGATCATTCATGGACATAGCTGTACTCTGAATCCTGGCCAACCCCTTAGAGGGCTCATTCATGGACATGGCTGTACTCTGAATCCATGTGGGACAGATGCCCCATACTGTACCTCAAATTTGGAACCTCCATGACGATTAAATCTGGGACCACCCCCTCCCCCCGGTCCTCCACACTGTACATGGGGAAGCACGCAGACTGCTTCTCCACTTACCATGAGTTAAGCTACATTCAGCCGACATTGAAAAGTGAAAAAAGCCGCCATTCAAAACGGATGCCATCTGTATGTGCACATCAGTTTTCTGGGTGTTTTGCATCGTTTTCATCAGCCGTTAAAAAACAGCCATTAAAAGCAGATGTAGTTCATAGGCCTTTTTCCCCCCACAACCCAACCCCTGCAATACCCGCAGGATACCCAACGCCCTCCCATAGTGACCCCAGGGCATCCAGAGGTCCCCCCTGTATCTATAACAGCCCCCACATATAAAGGCACCAGGACCTGACGCTCCCCGCATTGTGATGTCACATCCTGTGACATCACAACGCTGGGGGCGTCCGGTCCTCTGCCCCCCAGTGTGGAGCACACATTCCCTTGCATTCAAGTGGAGGTGGTAGCTTTTTAACCCTATGAGTGGCCCTATTTTTTATACAGTGTACAGCCATTAAAACAGTTCCACTGACTTCAACAGGTGGTTAAAAAAACAGCCCCATAGACTGAAATAGTTCTAAAATGACCGTGTGACGTGCGATAAAAAAAACACGTACACTGGCGGTTTTACCGTTCTTGTGAAAGGGGCCTTAGGGCTCATGCATGAGGGATATTTTGGGACGTTTAGTGCACGTTGAGTGAATCGATTGGTAAGAATCAATGCTCCTCAGTCCCTGTGATGGGGTGTCCCCAAAACTTCCAGAGAAAACCCCTTAATACACTACTAATAAAGCAGACAACCCCTGGTGTATGATCCCCCACATCATTGTCAGGGGGGGGACAACCACCCCCACTAGGAATCTTTCCCCCCAGACCATGTCTACCCCTCACCTCCAGAATCCACGAGGACACCCATAGGGTGACGTTTCTGCAGAGCCCATCTCCGGCCTAATAAAGCAGCGGCCATACACACAGACGGCCTATGTACACAGTACAGGCCCGTGTGCTTACAGTGACGGACGGCGGGAAGACATCCGGGCTGGAAAATGGCGTCTACCAAACACGGGGGAAACTACGGAGGCGGCGGGCGCTTCGCGCACACAACATGGCCTCACGGTTCTCTCCGCTTACCTTCTCGTTGCTCCCTCCTAGCACGGCGCAGACTCTGTGGAGAGCCGAGTGCTAACACGGCCACAAGACGCAAAGCTCGCACAGCATGCTGGGAATTGCCGTTTGCGACACCACAGCGAGCTCTCGGCGGAAAACTGCACCTCCCGTAAAGTCCCGCGATATTTTGCGCGATTTCCCTTGCTGCTGGAGAGGGGCGTGGCATGGCCGCCTAGTCATGTGAGGCAGGAGACTTGTTTACTCCAACAGAATTATAAAATACTGTACAAACCGTGCTGCAAGGTTTGAGGGGAGTGTTCACACACAGATAATATACAGGAAAGATTTGCATGCCACTATACAGTGCAGTGCTGCTATACCCTAGTACAGGGGTCAGCAACCTCCAGCTGTTAATGTCACCAGCCACCTCCCTATAGAGCTGTGGCTCACCGGATTAAAACGCTGTCCTTTTGTTGATCCCAGGCTCCATTGCCCAGTTATGATACGTTTTTGTAATATGCAAATTAGGCCTTTGGTGCAATGAGGGCGTCGTCATTGCTTGTGTTGCACCCAAGCTCTGTTTCTTTCTGTGGTCAGCCCCTCCCTGGCTGCTTTCATTGACAGATCCATGCAGTGGCAAAACAGGGAGGGAGAGGCTGGTCACAAAAAGGAGTGGAGCTTGGGTGTAATAGGGACAATGGTGACGCCCCCATTGCACCGAAGGTCTAGTTTGCATACTAAGAATAAGTATTATAACTGAGCCTCAGGTCAACAAGTGAGAAACAGCGTTTTAACCCCTTCCTAACACCTGCCATACACGTCAGGTTTTTAAAGATGGCCTTCAGAGTGGAGTGGGCGTCATAGGGTACTTTCACACTAGCGTTTTGGATTCCGTTTGTGAGATCCATTTCCGGACTCTCACAAACGGTCCAAAACGGATCAGTTCAGCCCCAATGCATTCTGAATGGATAAGGATCCGTTCAGAATGCATCAGTTCGGCTCCGTTCCGCTTCTATTCTGTTTTGGAGGCGGACACCAAAACGCAGCATGCAGCATTTTGGTGTCCGTCTGAAGAGGCGGAGCTTAACAGATCCGTTTTGAATCACAATGTAAGTCATTGGGGACGGATCCGTTTTCAATGACACAATATGGTGCATTTGAAAACGGATCCGTTCCCCATTGACTTTCAATGTAATTCAAAACGGATCCGTTTTGGACTTTGTCACTTTTCTTTCAAACTAATGCAAACGGATCCGTTCTAAACGGATACAAATGTTTGCATTATAGGTGCGGATCCGTCTGTGCAATAAACAGACGGATCCGCGCCAACGCAAGTGTGAAAGTACCCTAAGTCTGCTGTTTCACACAGCAGACTCCCCAGGGTTAATGTCTGCGACTTATGAGAATGCTGATTGCAGATGTTCAATCTCCTCAGATTTCGTGGTCAGTTGTAACAATGGTATCTGAGGTGGCTTTCCTTGGGAGCGCAGAGCCAGAACGTCTTCCCCTCGCTGAGATCGGTGAAGATGTTCCATAGTGGTGATAGGCCTGAGCCTGTAGGAGGCTACCAGGCCTATTACAGGTATATTCCAATGTAGGCCTGCAGGTGGCAGCACAGCATTAAAATATACCGAATTTCACACCTTAATGTTTAAAATCACATTAGTGTGTGAGAGAGGCAATCTGATCATTACACGGTCAGGCTCCCTTGGGGGGGGGGGGGTTAAAGCTTTTAAAAATATTAACAAAATAAAAATTCTAATCATCCCCTTTCCCCATAATAAAAATAAATAAACAGTAAAAAAATAAAGGTCAAATGAATCGCTATGTCCCAAAATGCCCAAACTGTTAAGGTGAATTCTGTAACGGAAAAAAAAGAATCAAAATGGCCAATTTACATTTTTTTTGTTACTTTACCTTCTTAAAAATTGAATAAAAAGTCATATACACCCCAAAATAGTATCACTAAAAACTACAGATTGCCCTTCAAAAAATAAGCCCTCACACATCTGTATAGACATAACTATGAAAAATACGCGCCAAGAGGTGACGTATGTTTTTTGGCACTGCGGAATAAAACATGTCGTATGCACTAATGGTGCGTTTTCCCACTGAAATCAATGGGAAGCAGATCGTAAGCATGTTTAATGTGACGAAAACACCCCCCATAGAACTTAGTGTACATAGCACGGCACAAACAATTTTTATATGCCCTATTTTGTATGCCATGCCCCGTTTATAGACCACAGCCCCATTTATTAAAAGAATATGCACAGATTTTACGTAAAACAGTGAATCCCGGTGCAGCTTATTTTCAAAAGCCAGCCCCCACCTCTATACAGATCCCAGGCTAATCTCAGTTATATATAGACCCAAGACTAGTCCCCTCTCTGTATACGGACCCTAGACCAGAAGTCCTGCCATGTACAGAGACCCTAGACCAAACCCTCCCACCCATATTCAGACCCCAGACATCCATCTCCCTGTATACAGACCCCAGACTTGTACCCTTCATTTATACAGACCTCAAACTAGTCCCCTCTGTGTACACAGACCCTAACCCAGTTCCTACTGTATATAGACCCCAGAGCAGTACCTACTATATACAGACTCCAGACCAGTCCCATCTGTATGCAGATCCCAGACCAGTACCCCTCTCTGTATACAGACCCTGGACTCTAGTCCCTCTTCCTGTATACAGATCCCAGGCTAGTAGCCTTCGTTTATACAGACCCTAACCCAGTTCCTACTGTATACAGACTTGAGACCAGTCCCATTTGTATACAGACCGTGGACTAGTCCCATCCATGCATTGAGACCCCAAACCATTCCCCCCCCCCCACCCCAATTTACAGATCTCAGATCATCTGTTTACTGACTCCAGTCCTAGGCTACAGTACATACGTGACACATATACACAAGATCTATATACAGTATAAAATATCTATGTCTGCATTACAGTGTTTGTAAATCAATAGCAGAAACATGGTATGAGGGGGAGCGCTGCACCCGCTGCACCCGCTGCCTTGTTAACCTCTCATCATCATCATTCTCATATAGAGGGCACGACACCACCAACATGTGTCAGGAAGACTGTATCAGCTGTATCATCGGCTGTCCTCAGCTCACTGCGCCTGCGCCGAATACACAAGCGAACGCCGCAGGCACAGGATTTCGGAAGGCAGATAGTGCCGGAGGCAGGAGAGCTGCGTGCCCAGCCTGTCAATCACAAGAAGAGGGGCGTGGCCGGAGGTGGGAACACGGAGCCTCTAGTAGCAGGGGCAACATCCTCCCTGCTCCTAGAGGCTAATTTGCATATAATATAAAGACGTTTTTTAGCCTTATAAAAGGTCAGAGGGGCATATGATTTACATTATTAGGATGGTCTGACATTGCCACATAGCTAATGTCAGACCGCTTATGAGGCCCAAATCTGGTGACAGAAACCCTTTAAAAAGCAGTCTGTACAGTAGTGTAAAGATAAAGAATCACAGCACACTAATTACAGGTTTGGTGCCTGTATACAACTAATCAGCCTGCAGCCTCCTGCTATTATATTGGCCACAGAACAGTATAGTGTTGTTTTGGTTCGGAGCTGAACCCGGACATGTCCCCGTTTTCACCCAGGCAGCCCCCCTGATATGAGCATCAGAACATCTCAGAGGGCAAAGGCCTTTTTTGGAGATCTGGTGACGTATCGGGCTTCCACCTAGCAGTGAGCCTGGTGAGTTCAGCGGCACTAATGGGCCGGCTTTAGCATTGCCCTAGCCTGTAAAACGGCTAGGGCAGCTCTAAAGTCCACCCATAAGTACCAGTGATGTCAATGGTAACACTGCTAGGTGAAAGCCTCTGCCTAGCAGTGTAAAAATGTAAACCCCGTAAAAAAAAGCCCAAGCCCTTGCCCTGTGCGATTTTATGCTCCGATGCTCATATCAGGGGTGAAAATGGGGATATGTCCGGGTATCCCATCTAGCAATGTTGTGCTTCTGAAGCATCCTTCATTGTTTATTACTTGTTGTCACTACACTTTATCATTGTCCCCACACCTGTTTTCTGGCATAAAAAGTCGCAAATCTCACGTTTGCAACTTTTTAAATGCTATTCTGCCTAAATTTAGGTGCAAGTGGCGTTTCTACACCTCCCTTCACATTTTCCCAAGAATGAGACATGGCGAGGGAGGGGAGGAGGCCAATGGACCCTGAGAATTTATCCTCTTTTACCATCTTCTTTTACTTTTCTGACATAAAAGAAGGCTGAAATCTATGGCAGCGCCAAACTGGTGTAGATTTCACTTTAGGGTACTTTCACACTTGCGTTCATGTGATCCGGCAGGCAGTCCCGTTGTTGGAGCTGCCTGCCGGATCCGCCGTTTAGTGTCACAACTGACAGCATTTGTAGACGGATCCGGATGCGGATCCGTCTACAAATGCATTGTAAGAACAGGTCCGTCCCTCCGCTTGTCATGCGGATGGACGGATCCGTCCTGCACTCTTTTTCACGATCCGTCCTTTAGTTGTTTCGCAATGCCGGATCCGGCACTAATACAAGTCAATGTAAATTAATGCCGGATCTGGCATTCCGGCGACTGATCAGGCATTTTGGGCGGACATAATACCGAAGCATGCTGCGGTATTATGTCCGGCCAAAACGCCTGACATTGACTGAGCGGAAGGCGTCCTGATGGAAACTGAACGGATTTCTCTCCATTCAGATTGCATGGGGATATGCCTGATCAGTTCTTTTCCAGCATAGAGCCCTTTTGACGGAACTCCATGCTGGAAAAGAATAACGCAATTGTGAAAGTAGCCTTAGACATACAGACTGCCAACGGTTGCACCTAATATATGTCAAAGTGTGCACCTCGCCATAAATTAGCCGCATCGTCCAGCAGCACATGGGATATCATAGACCAGCGTAAAATGCTGGCCTATCATAAATTCTGTCTTATTGCAGGACTGCAGTGAGAAAGAGTTTAAATGTAGCAGAGGTTGAAATCAGTTTTGGTTCCAGTGCCCGGTCCCACAGCAATCAGATATTTATCTCCTATCTTGCAGATAAAGGTGATACATGTCCATTAGGGATGTCCCGATACCACTTTTTTAATACCGAGTACGAGTACCGATACTTATATTTAAGTACTCAACGATACCAATTACCGATACCAATTATAACATTATAAGGGCAGATTTATCAAACCTTGTATAAAGAAGCAGCGGAGCAGTTGCTGATAGCAATGAAACAAATTAAAGCTGGAATTTGGTTGCTATGGACAACGGCTTTACTTTTCCTTTGTACAAGTTTTAATAAATTAATAAATGGGCTTATAACAGTGTTTCCCAACTAATGTGCCTCCAGGGGGATCTGTGGGTGACGCTGCTATGGGGTGATCTGTGGGTGACGCTGCTATGGGGTGATCTGTGGGTGACGGTGCTATGGGGTGATCTGTGGGTGACGGTGCTATGGGGTGATCTGTGGGTGACGCTGCTATGGGGTGATCTGTGGGTGACACTGCTATGGGGTGATCTGTGGGTGACGCTGCTATGGGGTGATCTGTGGGTGACGCTGCTATGGGGTGATCTGTGGGTGACGCTGCTATGGGGTGATCTGTGGGTGACGGTGCTATGGGGTGATCTGTGGGTGACGGTGCTATGGGGTGATCTGTGGGTGACGCTGCTATGGGGTGATCTGTGGGTGACGCTGCTATGGGGTGATCTGTGGGTGACGGTGCTATGGGGTGATCTGTGGGTGACGCTGCTATGGGGTGATCTGTGGGTGACGCTGCTATGGGGTGATCTGTGGGTGACGCTGCTATGGGGTGATCTGTGGGTGACGCTGCTATGGGGTGATCTGTGGGTGACGGTGCTATGGGGTGATCTGTGGGTGACGGTGCTATGGGGTGATCTGTGGGTGACGCTGCTATGGGGTGATCTGTGGGTGACGCTGCTATGGGGTGATCTGTGGGTGACGCTGCTATGGGGTGATCTGTGGGTGACGGTGCTATGGGGTGATCTGTGGGTGACGGTGCTATGGGGTGATCTGTGGGTGACGCTGCTATGGGGTGATCTGTGGGTGACGCTGCTATGGGGTGATCTGTGGGTGACCCTGTCATGGGGAATCTGTGGATGAAACATATATAGTATCTTATGCTATATATGTGTCGCCCACAGATCCCCTGATGACAGGGTCAACCAGAGATCCCCCATGACAGGGTCACCCACAGATCCCCCATGACAGTGTCACCCACAAATCCTCATGACAGGGTCACCCACAAATCCCCCATGACAGGGTCACCCACAGATCCGCCATGACAGTGTCACCCACAGATCCGCCATGACAGGGTCACCCACAGATCCCCCATGACAGGGTCACCCACAGATCCTCCATGACAGGGTCACCCACAGATCCCCCATGACAGGGTCACCCACAGATCCCCCATGACAGGGTCACCCACAGATCAAGTGTCTGGGGGCAGGGGCCGCGGCGGCTGGTGCAGTGTGACTCTAATACACCGGCCCCGCAGCTCCTATACAGTATTTATGTAAACCTAATCTATGTAAAAGTAGCCCGAACTTACTAACTATTGTGGCGCAGTCTCTATCAGCTTGAGCGCTCAGTCCCTCCATGCACCTCCTGCTCCGCCGACTTTTGAATGAAGGACGCAGGCAGGGCAGGAGGAGCATGGAGGAACTGAGGGAGACTGCGCCACAATAGTTAGTAAATTCAGGCTACTTTTACATAGATTAGGTTTACATAAATACTGTATAGGAGCTGCAGGGCCGGAACTTCCAGTATCGGCAGCAGTATCAGCGGCATTTGCACGAGTACAAGTACTCGTGCAAATTCCGGTATCGGTCCCGATACCAATACTGGTATCGGGACATCCCTAATGTCCATTATGGGACAATCCTTTAATATTTTGTAATTGGGGGGGGGGGGATAAAAAGTTCCTTATTTGTTATGTTGCAGGACCTCCTTTTGAAGAGGAAATTATAACTTTTTGTCTTTTACAGATTTAGGGCACATTCACACAACCAAAACGCAGATCCGCAAAGTACGGATGTCGTCCACGTTGCATCCTTTTTTTGATGATTCATTGTCTTCAATGGGTTCATGAACGGAATTTTGTAGCCATGTATAGGACATGTTCTATTTTTTTGCAGAACTAACTTAGGGATGCCAAAAGCACATAGATGATCCATGTGATTTCCGCATCTGTATGTCCATTCAGGTTTGGATAACCCCTTTAAGTGAATTGTACAGGTAAAGTCAAATATTTACGTACACTTTCATTAAAACATTTTTTTAAAATAATAATATCTGACATTTACTCATTGTACACATTCCCTCTCTTAGGTCAAATCACAACATTGGTTGATTGGGGCTGCAGCCAATAGCAGGCTGCGATGGTGCCCCGCCCCCTTGCGTCAAGTGTGACATCACATGTGACACAAGGGGGCAGGTCAGCGGCCCGGCCTGCTATTGGCTGCACCCCCCATTGTCAACAGATATTGTGATCTACACGCTGGGGAGATGCAGAGATGGCCGCGGAGGGATCCGGAAGGACACAGACGTCAGGGACCAAGTAAGTATTCTCTGTATAAAGGCCCAGGGCATTGCAGGTGGATTTTCCAGGTTTGGATAACCGCTGTATGCAGTCCATCTTTATTATTGGTACAAAAGGAGGAACTACCCAGAGGCAACCTATAAAGGCCCTCTTATCTGTCCTGGCAACTATTGTTTACAGATTCCTCAATGGAAAACCCTTTTGTTGTGTTTTATAATTGCATAAAGCATCATTTGTATACAGGGGCGAAGCTAACAGCTCATGGGCCCTGGTGCAAGAGTTAATCTTGGGCCCCCTTCCCTCAGTGCTTTGTGTGTCTTTTTATGCGGCAGAAGGTTCTTTGGGCCCCCTCATGCTCCTGGGCCCGGTAGCGACTGCTACCTCTGCACCCCCTATAGCTACGCCCATGTTTATATATATCAGGTGAGCTAAAGGGGTCCTTTACTGTCAGATATACGCCAGTTTTATCGTGCATTGCTACTTTTTCCTGCTCACACCAGGTCTAAAAAAAGGGGCGTGACAGGGAAGAGGATCGACCAGAAGGCCCACCTCATTTATTAATTTCTACGCCAGTTCTAGGAGTAGAAAATGGTCTAAATTGAAGCTCGCTAGGAAGCTGTCTTACATCTAGACCGGTGGTGGATGCGCCGAAGTTATGTAGAGGCCGGTGGCTCTTCATAACTTAGGCAGATCCAGCACAGGGGTTATTAAGATAGGCGTCTAAAACTCCGGTCTTAATATATGACCCCCTAAATGCTTCCTCATTACACGACTGACACTAAATACCTGAATAACGGTAGCACCCAGTCGTGGTGTACAAGATGTAAAAGGAGTGAAGCAACATGGCATGACGCTATGCTGTAGGAGAGGCGATGCAAGGATTTGTGAGACAGCTGCACCAGTGAAAGTAAAATGTGTTCTTCTTAGTAAGGAAGCAGTGTCCCCACCTGCTAGAGTTTAATCACCAATGTTAAAGATCAGTAGAGCCTGCCAGTTTCCATGAGCTATGATAACAAACTGAAAGATTACTTTCTTGACCTCTTACCAGCTTTATATCATGGAGATGGTTTATCAGCATCAGAAAAAGCACTTAAAATAGAGCTGAAAGATGTCATGAAAATGTCTGGGCAAAGTGACAGCTGGACACTGATGTGGACCTGACAGATGAGACAGGCTCATCGCGGTTCTCCGATGTCCATGAGAGTGGTGGCATGGCTGTCTTAGTACTTGGCTACGATCCATAAAGGTCTGCAGCCATCAGTAGCATGGAGACAGAACCTAAAATAAGATATACAATATATAAATGCCTCAGTCGGGCAAAGGAAGGTAAAAATGATCCTGTCAGAAAATGATACTTTGACTGAGACATCATGGAAATATCTCTCATCACCTTTTACTACAAAATACCAGATGTGCAGGGGAACTGATGTAGAATCATAACTGAGCGGTGGAAACGCAGTTTCAGTTGACCTCTTGGCAACATTTGCACCATTATACAGCTACTTATAATTAATACTGCTAAAGAGAGTTTTGTACGATGACACATTTCATAATAAAGTGTGTACAATGAGGGTGGTAGGCATGCCAAAAAAAAAAAAAACCCAAGCAGATGTAATTTCATAGCTGGAACTGCATGTACAATGATACAAAAGATTTATTCATATAGTGTTATTATACCCCCTTTTAGGTGTTCTGCATAGAGGTTGGGCTTTGGGGGTCATTTATTAACAGCGGTGTTATTATACCCCCTTTTAGGTGTTCTGCATAGAGGTTGGGCTTTGGGGGTCATTTATTAACAGCGGTGTTATTATACCCCCTTTTAGGTGTTCTGCATAGAGGTAGGACTTTGGGGGTCATTTATTAAGAGCGGTGTTATTATACCCCCTTTCAGGTGTTCTGCATAGAGGTAGGGCTTTGGGGGTCATTTATTAAGAGCGGTGTTATTATACCCCCTTTCAGGTGTTCTGCATAGAGGTTGGGCTTTGGGGGTCATTTATTAAGAGCGGTGTTATTATACCCCCTTTTAGGTGTTCTGCATAGAGGTAGGACTTTGGGGGTCATTTATTAAGAGCGGTGTTTTAGACGCCGGTCTTAATAACCCCTATAGCTGGCTGTGGATCCGCCGGAGTTATGAAGAGGTGCCGGCCTCTACATAACTTTGGTGTATCCAGCGCCAATCTAAATGTAAGACAGCTTCCTTGCCGCAGAAAATGGTAAATGAGATGGGCCTGCTGGCTCGACCCCTTCCCTGCCCATGCCATGGTCACTTTTTTTAGACCTAGCGTGAGCGGGGAAAAGTCGCAGATTGCAGTGCAAATAACCTTTGTGTCAAAATCTGCGCCAGAAATTCGCCTAATATAGGCGTATTCCTGGATAGTAAATGATCCCCTTTGTCTATCTACAAGCTGTAAGCCATTGATCCACCCAGCAAACAACTGTGGGTCTGGTGAAAGATACTACTGCACTACATTCAGATCTTTTATTCAGTGTTGTTCCTATAAACATAGGCACATGAAGAGGATCTGTGGGAACTTACTGTATATTTCCGTCTGAGATGCACTCCCCTACATCTCATAGTCCAAAGTTGGTGGGAGCGGCAGGCCCCCTGGCTGCTTCATTCATGGCCTCCTATCCCTGTACTGTTTTGTTTTCATGTTCTTATGTATATGCCACTCCCCATGAAGGACATGAAAAGCAAGCCATTGAAGCTGCGCTGACTTCCCCTCTTGCACTGCAATCACTACCCGCTATAAGTATTGACCAAGCGGCAGGTAATAAGTCTTCCAAACCATGGGGCCACCAAAAAAAACAACATGAAGCAGCTGCAGAGGAGAAAGCAGAAGGAGAGTATCAGTGGCACAGAGAGGAGCATCAGATGAGACAAATCTACAGCATGTGTCACCTATAGGAGTTCCTCTTCTATAATAATCTGATTCCCACAATCCTCCTTTCAGCACAATCCAATTTCTAGTGAAATCCTCTCCTGCTGCTAGAGTGTGAGCCTGGAAACAACTCGGTGCTTTTACCTCTAAGATGCTGTGGTCAATAGCAAGTGAGGCATCTAAGGAGTTTGACAGTTGTATTATAACCCCTATTGAACTTCTGCAACATGATAGAAGGGTGCTGATAGATTGGGATGGCAGCCTGGGACCTTACAATTAGAGATGAGTGAATTTCATATTTTGAAATTCGTTCACGCTTCGTTTGGTGGTAAAAACATAATGGAATGCCTTTATTCATTCTGTCATAATAGAAGTCTATGGGCTGCAAAACGGATCTGTCCTGTTTCCGTTATGCAGGGGAGTCCTCTCCTGCATAATGAAAACGATACGGATCTGTTTTGCAGCCCATAGACTTCTATTATGGCGGAATGAATAACGGAATGCCTCTAAAGGCATTCCGCCTTAGAATTGCATTATGGTCTGTGGTAACGGAATCCATAACGCAATTCTGCTTTTACCACCAAACGAATCATGAACGAATTCCATAACATGAAATTCGCTCATCTCTACTTACAATGGTCTACAGGACTGCCATGCACAGAAGCCTAATGTGGCAAGGAAAAAGGGAGAGAGGCGCTCATAGGGTAATGACGTCACAGATAACGTATAGTTTAATTGTAACTTCCTCGCTCACCTATTTTGGTTGTACCAAATTGGGCACAACCACAATAAGGGCGTGGAAGCTGGTCACTGAACGTGGTCGGTGCAGCCGAGGCTTGTCTGGACCTTTAGCGGGGCCAAATCGCTGGTCAGGTAAGTCAAGGACGAGGAGGCGTCAGATCTGGTTGATTCAACGCAGGACAGCCCAAGGCGCACTCTGACACTCGAGAGATCCGTATGGGTAGGATTATGGGTTTTTTATTGGTTAGATAGACAACGCGTTTCGGGGCGACCGCCCCTTTATCAAGTCTAAGAGAAAATGTGCATATATAGATATATATATATATGTGCATGCATTTCTATATTGTATTTCTATATATAGATATATAGAAATACAATATATGTGCATATATAGATATATATATATATATATATGTGCATGCATTTCTATATTGTATTTCTATATATGCACATTTTCTCTTAGACTTGATAAAGGGGTGGTCGCCCCGAAACGCGTTGTCTATCTAACCAATAAAAAACCCATAATCCTACCCATACGGATCTCTCGAGTGTCAGAGTGCGCTTTGGGCTGTCCTGCGTTGAATCAACCAGATCTGACGTCTCCTCGTCCATGCACAGAAGCCTGTCAGGCCCTTAGGGTCTAATAGGCTTATACTGATAGGTAAAATACACTACAATTAAAAAGTATTGTAGTATATTAAAAGACTGATAAATCTGATGTATGTTCAAGTTCTAGTGGGATTAAAAGGTAAAGTTAAAAAAAGAAAAACATAAATTATCCCGTTTTTTCCAGTAAAATGCTACATTGAATGCAAAAAAAAAAAAAGTTCACAGAATTGCTATCGCAGTGTCCATAATGATCTGAACAATAAAACTATCCTGTTATTTAACCTGCATGTTAAATTCCGTAAAAAAAAATAGGAAATAGTTCAGCTAGCTACCCATAAAACAGAATAAGGCTACATGCACACGACAGTTGTGTTTTGTGGTCCGCAAAAAAAAAAAATGGCATCAGTCTTTTTTTTGCGGATGAGTTTTTTTTCTTTACAGATACCTTGTAATAATGCCTAGCCTATAAAGCTTCAGCACACTAGGGTTAGTCCGAGAAGACCCTCAGACTACTTTGCAAAATTAACCATGTGCTACAAACTCCAGATCTGACAATCCAGGGGCCCCAAACGGCTGAAGGACTTTTTGTATTCCTATGTTGATAGCAGCAGCGCTGAACAAAAGATCTAACTCTGTACAGCAGTACAGCGTCACTGGGGAATTCCCAGGCCATGAAATTCAGACCTTTACCTGTATTTGGTCATGTCCTTTGAGAAAAAAAAAGTGCTGGGCCTTTAAGCCATACAAAACAGAATGTATTTTGACGTAGCATCCTTGCTTTAATGTCCAGAAATAACAAGATCAATAGACCACTTCCCACCAGCTGTGACAGTTTGTAGAACATCTTAAAAAAGAAAAAGATCAATGCAGCTGAGACAAGCAAACACAAAACACCACATATATAGCTTTGTTCTTAAATGGGTTGTCCCATAAAGAATATTTTATATTTCAAACCAGCATTTGGATCTGAATTATTTTGCAATTGCTTGTAATAAAAAAGATTGTATAGCGACTGAGTTATTCAATAAAATGCATTTGTATAGCATCACCTGCTCTTTGTTTGTTTTTTGGCTCCTTTGTCTGGCTCACTGGGAAGGCCGCACATGCTCAGTTTCATCCTTCAACGGCCTCCTGAGCTGTGATAGGAAGAGAGCTGCCGCACAATGGACCCCCTGAGCTTAGTATGGACTATCTATGTAAAGAGAGCATGAATCTAAAGGAGACAAAAAAAAAAGGTCCAGTGTAAAAACAAACATTGTGCTCAGGGACAGGGCATGCACACAAACAAATCTCAAAGGGTTATTCAGGTATTCTGAATGCATATTGCCAAGGGATGCCAAGATGACTGCATCTATTTAAAACATCTTCCAGCTGCTGGATGTTGCATGGTGATATAAGTATTTCAGGTTCTGTTACATAGTATTTTGTGTCATCCCAGTTTATTACTCAGCTGATTACCCTGCTGATCTTGGCTTGCCTTCTACTGACATTTGTCTTATTTCTTGGGTTTTTGCTTGGTACTGACCTCAGCTTCCTTCTGGACCTCCCTCTCTATGTACAATTGAAATTTGCTGACTACATTTTGCAGGCTCTTAGGTGCTTCGTGAGTACAGTTCAATACTGTTATTCTACAGATCCTAATCTTAGACTATTTCAAGAGCTGAGACCTGGGGATTCCCTACAGCAAAGTCCAGATCTCTGTATATGGTTTAAAGTGAAAACTAAGGAATTCTTTGACACACAAGAGAGTCCACTGCTCTTAGTAAAAACAGGCCATGGAGCCCAAGAAGTGGCAGCTTCTCTACTATTGCCCACTGATGGTTGCTTTTAGGACGCCCAGTTGGCTGCAAAGCATGCACAGTCTCTAGCACCTAATGCAGCTTCCCCAGTGATGCAACAAATTATTGACTTAACTGGACACTTTAGAATCAGACTTGCTGCATAGCATCCCTATTACTGTTCTGGAAGAACCTGGTTGACTTATAAAGTGCAATGGTGTCTACCAGGAATACTTGGCGCAGCTCTCCAGAATGGCCATTTAAAGATCCCAGCAGTGAATCAGTGTCTACTGGACTGCTGTAAGTTGATCGATAACTGGCATGCTTTTGCATAGGGTCGAACTTGTATTTGAGACTAAAGGAGTTTTCGGACAATTTTTAACTAATGATAGGACATCAGTATCTGATTGGTGGGGTCCGACACTCACAGGTATGCTGTTGCCTTGTCAAACAGCTGATGGGTTGGGGTCCCCGGTGTTGGAATCCCACCGATCAGATACTGATGACCTATCCAGAGGATAGGCCTCATGCACATGACCATATTCTTAGTCCATATCCGATCTGCATTTTTTGCGGATTGGATGCGGGCCCCTTGAATTCAATGGGGCTGCAAAAGATGCAAACAGCACACTGTGTGCTGTCCGTATCTGCACATCTGTTCCGCGGTCCCACAAAAAAAAATAAAACATGTCCTATTCTTGTCCGTTTTCTGGACAAGAATAGGCATTTCCATCATAGGGCCAGACGTTTCGATCCGCAAAATGTGGAGCACACACAGCTAGTATCAGTGTTTTGCGATTCCTATAAATTTGTGGACATATTAACTAAAAGCCACCTCTTCCTTGCTGAAGGACACACCAATGTGTGCCCTTGTGGCTGGAGAAAAGAACAACAGCAGTTTCTCCAGGCTGGTAGACTCGCACTGCAAGAACCTCACGAAACCGTGTCTCAACAGCCCTGTTAACCTAAAGCAGGGTTTCTCAACTCCGGTCCTCGGGACCCACCTACCGGTCAGGATTTGAGAATATCCCACAGAATGAATACCTGTGGTAAGTCCTGATCCATGGACACTAATTATATCACCTGCTCAATACTAAGGAAATCCTGAAAACATGACTGGTAGGTGGATCCTAAGGACCGGAGTTGAAAAAACCCTGACCTAAAAAAAGGCTCCCTCATCAGTGAATAAAATCTTTAATTTATTTTATTTAGATTTTTTAAATTTACATTTTACAAGCTATACACCAGGTTTGCTACTTCTTAGGGACAGGAGACCACTCTGAGGATAAAAAGGAGGACCAAAAACTATTTCTAACCTTTCTTTCCCTGGGAGGTGAATCATCTCTTATGGGGGTTGTCATAGGAGAGATGGGATTTTATACTTCTTCTGTATGTAGGGTACCACTTATATGTGGTACTTTTTAGTTTCAATAATTTTTTTTTATTATTATCAATCATAGAGAAACAAAGAAAACAACAAAGCATGGACGCAGCCATACAGGGTACACGAGCTTAGGAAGCACGCCAGCAGGCGTGGTTACCTCACCAGCAATATTTGTAAGATACCGGTACAGCAGCAAACAAAATAATATTGCAAAACAGGGCAGTACTAATACAGGAATAGCACTAGGGCATCTGCACAGATGCTGCCTACCTAGCACCGATGCAATATGACGAACAGGTGCAATACAAGAACTGAACCCATAACATAACAGTCGCTATGTAGGTGACCTACTAGCAAGACACATAGTAAGCAAAACAGTGGGAAACCACGCGACATTCCATAGTGCAATGGCTTTCATGTACGGAAGAAAAAGGCAGAAAAGAAGAAACGGAAAGAGCCAAGAGAAAAGGGTAAAGGGACTTACCAGTTGCATCTCCGTTGTCTCAACAATCTCTGAGAGGGACACGAATTAGGGGGAGTAGAAAGCACTCTGAATCCACCCACTCCAGGCCGCTTGTCGAAGTTTAGTAGGGATAATTGAGTATGGTAAGGAGTGTTCGTATCTGCATGTTTGGTTAATGACTTGTATAACTTCAGAAACAGAGGGAGGAGCTAGGTCCTTCCAGTGTCTGGTAACGACCAGTTTGGCGCTGAGCAAAACGTGACCAGTGATATTTCTAAAAGGAAGGGGTATGTCAGTAATGCCTAAGAATAGTAAGGCTAATCCTGGGCAAGGGTCTACTCTACGGCCCAGGAGGGCAGATAGAAGCCAGAAAACGCACTTCCAGTATCCATCAAGGAGAGGACAGGACCAGAGAATGTGTAGCAAAGTGCCGCCGCCGCCACAGCCTCGCCAGCAATAAGGGGAAGTGGAAGGGTATATTAAGTGGAGTCTCTGGGGGGTAAAGTACCACTGGAGGAGAGTCTTTAGGCCTGCTTCATAGTGGGTTACGCACTTAAAATTCGCCACCAAGAATCCCACCGCCGCAGCCCAGGATTCAGCAGGAAAAGTTTTCTTCAGTTCCCTTTCCCATTTACAAATGGGGGAGGACTTACTAAAGGTAGCTTTATCCCCCAGTAGATCATACAGGTGTCTAGTCAGATGTCGCTTAAAGAGGGAGGGAAATTGAAACAGCCTAAAAATAGATGAATTTACCTGGGGGGGAGACTGTAGAATCTTCGAGAGGAAGTGACGGATCCTCAAATATGTGTAGAATTCAGAATGAGGAAGTGCAAAAGAGTCTTGGAGAGAGGCAAAGGAAAGGAGGGATTGACCCTCAACTATTTGTGAGATGGTGTCAATCCCCCTCTCGCGCCAGGACGCTAGACTAATGTCGGGAATAGATAGTTCGATAGCGAGGGTAGAGGCAAGTTTAAACAGGTTATTTGGTGAGTCTTTGTGTGTGTTATGAGTAGATAACCACAGGGCCCCTGCATGGGACACTGTGAGGAGGGGGTGTGTCGGAGAGGGAGAGCTCCAAGACAGGTGAATCAAATAGTCTTTAATGGGAACCTGCTTCAATGCATGAGACTCTATCTGCTGCCATGATTTTTCATTTTGAGAAGCCCACCATTCTCTGGTAAAGGAGAGGCCAATTGCTATAAAGTAATCTTTAATATCAGGGAGGCCCGCTCCACCTGCACGCTTCTTCTTTGTCAGTAGTTCCCGAGCTACCCTAGGCTTAGAGCCTCCCCAGATATATTTGCCCAGCAGAGCCTGAGCTTTTTGAAAGAATGCAGCGGGGATTGGGATCGGGAGGGCACGGAAGATATAAATAAGTTTGGGTAGGGTCATCATCTGGAACGACGCTATTCTGCCCACCCAAGAGACCATCTGCATAGAGAAGCTCGCAAAGTCAGTAGACATGGTGGTCAGAAGGGGAACATAGTTTCGCACATAAAGTAGAGAACAGGGCGAGGTGATCTTAACACCTAGGTAGGGAATCTCCGAGCACTGCCAGTCCAGATCATAAGATGCTTTTAAAACTATTAGGTCAGGGGATGGGATGTTGATAGGGAGGGCCTGCGATTTCGAACCATTAATCTTGTAATATGAAAGGGATCCGTAATGAGATATTATGTCAAGTGAGGCTTTAAGGGATTGCAAGGGATTCGTCAGGGTGAGAATGATGTCGTCAGCGTAAAGGGAAATAATATGAGATCTGTCCCCTACTACAACACCAGAGACCATGTGCGAGGCCCTAATGTGCTGTGCCAGCGGTTCTAGTGCGAGAATAAAAAGGAGGGGGGACAAGGGACAGCCCTGTCTTGAGCCATTAGTTATTGTAAAGGGATCAGAGAGTATTCCATTAATCCATACCTTTGCTGAGGGGTGGGAGTATAAGCTATTGATGGCATTAATTATCTGACCCGAGAAACCCATCCGCTTAAGAGTAGAGAAAGCGTAGTCCCAATGTAGGCGATCAAACGCTTTTTCAGCGTCCAGGGTCACTGCAAGCACGGGGAGGTTGTGCACTTCTGCGAAATTAACCAGATCAACAATGCGCCTGGTGTTGTCAGAAGCCTGTCTACCTGCCACGAAACCCGTCTGGTCTGAGTGGATCAGGTGAGGGAGCAGAGGAGAGAGCCTGCTTGCAATGAGCTTGGCAAAGATTTTTATATCGGAGTTTAACAATGAAATTGGCCTAAAATTTTGAGGTATATCAGGCGACTTGCCGGGTTTGGGTATGGTAACTATCAATGCCTCAAGCATGTCAGGAGGAAAGGGGTTTCCCTCCAGGACACGGTTAAAGAGGTCGAGTAGGTGGGGGAGAAGGTCAGGAAGGAAATGGCGAAAATATTCATTAGAGAGGCCATCGGGGCCAGGGGACTTTCCTAGTTTCAAGGATGAGACCACTTTAGACAATTCCTGGGAGGAGATGGATGCATTGAGGGACTGGAGCTGTGAGTCAGTAAGGACGGGGAGAGAAGCCTGGGAGAGAAAGTCGTTCACTAGAGCCGGGTAATCCCGAGGGAGAGGTGTGTGGTCTTTTAGATTATAAAGGGACTGATAATAAAGCTTAAATTGGTCAGCGATTTCCCTGGGGTCCAACAGTTTCGCCTTAGTAGTTGGGTGGAGCAGGTATGGGATCCTTGACTTGGACTGCTGTTTTTTAAGTTGCTGGGCCAGTAGACGTCCCGCCTTGTTTCCTTGGGAATAGAATTTGGATTTCATTCTAAGGAGGGATTTGTGATAATTTTGGAGAAGCAGAGCGCTAAGTTTATTACGTGCTAAACGTAGAGAGTCAGAGCGGAGAGGTGTAGGGGAGGACTTATTAATACTCTCCAGGTCAGCAATTTCTTTCAATGTCAATGCTATCTCCTTCTCTCTCTGTTTCTTCAGAGTAATGTTCAATTTAATCAGGGAGCCTCTCATGAAGGCTTTATGGGCCTGCCATAGCACAAAATTGTCTGAAACAGAGCCAGCATTGAACTGAAAGAACTCTCGCAGGTGTGTGGACAATTCACAACGTGTTTAGGGTTACTAAAGAGAAAGGTGTTGTTTCGCCAAACTGGGGCCCGAAGGGATTGGAACTGTTCATCCAGAGTTAACGTAATGGGAGCGTGATCGGACCACTTTATAAGGCCTATACCTGTGGAGAGGGTGTGAATCAGAGAGGTGTGATCAATCAGGAATAGATCTATCCGGGAGTATGAAAGGTGCGGGGTCGAGAAAAAGGTGTAGTCTCTCTCTAAACTGTGCTGGGCCCTCCACACATCAATCAGTCCTTCAGCATGTAAGAGGGAAGCTAGTCCAGTGTCTACTCTACGGGAAGGGGAGGTAGAGTCAATGTCAGGTTGGAGGACTGAGTTGAAGTCTCCGCAAATAATTAACTTGCCTTTTTTAAGCGAGTCAACTTGCCGCATTACTTTGTGTAAAAAGGCCAGTTGGTGTGAATTGGGGGCATATATGCTAACCAAAGTGTACACCACATTGTTGATAGAGCACACCAGGATAACATATCTGCCTGAGGGGCCGTTTTGGTAATAATCGGGGTGAATGCCACTGTGTTCTTAACTGCAATAAAAGTACCTCGTTTTTTCCTGGAGAAGTGGGAGTGGAAAATATGCGGAAAGAGACGGTGATGGATTCTAGAAGAGTCGGCCTGGAGTAGGTGGGACTCCTGCACACATAGCACATCAGCATGGGCAGTTAAAGCTTCGGACCAGAGATATGCTCGCTTCTGAGGACAGTTGAGACCTTTAACATTGAGGCTCATAATCTTGAGACCCATCATGCAGAGTGATAAACAGCCTGTGGGCTAAGAGAACAGCGGAGATGCAACGTCAATACAGGATAATACAAATATACGATATCAGATAGAGTAATGTCTAAGGTCACTCAACAAAATGCGTTCATACGAGGAGGAAAGACAAGGATGAGGGGTAAGATGAGAAGGAGAAAGAAAGTAAGTCAGGGCGAGAAATCAAGGGGGAATAAGGCAGCGGGGTTCGCCGCCTAGGTAGTATTGGGACGAAAGTCCAATGTCTGGGCTGACAGTAGTAAGAACAAGGAAACTCAGACAGGAGGTAGCACCATTTCCTTATTAGCTACAGAAACACAGCCCTCTAGTATAGGATTCAGTGCTTGACAGTTCCAGCTTCAAGTGGCACTCAGTAGCACAAGAGGATGTATCTCAGGTCGCTGGAGGTGGTGGTTGAGACTTGGGTGAGGTAGAGGGGTCATCATCAGCAGGCTTCAGGGAGAGAGAAATACGCCACAGATGGAGAAGTTGCTTTCCCTCTTCAAGGTTTTTGATCGCATGAATTTGTCCATTTCTGCGGATTAGTATCTTCAGGGGGTACCCCCATTTATAAGGAACACTATTGTCCCGAAGGGCGGTAGTAATAGGCATGAGCTCCCTGCGTTGTCGGAGCGTGTGTCTTGATAAGTCCGTGAAGAGTTTAATCTTCTGATAAGGAGCAGGAAGCGGTTGTTTCTGCCGTGCAGCAGACATTAGGGCCTCCTTCGTGTGGAAGAAGTGGATACGTGCAAGTGTGTCGCGCGGGATACTTGGCCCTAGATGGGGAGGCTTTGGAACTCTGTGGGCGCGATCTATAATCATGTCAGGTGCAGGAATCTGAGGTAACAGCGACTTCATAAGACCTTTCAAGTATTATGTGGTACTTTTTAAAGCAGATCAAGTTGATGCATCTAACTTGAAGAAGAAACCATAAGCCATACACTGATCAAGGCATATGGTGTGTAAACTTGTTAAAGCCCGTGAAGAATGGATAAAAGTTTTTTTTTCTTTTGCATTCCTCAGTGCCCTCAGAGGCTGTTTATACCACTATATATATATATATATATATATATATATATATATATGTATATGTTATAACATAAAAAATCTACCACACCAGCTTGGAGAACTACTGGCCCTCAGATATGCTGACAAGGGAAAACTTTGAAGTGGCCATTGGGCTCCTATAGACGTGGTCCTGTTATTCAGGAGTCTATTAACCAAGAGTATATTTTTTATCACTGCGTTTTGAGAGATACCTTTCAACTGTCCCAACAACACATTTTTATTTCTTCCTCATCTTTTTAAAACATATTTAAACAATTTTATTTAACTTTTTTAATATTTTTTTTGTCCCACTAGGGCAGGGGTGCACAACCTGCGGCCCGGGGGCCACATGCGGCCCTCTATACCATTCTAGGGCGGCCCCCAAACATCTGGTAAAAGACATGTAGGTCTAGGTCTTATGCCTTCTTACATGTATCTCTCATGTATTCTCCTATTAGATGGGAGTCTGAGAACTGTAACTAGACATTTATGATATATACTGTGTGTTCAATATGCCAAAAATACAGTATTTCAGTTGGTAATACCCCTTTAAGTTTTATTTTCGGCCCTTGGAATTGGTTTACGCTGACAATGTGGCCCCCAACCACAAAAGGTTGTGCACCCCTGCACTAGGGGAACTTTACCATGCCATCAAAGCTCTGGCAAGGCCTAATAGATGTATAAAGGTGGCAGGTCTGGGGTCCTTCATAAGGCCCCCATCTACCCTGACAACCTGTGAGCAGTCACCTTGCTTGGGATCACAGAGGGAGCCTAGATGCCGGTCACTATTGACTAAAGAGTTACACGACTGGAATTGGAGCTACCATTGTAGTAAATGGTACTAGCACTTAGTAGTACAAGTTTTAGTTCCCTTACGTCCTACCAGCAGCACAGATGGGGTTAACCACCCCCCGTGGACTCGCAGGACCGGCCGAATGTTTAATGAGCCCAAGACTAATAACTCAATTTAACTATTAAGTATCTCCTTAAAAGGAGGAAGTCAACCCCCAGCCCACTGTGTTTTTTCCTGTCCTCCTGGACAGGTGGACTAGGCGGTTTGTTCCCCCCTTTCTTATGGAAAGTGCGGGAAGCCTTCCTTTCGTTTGGGTAATGGCGTTGCCTTTTTTCCTAGGTACCTTGTCAGTTTGGCCGGCAGCTTATTTGCTGCCGGCCCCGCGCAGTTGCGCCTGGCTGGGGTATTTTGGCGGCGTCCTTGGTCCAGGATTCCCGGTCCCTGTGCGCCGCCATCTTCCGGAGGTGACGCGGGGACTCTCCTTTTGCATTACCTCCGGGTAATCCGGCCGTGATTTTTTCACGGGCACGATTTTTTTCATAGATGCGATTTTTTTTTATGCATCTTCCTGTGGAGGATTTACTGGGGAAGGGTGGATTGGCTATCCCTCCCTTCCCCTATTTTGGGAGGCTGTGTGCTCCAGTTTAGTCTCTGGCTACATATGCTTTTTCAGCTAGATCCCAGAGTCCTAAAATTGGTGTTGTTCCACTTGTGGTGTTTTTTTCCTCAGCTGCCTCCGGTCTGTTTTTCTACCTTTCCTGCGTAGATAGGTGGTTTACAAATGTTTTATTTGTCCCTTTTTTTCCCGCAGTGATGTCTTCTCTGCGGGATTCGGAAGGCAGGAAAGTGGATTCCAAGAGGAAGCATCTATCCTGCTACCATTGCAGCAGTCAACGGTTATTGTAAGCTGATCATACCTGCACTTGTGAGATCGCAGAAGCTAAACAGTTTAAGGCTGGGCTAAGACCAGCTTGGGAGACCGGTTGGGAATCCCTGGGTCTGTTGACTTAACCTACACCAGGTGTTACAGCTGCCGTTAGAGGTTTCTGACCTCTAGTGAACCTACATTGCAGGATATGTATCAATGGCTCTGTTAAAGGAGTCATAGGCCTGCTGGATGGAAAGGCTTCCTATTTGTTCCCAGGCCCCTATGGAGACCTCTGTCCCGGTAGAGAGACCTTCTTGGTCTCCTTAGTTTCTTCCTCCTTGGATGAGGAGGAGCTGACGTTGTGTTTTCTCCCCTGGAAAGACACAGAAGTTGCTCAAGTCCATCAGGTCGGGGGACCATGATGGTGACTGTGGGGAGCCTCCCGTTCCCGCTACTCGGGCACCTTGTGTCTTCAAAGCGGATAAGACCCTCCTCTCTGTCATGATATAGAGTGGAAAAAACCTGGAAAAGGTCCGGTTTTAACAAAGAAGTTTAAATCCATGTTCCCGATGGCTTAACCCTTGGTGGATTCATGGGGATCCATTCCCAAGGTGGACATGGCTATTGCCAAGTTGTCCAAGCGCACTCTGGTTCCTGCAGACGATGGGTCTAGCTGCAGGACCCCCTTGCAGAGTGCACACAGACGGGGTGTTACGGCAGCTGTGGCTTCCGCTCCCACAGCCATAGCGGCTTTTGAAGTCTCTACGTTCCTCCGATCTCGCCTGGATCAAATTCAAGTTGATGTGAACCAGAGGTTTTTTCCAGGACGACATACTGGCTGCTTTCAAGACCATCAACCTGGCTACGGACTTCTTGTGCGATACCGCACAGCTCCAGTTGAAGCTAGCGAGGGAGTTTCCCCGCTAGCAAAGCAAGTCCTGGGAACGAGGCCAAACACAGATCTTTGCTCTTGAAGCTAAGCAGCAGGTCTGTGGCTTATGGGAGACCAAGTGCGCCTTTGGCACCCTGTAACAATACTATCAAATAATGTCAGGGGCCTATATATAGCATGGCCCTGGGATCGGCGGCCCATATTCCATTTTGGCTTAAGCCTTGGGTCGCTGACAATTCCTCAAAATACAGCTTATATGGCCTTCCATTCGAGCCCAACCGTTTGTTTGGTTCGGAGCTAGATAAGATCATGGAGGGCCTTTCAGACTAGAAGGTGAAGAGCCTTCCCCAGCAGTCATTTCGAGGGCAGGGCAGACAAGACCGCGGTGGCAAGTCTGGCCAGCAAACAAGCTCTTGTAGTGACGGGAGAGCACAGCGAAAGGGTTTGAGGTGCTCTCGTGGAGGAGCCAAAGATGGAAAATCCACCTCCTGACTACGGGCCTCTTCGAGGCTCTTGGTTAATTCCCGTTACTCCTGCCGTCCTGCCAATAAGCTTCCCCATTCCTAAGCTTCATGTACCCGTCGGGAGTCGTCTCTCCCACTTCTGAGAAGAATGGATCCAAGAGATCTCGGATCCCTGGGTCCTGAATATAATTTCCAACGGTTATTTAGTCAACCTCACCTCTATTCCTCTGGACAGGTTTGTCAAGATCAACCTTCTACAAGCTGCCAAGGAGGCGATCCTAGAGGCCTACATTCAGGACTACATTTGCAAAGGGGCTCTGGAGGAGGAAGGTGAAGTTTCGTGTAGAAACCATCAGGTCAGTAGTTCACGTCGTCAATCCTGGAGACGTGATGGCAACCCTGGACCTCAAGAATGCATATCTGCACATCCCGATCAGGCCTTGGTGATAGCCATCATACTGTTTTGGCCGAAGAGATCCTGGTTTACCTAGCTCACCCAGTTGAGTCGAGGACAATATTGGAGGCTCCCCCACAGCAGACCCTGGTGTCGTGGGACACTCACCTCTGCTCAGATCTACACAGATTCAACCTGACAGCCTGGAGGTTGATCAGTCCCTTCCCAGAATAGAAGGGCTTTCAGAGTCGGTCCTGAGAACGCTGTCTCATTCTAGAGCGGACTCTCATCCTGTTGTACCTCAACTGAGGTGGCGTCTGCAGATGCGCCCCTCTCCGCTATCCTTCAGTTCCTGCAAGACGGCCTTGATAGAGGCCTTGCCCTTCTACTCTGAAGGTTCAAGTTTCAGCCATCTCAGCTTGCCTTAACAGGCTTTTTTCTCAGGACCCGCTGATCAAACGGTTCCTTAAAGGAACTAAAAGATTAAAGCCTACAGTACTGAGACCCCTCTTTTTCAATGGGTTTTTCAGTAGTTCTCAGGGGGTTAGCATCTCCCCCCTTTGAACCGTTAGAGGAGGTGGACATCAAGTTCGTCACTTGGAAGTTTGTGTTTCTCCTTGCAGTGACTTTGGCCAAGAGGGTCTCTGAGCTTCAAGCTCTCTCAGCACATGAGCCCTATACCATTTTCTTACATGACCGGGACCTTCTTAGATTCCTCCCGTATTGTAGGCCTAAAGTTCCTTCCTTCCAGAACATCAACCAGGTGATATTCCTCCCGGTTCTGTCGACATCTACCACCTCCTCCTAGGAACCTGCTAGACATCTTCTGGACATCTCGAGATGTCTCCGGATCTATGTGGATAGATCAAGGAGTTCAGGAAAGATGAGAATCTGCTAATCCTGTTGCCGGTAAGTTTAAAGGCTATAAGGCATCCAAACCTTCCATCAGTCGGTGGATTGAGGAGGCTATTAAGGAATCCTTTGTTTCCACAATCTGGACCCTCCGGGATTCGTGAAGGCCCACTCTACTAGAGTTGTGGCTACTTCTTTTGCCGAGAGGAGTCTTCTGCCTCTCAACATGATTTGCAAAGCTGCCTCCTGGAGCTCTGAATCGACATTCATCTCCCATTATAGACTAGATGCCAGTCTAGCTGAGTTTTCGGCCTTTGGGCAGACTTTTCTTAGTTCTGCCAGGCAGGAAGGCCCTCCCTAGGGGTTTCTTCTTGCTATCTCCCCATCTGTGCTGCTGGTAGGACGTAAGGGAATCGTTAATTTCTAACGATAATTTGTTTTCCCTTAGTCCTAACAGTAGCACACAAATTTCCCACCCTAGTAAGTCTAGTTTTTTTCTTACTATAAACACAGTGGGCTGGGGGTTGACTTCCTCCTTTTAAGGAGATACTTAATTGTTAAATTGAGTTATTCGTCTTGGGCTCATTAAACATTCCGCCGGTCCTGCCAGTCCACGGGGGGTGGTTAACCCCATCTGTGCTGCTGTCAGGACTAAGGGAAAACAAATTATCGTTAGAAATTAACGATTTTTGCTTGGTTTATAGCTTAATAAAATTGTAACCTTGTAATATTACCTCAGTATTCCTTTTGTGTGTTTTTTTTGTAGTTTCACACATCTGTTATGCCAATCTGAATGTATTTGCTTTTTTAACGAAAAGGAACAATGGTATTTTGGCAAATGAGTCCATTTCATACATATGACAACATTTTTACATTAACTGGGTGTCCCATCTCAGACAATGGGGGCATATCGCTAGGAAATCTGGGGTCCTCCAGCCACAGCTCTCCCGGCTCCATTCTCGATATAGGTGCGGGTCCCAGCAGTGGGACCCGCACCTATCAGACAATGGGGGCATATCCTAGCGATATGCCCCCATTGTCTGAGATGGGAATACCCCTTTAATTTTTGCGAGTATTCTGGTCAGAGAAAAGAAAAGTGACAAGTCACTTATTCAGTTGGATTTCATGTAGAAAAGCCATCTTATTACCACACGAAGACTTGTGCCAATTTGTAGCAAAAATCTGCCGTGGATTTCTGCCACAGATTCTTTTGAAAACCATGTCAGCCTTTGGATACACAACTGATGTCTAAAAATATTTATTTGTTTTTTAAGAAATCGCTATTTGATTCAATCTTGCATGAAAGTGGCTGTGAAATGTTCTAAATTAGGGCTGGGATGAAGGGTAGGCATAGGTAGGCACCCTCCTAAGGCCACCTTGCTAAATACCGCGGGGGGGGGGGGGGAATTTTATTTTAGTAAAACAAGAAAAAAAAACTTTCTAATTGTAACTAATAAGCACTTCCATTGTGAAAGTACTCATTAATACAAGAGGGCCCAGGGATGGGTGAGTATGGCACTAGCACTGGCATTACTCACCACTCACTGGTGCTCTTCTAGTGCCAGTGTTGATCTGGGTCCTGACAGTGTACAGCCTCAGAACGTGTAGGTGCACACTATGACCTGATGCTATGCACTGTCAGAACACAGTGTAGCACTGGTGCCCGAACAGCGCTGCAGCAAGAGATCATTGGACCCAGAATGACAGGAGCCCCCCGGAGGAAATCTTTTGGGATCCATGACTTAAGGACTGCCCCTCCTTAAGGCAAGGGGTTAGAAAGGCAGTGTAGTATGAGGAAGCTGTAACAGAATATTCATTGAATATTCATTTGTTCTGTGAATGGATCTAACTAAGGGAAGTCCAGTAAGGGGTGAGTACAGATCCTGAGCCTGAAAGCTGCCTCTTTATGCTGCAGATAAAATATATTTACTGTGCAAAGTTCTTTAACGCCATGTCCAATGGTAAGAAGAGAGAGAAATCTGTCTCTTCTTGAAGTGTCTGATCCTGACATGAAGCCGATAGCCACCATGTCATTTAATTGGGGTGGCATCTTTATCTCCAGCTACTTACTCATACCTAGTGGTCTGTGTGCCAAGGACCAATCCATCCATGCAGTGGATCACTCGTGGTAGTCAGGGGTTATGTAGACTGCAGCTGATACAGTATCCGGTAGGTAAGTAAGGGACGAGTCAGTAATTGACACTTTTTGGAAACCTTGTGATCCTGCCATTTTTCAGGCAGTAAATTAGATAATTCTTCATCCAGTCGTGTTGCTAAATTTCTGTGGGTTTTCCTTCATCTGCCAGAAATTCATAAGCAAATGCTATGGCGAATACCCCAGATTCGTAGACGTTTCTTTGCTGATCTACTTCAAGAAACTGCACTTTTCAGAAGGCCTTGGAGCAGAAGATCCTGGGCTATGTTGATGATGCCATCATTGAGCATGCCTCTCTGCCCGCTGCTCCTCAAAATGGATAAGTGTTCTGGAGACAGGTTGCTGATGTTTTGCTGTCTCTGAGTATTGTGTCATTACTTCTGGTGATGTCCGCAGCTCCGGATTCCCTAGAACTTATGGTACCAAGGCACAATTATCTTATAATATAGCTTTTTTTTTGCTGGTGGTAATGTTCCGGGCTGTGGCTCCATGGAGGTTGGTCGGCTTCTTTTACGGCTCACTATAAGAGCTCTACAAGTTTTAAATATGCTTTAAAGCTAACAGGCAGGCTGTTCCAGCAGAGGATACTGCCTAAACCTATTCACTATAATGGGACTCTACATATATAACGCCAGGCAAAAACTAGTGCAAGCATCGCTTTTATCCGGCCGGCACTAATGACGAAAACAGGCTGGATCCCCGCTGGCTTTGTAGTCAATGGGGTCTGGCAGTGCTCCGGCCCAATCCAGAAAGGATGAACTCAGCAGGCTCCCTCACTACCCACTATCATTTCTGTCCTTGCATGTAACCTTATTTATAAATGCTGACCTGAAGAACCTCCTGACCTTTGTTACGATGGTTGATTTTTTTTGGCCACGACGCTGGAAATCCTCAATACTATTCCACACTTATGATAGTATTTGAATTAGATCTAAAGACAGGAGCCTATGGATGCGCAGGTGGATGCATGGACCAGCAGCTGCTGGCCATGATGAGGTTTCCTGTGATATGTCACGAAAGCTTGTATTCCAGTAGTTTTATGCATCCAAATAGGGGAGACATCCTCTCGATACAGCAGCCACTTCATCACTGAGGTGACTGCTTTCTGCCTAGGCCATGTATAGACTTACTATGATGTCATCAAGTCACATCACGGCCATAGGCCAAGTTCTATAACACCCGTGTAGATTGTGAGAACTTTCGTATTCAAACTAATCCATCTTTATAAAATTAACAATTTTGTAATTTATTGTATTATATATATAATTGCTCAGTGAGGGAACCATCAATTGTGACCACAAATGATCTGTATATATCTTGTCAGTGTAGGCTGCTCTCATAGATGCAGAATTTACACTTGAGGCTCGACTCACACATTTTTGTTGATCAAGTTTTATATTGCTTAGGATCTTGGGAATTTTACCCTGTCCTGGCTTTTATATTTTAATTGATTCTATCAGAGCAATAGCTAGGATTTCCTTAATCTGGGGGAAAAGGTTTTGTTCACCACCCTCAACTTGTACTTAAAAACCCTGATCCAGGCAACGTGGCTTGTTGGTTTCGACTAGCAGCCAGGATCCAGGCACATACTCGATATTTTAACAGTCTTCTAGCATGGAGGTGTTATATGTGTACATTATACCTTATATGCTGTGTATATTACTATATATATATATATATATTTATTAGCAGGATCACCCGGCTTCGCACAGGTATATTTCCACTATTTCATTTAATGTTTGTGTGTCCCCTAACAACGACCTCCACTGCGGACCGCCTCCTGAACAGTGACCTTCCACAGTAATCTACCCCTTAATAGCGACCTCTACAGGGCCCTGCCCCCTTAACATTGACCTCCACAGCACCCCACCGCCTTAATTCTGACCTCCACAGTGCCCGCCCCCTTTAGGTGACCCCTCTAACACCACCCCACTCTTTTAATGGTGACCTTCACAGTACCCCACCCCCTCAACAGTGACCTCTTCAGCACCCTGCTCCCTTAACAGTGACCTCCACAGCACCCCGCCCCCTTAACAGTGACCGCCAAGTTCCCTGCCCCCTCAACAGAGACCTCCACAGCACCCGCCTCTTTAACAGTGACTTCCACAGTACCCCGCTCCCTTAACAGTGACCTCCACACAGGGCCGGCACGTCCTATACGGGGAATAGGCCGCCGCGTAGAGCGCCCCTTGGGAAGGGACGCTGCTAGGAGCGCCGCCCCCGCCTCATGCTGCAGCCGCTCGAGCGCTCTGAATTGAGCCTCTGGCGGCTGCAGCACTGCCCGGGCTGGCAAGTCCATGAGGGCGCACCGCCCGGGCGCACCAAGAGGAGAGGAGCTGACAGGGGGGAAGCGCTCAGCGCTCCCTCCTGTCACTCCATTGTAGCGTGGCCGAGCTCTTTATGGTCTGCGGGTACAGGGATCTGTCTCCTGTACCCGGCCGGACTGACATTAAGTGCGCACACAGTGTGCACTTCCTGTCAGTCCCCTCGGGTACAGGAAACAAAAGCTCCTGTACCCGTGGACCATAAAGAGCTCGGCCGCGCTACACTAGAGGTAGGGAGGAGAGAATGACAAGAGGGGGAAGAGAATGACAAGAGGGGGGAGAGAATGACAAGAGGGGGGAGAGAATGACAAGGAGGGGGGAAGGAAGAATGACAAGGGGGGGGGAAGAGAATGACAAGAGGGGGGAGAGAATGACAAGGGGGGCAGAGAGAGATCTGGCGTTAGTTAAAGGGGTTCTGCAGTTTATTTAAACTGATGGTCTATCCTCTGGATAGATCATCAGCATCTGATCGGCAGGGGTCCGACACCCGGGACCCCCGCCGATCAGCTGTTTGAGAAGGCAGCGGCGCTGGCAGTAGCGCCTCGGCCTTCTCGCGGTTTACCGCAGGTGCAGTGACGTCACGACTAGTATCACTGGCCTTGGTGGGGTTAAGCTCTGTTCACTTGAATGAAGCTTAGGCCCACCCGGGCCAATGATACTAGTCGTGACGTCACTGCGAGAAGGCTGAGGCACTACTGCCAGCGCCGCTGCCTTCTCAAACAGCTGATTGGCGGGGGTCCCCGGTGTCGGACCTCTGCCGATCAGTTTAAATAAACTGCAGAACCCCTTTAATATGGCAGATCATATGGGTGGGGCATTGTGATGTCACATGGGGGGGGCGGCAAACTTTTCTTTTGCCTAGGGCGGCAAAAATCCTTGCACCGGCCCTGCCTCCACAGCAGCTGCCATTTTAATAGTGACCTCCACAGTCCCCTGCACCCTTAACAGTAACCTCCACAGTGCCCGCTCCTTTAACAGTGACCTCCACATTGGCGCACCTCCTTACCAGGGACCTCCACAGTGCCCTGTCCTCTTAATAGTAACCTCCACAGCACCCGTCCCTTTATTAGTGACTAGGGATGAGCGAATCGACTTTGGATGAAACATGAGCCAATACATTCTAAGACTGTACGGATCACCCGCTCCATACAGTATTCAGTCTTATGCGAATCGACTTCGGATGTTCCATCCGAAATCGATTCGCTCATTCCTATTAGTGACCTCCACAGTACCCAGTCTTGTTAACAGTGATTTCCATAATAAGCCGCCCCTTAACAGTGTCCTCTACAGCACCCCTCCCCCCTTAACACTGACCTCCATAGCGGACTGTCCTCTTAACTGTGACCTCCACAGCAGCCTCCCCCCTTAACTGTGACCTCCACAGCACTCCGCTTCCTTAACAGTGTCATCCACAGCGCCCTGCCCCTTTAAAGGTGACCTACAGCAGTGAAGAAAAATGGCTAGGTTGTTAAGGAAACCGAGTGCAAAACTATGTATGTCGAGACTGAAGGACCTGCAAGTTTCTATTGGCTGATAAGGGTCATGTGACCATGTGTGTGTCTGGCAGTTGGGGTATCAGTGAAAGACCTGTGGGCTTCTATTGGCTAATGCAGGTCATGTGATGCTGCCATTTTTGCATTTCTTCTGAATATCCCGCCCTAGAGAGCCCGGTCCAAAACCTTCCTGTACACCCGGTGTACCTATATGCCAAATTTGGTGCACCTCGGTCCAGTTGTTTGGCTGTGAATAAAGAACAGACAGACAGACAGAAATTCATTTTTATTTATATATATATATATATATATATATATATATATATATATATAAAAGATCGAATTTCTTCTTTTACGGGGCATTATTGTCTTTAATTGACAGTATATGAAACTCCACAGAATAAGTATACACTTAAGGTCATGTGAGTTACATCAACCTCTACAACACCGTTGGCTAAGCGTCGCAATTGAAATCATATTAACTCACACATAGGCTGTCTTATACTAAGAATGGCTTTTGCTGCCTATAGCAACCAATCAGAGCTCATATTAATGACCTGTAGCAAAATAAAAGCTGAGCTGTGATTGGTTGCTATATGCAACCTGATGAATATCTAGGCTAACTGCCACAACAGCCAACGGCTCCTGTAGTTTGGCGGTTAGGTTACTAAGCATATTTTTTGACAAATAATTGGAAAGCGCGGGAATAAAATTTCTACTCAAAACATAGTCTATGATTTTCCCCCAAGTCACAGGAGGCGGCTGTGCAAAATTTCGTGATTGCAAATGCGACGGTGCGGATTCCTTTAGTGGACATACATATATACACTCAGCTTTATACTGTATATTAGATTGTGGCAGTGGAGCTGCCAGAGGGCAATTAAAATGGTGTATCTCACCCAGAGGAAGCTGGATGTGAAGAAGAAGGACTGGGCAAATATGGTTTTTTCTTCTGTGTGTATCAGCCAGGCTGGCAATGAAGGTAATTAGCAGCCAGCTGAGGAGCTCAGGTAAAGGTGGGCTGAGCTTCTCAATCAGGGCTCCCTGTCTGGGGAAGGAGCAGGCTGCACCATGGCTTGTGGGAGTCAGGACCCTCTAACCCTGTGTGGGGTAAGCACTAAGTTGTGTTTTGGGGAGCTGGGTGGTAGACCCAGATCCCAATAGAGAGGGAAAATACTGTGGCGGAGGATTTATGTTTATGATTTATGTTTTTGTCTGCTGTAAAAGTGACAATAAAGCTGGTTGTGGCTAGTTAACAGACAAATCTGCAGTGTTGGAGTGTTTTCCTGAGGTGTGCTAACCGTCACTCTAAGCGGAGAAGACGGTGATCCTGGAGAGCTAAGTGACCCGAGTTGTCACTAATATATATCTATACACACAGTGTTGGACTGGGGTGCCTAGGGCCTAACAGTAAAATTTATTTTGGGGGCCCACTGTACAGATACATTCAAATATTACCTGCATATACCGGGAAGATGCTACCAGATGATCGAATATGGGGGTCCTTGCAGCAACTTTGAGAAGGTAGGTCCTGGGGAAGAGAAGATACTGGTAGCTTTCCTTTATACCTAGAAGACATCTCAGCTCTGATCATGTCTATAATAATAAACTGGGTACTTTCTTTTATAATTAATCAAGTTTTTATATGAACATAGGCTGGTTGCGGCGCTGTACATTAGATATACTGCACTATATACATATATTCAATGTGTTATGTGCCACTTGTGGAGGGGGTGGGGGACCAGGGGCCCACCGGGGGATTCACATGTACCCCTGTGGGCCAGGTATATATCCATACACTGTATGGATGTTGTTTTTGTGCTGTATATGTACTGTTTAGATTGTATGGGTTTTGTTTGAGTGTTGTATGAGCATCAGGCAGCCAGGCTCGAACTGACCCACAGGGGTACAGGGGAATCCCCTGGGAAAAGTGGGCCCCTAGTCTCCCACCCCCTACACAAGTGGCACATAACACATTAGATATTCTGCACTATATACATATATTCAATGTACAGCACCTCCACCAACCTATGTTCATATAAAAAACTTGTTAGATTATTTATATTTGAATGTATCTGTACGGTGGGAGCCCAAAATAAATTTTACTGGTGGTGGGCCCTAGGTACTCCAGTCCGGCACTGCATGCAGCTGTTTAATAAGTTTTAAATTGTATTGTGTCGGTGCTTAATGTGCACTGTATGAATGATTCTATACAGAGTATGTGTACCGTATAAATGGAAGTTTCTCCCATGTGCACACAGGTTCTTGTTTTCAGAAATGTGTGTGTATGGCTATTTATTTAATTTGGGAAACCTTGCTTTAATTAGTGTATAAAATACTAAAGAATCTACAGCCACACCTGTCAGCAAAGTGTATTGTACTTTATCTGAAAGTTAAATAGGTTGTGCAAGATGATTTGAAATTGTCCTAATGCTCCTGCTGTAAAAATGTATGTCATTTTTACAGCAGTCGTGTGGTATTTCAAATTATCTTGTACAACCCTGGTAATTTATCTTCTTAATTTCCTTCCTTTTTAAGCACAGCACATTGGTCTTTATTACTTACAGGCTCCCCCTGTTCAAAGTAATGAATTATGTTACAGCTACAGTAGGTTGGGCAGCAGGATGGCCATGCAGCCACTAGAGAGAGCTGTTTCCTATATTTTAGTCATCTCATCTCTGGTCTTCAAGCCACATAGGACATGTTGGAGAAGAGGGAGAAACAGCAGGCTAGCTGGATATAAGAGAACATGAAGAAAAGAATGGTATGAACAAATGAAAACATACAGTGCAAATAAAATACTATAGAAAAAGCTCTGGCATTGGAATGGATGTAGACATCAAGAAGTCATGACTAGGCTTACATTCACAGTGATTGCTCATTCCACATCAAAATCTCTTGCAGTGGCAAATGAGAAAACACAAAGGCAAGCGATCATGGGGTAAATGAGTCTCAGCAAATGGTCTACTCAGCAAATGCTACTCAACCTCTCGTGTTGTGCAAATGTTGTCACAACAACACTGGGGGCGTTAGAGCAATCACTGGGGGCCGGTACTGCTGATGTTATGGAATTCCTCACCAAATTGGGGGGTCAATGCTCAGCAGGTCGAGATAAACAACGTTCAGCAGTGGGAAGGACTTCCAATCGCCTATTAGCTACACACCTTCTGGCGCAAACACGACCCAGACGTCTTAAGAACATCTTTATTGATAAAATACCCCATGACAACAGGTTTTGGAGTCAGTGATAATCATAATAATGAGAATAGAGAAAACTAAATAAATAAAACTTATCTTGATAAATATATTATAAAATAAGTTTGGTTTTGTCAGTGAGAAAACATATGGATAATAGGTAGAAGAAAATAATAAACAAATAAATGGATAGGTAGACCATTATCAAGACGACCAACAATGTGTGAATAATAGTGCACAGTTGTGGGTAAAAGGAGATGTGTAGTGGTGTAATCTCAAGCTGAGAGTACATAGTAGATAAAAATAAGTATTAGATCATTAACTGAATTAGATAAGGTATAAAGGAGTTACTCATAATAATAATAATGTAATAGTGTCTTGACTAACCCTAAGGATACCTCAGTTTTTTTCGTTTTGGCGTTCTCTTTTTACTTCCCTATCTTCCTTTGAACCATAACTTTTTTTATATTTCTGTTTACATAGCTGTATGAGGTCTTATTTTTTGCGGGACAAGTTGTACTTTATAATGCCGCTATTAATTATGGCATACAATGTAGTGGGAAGTTGTAAAAGAAATTTCAAATGGGGCAGAACTGGGGAAATGCAATTCCTCGGTTTTGTTCCGACTGCGTTCCTTTTGCGGCAAAACTGACCCATATGGATAGTTTTTTTATTGTCAAAATAGTGTTAAAAAAAAACAGCTTTGATTATAATTTTTTTTTGAAATCGCCATATTCTGATCCCCATATATATAGTAGGTATATCTACTGAGCTGTGTGGGGGCTAATTTTTTGCGGGACAATCTGTGGACTTAACTGATACCATTTTGGAGTGTGTGTGACCTTTTCATCACATTTTAATAAATTCACCATATTGGAAAAATATTTTTATTTATTTTTTATTTTATTTAATAGTACGAGTGATTTCGGTCGCGGTGATACCCATAATGTTTATATTTTTTGTATATTTTTACATTTTTTTTTATATATATATATATATATATATATATAAAAACAAGAGTTATGAACAGCAGCACTCGTAATGATGCCAGGTGCAAATCACTGTAGGGTCCCGGACCAGGGATCAGCAATAGATAACAGGAAAAAGCAGGCAGCACTCCGGACTTTGTGAAAAGATCGTGGGATTTATTAACACCCAAACAACTGCAACGTTTCAGCTCGCCTCAATGGAGCCTTTGTCAAGCAAAGTGTAGTGCTCAAGTGAACATTATATAGTGAAGACCCATAATTAATCACTTAATCATCAATCAATATTCATAGTGATAAAAGGATAAAAAATACAGTGTATAAAAATGTTTTTAACATGATTACGTGATATATTCAATTATAATACATGATTGGTACAAAAATTTAATTCATTAAATGAGCGACATAAAAATCGTTATATGGGAAATAAGCTTCCTGAAGTGTAAAGTGAATAACTCGATTCCTTAATTCAATCACGTGCACATCTGTAAATAATTAGACATAATAAAATAAAATAAGGACATACACTAATCACGGAAGCTTCCATGTATCCCGGGCTTGGCGTGGTACCTAATGCGTCTGCGCACGGTCAAATGTCGCGAGAGTATGACGCTGCCCGCTCACTAGCGCGCAGGGTTCTCCTCTCGCCCATCACAAAGATGGAAACCCTTGTTTCTAGATCATACTGCGCATGGTCAAACCAGACCGCAATATACTAGTCACAATCATTGAAATGATACACTAAGGGCGTAATCTATTATTAAAATGGAAGGGAAACATGAGTATCCAGGTACTGAATTATAGAAACGGATGACAACCGCAAAACACACCAATGTTTCACGTGTTATCCCCAGACGTAAGTAGAGGTCAAATCAGCTCCATGCCTATTAACACCTACCCATAATCATCAGTACCTGTCCCATGAGTTCCCTAAGGCATCCTTTTATGTGTAGACTCCCAAGGGTCCGGGTTCGGTGCATGTTGTACCATACACCTTATCCGAATCCATAGCATCGGAGGAGGGAGTGGGAATCACCCAAACCACTCCTACCATGGGATAATACAAAGAAGGATGACTTAAAGATAGAAAGATGAGTTGCTTAAATTAAACTGGGAAGGCATTGCGGTCCATTTGAATATCACAGCAGAGAAGTAAAGAACAGTTGTACCACGAATAAAATTACACATCCGTTTATATGGAAGTTTCATGCTGCGTCTTGTCCTTAATATAGCTGTGGAAATCCATTCCAGATTCAACTAAAAACAAAAAAACAAAAAAGCACTACCATAATCACACACTACAGAGGTTTGGGGAACGGACCCTCCTCATGAACTGTGAGGGATCAGACCACCTTAAATTCAACATTCAACCCTTTAGGCTTTAATGTTTGTAAGCGGAATATCCAATAGAGTTCCCTGCGTTTCAGTAGGGTCACTCTATCACCTCCACACCTAGGCATCTGTACTTAGTCAATAATGCGGAATCTCAAATCCCTTTCTTTATGCTTAGCCTCCATAAAATGCCTGGAGACCGGTAAGTCCATTTTTTTCTCCCTAATGCTGTATCTATGGTTATTGAGCCTTGTTTTCATGTCCCATGTCGTCTCCCCTACATAGAGGAGGCGACATGGGCATTCCAACAAGAAAATCACATAAGCGGAGTCACAAGTGAGATGTTGTTTTATGGAAAAACTCTCACCTGTCTCAGGATGTGCGAATGTTGAACCCTTAAGCATCAAGGAACAATTCACACATCCATGACAGGGAAAACAACCAGTGCGTCTAGCTCCAAAGTAGGCACGGAATGAGGTTTTCTTGGTACCCACATCAGCCCGTACCACCTGGTCTTTAATATTCTGTGTGCATCTGTAAGACATCAAGGGCGGGTTACTGAATTCCTTAATTTGTTTAAAGCTACTGCCCAAAATTTGCCAGTGTTTCCTCAAGATCTCACTGATCTTGACACTCAAAGGCGAATAGCCAGAAACAAATGGGATACACATTTTCTGTGAAGCGCTTGTCTCCCTATCCAACAATAGTTCTTGTCTGGAAAAAGTTTTCACCTTACTGACATGTTGGTGCACCAGCTTCTTGGGGTAACCCCTAGCCCGAAATTTCAAACTCATCTCTTCCAACCTCTGGTCACTAAGGTCACTATCCTGTACGATCCTTTTTACTCGCAGTAGCTGGCTATAGGGGAGTGATATATTTTTTTTAAACTTTTTTGTAATGATTTTGAAGCTCATATTTGAGTATATAAAATTAATTATTTAATTCTTAATTTTGAACAATCATGGATATTTAAAATGCATTTATTACTGACTATTGCTCATTTCTTATGTTGGCCTGCCACTTGGTGGGCAAAATAAGAATTGCAGCATGAATGCCCTCAGCCTCTTCAGTGAGGCTGAGCGCATTAAAATCAATTACGGCATCCTCACTGGCCACAAAGGAGGTTGGTAACAAGCACGGAAGCGCGAGCTTCCGGGTTTTTGACCATTTAGATGCCGTTATCTCACTTGATCACGGCATCTAAAGGCTTTAATTACTGCGACCGTCATTATTGCCGGTCACAGTAATTAGCCGCAGGTCTCTGCTGTTTGTAACAGCAGAGACCTGCCGCCCATGACACCGGTTGCATGTGTGGGTAGGTACATTTATGGCACTGGTAGCAAAAGGGTTAATAGGGTAGTGGAAGATAAAAGAAAGGAAAAAAAGGGTGGGGGATAAATTAATATGTGTATGCCGTGGCTGCCCTCCATTAATTTATATGAGGCCATCGAAAATAGCCAAGCGCTAGCTCTGCTATTTCTGTTGGCCCAATAGAAACCAATGGGAGTGGTGGCTGAGCAAGCGTGACTCGATCCCATTAATTTCTATGGGGATTCCAAAAATAGCCAAGCACGACGCTAGAGTATTTTCGGTAGGCCAATAGGAAGGCTTGGTGGTGGCCCGACCCAGCACCACTGGCCACGCGTTAGGCTTTGTTTTAGAGATTTATTTTGGGGGTACCTTGTATGAGAGAGGAGACACAGGCAGCGTGCAAGCATATACTGGCTGGTTCAACAGCGTGTAGCAGAGGGAGCGAGAGCTGGGAATGGAGCACTAGTGGGAGAAGCAATGCTGGGGATAAGCTATGAAGGGGAAAGTGTGGAGCATAAGGAAAATGGGATGATGCGATGGATAAAGGGAAGAGATGTGTATGATTTCATAGTTATTGTGTGGAAGTGTTGTAGTTAGAATATATGCAAAAAACAAAACAAAAAACCCTCAGATGTACAACTGGCACACACATACGTACAAGAATGTGTATGCATACACAAGTGGCCATACAAACGAGGATAATATGGAGGAATACATTCATATACATATAAAAACATTTATTATTCTATATTATTTTTAAATATATATATAAGCCTTTATCATGTTATCATAACACCCATGATTGGGTAATGGTCTTTACATTTGTATTTGTACATATTCAAGCAAATGAGCTTTTTTCTTTATAGTTTTTTTTTTTTTTTGTCTTCCTTCTCATTATTATGATCATAACGCTGTTTACACCTGAAACACATTGTTATAGGGCATTTTATCAATAAAGTTCTCTGATCTAGACGTCTGGGTCATGTTTGCGCCAGAAGGTGTGTACCTAATAGGCGGTTGGAAGTCCTTCCAACTGCTGAACCTTTTTTATTTCAACTGTACAATCTGGTAAGTAACCTAGGCATGCAGACACCTTTTAAAAATTATTAGCAAATTGCTTAAAGCATACCTGCATAGTGGCTGTGCTTCTTTGCACAATAATAACTGTGAAGGAACAGCTGTTGTTTAGGCTTTCCTAAAGTCTTTCAGCCACATTATTCCATTTCAGCTGCACAGCTAGATGCATTTCACTCAGAAGCAGGGGCATCTCCTTTCTGTGAAATCTACCAGCACTGTACTGCTGCGACATCCTTTCCCTACTTCTCACTATGCTTCTTTTCAGCTCCGGACCTTAGAGAACAGATAAGGTGGGAGAAATCACACCTAACAGACAGCTTCTACAATCTTCAACAGGAATGTAGAAACAGTTCTTCTATGAAGCTCAGGATCTCAGCTAGTTCTGGCATGCTCTGATACTAGGAAATTCTGGAGTTATCCCCTATCCACAGGTTAAGGGATAACTTAATAAAACTGGAATACCCCTTTAAGTGTCCTGCCATTGACACCCAGCCATTGTCATCTTCATTTGCAGTGGTGTCGTGAACTAGAAACCCGGACTGGTACAGGGTCGAACCCTATCGTCTTTAGCAACAAACCCAGGTTCTCTTTGGCATTTGATGACTATTCAAGTATGGATGCCTAGTGGTGAGTGCTTCAATCCTACCTTTGCTGTGGAACTACGTACTGCCCTAATTGCTGGTGTGATGATCTGGGTAGCCATCGCAGTAGTCACCCCTACCAGTGATATGAGGGATACTAGCAGCCTCTCATAGAACATGATATTTTTCAGCAGGATAATGCTCACACACACACTCCCGGTAACATCTCAGTCAGATTGTAACACTTCCTTGGTCTGCCGGTTTGCCAGATTTATCACCAATTGAGCATTTATGGGATCAGCTGACACATCAATTTCAGCAAACTACGAGTGTGCAGGATCTACAGACCCAGCTGCAACATCTGTGGGCAAATGTGTCGCAGGATACTATACGAAATCCGTATGCCTCTATGCCCAACCATATCTCATCTTATATCCAGGCTAGAGGTGGGCCAACAGGGTACTACAGCTTCCTTTCAATTATACAGTTTTTCCCAATAAACTTATGCTTTCGCTCTAATATTATCACATATCATCATTACATACATATAAAGTTTTATTTGATTCCATTTTCGTTTTTGTTTTTTTGTCAATGATAAACGTCTTTCGTACAGCTCTTAATCTCCTGCTTCTCTTCACATAGTAACTGGCCAACCTACGGCACTCCAGCTGTGGCAAAACTACAACTTCCAAGATGTACCCCGGCTTGGCTGTTCTCAGAACTCCATAGAAATGAATGAAGCATGCTGGGAGTTGTAGTTTCACAACAGCTGGTGTGCCAGAAGTTGCCTACCCCTGCACTCGGGGAAGCTCAGTGCATATAAAGTTATACAGTTACCATTGCACTCAATTGACAGCTGCAAAAATCTCTTTGCACTTAGCCAGACTGTCCCTGAAGGAAATTGCCATGGATACCAGTCAGGAAGAAGGTGAAGGAGTTCACGGTCAGGCCCTCTCACCAGTCTCATGGTCCGTCTCCTTGGCGAGTACACCACTGTATGTGAGATTTAAGTCAATCATTCTCCATATTTGTAAAATCGCAAATTCTGAACACATTCTGGTTCACCTCCGCTAATGTTATTGGTGACAGTGATAAATTTCATGATTACTATATTATGTTTGACATTTTAAGTATTCAAGACTTTAATGGTAAACAACCCTTGAGTTCCGCCTGCAATAAACAAATCTTAAGTACTTACCTGACAGATCCCACACAATACATGACCTTTTCAGCCTCAGGTACACAGTTGAGGCCAATGATTGGCTGCAGCTTGGTAAATGCAGCCTGGCCGGGAGAACTACGGTAGCGGTACGGGATCTGTGGGTCCCAGTTTCTCTCCCTTGCTCTCCACTGTCTGTCCCTTCTGCCTGTGATGGTACTGATCCCCTTCCCCATTTCCTGTGACATCACCAAGCTGCAGCATCCAAATCTGGTCCACCGATTACGTCCGTGGTGTGGCCCATGCACAGTACATACTGTGAGGCTAAAGCCCACAGTATGTATTGTAGTGCACAGGTAGATTGCAAATCTGATCTGGCAGAACAGTCCTGGATTTTGGTAGCTGTCCCGTGGTCTGGCGACAGCTAAGGTATGTCCCGCTTTTAACTATCACTACATCCTGACACAGAGACAGTTGAGTGCAATAGTAAAGCAATGAGCCTTGAGCTCCCTGCTACACCATTCACCAGGATGGTTCTCTCCCCAGGAGACCTGATGCGTTGACCTCATTGCACCTGCAGGGCTGAACAACAGAGCATACAAGCTGGGAAACGATGATCATCCCCTGGCCGTGCGTTCTTGGGCTCAAAGCAGCATGCGCGATGACATCACTTTCACAATAGGTGATTTATCTACTCTTTCCTGACCTCTGCACAGGTCACAGAGCATGCCTAGAAAATTCTCCCATAGAAGTCAACGAGGCCCATGACCACTGTGTCTATGGGCCACAGTGACCGCTGTAAAGCATCTCTCTAAATGCTGTTAACAGGTCTGGCAAGATGGCTGCTCCCATAATCATCTTCAGGAAATAGAATAAAAAGATCTGCAATCAGAAAATAAAAACAGATTAGAATAAAGGATGTGTATCACCTTCTGGTTTTAACTCGCAGAAAATATTTTCAGAGATGCATTCGGTTTAGAGAGTCCTAAAATCAATCACATCTGATTCTTATGGGGGGGGGGGGGCGTAGCTCTCTCATATCGGTACTCTTCTAGGGTGGTTTCACTGTAAAAATAAATAGTGTAAATCAAAACTTTATAATTATTGTTACCTCCATCCTTTCATCTAACAGTAAAATATATCTATCATGATTAGGGATGAGCGAATCGACTTTGGCTGCTTCATCCAAAGAGTATATTGGCTCCGATGAGCTGAAAATATTACTTTGTGAAGTCTCACACGCAGGGCTGCACCACTAATAAGACGAGGTGAGGCGATCGCCTCAGGCGGCGCGGCCCTGGTGACAAGTGGGGAGCGGCGACAGGGCACAGGGAGATGAGCGCTTCCATTGTGAAAGCGCTCATCTCCATAGTCATCTGTATCGCCGCCCTCAGGACAGCGATACAGATGGATGCTGTGAGGCAGGAGAAAGATAGGAGTCTCCCTCCCCTGCTCCTAGTGCCTGCAGCCTATCAGAGGCCAGTGCAGGCAGCGCGATGACTTCATTGTGCCACCTGAGCCATACAGTGTGGGACACAGGCCGGAAGAGATCTGCATCGCTGCCAGCCTGATGGAGGTAAGTATAAGTGTTTATTTTTTTTATATGGTACAATACAGGAGAGGAGCACATGCGGGGGCACTTCCTACTGGCACATGATTCGGAGGTGTCTATGGGGGCACCTTTTACTGGCACATTATTGGGTGGCACTATTGGGGCATCTTCTTACTGGCACATTATTGAGGGCCACTATGTGGGCATTTACTGAGGCCACAAAGAAGGGGTATTTTATATGGGGGGCGCTATGGGGGAAGGGGGGAGTGGAACACTATGGATGCATCTACTGAGGCCACAAAGAAGGGGTATTTTATATGGGGGGCTCTGTATAGGGGCATTTTATAGTGGGACACATTATGGTGGATACTATGGTGAAGGGGAGTACCATGGGGTCATCTATGGGAGGCACTAAGAAGCTGTATTTTATACTTGCAATTTATGGGGGACACTAGGGCACTATATAGGGGCATTTTATACTGGTACATTATGGGAGGCACTAAGAGAAAGGGGAGTTAGGAGCACTATGGGGGCATTTACTGGGGGCACTATATAGGGCTATTTTATACTGGCACATTATGGGGGCATTATCTCAGCTGGGGGCATCAAAAAGGGGGTATTTTTTGCATCGGCACAGATTATAAGGGGCATTTTTTGTACTGTCACATTATAAGCAGAATTATTACTACTGGGGGGCATTATGGTGGGCTGTTGTATTACTACTGGGGGTCTATGGGGAAAATGATTACTAGTATGGGCACTATTACTACCATGTGTGCTCTAGCAGAGAATTATTACTATAGGTGGGACTTTTGGGAGCACTATTACTGTGGGGGCACCTTGGCACAGTGTCCAGTTATCAATCACAGTTATTTTTGGGGGACATGATGTTTACACTATTAGTGTCAGGGACAATATTTGCTGGGCGCAGTTATTTTAGGACACTGCATGCCAATAATTATTAAAGGCCACTATCTGCATGGTACTAGTATTATCAGGGTGTTTATCGAGAAATGGCTGAAAACAGTGGTCTAGTCTGAAAGGAAAAGATGAGGAAAGAGAACATCTACATCAAAGGTGACATCACTGGATGCAAGAGGTATGCGGGGCTGTTATCCTGTATGTTCTGTAGTGATATATGAAAAGAGACAATGCAGCAGCACTCTGCAAACACAAATAAAGTCCAATAATGCCATAATTCTAGAAAACATTCTGGTTCTAATGCTACGCTTATTTTGCAAATGTGAGATTCTTTGTAAATAGATTTTGTACAAAATTATTTGGGCCCATCTACCAAACGTCAAGGCGATCTCTATAAGACAGGAACCTAACACTAAATCCTACCTGTTATGTGCCATAATGGCCACCATAAAATTCAGGGAGTGCAGGTTCCACATGCATGCTGGGTCCACTCTGCTTTTTACTATTTTTGGTGCCATAACGGCCTCCATTAAATCCAGGGATGCAGGTACCAACATGCATGCTGAGCCCACTCTATACTTCTCCTGGTGCCAAATGGCTTCCAATAAATACGATAAGCGTATCATTAGCACCAGAATGTTTTCTATAATTATGGCATTATTGTACTTTATTTGTGTCTGCAAAGGGCTGCTGCATTGTCTCTTTTTTCCCTGTATGTTTCTAGCCATGGCAGCGTGCACCTGCACATTGGGATGTGCTGACTGACCCCCTTTTTTTTAAAGTTGTACTGGAGCTGGAGGCGTGGGTGACTCCTGTTGGTCGCTTTTTCAATTTTCGCCTCAGGCAGCAGAAAGGCTAGATAGAAGCCCCTGAAGAAGCGAAAGCAAAACCTAGGTCTGGCGGACACGAGGGATAGCGCTGATACTTTGATGTGCTTTTGATGTTTTTACTTTTGTGAGTATAATAAATACTATCACTTGTCACTTTATTAGCGGTGTTTCACTATTGTTGCTTCCTCTCTTGGCCACAAACAGGAGGTTGAAATTGGAAGGAAAGGGTAACTTGTCTACAGATTCAATGATTGACTATATTGGACTCTTGCACTTGGCTCAACTGTAACCTGGATTGTCTCTGGAATTTAGAGCAGCGCGGTCTCCTATTTTGCGTTTTGAGAAAGGCTAGGTGCACCCCTGCTCACAAGACTCTGTGTAATAACTTTGTATATTAATTATTATTGTAAAATACGTTGATACCGAATTCGGGTTCGGTTCCAAGTGGTACCTACATAATTACAACAAAGTTTTATGCGAATCGACTTTAGATGAAGCAGCTGAAGTCGATTCGATCATCCCTAATCATGAGCTAAGTCACTAGGGAATTTCAGTATATGTGATCCATGCTACTAAAATGGTCTGCGTAAACAAATACATTTTGTATTAGAACGCTGCTTTGCAGGCAACTCATAGTAATATGAAAAAAGTCTAAGAGTAGAGAAGTTGAATGTATTGAAGGAGAACGTACAAATGATAACGTGAACAATCTTCACCTACAATGCTCTCTATAGACCTGAAGTTATGTAGAAAATCCTCTGCTGGAGCCATCATTCACAAGAGGTGATTGTCACATCTACTCCTTCCCTGTACAGGTCACAGAGCATGCCTAGAAAACTCTCCCTAAAAGTCAGAGGCTTAGGTCATAACGGAAGGATCCTTTTGTTCTCTAACACATAAGCTATCTCTTAACTACTACAGGACCGCCTAACGCAGGGATGCGTCCTGCAGCTCTGAGATGACGCGTCGGCACGTCATCTCGTGAGAGCCGAGATTTCCTGTGAACGCGCGCGCGTGCACAGAGAAGCGCGGCACAGCAGTTCGGCTACAGCCTGCCAGCGATGATCCATCGCTGGCAGGCTGTAGATGCGAATAAAATCGCATCAAACAGCTATATCAGACGCTGTTTTGTGAACAGCGTCTGATATACCTGCTACCTGGTCCTCTGGTGGTCCCATTTGCTGGGATCGACCACCAGAGGAACAGGTAACACAGTAAAGTTGCACCAAACACTACACTAACCACCCCCCACCCCCCCCCCCCCTCACCTATTAACCCCTTGATCACCCCATCTAGACCCCCTGATCACCCCCCTGTCATTGATCACACCCCTTGTAAGGCTCCATTCAGACGTCCATATGTGTTTTGCGGATCCGCAGATGCTCAAAACACGGACACCGGCAATGTGCTTTCCGCATTTTGCAGATCCGCACATTGCCAGAACTATATAGAAAATGCTTTTTCTTGTCCGCAATTGCAGACAAGAATAGGACATGTTCTATATTTTTGCGGAACGGAAGTGCAGACCCGGAAGCGCGGATCCGTAATTCCGGATCCGAGCGGGACAAAGTCTGTCCCCATAGAAATGAGTGGGTCCGCAATTCCGTTCCGCAAACAGAATTTCGGACGTGTGAATGGGGCATAAGGGTCCCTTATCACCGCCAGTTAGTTAGCTACTTGTTAGGTAGCTAGCGCCCAGCCCACCGCACCGCAGTCACTATTTTTGGCAGAGATTTTTTCATCCACATTGACCGATGCGAATGAAAAAATCTGTGCCGTTCATTTTTTTTTTTTTTCAGCGCAGAGGCTGAACGGAAAAAAAAAAATCTCATTACCCGTATGCTCAATATAAGGAGAATCGCAGAAACTCCTAATGCTGGCCATACGTGTAATGATTGCGGAGACCCTCAAATGCTAGGGCAGTACAAACACCTCACATGTGACACCATTTTAGAAAGAAGACACCCCAAGGTATTCCGTGAGGGGTATGGTGAGTTCATGCAAAATTTTATTTTTTGTCACAAGTTAGTGGAATATGAGACTGTAAAAAAAAAAAAAAAAAAAAAAATCAATTTCCGCTAACTTGTGCCAATTATTTTTTTTTTCTGTGAACTCGCCATACCCCTCACAGAATACCTTGGGTTGTCTTCTTTCCACAATGGGGTCACTTGTGGGGCATTTATACTGCCCTGGCATTTTAGGGGTCCTAAAGCGTGAGAATCCAAATGCGTAAAAATGGCCTGTGAAATCCTAAAGGTACTCATTGGTTTTAGGGCCCCTTTGCGCATCTTGACTGCAAAAAAGTGTCACTCATGTGGTATCGCCGTACTCAGGAGAAGTAGGGCAATGTGTTTTGGGGTGTATTTTTACATATACCCATGCTGCGTGTGAGAAATATCGCTGTAAACGACAACTTTTTACATTTTTTTATTCAAAGTTGTCAATTTACAGAGATATTTCTCTCACCCAGCATGGGTATATGTAAAAATACACCCCAAAACACATCGCCCTACTTCTCCTGAGTACGGCGATGCCACATGTGTGACACTTTTTTGCAGCCAAGATGCGCAAAGGGGCCCAAATTCCAACGAGTACCTTTTAGGAGGGCATTTTTACGCATTTTTCTTCTCACGCTTTAGGGCCCCTAAAGTGCCAGGGCAGTATAAATACCCCACATGTGACCCCATTTTGGAAAGAAGACACCCCAAGGTATTCGCTGAGGGGCATAAGGAGTCCATGAAAAATTAAACTTTTTGTCAATAGTTAGCGGAAAGGGAGACTAACTTGTGCAAAAAAAAAAAAATCTTCTATGAACTCGTCATGCCCCTCATGGAATACTTCGGGGTGTCTTCTTTCCAAAATGGGGTCACATGTGGGGTATTTATACTGCCCTGGCATTTTAGGGGCCCTAAAGCGTGAGAAGAAAAATGCGTAAAAATGCCCTCCTAAAAGGTACTCATTGGAATTTGGGCCTCTTTGCGCATCTTGGCTGCAAAAAAGTGTCACACATGTGGTATTGCCATACTCAGGAGAAGTAGGGCAATGTGTTTTGGGGTGTATTTTTACATATACCCATACTGGGTGAGAGAAATATCTCTGTAAATTGACAACTTTGAATAAAAAATGTAAAAAGTTGTCGTTTACAGCGATATTTCTCACACGCAGCATGGGTATATGTAAAAATACACCCCAAAACACATTGCCCTACTTCTCCTGAGTACGGCGATACCACATGAGTGACACTTTTTTGCAGCCTGGGTGCGCAAAGGGGCCCTAAAACCAATTAGTACCTTTAGGATTTCACAGGGTATTTTTATGCATTTGGATTCTCACACTTTAGGGGCCCCTAAAATGCCAGGTGAGTATAAATACCCCACATGTGACCCCATTTTGGAAAGAAGACACCCCAAGGTATTCCGTGAGGGGCATGGTGAGTCCACAGAATTTTTATTTTTTGGCACAAGTCAGCGGAAATTGATATATTTTTTTTTTTTTAATTTTGTTTTTTACAAAGTCTCATATTCCACTAACTTGTGACAAAAAATAAAATTTTACATGAACTCACCATACCCCTCACAGAATACCTTGGGGTGTCTTCTTTCCAAAATGGGGTCACATGTGGGGTATTTATACTGTCCTGGCATTTTAGGGGCCCCTAAAGCGTGAGAAGAAGTCTGGAATCCAAATGCGTAAAAATGCCCTGTGAAATCCTAAAGGTACTCATTGGTTTTAGGGCCCCTTTGCGCACCCAGGCTGCAAAAAAGTGGCACACGTGGTATCGCCGTACTCAGGAGAAGTAGGGCAATGTGTTTTGGGGTGTATTTTTATATATGCCCATACTTTGTGTGAAAAATATCTCTGTAAACGACAACTTTTAAAAATTTTTATACAAAGTTGACTATTTACAGAGATATTTCTCTCACCCAACATGGGTATATGTAAAAATACACCCCAAAACACATTGCCCTACTTCTCCTGAGTACGGCGATACTACATGAGTGACACTTTTTGCAGCCTGGGTGCACAAAGGGCCCAAATTCCAACGAGTACCTTTAGGTTTTACATGGCGGCTCACAATTAGCCCCGCCCAAAATGCCAGAACAGTAAACACACCCCACAAATGACCCCATTTCGGAAAGTAGACACCCCAAGGTATTCACTGAGGGGCATAGTGAGTCCGTCTGAGATTTTTATTTTTTTGCCAGAAGTTATCAGAAATTGAAACTTTTTTTTTTTCTCAGAAAGTGTCATTTTCCGCTAACTTGTGAAAAAAAACAAAATGATACATGAACTCACCATGCCCCTCCGCGAATACTTTGGGGTGTCTTCTATCTAAAATGGTGTGATTTGGGGGGTATTCATACTATCCTGGCATTCTAGCTCCTGAAGAAACATGACAGGCGCTCAGAAAGTCAGAGCTGCTTCAAAATGCCGAAATTCACTTTTTTGCACCATAGTTTGTAAACGCTATAACTTTTACCCAAACCAATAAATATACACTTATTGGACTTTTTTTTTATCAAAGACATGTAGAACAATAAATTTAGAGAAAAATTTATATTGAAATGTAGTTTTTTAAAAAAAAATTTACAACAGAAAGTGAAAAATGTCATTTTTTTGCAAAAATGTCGTTAAATTTGTATTAATGGCAAAAAAAGTAAAAATGTCAGCAACAATGAAATACCACCAAATGAAAGCTCTATTAGTGAGAAGAAAAGGAGGTAAAATTCATTTGGGTGGTAAGTTGCATGACGGAGCAATAAACGGTGAAAGTAGCGTAGTGCAGAATTGTAAAAAGTGGCCTGGTCATTAAGGGTGTTTAAGCTAGGGGGGCTGAAGTGGTTAATATAAGAAATAACAACGCTTGGGAAGGCTGTACAACATTGCAGGATTTTATCAGTTACACTTTAGTTGGGGGGTTTTAGACCAAGGACAAAAGACTTCAGAGAAATAAAGATAGTGCAAATCATGGACAATTGACTTTAAGAGCCATTAATGCATGGTGAGGTTCATACAAATGATTGTTGAAGATCACTGTCCAGCATACAAACGATGGACAATAAATCACTTGTTTAACGTTGATCACATGCTTTATGCCGACATAATAATCCTCTTAGTCGTCAGCACTCTTCATGGTATCTAACAGTTGCTTATAATTAGGGATAAGCGAATCGACTTCGGATGAAACATGCAAAGTCGATTCGCATAAAACTTTGTTCCAATACTGTACGGAGCAGGAGCTCCGTACAGTATATGAATGTATTGGTTACGATGAGCCGAAGCTATTGCTTTGCGAAGTCTCACAAGGCTTCGGGTAATAACTTCAGAAATTAATTTGTACTATAAAAAAAACATTTCCCAAACTCAGGTTCAGTTCCAAGTGGTACCTTGGAACTGAACCTGAGTTCGGAAAAAGTTTTTTTACAGTACAAATTAATTTATGAAGTTATTACCCGAAGCCTTGCCAGACTTCGCTCCTGCTCCGTACAGTATTGGAACAAAGTTTTATGCAAATCAACTTCAGCTGTTTCATCCGAAGTCGATTCGCTCATCCCTACTTATAATGTAAATTGTAACAGTGGATTTATATGGTGCAGTAATTGGGCAGATTATCGGGAATGAACGTTCCTGCAAACGCTAGTTTCCGACAATCTGTAAGTATAAGAATGCAGACGATTACCCGGTGAACCAGCAAAATGCTTGTTCATTGGGTGAAACTGTTGTTCGTGCAGGCACCTAAAATTATCATTCCTGGGCAGCCGACCGTGCAGTCTAAACAGCCATCTGCTGCCCAGAACCAATGCAGCTCTATGGGAACAAGCGATCGCAATAGCAAGCACTCGTTCCTTATACTGTGGAAGTGATCGCTGCATGTAAATGCAGCGTTTCGCCTCCACTTAACGAGCAGCTTCCCTCCTGACAATCTGCTGCTCCTGGGTAGTTGTAAATACATCTTAAAGTGTGACTGCCGTCATTTTTATTTATTTATTTTTGCTACTGGGTAGGGACAGTGATAGGGAACATTTTTAAAAAAATTTCTCTTTTCTAATTTTTCTCTTTTTATTTAGGGAAAACCTTTATTTATAGGACTCAAAACTAGGACTGAAATGTCCCTTAGCAGCGATCTTTTTCCAAGCCGTTGCTAAGGGACATTTTGTCTTCCTAAGAGCACATAAGGAAAGGTATAGTATATTCCCTATATACAGTAGAGGAAGCTTCCTCCTACCTCCCTTCATTGCCAGAACTGAGCACTTACCGCTCACACAGGCATCACTCCCAGCAGGTGGTTAAGGACACAACGTACTGGGGGAGAGCTCACTGACCAGCGTGGCTACACTGGTCAGTGAGCAGAAAGAATGTACAGATATTTATTTATATATTAATACATAGTTAATCTATAATAACTGTATTGCCTCACTACTATACAAGGGAGCAGTGCGGGCAGATGCCCGCCAGCTCCCACCACAGCCCGTCTCCCAAATACAGCCCTGTAAAATGGCAGTTACACTTTAAGGCTGGGTTCAGACTTGCACGTATTTGATACGCGCGTTTTGAGAACCAGGGCCATAGGGAAGCATTGGTTTCCATGTGTTGAGCGTTTTACAGCGCGTTTGAACGCGCTGTAAAACGCGCAAGTCTGAACCCAGCCTAAGGGAGGAACAAACAATCACACAAAGGATCGGATGTACAAAAAACATATTCTTATATAATAATCCTTTAGTCTCTTTCTAGAAGTTTCACTGGACAATTTCTACCCACAAATATAGGGGTCCCAGAGGTAAAGGCATAATCAAACAGTCACATATTAGGCATGTAATAAGCAATGTACATACCCCAATGTACCTCTTTAATTAGGTTTTTCTAAGCAATAATTCAAAACTGTGGATGTAATACTGTGAGGTTTTATTTACAGAATTCACATACATCATTGTACCCAGCAGTCTCTTATTAAATAGCTACATAATTAGGAACACCAGCAAGCTCATCCACGCATTTCCAACCATGACTGGGATATTCCACTGTAATCTCTTTTTTTTTCATGTTTCTTCTTCTTTTATTGTGAGCTTAACCTTGTCAGTCTTGTTTTAATATAAGGTGCATGTTAAAAAGAAAAAAAAAAAAAAAACACAAAAATGATAATACCACTAAGACGTGTCCAGTATTTGTCAATGGTAGATAGATTGTGGCACTGGTAATCTCTCCTAGTTGTAACCGCCATTAATGTGGTTAACATTTTCCTTTCAGCTCGTTCACAGAGCCATCAACTGTGGAAACCATTTTGCTTTCATGCAAACAGCAGAAAGATGAAAACATAATAAAATCCGTCCCAAAGTTTCTGCTAGTTTCCCAAGGTCCAGAAACCCAGACATGACGCTGTAGAAGGTTACAGGACTTCTGCAATGGAAAGAGAGAGCAGACGGAGAGAATTAATATGATTCAAACCACCACATGGCACGCAAAAGTAGTAGTCCTACAAAGTAAGGCAGCACGTCACAGGATATGTTTATATGGCAATAAAGAAAGTACCACGGTTTCTATAGGACACTATAAACTGCAATTCCAATTAGCTCCCATCAAGAAGGTCTCTAGATGGGTCAAATGGACAGATATACTGCTATAATACTATTCAACTGCAAAAACAGTATGTATCCATCCAAATTTAATAATACATTTTTACACCATGCAGCAGAATACAAGTCAGGCATGCACTTTCAGAAAAAGAAGAAAGAAAATGTATGCCTCAATCCTAAAGTCAAACATGGTGTGAGGGCATCTAAGGTGGTAAAACCACAGCACATTTTACAGAACAAAAGGAATTTGCAAGTGGATAGATTATGCATTATATTAAGATTGATAAATGGGCTTGCTTTGTCTGTTATTATAGGGAATCGGTCAGCTCCGTAACACACCCTAGAGTAAGCAGTGCATATGTGACACAGGGTCCGGTTGTATAATTTTTATCTTCGTATTTACTTACATTCTGACGCTGTGCTCCCACAAACCAGCAGTAAAATGCATTATGCACATAATGGAGAGGATGCAAGGAGGACTCCTCACAATGCAAGCGAATATGAAAAGAAAAATTACATAATCGGACTCTGCATGGCATCACTTACTCTCTATACACGGCTTACTGTAGTTTGGTGGAATTTTTCTTGGGCTGACAGATTTCCTTTAAAGAGTGCCATCCACCTTTAGCTGTAAGGAGTGACTGCCATGTGTTACACTGCCTGGGCTATCCTGTACATAAACAGTGATGGCTATACCCTTACCTGTTATTTGAGGAGGCTGGACAGTGGACTTCTTTATAAAACCATCTTTGCCTGCAAAAGCAATAATGGGCTCTGCTGGAGGACTAACTTTATCTCCATTGGAACTGCTAATTTCAGAGAGTGTTATCACCTCCTCAAAGGCAGGGGACGATTCTTTAGAGGAGAAACCATTTTCCTGCTTGGAGGGTGGCACCCCATTCACTATGTGTCCAGGTACCCTAAAGAAAATCAAATAATGAATATATTAGATTTCATGGTATGACTGGAATATACAAAAACAGCTAAAACTATATAAGCATATGCTAAGACGTCAAGCAATACCGTACACTGGGGTGGGTACTTTCACACTTGCGGCAGGAGGGATCCGGCAGGCTATTCAGCCTGCCGGATCTGTCCTGCCGCAAGTGGCCGTGCTGCCGCTGCCGCTCCGTCCCCATTGATCTCCGGCCGCGCAATGCTGTGCTGCACCGTAGCTCCACCCCCCGCCCCAGTATAGTCAATGGAGACGGAGCGGCAGTATGGCAGTGCACGGCCACTTGTGGCAGGACAGATCCGTCCTGCTGCAAGTGTTAAAGTACCCTAAGTATATCTCAGGTGTTGATGGTCTCTACACCAAAGATAGGCCATCTATATCAAAATCTCGGACAACCACTTTTAAATTGCAACTGCATATACCCATGCATCATTTTATTCTCAGTTTTTTCTTGTTTTGTGATGCTACTTTTTTGGACCTGCAAAGCAAAATGTGAATCTTAAGCCCTGAAAAAAGCCGAAACAACATCTCAGAAGTGACTGGGAGGAAGTAAAAGTGGGAATGTACATGCCATAGTTCCACCACCACTGTAATTTACCTTACGGTATAGCCCAATTACTCATCCTGATTGGAAGTGGGAACCAAGTGCCCTGTGTACACTCTACCTCAAGAAATAAGAATGACCTGAAACAAGGGTCAGGCTCAGACATTACAAAAACGACACAGATTTGTGGTGAATTCAGAGCATTCTTGTAATGCATCAGGGTGAAATATACAGCAAAACCTGCATTAAACACAATTGGATTTTGCTATGGATCTGCCACAAGTTTGCTGCAGCTGAAAAAATATCTGCCATGTCTGGACTCAGCCTAAAATTAGAGTTTAGTCTTATAGGCTAAAGGTGCAGATACACCAATAATCGTCCAGATTATGAGCAACGACTATTCCTGCGAATGCTCGTTCCCGATTATCGGACCGTCTAAATGCTCATCCATCGGGTGATCATGGGTTCTGAGCAGCCATGATTCTGTATGAGGATGAGGGATCGCTATAGTGATCTCCCGTCCTCATACAGTGAAAGAGATCATTGCATGTAAGTGCGCGGTCTCCTTCACTGAAGAGCAGCCAACTGACGGGAAGTAACGCTTCCTTCCCCACAATCTGCCGCTTAGTTGGCCCGTGTAAATCCAACTTTAAAGTTGCATGATTAGGATTTAGCTACTGGCTGATACTGGGCTAGTCCTGAGGGCATTATCCTTGTGGTTCCCTGTAGGGCTGCAACGAGTACTCTTTTAAATCGAGTCATTCGACACAAAAAAATCCCCCAAAATTTGTTTGTATCACGTGACCACGGAGCAGGAGTGAAGCGCTAGCTCTTACTCCCGCTCCCTGGTCTCCCGCAATGCGCCGTCCTCTTCTCTCAGAGAATACTCCCGGAGCCCCCTCCTCCCCTTTCCTCTTGTTCTCGGTCACTTCATCACTTTCCACAGAATTAGTAGCTCCACCACCTTCCTCTCCCTTTAGTTTTCCCAACATAGTTACATTGGGATAAGTCTCTCCGCCTTCCATGCCGGTAAAGTAATCTCAGGTGACTTCTACGTCATCAGTTACCGCTGGAATATTAGACACTACAGTAGTGCAAGGACTGCCCGTATCCAAAATGGCCATCCTCCTTCTGAAACGTCACTGTCCGTAGCCCTTCCCTATCGTTAGAAGAATCGTCACGTGGCCTCTATTGAGTCGTGCGCTGGCAGATCACGGTTGTCATGGCAGCAAGCACTTTAGGATCACGGCGGCGGCGCTATAGATAGAGCTGGCCTTGTGTAAGTAACCCTCCTGCATGTATGGTTCTGTGCCCTGCTCCATCCAAGTGGTCATCTGAGTCCTTCTGTCTTGTTACCTCCCATTACACCTACTCCTTAAGTTACCACCAACATTCCTATAGAGCAGAGGCAGCATGTCCCGTCTGTATTAATTCCTCCCTTAGGTCAATGCACAAAGCTGAAGGCACCGGGGTGGGGGAGAGCTGATGGCACCGGGGTGGGGGAGAGCTGATGGCACCGGGGTGGGGGAGAGCTGATGGCACCAGGGTGGGGGAGAGCTGATGGCACCGGGGTGGGGGAGGGGGGTTTCACCCTTTAACTGCTATTCAGGGATCTGGTCTTAGCTGCAGGGAAGCCACCAGGCCGCTATCACTTGGAATAGTCCTGGTGTAGTTGGAAGCTGACACACCGGAGGCACAGGCAAAGCATACAAACAGAACCAGATGGGGAATAGGGTGTCAAAGTACATGTGAGACGCAAACAGACTGGATAAGATAAGGTCAAGCAAACGGAATACATACAAATCCATGAAACAGACAGTAGGGAACTGCAAAAGGAACTTAGGTCAGAATTCAGACACAAAACAAGTACTGAAAAAGACACAGCCAGAATTCAGACAGAGAACAAGTACTGAACAAGACAAGGTACAGGCACAGGCACAGAGAATACATACAAACCCACGGAACAGACGCTTAGGTCAGAATTCAGACACAGAATAAGCAGACAATCTAAACAGATGCAAATAGAACTTGTTGCAAAACCAGGGGCAGGACACTCAAGCCAGAAAATAAATAGCAAGAAAAATGAACTCATTAGACAAACAGGGAAGGCTAACACAAGCATTACAGAGATGAGGTGAGATACAAAGAACAATGGCCCAAATTCACACCCACAAGAAGCCAACACCGGGATGCACGAAACAGTCGCAACATGCATCACCACTGAACACAATGCGCCTGTGCGCACAGAACAATGGCAGCAAGTAAACCGCCATGGTACCACTGGCCAGGAGCAAGTGGACAACTGTATTCGCACTTACCCCTGAGGTAAGTCAGGTGCTGCCATTTTGTCCTGTATTCTAACCACTTTCTTTTCTGGAAGCTCAATCTTCATTATTCCTTCTGATGATTCTGCTTCATCTGCAAACGCCATAGGAAATTTTAGTTGAAGTAGAAGAAAACATTCATTTTAACAGGCTCCTTATGGGAAAGATTCTTTACTGGGAGCAGATTCTTGCTTGGCCTCCTTTCCTACCTTTGCAGGGAGCAGATTCTTGTTTGGTCTCCTTTCCATTCACTACTTGTTTATCTTCTTTTTTCTGTAAGAAGCCAAACGTTCACATTAGAAATCTTCACATCTAGTCCAGTTGTGTTTTGTGGAACTATTACTTTTCTCTAACAATACAGTGTATATTTTATATATTGGCCTGTTAGTTACCAGACCCGTGATGTGCTTACTTGAGCATCTGATTTCCGTGTTCTTTTCATTATCTCTTCAAGACGCTAAAATAAGCAAAGACGGAAAATGAACAGTTAGAAAGAGAATACAGCTGTTTTAACATCATACACAAAGCCCAATATTACAATTATGTGTGAGTAACTGGATTTATTCTATGGGATCATTTACAGTAGGGGTCGACCGATATTGATTTTTTAGAGCCGATACCGATATTCGTGAACTTTCAGGCCGATAGCCGATATTTTATACCGATATTTTGCGCATTTTAATGTTTGGATTTTTTTTCTGTTACAGCGTCCAACGCTTTTTAAAAAAAAAAAATATTTTAATAGTTTGGACTTTTTGGGCACGGCGATATGTTTTTTTTATTTATTATTTATATATTTTATATGTAAATTTGGAAAAGGGTTAATTTATACTTAATATTTTGGTGTTTTTTTACTATTTTACATTTTTTTACTTTTTATTTTATTACTATTTCTCCCCTTAGGGGTAGAACCTGGGCTCTTTACATCCCTTGTCCTATTCACCCTAATAGAGATCTATCAGGGTGAATAGGACCTCACACTGTCCCTGCTGCCCTGTGCTATGGGCACACAGCAGCAGGAACCATGACAGCCAGGGCTTCAGGAGCGACCTGGCTGCCATGGTAACCGATCGGAGCCCCAGCATTACACTGCTGGGGCTCCGATCAGAAGAGAGATGGTGGGGGACCCTGTGGCCACTGTCACCAATGATATCATTACTGGAGGGATGAGGGGGGGGGAGGAGAAGGACGCACTGGCCACCAATGTTTTTTATACTGTGGACAGGGGGGGCTGAGGGCGCACTGGCCACCAATGATAATAAGGTTTAAGATATTACAAGCACATTGCCCAGACCCTGCCTCTGATAGAGAGCTGCAGCACCTGAGGGGTTAATTGCCGCGGCTCGCAGCTCTCTATCAGAGGCAGGGTCTGGGCAATGTGTTTCTAATGTCTGCGTTTGTAATATCTTAAACCTTATTATCATTGGTGGCCAGTGCGCCCTCAGCCCCTCCTCCTCTTCTCTCATTGGTGGCCAGTGCGCCCTCAGCCCCTCCTCCTCCACTTCTCTCATTGGTGGCCAGTGCGCCCTCAGCCCCTCCTCCTCTTCTCTCATTGGTGGCCAGTGCGCCCTCAGCCCCTCCTCCTCTTCTCTCATTGGTGGCCAGTGCGCCCTCAGCCCCTCCTCCTCCACTTCTCTCATTGGTGGCCAGTGCGCCCTCAGCCCCTCCTCCTCTTCTCTCATTGGTGGCCAGTGCGCCCTCAGCCCCGCCTCCTGTTCTCTCATTGGTGGCCAGTGCGCCCTCAGCCCCTCCTCCTCTTCTCTCCATAGGCAGCACGGCACAGGGGGAGGGAGAGACACTGCCTCCTTCTCCCCTGTGCTGCTGAGGGAACATGGCCGCGCTGAGACCGGCGCGCTCATGTTCTGTGATAGCACAGTTATCGGTATATCAGCCTGGTTAGGGGCCGATACCGATAACTGTGCAATTCATGAATATAGGCCGATAATATCGGCCAAACCGATAAGTAACTTTATTGACATTCCAAATCTAACCAACTAGAGCCAAGTAAATCAACATGACAACCTGAACACCCCGGGGGTGGACAATGCCACTACAATGGAGCCTGTGGTGAGGATGGGGCAGTGCTGATCTACTTCTGCTTCCTGACATAAAAAACGCATTTTCCAGCATCCACCACTAGGGGGAGCTCAGGGCATACAGATTTTACACTGCGTTCAATGGTAACTGTACAAATTCCTGTGTTTAATAATATACTGTTTGAGAGGAGAAAGCAGATTTAGAGCTGCGTGGTGAGAGTTTTCTATGTATTTATGCCAGCTGTCTAGTGTCAATACATGAAGAAATATTGGGTTCAGACTTTGTGCCATATTTATAAATCAACATGTTTTCAGATATAAAAGGCAGGTGAAATGGGTGATAGTGTGACTTATTTAAAGATTCCGCCACAAATTAAAAAAAATTGTAGATTTGAAACCTCACTGGGTGACCCTTAAAAACTTTTGGTGTGGGTTCAGATGATATCTGTGTATGCCACTGCAAGTCAACAGAATATTTTCCACTGATAGAAAATCAATTCTAAATAATAAAATATTACATCTTGGGGCAGATTTATTAATATTGTCTACAATTTAGACTTCTTTCACACTAGCGTTAGGCTCGTCCGGCAGTGGAACAGCCTGCCGGATCCGTACTAACGGTTGCATGTGTGTGCTGCCGGAAGTCCGCCTTGGCCACATTCACTATAATGGGGATGGGCGGGAGATGCGGCCGCAGCACAGCAAACATGCCAAGAGGCAGCCAGACAAAAACTGCAACATGCTGCTGTTCCCCTGCCGGACAAGTCTAACGCTAGTGTGAAAAAAGCCTTAGGCAGTGTAAGCTTAGACCAGACATTCTGAAAATGTGCAAGATTTAGCACAATGGCTGAAGCTGGATGATACATCCGACAAACTTAGGCTAGTTACAGACAAGCGATTTCTCGTTCTGACCTCTGCTCCTGTGACAGGATCGCACGGCGTTATGCCAGCACAATTCAGCAAGTTAAGGGCTGGTAGTGACACACAGCATCATACATCATTATAATGCCTTGCAATCCTGTCAGAGCTCAGAATAGGAAATCACCCTGCCACATGCAGCGCGTTTCTTGTATTGAACTCGTTCATCTGTAACTAGCCTTAGACTGTCTAGTCTAAGTCATTACCACCTGTAAAGTTGGCTTACTTTACACCCAAATTTTGGGGCTTTTTTGGCACACATCTCAAGCCATGTCCCTTTCCAGTAAGCCAGGTCCCCTTGTCATCCGAGTTGCTAAAGGTGTCTAAAACAAGTAATAAATGTGGTGCAAGTTGTGTACACACTAGAATTTTGTCACATTTCGCTTATTATTTTAGCCTACATTATAAAGGTTTTCTGACCGTTCAATACTGATCACTAGTGTTGAGCGAACTTGTGTTTTCAAGTTCAATGTACAAGGTTCGGGTTATCTAAGAATTTCCGTTATGGATTCCACAATAACTTATGGTTTGTGGTAGCGGAATCCATAATGGAATTCTTAGATAACCCGAACCTGAACTGCGAACTTGAAGCCACAAGTTCGCTCAACACTACTGAAGACCTATCCTCAGGATAGGTCATCAGTACCTGATCAGCATGGGTTCAACATCTGGGACCCCCACCGATCAGCTGTTTGAGGAGATCGCCTCCCCACAGCTTACTAAGCACAGCACCGTACACTGTATGGCGGCTATGCTTGGTTTCGCAGCTCATACCCATTAACTTGAATGGGACTGAGCTGCACCTAGGCCACGTGACCGATGAACAGGCCGCAATGATCACAGGAGAGCCTCAGCCTTCTCAAACTGTTGATCGTCGGTCACAGAGGGTAGGTCATCACTATAGAAAACGTTGGAAAACCCCTTTAACTTCTTGACAGGGGTCACCTATTATACAAATGAAGGAAGCCCCCTACGTTAAAGAATATACTAAACGTTCAGTTTTTTTTCTTATATGGTAGTTTGGTCACAGCACAGACGTGAGAAAACACAGAAATCCATTCTCTGAAGATAAGCTGGAAACTGTCAAACCTGCCAACAAAACATAGAAAATTCAGAAAGCCAACGGCATGGGTCAGTACCTTCTTGCGCTCCAGACGCTCCCGCTCTTCTCTCTGGAAGTGCTGTTCTCTCTCCAGTCTCTGCTTCTCTGCTTCTTCGCGAGCTTTGGCTTCTGCTTCTTCTTTCTGTAATTGTAAAGGTTTCAAAAGGTAAATGCACACCCAAAACATCCCTGAGACTGTACAACACAGCGTTCACAGCCTGGCGAAGCTTCTCAATTGTTTCCATAGGATTGTGAGGTCAGGACAAGGATTTAATTGGTTAGCATGATAATCATGTGCACAAGTCAGGATGCTTGCATATGGCGCATTTTGCTGTGCTAATGTGCCACAAATGTGCACGTAAGCTTTCTAGATTTTTTCTTGACATGCAGTTTTACGTAACTGCTGTTATATCAGCAACGAAACACATGGTAAAACGAATATGGTGAAATCAGCCAGATGGTAAAACACCCTGTTATGGCTCATGCACATGACCGTGTCCATACTGAAGTGCGCAAACCACAGATCCGCAAAATAAGGACACTTTCCATATGCAATCCACATTTTTCTCACTACCATCTGTAGAAATGCATATTTTGGTCTACGGACAAGAATAGGACATCTATCATTTGCAGAACAGACACACGGATGAGGACAGCACACAGGTGACATCCGTGTGCCATCAGTTTCTTGCGGACCGTGAAGGAATGAAAGGCTCCATGTGCAATACACAAAAAACATATTTTGGACATGGATCCAAAATACGGTTGTCTACATGGGCTCTTAAACTAGGGCTCCATTTTGTTGTAAAGTTACATGCATAAGAAATGAAAGGAGCATTTGTGGCACTACCAAATGAAGGTAGATAACCCTTGTAAAGTCAGCACATCTAAGGGCATGTTCAGACTACAAATTGAAAGTCATCATTCATAATCCAACTGACTCATTCTCTGTAGAGAAATCACAAAAATGTACAGACACAACTGAACTCCCATGGGCCACAGTAGTACAGCAGCCGCCATACAATCCCTACACCAAACCCTATCAGAAACTGCGTGGATTTATATGCCATGGTATAGAAATGGTGCAGCTTTCTGCGGCTCCATTCTGACCTGTATGCATATAACCTAAAGCCTCATGTCCGTATTTCGTTCACCCCTGAATAAAACAAACCCACAAAATACGGATGATGTATTGAAAAGCTCAATATAGCATTTAAACACGGACCAAACTGTCTTCAGTCTAAGCTCGCTGTACATAATTCATACACTGAAATGAAACCGATAAGCCTCCGCACATTCACTGATTATAATGTGTCCTGTACAATAATATACAGATAAAATCATTCTGCTTAAGTATCACCAGATAATTTTTTCTCTTTATTAATAGACGCCCACTTCTTTCCAACCGAGTTGCCTCAGTGGAAGATAAATAATGCCATGACAAAATGAATACGGTTACACACTGGAAACACTAGAGGGCAGTATAGGCCAATCCTTGTTGCAATTCTACAGGAACAGTAAATATATTTGTAAGGACTAGTACCTCATATGCACTGTGATCTGCTATGGATCTGTCATATGACCAGGGAACAGGACATCCGGGTCTACAACTCCTCTACAGGACTTATCTACATTTAACTATTTGGCATAAGAATATTTTTCCTGGATTTATACAATATTGTCGATTCTACTGTTATCTTACTTGTTTCTGCAGTCTCTCCAGCTCCTCTCGCTCAGCCCTGGCTTTTTCTTCAGCGGCCTTCCTCTGTTCTTCCTCTTCCTGCTGACGCCTCTCTTCCTCTGCTAGCCTTCTCTGCTCCTCCAGTTGCCGGGCTTCAGCCTCTCTCTGTAGTCTTTCCTCAGCCTCTCGAAGCGCTCGCTCTTCTCTTTCTCGTCTACAGTTGACAGAATTTTGCAGTTAATGAACATCCGTGCTACTACAGTAAAAGAGTAAAATTATACGAGCCAAATAAATATGGGGTTATTTTAGAACTTCCATACTTATGGGCTTTAGTGGGTCACTGTAATTTATTAGCGTGGTCTACTGGGCACTCAGATCTAGATTTTAACTTGTGTGGGTACGGGAAGACCATGAAGTACCAGGAAATTACAGAACTGAAATGACCTAAAGAACACTTTCCAAATGCAATTACCGTATATACTCGAGTATAAGCCGAGTTTTTCGGCACAAAATTTGTGCAGAAAAACCCGAACTCGGCATATACTCAAGTTATACAGGTTATTTGATTCGGTATGCGTGCACGACGTCTTCTGCCGTCTGCTGGAGGGGGCGGTGCTTCAGCTCAGTCCACAAGTCGCGGCTGAGCTGAAGAGGTAGGCGGCAATAGGAGAACAGTGCTTTTGCATGCAGTGTTCACTGAGGTAAAGCATTGACTTTACAGAGGGGGGAAAAAAGCAAGCTTTTACATTTAAATGCTGTCGGTCTATCTGAACTGTATGCCACTGAACTATTTAACCCACAATATTCAATGGCACATTTAATTACAGTGAAAAACCCATTTAAGGCAGTAAATCCTGAATCCTTATAATCAGGGGTTTTGGAGTATAAGGATTCAGGATTTTTAACCATTTATTTACAATGCTTTATTGTCTTAAATGGTTTATTCACTTTATTAAAGTTGCCATTGAATACTATGGGTTAATTTGGTAGGTTTAGTGGTATACATACAATTTACCAGTGGCTGCTGCATTTTCCCCCTCGGCTTATAGTCGAGTCACTAAGTTTTCCCACTTTTTTAGGCTAAAATTAGGGGGGTCGGCTTATACTCGGATCGGCTTATACTAGAGTATATACGGTACACACTTAAAGGGGTTTTGCTACTTCAGCAAATAACATTTATTATGCAGAGGAAGTTTCCAGGGTTACGACCACCCTGCCATCTATCAGCATGGCCATGCTTGCATAGTATAAAAAAAAAAAAGCACCAGCCTATGTGCGCTCCCACGCTCCCCCGATCACCAGAGAAGCCGATCCTTTCTCTTATACTGTGCAAGCACGGCGGCACCACTGCTGGATTAGAGGGTGGTTGTAACCCCTGGATACGAGCAGTGTATAATGTGATGGAAAAATGAATCCAGGCAGCAAAGGAGGCAATATGGATAATAACAATACATTAGTAAGTGCCTTGTATTAACTTTCTCTACATGATAAATGCCACTTACTGAAGAGACACCACCTCCTTAACACTAGATAGTCTGATGCAAGTAAATGGTGAAAGAAATGGCAACCACATAATGCTTTTTTTTTTTTTTATGAATTTAGGTTAAAAAAAGCACCCATATTCAATTTAAAATGAGCCTTTTGTATGACCATGAAGATTATTATATGTTCCACTGTTTTACAATGACATTCAAACTATTTTCTCAATTTTTCAATATAAGTTGGCTGGAGTCACCTGCACAGGCGAGATGTGGCAAGGGCTGGCTGTACATGCACAGGGAATTACAGAGAAACGTACCTTGTTAAAATACTCCCTTAATAGGACTCTGCCACCCCCACTGAGCGTATATAACTGCTTATATGGCGCTATAGGTCTCCCAAACAGCTCTCTAACCATACATGTATATGCGATATAAATGTATTTATGCCCCTCATAAAACAATTTTATAAATATGGTAATGAGCTTGGAAATGAGCCCAAGGGGCGGTACTCGGAGCCCAGCGGCACCCATTTTTTAGTGAGCCCCGCTCCTCCACTCACCTTGTACTCATCTTGACATGCCGACATCACCCTGCCACAGCTGTAACCTATCATGCATGTGCAACATCCTCTAATGTGCGCGCCCATGCTCTCTGAACTCCTGTGCTGGCATTAGCCTCAATAACTGAACTGCGCATGGTTAGAAAGCCCAATAGGAGACCAACAGCTCCATATGCGCAGTTATATATACGCTCAACGGTGGTGACAGAATCCCTTTAATGAAGGACACACTAAAACCACCAACATTTAAAAAGCAAATGAAATGAATAGATTCAAGGATGCATGAGTCTGCATGTTATTATCAGACCCTCGCATACAGTGAGTTTGCATATGCCGCACTAGCATATTTTATTTCCAGCCTCAGGCTACTTTCACACTTGCGTTTTGGCTTTCCGTTTGTGAGATCCGTTCAGGGCTCTCAGAAGCGGTCCAAAACGGATCAGTTTTGCCCTAATGCATTCTGAATGGAAAAGGATCCGCTCAGAATGCATCAGTTTGTCTCCAACTAGTCTCCATTCCGCTCTGGAGGCTGCCTGCAGCATTTTGCTGTCCACTTGACGAAACTGACACAATCTGGCACAATAGAAAACAAATCCGTCTCCCGTTGACTTTCAATAGAGTTCGTGATGGATCCGTCTTGGCTATGTTACAGATAATACAAACGGATCAGTTCATAACGGTTGCATTATTGTAACGGATCCGTTTTTGCAGATCCATGACGGATCCGCCCAAAACGCAAGTGTGAAAGTAGCCTTAAAGGGAAGCTTCTTATAATATAGTAAATTGCTATTTACTGAAAAATAAAGAAAACGCTTATTTATATGTAGTAATGTAATTTCATGTTCTCACTTGCCGTGGAGGAGACAGAGTATGGATATAAGCATCTCTTACAATACCTCCATTTTATGCTTTTCTAACACAAGAATTGTTTCGCTGCATGTCGCAAACCACAGCACAACCACAAGTATGTGACAATAAAATCAGTAGCTGCCCCCCACCCCAGAAAAGCTAATTATGTCCACCTTTGTTGTTCTTCTCTCTCTCTCCTCTCCTGTTCCTCTCGCTCTCTTTGCTCTCTGGCCTGTCGCCTCTTCTCTGTCAATAGTCGGGCAGCTTCCTCTTTATCAGTCGTGCCAGCTATTGGCTTGCTTGGAGAGGGTGCAGGGGACGGAGCATTCACTGCAGCAGAAATAGGCATGGGGGCTTGTGCAGGAGCAGTGACATTTGAAACTGTAGCAGCAGAGTCTGGAAAACAAAAGGATAGTTACAATAACACATTTACATAAAAACACATCTAAAATGCATGTAGTGTTGTAGTTGCAGCATACAGACCTATATTTGGTGCTGTGCTAGAAGAGGCACTTTCTGGTGCACCCTGTGCCTTTGTTGTTTCCTCTAGTTGAGGCACAGGGGATGGTTGTCTCTCTTTGTCAATCTTATGTTCTGCTTTCTTCTCTTTGACCTTGCCCGGGGTCTTTTCTTCCTTCTCTTTCTCTACCTTGGCTTTTGACTTGGGTGTCACCGGAGCACCCTTTGGAGAAGGCTGTTTTGGGGTTAGTGGTACTGTTGGGCCAGGAAATGGTGAAACTGGACGCTTGATAGGTGTAGATGGCGAGGACGGGCGATTTTTAGACTTTAAGCTGCCAAGAAGGACAAGCCATTACACACAGGCCAAGTAGATAAGAGTGTTCATTCTTCTTCAACTTTAAACTCACCTTCTGTCTGGTGTGGGAGATGCACGGCTTATGGTTGCTGGAAGTGACTGGCGTTTCTTCATTATACGCTCCCTACTTAGTGCACTTCTTTCACGCTCATTTTCTCTATCTTTCTCCTTCTTTTCTTTCTTTTTCTAAGGATTACAAGGGTTTTCAATCAACAGTGCATATTAGAAGAGACTACATAAAAATTCCTTAGTTCATGAGCTTTAAACAAATTAAGGGCAAATAAATTTATAGTGTCTTAGGGTACTTTCACACTTGCGTTGCTGGATTCCGGCAGGCAGTTCCGTCGCCGGAAATGCCTGCCGGATCTGGCAATCTGTATGGAAACGGATACCATTTGTAGACGGATCAAGATCACAAATGCATTGCAATAATGGATCCATCTCTCCGATTGTCATCTGGAAAAACGGATCTGGTATTTATCTTTCTCACACTTTTAAAGGTCTGCGCATGCGCAGACCGGAAGACCGGATCAGTCAATGCGATAATTTTAATGCCGGATCTAACTAATACATTTCAATGGAAATGAATGCTGGATCCGGCATTCTGGCAAGTGTTTCAGAATTTTGGATGGAGAAAAGCCGAAAATGTAAGAGGGACTGAACTGATGCATCCTGAATGGAATGCTCTCCATTCAGAATGCAGTAGGAATAAACTGCTCAGTTTTTTTCCGGTATTGAGCCCCTAGGACGGAACTCAATACCGGAAAAGAATAACGCTAGTGTGGAAGTACCCTTAATGGGCATAAGGGCTGATAAAATATTTAATATATGACTGTCTTGGTATTTTTAACTTGAATGAAGATGCTACTCACTGGGGACGAATCAATCCTCTTTCTGGGTGTTACGTCAGGACTGCCGGCTATGGTCCTACGACGCTCAGAGCAGCGATGCTTGTGATTAGTACATGATGTGAGAGGACTTGCAGAGGCAGAACGGGGACATACAAGGGAACCTGGTAATGATATAAAAGTATGCAAGTAAGAACACAAAGAAAGATGATGGAACGCTGTATGGCTCCAGAACACACCAAACTCTTACTCAAATCTCTGCTGTTACCAGGGAGTGTTGCTGCACTGCGGCTTCGTGCCAGGAAGGACAAGGTGGGTGTCATCAGACGGTCGACAATACTGCTCTCCCACGGGCTCAGCTGCAAGCTCCTGTCTGCCAAGAGATAAGCAGGTCAATGCTGCACATAAATGGAAACGGCAGCAGAGAATACATGGTAAAAGCATTCATGACAGGTACTGATGAAAAGAAAAAAATGCTGTATTTTCATCATCATCTGCATAAAATTACATCCATTAAAAAACTCTTATAAAAAATATGGATTATCATCATTTTTTCATGTTTTACCTTTAGCAGCGTTTAAAAAAAAACAAAAAAACAAAAAAAAAAAACAATGAAAGTGTCTCGAGTATATTATTTTAGCTTTATTAAAGAAGAACTCCCGCAAAAAAATATATATTTTCTGACCTGCTAGAAAGGAACATGATGTAATGTGTAGTGAATGTAATCTTCTTACCAGTGACTGTATTTGTGAGGTATCTCCTCCTTTCTGCTTCTCAGCTGTGTCATGTGACCAGCAATCAGACTCTCCAAATAACACAGCATGTTATGTGTGGACAGGAAGCCAGTTTCTCTATGTATTCCTATGGAAGCCTCAATGACAGTCTCATAGGAATGAATAGAAGTAACTGACCTCATGTCCTGTGTCAATTGGAGATCAGAGAGTTTGGTCACATGACATAGTTTAGAATCAGAATGGAGGTTATAACTCAAATTCAGACACTGGTAGGAAGATTACATCACGTTCCTTTCTAGCAGGTCAGAAAATAAACATTTTTGCGGGAGTTCTTCTTTAATTAGTATGTGCTGTTGTCTGAAGTTACTACTTTTTACTTTTAAATATTTCCTGGGGGCTGACTTATCGGAGGTTCCACACAGACAATGCAGCAGCTTGCACATGCTTTATGGCATCTGAAATGAATGGGCATTTACTGTCAGAAAAATGTCTATTATGGTCTCCCAGAAGTGGTGATGTACACCTCCCTTCCCCAAAGACCAAGGAGTGACAGGGAAGCCTTGTCTTTATGGCGCTGCAATTCTGCATTATCTACCCCTCTAGCAGTGCAAAAGCACCACTCTCTAATGATAATGAGACGATGTTGCTCAATCTGTCCCAGTTTACACAGCAAAGCTAACAGATGAGCTGCAGAAAATTCAAATATTTCAAGAATATATATTGTGTGGATATTAACAAATGTAAAAAAAATAAAAATACAACACTTTTTTTGTGCAAATGGCAAAAACACTGAATGCAACTACGTATTTATAGGGACAAATCTACCAATTTCTTGGAACTTGCCCACCCTTGTCTTATAGCACAACACTCTGCAGTCACACTGAAAAGGTGCCATAGGCTTAATCTATGTATTATCAGTGTATCAGCTTCAGTCATTTTATCTTCGCGTTAGGGCTCACGCACACAAACATATTTTTTTTTCCCGTGTCCATTCCTTATTCTTTGCAGCCCGTATGCGGAACCATTCACTCCAGTGTGCATTCCGTTTCCATATGTGCGCATGGCCATCCCGCAAAAACATAGAATATGTCCTATTCTTGTCCGTTTTATGGACAAGGACAGGGATTGTTACAATGGATCCGCAAAAAAGGCGAATGCAACACAGACCTTGCCGGTATTTTTTGCACATTCGTGTTTTGCGGACCACAAAATATCTACGTCCGTGTGCATGAGCCCTTACAAACAACATCTTCAGATCAGTAGTGCATATACTCGTAGGTTTACAAAGGAAAGGACAGGCCAGCAACTTCACTGTTCCATAATTTCCTCCTCTGCGATCCGCCCTGGAAATATCTGAGAGTCCAAATCTAGCGACTAGCTACATTCCAGAGAAACAGAAAGCAATGCTGAGCTTCGAGAGTCTTTGAGCAGCAGTTTATATACGGTCTTTTTCATTTGGTATACACGAACAGACCATTCAGGGACCTCTCCCTCAAATGTCTGCCCAGCCTAAAGCAGATGTTGTCCTGCAACTTCTTTGTGATCTTCCAGCAAGAAACCTCTAATTCCTACCGCACTGTAAATCCCAAGGCATGCTGATGTATAAGATGTCAGAGTTATGCAAGCTCTGCTTTTCCGCTACACAGATGAGGGTGAGCCGACACTGGATATAATTAGAAAACGTCCACAACACTTACTTCTGTTTGGAGAGTTCCACAAGGTAGCAGAGGACTTAGATAATCGCTTGTTGATTATTGAGTCTACATGCCTGGGAAGGTTTACTGCAGACACTGAGCATCTATTTACAGCTAAAATTTAAGAGAAACAAGAAAAGCACAGCACAGTACAATAAGTATCTGATTATTATATGAATGTATAGCAATTTAGCCCCAGGGGTGACAAACATATCACACCGGAGGTGTGCTGGCCCTAGATATTACATAGCTGTCCGCCGAATGACCATTCATCTAAAAGCTCGGAATTCAGCCTCCCTTATTAACATGCATCTAAGGCTCAACTCAAAGTGATATATTTTTTTTTTTTTATTAAAATGGAGGATAAGCAGCTTCCAGAGAGCTCTGGCTCCGATTATCTCCAGGAGAAACGATAAAATCCAACTTGTCCAACCTTTTTTTTTTTTTTTTACTTTCCTGGACATCAGACTTGGGAGAACGTCTGACAGACCACAGAGACATTATATTGATGCTGGACCTTGTTAAAGTGATGGGATCTGCCAACAGAAATCTAATGTGCATGCCAGCAATATATCCAAAGTATCAGTTATAGACAATGCATGGGTGCCATCATTTACCCCCTTTATGTCCTGGAGAGTTCTGATTCAAAGCGCCTGCCCAAGACCATCGTTGCTGACGGATCTCTGCCCAGGTCTTCTTTGTAGCACGGTTGACTGCTGCCTCATACTTCTCCTAAGAATTGACAATATAATATAGTCACAAACACACACAAAAGATGGAGTAGATTTCATGTAAATTTGATAAATACTTGGGTTACCCGTTCCAATGAAGACTTCTGGAAAATGTGGAAGTTAAGCAAACTCTTTGTTATCTAAACTTTTATCCTAACAGGCATTCCATAGTATTGAAGGGAATGCCTCATCAGAAAATGACCTCCTGTTTAAAGAGGGCCTTTCACCTCTACTGACATGTCTGTTTTAATAGTTACATGCATTTTCCATGTAAGAATGATTCTGGAGAATCTATTCTTAAGGCTCTATGTTGTGCTATTCCTTTATTATATTTGCTAGAAGTTATGAATGAATTGCTAGCAGTCTGCAGTAAGGGTACAGAGGGGTGGTGACCAGTTGGGGGGGTGTACCTGCACAGACTGACAATGGCAGCACTGATGGGATAGAGTCAGTCTGTGCAGGTACACCCCCACCCCAACTGGTTACCTCCCCTCTGTACCCTTACTGCAGACTGCTAGCAATTCAGTCATAACTTCTAGAAGAAATAATAATGGAATGGCAAAACACAGAGCCATAAGACTATATGGTCCTGAAATGTTATTACTTAGGGGGATATATGAAGTTATTAAAACAGGCATGTCAGGAGTGGTGAAAGGTCCTCTTTAAACAGTTGCTCAACAAAGTGTATAGTGCACATTTTTCCCTTATACTGAGTATCTTTGATTCTGATCAATTACAGACACCTATAGTTGTGGGAATCAACAGGATGCTATACCAGGCACGAAAGACATTAGCGGCCAAAAGGATACAACCATTGCCTCCTATTATTACAGAATGCGCATTTGAATATTATTATTAGATTAGAAGGGGGGGGGGTATCTAAAGCAAAACTATGGATTGATCATTCTGGAGTCTGCAGCCCATGGCTAGCGCTTACTAGGGGGCTTATACGTTGATAGATGGCATGTAATCAGACCACCGTAGTATTGTAGCCACTGATAGCTGTCTAATGGAGTGTGTTGTTAAATGAGCCTTGTTGTGACCCCGAGATAACATCTTTCTTTCTTTAAGGGGATATTTATAGCTATTTTTGTTTTTCAGTAACCCCTTTACTAAGATGGTCGTCACGGGGGGAGTGGGGAGTTGGTTGTAGGTTATAGATCAAAATTATGAGCAAGAAGTTATTGTCATGTCAAGACTCTGAGGCTGAGCTGCAGTACCAATCACAGCCTCTATACAACGTACGGCGCTGTACAGGGAAAGCTGCTGGGGTCCTCAGCACTAGAGATGAGCGAACATTAAAAAAAAGTCCGTTGTTCGGGTGGTGGTAAGTCGCGCATCCCGTTATGGATTCCACTATAGCGGCATATGGAATCCATAAGGGGCGGCTGCCACCAACCCGAACTGTTGCACAGCCGAAGGACCTTGGGTGACGTCACTGTCATGTGATCAGTGCAGGGGGCTGGATTTGATCCCGTGCTGAGCCACGCCCCCTTCACTGATCACATGATGGTGACGTCACCCCAGGTCCTTCGGCTGTGCAACAGTTCGGGTTGGTGGCAGCCGCCCCTTATGGATTCCATATGCCGCTATAGTGGAATCCATAACGGGATGCGCGACTTACCACCACCCGAACAACGGACTTTTTTTTAATGTTCGCTCATCTCTACTCAGCACTCACCAGAGCAGCGGGCAAGTGTGGCGGCTTCCTAAAGCAGCTGATCTGTACAGGTAACTTTTCAGTAGCCATTATCCTCATTACCACAGGCAGAATTACAGCCCCTTAATATTTAATGACTGTCTCAATTCATATTCAACTATTTTAGGCTACTTTCACACTGGCGTTTTGGTTTCAGTTTGTCAGATCCGTTCAAGCGGTCCAAAACGGATCAGTTTTGCCCTTAATACATTCTGAATGGATAAGGATCCGCTCGGAATGCATCAGTTTGGCTTCGTACAGCCTCCATTCTGCTTTGGAGGCGGACACCAAAACGCTGCTTGCAGCATATTGGTGTCTGTCTGACGAAACTGAGCCAAACGGAGGACGGATCCGTTTTCTATTGTGCCCTATTGTGCCAGTGAAAACTGATCCATCCCCATTGACTTACATTGTGTGTCAGGACGGATCCGTTTTCACTGACACAATAGAAAATGGATCCGTCCTCCATTGACTTTCAATGGTGTTCAAGAAGGATCCGTTTTTGGCTATGTTAAAGATAATACAAACGGATCCGTTCTGAACGGATGCATGCGTATTATCTGAACTGATGCGTCTGTGCAGATCCATGACGGATCCGCGCCAAACGCTAGTGTGAAAGTAGCCTTATGCAACTTCCCTTTTGTCATTGTTAAGTCAGCTTTTATAAGCATTGATACATTTCTTTTGGGTGTAATATGGTCAAAACAGGTTAGGAACTTCCTCCAAAGTACTGTAAACTCTCACTGATTTATTACAAGGAAATCCACTGCAAGTCCTTAGCACCTGCTAGACTGCACGGACGTCTTCCCCACAAGTAATGCCAATGCTGAATGGTTACTGATTCTCCAAAGCAATCACATGGTTATCTTATGTGTAATTACAGGTTTATGACAGTCTAGCTACATGTTGGGTGTATGAAGACAAAGGGCAATAAAGGCAACGTTGCTCCTTCCTATAGTCCTAACTGTTCTAGTCCTTTATGGCAGACATGCGCTAAATAAGTAGGAAGGGTTACGCAGGACAAAATGATACATATATGCTAATTTACAAACAGCTCTGAGTTAAGGCAGTCTGTAGTCTAGAGCTCATTCGCAGGCGACAGACTGCAGTTTGTAGTAAACTGATGCATTTTCTAGAAAACTGTGTAGAACTTGAAATTTCTGTGGCAGTAATTATTAAAAGTGCATCTCTTTGATCACTAGAGAGGGTTCCTAGTGATAACACTAAAACCGATAGATTTCAGTAGTAATAATAATTTAGAAATGACGATTATATTCCAAATAAATATATTATTGTGCATTAATATAGGTGAGTCAGGGGTGCCGGACCCCAGCAGATGAAGTATTGATGACCTACTGACCTATCCTGAGGATAGGTCATCAATAGGGATGAGCGAATCGACTTCGAATGGTACATCCAAAGTCAATTTACTAAAAACTTAGTTGTAATACTGTACTGAGTTTGGTACCAAGGTTTTTTACAGTAATAATTCATTCCCAAAGTTATTATTACATGAAGTCTCACGCAAAGCAATAACTTCAGCTCATCAGAGCCAATACATTCTAATACTGTACGGAGCTCCTACTCTGTACAGTCTTACAACAAAGTTTTTATTGAATCGACTTCGGATGTACCATCCGAAGTCGATTCGCTCATCCCTAGTCATAAATCTAAACAGGCGGCACGACCACTTTAAACTAGGGAACGAATAGCCTTTCACCTGAATGCACACATCTTTGTACCTTATTTTTCTCATGCTTTAACCTTTGTCGTTCCTCCAGTATGACCCTTTTCCGCTCAGCCTTGAGTCTCTGTTCTTCCAGCTTCTTTCTCCTGTCTTGTATTTGTTTTTCTCTCAGTTGTTTCGCCTTTTCCTCTTTCTCAAGCCACACATTCTTCTTGGCAGCTGGAGGTTATTATAAAGTTGGGTTAGAGAGCTTGTCGGCAGTGCATGGCGAGGAAAGTCAGTACTATAGCTCCTGCCATGGCAGGACGGAAAGGAGTTCAAACTATCTGCTGTTCTGCAGATCCATCAGCAGAATGCAGTCTGCTATATACAGCAGCAGATCTTCTGATAAGTCTGCTTGAGAAGCTACTGGAGAGGAATTGCTGTAATTTGTGATATACACTTTTATAGGCTACACATTATTATGTTACATACACTATTATATATCCTACGGTTAATGCAATTCCCAGTATAGATCTGGAGGTATGTCACTTTAATGGTGGAAGGATGTGCTATTAGTGCTCATCATTTTTCACATGTATTCTTCTTATACGTGTACCTAAAATTTGTCGTAAGAACAGGTCCTTCACACTGATGGGTAACAAAGCCGTGCATCAAGGAAAAAGCATACGAATTCAGTCTGCACTGCATAGTGCAGAGATGTCTCTTCTATACCTTCATCCTTTGGCATCTGCAGGGTGACATTGGGGACTGCAGAGATGCCATAAAGTCCTGCAGCAGGTTTAGATCAATTCTTATGGGCTGCCATAAAAACATTATAGAGAATCTGATCAATATCTCTAATCCGGCAAGCTCATAGATTGTGGAGGGATGCCAAAGAGCTGGCCTGTCCATCCTTCACTAAACACTGGCTTGCCTATTGCAAAGCAGTATGTCTGATGCTGCTATTAAGAAACCTAAGCTGTGCCAAGAATCAGGAGGCATGTTAGCACAGCGGAGGGAAAACTGATTTAAAGGGCATCTGTCAGCAGATTTGTCCCTATGAAACCGGCTGACCTGTTACATGTGCACTTGGCAGCTGAAGGCATCTGTGTTGGTCCCATGTTCATATGTGTCCGCAATGCTGAGAAAAATGATGTTTTATTATATGCAACTGAGCCTCTAGGAGCAACGGGGCCTTGGCGTTACACCTAGAGGCTCTACTCTCTCTGCAACTGCTGCGTCTTCTGTACTCTGACAGAGTCAGGTGTGATGATGTTTTCCCTACCTGGCCCTGTCAATCAAAGTAGAGAGGGTGCAGCAGTTGCAGAGAGAGCAGAGCCTCTAGGAGTAAGGGCAACGCCCCCGTTGCTCCTAGAGGCTCATTTACATATATTAAAACATAATTTTCTCAGTAAAGCAAACACATATGAACATGGGACCAACACAGATGCCTTCAGCTGGCAAGCGCACATGTAACAGGTCAGAAATATATAGAAAGATGATCAGCTCCCAATTCACTCTGCTTTGGCCCGGGAGAAAAAACTCCAGCAAACACAATGTAACGAACTCCGAGCGGACGCTTTGTCTGTTCAATTCATATAATGCTTTTATTATCATGGGTATACATCCATAAAAGGATGGGTTTCGGCCCGTCCACCCTTCATCAGCTGTACAGCGCTATGGAATGAATGGCGCTTTAATAATTAATAATAATGCTGCTTCCCTGTACAATGACCTCAGGTCACAGAGCATGCCTACAAAGCTCTTCCATAGTCCCCCCAGTCTATTGTGTCTGTGGACCATGGTGTAGAGCATATGTCTAAATGCTGCTAACAGATTACACAAGATGGCTGCCCCCATAATCATGCTCAGGAAATAATAATTCAATAACAAATTTTAAAAATCTACAATCAGAAAATGAAAACAGATCACTATCTGGTCAGAAACACTACAAGTGACACATTTCCTTCAAGCCTCACCTCCTACAAGTGATTTTTGGATAAAATATAAAATCAGGCAGTAATTTTTAGTGTCTTTAATGACTAGATATGACAGAAGTTCACTAGGCCCGTTATGCCCCTTCTTGCTGGCCTGATCAGGTAATTGTACTCCACTTAGAGTCTCACCATCCATCCTAAATAGAACTCTGCGGGTTTGATAAGAGGAGACAACTTGCATTCATTTTGTATAAAAAGAATAGTAGAACATCAAAGATGACTCTACGGTGAAGACACTAGTTCTCGGCTTCCTGATGTGTCTGGAAGAAGTGAAATATTTATGCTGCTTAGCCTCCACTGCAAATGAAATATTCATGAGTCGGACTTGTGAGCTTTCCTGGCAAGGGCACATTTTAAGACAAAGCCTCGACACTGGGTTTATAACAAGACAGTTGTTAGATACTTGAACAACCAAAATAAACTCACCTAGATACTTGGCTCTTTCTTCCCTCCTTTCCTTTGCTAGCTTCTGCCGTTGCTCTGCTTTCTGTGTGTCTGTGAGGGAATTAAAATACAGATTCTTAGTACATTTAGATTATCTCTATATACTAAAAGGTACTTTTACATGGACCTATTTAGCAGGCAATTATCAGGGAGGAACCAGATGTTCCCAATAATTGCCTGATCATCAGGGAGATGAGCGCTGCATTCACACGGGACGAGCAGCCACTACGAGATCACTTGTCTCCATACAGGATGACTGCTTCTGGGCAGCAGATCACTGATCTTAGAGGACGATCTGCTGCCCAGACTGCCGACTGAAAGACACAATCACCCAATGAATGAACGTGGGCCAGATTGTCGGTCAGTGTAAAAAGACTATTGTATGTTGGCATTCCATGGTCAAGGAAGGGCAACTCATCAAAAAACACACTAAGGAAAAATATCTAATAATTATGACATTCAAATCATACAATATAAGTGAAACATACAGCAAAGGGGTTTTCTTCAACCATAAATGCATTCTTTAAAGCTGAATTCACACTGAATGCACAGGTAAAAGCTCACAGTGCACACGTCAATTGAACCCATAGTCTCACATATACTGGAAAAGGCCCAAAAGAGAGTGTCCTTTTGTGTTGTGAGAGGCTGGTATACATTCCTAAACTGTATGGAATAGGGCAGGATGCTGCGTTATTCCATACAGAGGCATCCTGCAGATAACATGGAAGGCTAAGGCCTCTTGCACACAAACTTTTTTTTTCTTCCCGTTTACATTACGTTTTTTGCATTCCGTATACGGACCATTCATTTCAAAGGATCCGCAAAAAAAAAAAAAATGGAATGTACTCCGTATGCCTTCTGTCTCCGTATTTCCGTTCAAAGATAGAACATGTCCTATTATTGTCCGCATAACGGTCAAACATAGTACTATTTTATAAGAGTCCAGCTGTTCCGTTCCACAAAAAACAGAATGCACACGAACGTTGTCCGTATTTTTTGCGGACGGCAAAATGCTGAAAAAGCCATACAGTCGTGTGCAAGAAGCCTAAGGTTGACATATGCCACTGCACTGCAGTAAAGCAGCATACAACACAGGGACGGTTCATACCAGGCTAGTTTCACATTTGCGGCAAGAGATCCAGCAGGCTGTTTTGGCAGAAAATTGTCTGCCGATGCTTTCTGGATCCAGCATTGCCGGACAGTACCGGAAAGCCCACAGCCCCATTAACTATAATGGGGTCCAGCTGAGATTTGGCTGCTACCCGGCAAGTATGCTGAGAGTCGGCTGTACAAGAGCAGCAGAACTAACCTAATCCTCTCAGCATATACCTCCAATTTACAATCATGATGTGCCTAGCCCATAACTATTGGAAATGGATAAAACGCTAAAACGTTACAGCAAGCTTATGTGCAAAAATAAATGAGGCCAACAACCAAAGTGGAAATCTTGCTTTCTTCATCTCATGCATTGTTTAAAAGCGCAAGTTCAGGGTTTGAAACTACATGAATATATTAATGAAATGCATAAACCGTGACTTCCTAATGTATACCTGAAATATATATGAATATTAGGCTAGTTTCGTAGTTTTTGTACGTCGTACTTTTATTCCGGCCGCCTCTCGGCATTGTTGGCTGTGCTGCTGCCGGAACTTCGGCCCGCCCCCATTATAGTCAATAGGGTCGGAGCGATAGACCAGGGGCACACACGCACTAGCGGCAGCACGGATCCGACAGGCTGTTCACCCGCCGGAACAGCCTGCCGAAGTTCCTTGCCGCTAGTGTGAAGATACCCTTACCCTCACTACCAGACAATATAAATGACATTACTCACAAAAAGTTAGGGATATTTTGCTTGTGGGTGAAATTTTAGGATAAACCTAAAATGCACTCTAACCTTTACAGGTGAGCTTAATGTGATCTTCTCTAAGCTCAGTGTTTTTTGCACAACCTGCTGTTCTCTAACAAGGAGATTAACGGCAAAATTCACAACAGGTGTTTTGATCCATGAATCAGTAAATTTCCTGGTTCAATTACAATATGGTACAGTCCTCCTCATCATGCTGTTCACATTTTTGACATCATGAGACCAAGACGACGCCTAACAATTGATCAACAGTACCTCGCCATTGTGGCCACTGAGCTTAGAGTGTCACAGAATGTCAGCAGCAGGTTACAAGAGAGATACAGAGACTGGAAGAGTCACAGAAAGGCCTAGAAGTGGATGTCCTTTGGAACTTTTTAAGTTTTTAATAAATTTCACCTGAAAGCCAAATATCTCTAACTTTTTGTGAGTAGTGTATATGCCGCTAAACATGCAAATCCATCTCTAGTCAGTCTAGTCCATCAAATCCAGGTTGAAATTTGTGGCAGCCTTAAGGCTACATTCACACGACCGTATTTTTTTATCCGTATTTTACGGATGCAAAAAACGGAAGCCGTATGTCCGCATTTTGCGGAAGAAGGCTTCCGTATGTCTTCCGTTTTTTGCGGATCCGCAAAATACTGAACTGGAGGGAGGGAAAAAAAAGAAAAACCCATAGGGGCATGTTCTTCAATAAAATATTCTAATAATAATACGGAAATGGATCCGCAAAATACGGATAACATACGGAAACCTTTCCGTATGTTATCCGTTTTTTGCAGACCCATTGACTTCTATGGGGCTGCGGACCGATTTTTGCGGACAATTATAGGACATGCTTCATATTTTTGCGGATGAAATATGCGGACACACGGATGCGGACAACTTACGGAAAGTTGTCCGCAAATTTTAAAAGGCCATAGAGATGAATGGGACCGTATCTATTCCGCAAAAAACGGAAACGGATGCGGATCGGATGCGGAATGAAAAATACGGTCGTGTGAATGTAGCCTTATTCTGAAGCAGCAGATGGGGATGTAATTTTTTTTAATTTGAAACATAGTAAGTACATCAGTTAAAGGGATTGTCTCTTCTCAGCACGTGGCATTTATCATGTAGAGTAAGGTAATACAAGGCACTTACTAACGTATTGTGATTGTCCATATTGCTTCCTTTCCTGGCTGGATTCACTTTTCCTTCACGTTATACACTTTAGGTATCCAGGGGTTATGACCACCCTGTAATCCAGCAGTGGCCGTGCTTGCACACTATAGGAAAAGGTGCCGGCCAGGACTGTGGGAGTGCTCATAGGCTGGCGCATTTTCCTATAGTGTGCCAGCACATTAGTAAGTGCCTTGTAGTATCTTTAAATCTGCTGGTAAAAAAGTTTATCATCTTTGAAATCCATTTTACACTTATAATCTACCAAGCAATTTTAAGGGGCTGACAAATTTAGGGAAGGTCTTAAAATGACAAAAGAAGTGATGCTCACCAGGTCAAACAGTCTTCTGCTCCAGTGCCAAGGCTCCAACCCTTCCAAACACTGCAGCCATGACATCATATTCTTGGCTGCAGCCAATCACTGGCCTCAGTGGTATATGGTACAAGTTCTCTGAGGCCAATGACTGGCTGCAGTGATTATGTGCAGTATATAGGCATGTCGCCACTGCATTTAAGCAAACAAAGCCTGAATGTGTGAATGTCTGAACGTGTATGTGTAGGAGAACGGAGAAAGCCGCAACAGACAATACTAGCGGGGGACTATCTCCCAGGAGAAAAAGGATCCAGCGAAAATAATAATAATAATAATATTCACTTCACCTGATCCTTATCATCTGTCAGGGGAGAGTCAGGAGCTCCCCACACACATTAAACTGTCAGCCGAACCCCTGTAAGGCGGCCTTAAAGGCTTCTCAGAATGCAAATCACAAGAGCTAAATCTCAGACACTGAGATTGCAAAAATAAGTGTGGTTCTATAGCCTGTACAACTGTGAATGCAGTTCTATAATACAGGTGAACAAGCATTTTATTTCATATTTAAAGGGGTTGTGAAGCAATTTTTTGTGCAAGTGGCGTTTATCCACCCATATTGCCACTTTCCTGAAAAGGAGGGTAGCGAGGGCAGTAAGGAGGCAGGGCCAGCAGCCCTGTCACATTTATCATCTTTTACACCAGTTTTCTGGTGTAAAAGAACACTGAAATCTATGCTAGTCAGGGACTGGCGTAAATATTAGTATGGTGTTGGGCGATATCAAAAATATTCCCATGAAAATGATATATCGCAATAAATACCCATCCAACAAAGAGACATTATACTGTATAGGGCAGCCACAAGGAGACATTATAATGTACGGGTGTCACGGCCTTTGGTTAGCGTCGTGACACGTTTGCCGTGCATGCTATTGCTAGCGGCAACGTGTTGTGCTTGCAGCATGTAGGTGCCCCCTCCTTTCTCCTGGGACCTTCCTTGTCTAGTGCCGGAGGGGTTAATATCTAGTTGGTGGGGATTTAGGTGTCTCCTGGGTGTGGCCACTGAGTTTATATTACCCGTGGCTTCAAGTGTGTGACTCCACACCGTGACAGTATGTCCAACAAGGTGGCCCACAAGGACTGGGCAGCAGAACCCAGGAAGAGCAAAGCTCCAACACCAAATAAGGCTGGAGTACCACTGACTCCAGCCTGGAAGCCACAGGTAATATAAACCCAGTGGCCACACCCAGGACACACCTAAATCCCCACCAGCTAGATATTAACCCCTCCGGCACCAGACAGGGAAAGCCCCAGGAGAAAGGAGGAGGCACCTACATGCTGTAACCACAACATGTTGCCGCTGGGGGCAGCCACAAGGAGACGTTATACTGTACGGGGGGCAGCCACAAGGAGACGTTATACTGTACGGGGGCAGCCACAAGGAGACGTTATACTGTACGGGGGCAGCCACAAGGAGACGTTATACTGTACGGGGGCAGCCACAAGGAGACGTTATACTGTACGGGGGCAGCCACAAGGAGACGTTATACTGTACGGGGGCAGCCACAAGGAGACGTTATACTGTACGGGGGCAGCCACAAGGAGACGTTATACTGTACGGGGGCAGCCACAAGGAGACGTTATACTGTACGGGGGCAGCCACAAGGAGACGTTATACTGTACGGGGGCAGCCACAAGGAGACGTTATACTGTACGGGGGCAGCCACAAGGAGACGTTATACTGTACGGGGGCAGCCACAAGGAGACATTATACTGTATGGGGCAGCCACAAGCAGACGTTATACTGTATGGGTGCCGAAAGGAGACATTATACTGTATGGGGCAGCCACAAGGAGACGTTATACTGTACGGGGGTAGCCACAAGGAGACATACTGTACGGGGGCAGCCACAAGGAGACGTTATACTGTACGGGGGCAGCCACAAGGAGACGTTATACTGTATGGGTGCCGAAAGGAGACATTATACTGTATGGGGCAGCCACAAGGAGACGTTATACTGTATGGGGGCAGCCACAAGGAGACGTTATACTGTATGGGGCAGCCACAAGGAGACGTTATACTGTACGGGGGCAGCCACAAGGAGACGTTATACTGTACGGGGCAGCCACAAGGAGACGTTATACTGTACGGGGGCAGCCACAAGGAGACGTTATACTGTACGGGGGCAGCCGCAAGGAGACGTTATACTGTACGGGGGCAGCCGCAAGGAGACGTTATACTGTACGGGGGCAGCCGCAAGGAGACGTTATACTGTACAGGGGCAGCCGCAAGGAGACATTATACTGTAGGGGGCAGCCACAAGGAGACATTATACTGTATGGGGCAGCCACAAGGAGACGTTATACTGTACGGGGGCAGCCACAAGGAGACGTTATACTGTATGGGGGCCGCAAGGAGACATTATACTGTATGGGGCAGCCACAAGGAGACATTATACTGTATGGGGCAGCCACAAGGAGACATTATACTGTATGGGGCAGCCACAAGGAGACATTATACTGTATGGGGCAGCCACAAGGAGACATTATACTGTATGGGGCAGCCACAAGGAGACATTATACTGTATGGGGCTTATACTCTCCATGGGACTCATGACCTGTGTATTCCACTTGGGTCTAATACATCCCCCACGTCTATGTGCACAATACTGAGAAGTAACTTGTGGGATAGTGAGTCTTACATCCTTCTATCATGTATAGATGACACTGCTATAAAACTCCTTATAGCCCCACTATTCTATTATATAGGCTGTGTAGCAGCTACAACAGCTAGTGCTGCACCACAGTGCACTCCCTCTTCAGCCTGACAAAGAGTATCTTCTTCAGTGAAACCACAAGTCCTGGCTAAACCCTCCAGTAGAGCCTCAAACCAGCCGTACTTTACTCTCTTCTCATACACCACTGCTGAGAAAACACGAGAGGAAGAGCGGTATCCACTCCAGTGCGCTTCTCCCATATGACAACCCTTTCTTGTCAAAAGCTCAGGAAACTTCAGCATCTACATTTAGCCTAGTGCGTTGGGGACGTGTAGCTCATAAGGCTCACTAAACAGCACATTCTCTGATGATGCCTCCGCTTTATGGAGTGTATCAGTTCCTGTTTTAGAAGCGGTCAGGGCAGTCTGACCACCCCTATGACGTCATTAAAATATCGCAGTATTTAAGAAACGTTGATATCACCATTTCTTAATACCGGTGTGGATACCGGTATATCGGCCAGCACTATTTTAGTATAGGCATGGACTGCCTGATGCTATGCCCAATTTATGACCTGTGCCTTGTCATAAGTTAGACGCAGCTTTCGGCAGCGGGCCTGGTTATCATAGACCAGTGTACGCCGCCAATCTATGGTAAACCTGCCCCTTTGAGCATAGCTCCAACTAATCTCCTTTCCGTTGTCATCCGTAAAAACGGATCCGTTATTTATTATTTTACCATTTTTAAAGGTCTGCGCATGCGCAGAGTGGAGGAACGGATCCGTTAATGCGTCAATTTTCAATGACGGCTCCGCCCTTAATACATTTCAATGGAAATTAATGGCGGATCTGTCATTCTGTCAAGTGTTTCCGCTTTTTTGGATGGAGACGTGAAAGGACTGAACTTAAGACATACTGATGCAAACCATTCAGAATGCATTAGAATAAAACTGATTTTTTTCCCGTTATTGAGCACCGAGGACGGAACTCAATGAAGGAAAAGAATAACGCTAGTGTGAAAGTACCCTTATATGATAGTAAAAAAAAACGGAAATGCATGGTTTAAAGTCCTGCAAACGTCTCCTTGCTCCTCCTCTGCCCTCAGTTCATTGACAAGCCTACCTTGAGCTGAAGACTTTAATAATCAGAGAAATACGTGTAAGAATGCCAAGCTTGACAAGTCCATCAAAAAGACTGTGGTTGCTAAGCAGCGCGCCCCAGCAACCAGCCTGTCAGACATGATTAAGCCGATTGGCACTGTGCTGACAACGGAAGCTAAAAAAGGATCTTGGCAGAAGCCAAACCATGTTATTCCTCGTTTAAGTCTACCATGAGGGTAAAGCTCTTCTTTTATTGCCCTCATTTATGAATATCATTACTACTACTACCAGGGTCACACAAACATTTTCCCCAGACATCTGCTACTTGTATTTGGCGGATCTTTGACATTCTGAATGTACGTGATCTGCTGCAGATGCTGGAATAATGGTTCAATCCATCTGACAAACGATGGGTTCATCAATATCATCATCAGCAGTGAGAAGGCTAGAGCTGTGAAACAAGGCCAGCTGTATCACCCATACTTGGTCCTAGATCAGAAGAAGATGGACAACTAAAAACAGCAACACAAATAGGCATTATAAACACCAAACTGCAATTTCTAAGTGGTCCAGGAGAAACATGTTAATACTGGACAACCACTCATGTCAGTGGACAATAAAGAAGGTATACGAGGCGCACCTAGTTTCTGTTTGGGAGCAACGGCTGGAGTAGGAGACTGGGCAGCAGAGGGAGAAGTCCCATCACATTTTACTATTTGCTGCTCCTTTGGAGAGCTTGGACTCGCAGCCGCTTGTGATGTGCTTGGTCTTTCAGTCTGTAGTGAGGAACTGTGATCGTCAAAGGGTAATCTTGGACCCTCCTCAGCAGAAACACAAGAACTTTCTGTTTGTGAAGAGGTAGCGGGCCCTTCAGCCGACTGTTCTGTATGAAGTCCACAAGTCTGTTGTGAGAGTTGGCTCTTAGTCAAAGACGAAGAGCTGGCAGTTTCTTCTTCTGTCTTTGTGTTTGGCTGTCCACTTGGTAATCGAGAATCCGAACGGTGTGTCGTTTCTGCTGGTGGTTGTACATTTTCTTCTGCTGTTGCTTCAACACCTATAAAATATACAAATATGAGTACTACGGTACATGATATTTGAACATCCATTAAAGAGGTTTTCAGGAGCAAATTAATGATGATGTATCTCGAAGGACAGGTCATCAGTATCACAACAGTGGGGCTGTGCTGCTCGGGCAGTGCTGAGGCTCCTTCACTTTCTAGATTGGTCCGTCTACCTAGTAGCAGCGCTGCAGCATATGGTCATCCATTTAAGTGACCAGGAGGAAGCAGCAATACCAAACAATATCAAGTAGACTTAATACCGATAGACGGACCAATGGAGAAATGAGGAGGCCGCAAAGATCGAACAATAATACATTTAAGGGCCGATAGTCAGTTGGGTCAAGAAAAGTCAAATTGTCAGGGAAAACCAACATCCATCCCAAAAGTAATAACCTGCGAGAACTTACTTTATTAGGCACTATGCTGTCTATACTGATGCTACAAATGCATGGCGAGGGACGGTGGGGCAGATTTACTAATATTTTAGACAGTGTAAACTTAGACCCGACAGTCTAAACAGGCGCCAAATTTATCATAGTGACTCATGTTAGATGTTAAATGTGGTGCATCTTCAGCTAACTTTACATCAGCTGGCTTATAGGGATGAGCGAACATCAATTTTTGGAGTTCGGTTTTGGGTATATGGTGAATCGCATTATGGACTTCATTACCACGGACCATAACGCGATTCAAGGATGGAATGCCTAATGGAATGTCTTTAGAGGACTCCTGCATAACAGAAACCGGACGGATCCATTTTGCCGCCCATAGACTTCTATTATGAAGGAATGAATAACGGAATGTCTCTAAAGGCATTCAGTCATGGAATTACGTTATGGTTCGTGGTAACGGAATCCATACGCAACTCAGCTCATCCCTACTGGCTTACTCTGGCCCAAAATTAGCAAAAAAAATTATCTTGAAAACCTTAAGAAATTGATTTAGAAATATTGGAAACTTTTATTATATATATTAGTACAAGATATTGCTCTACGTACACTGCTAAACCAGGAGGACTGTACAGCGGAATTAGCTACGCCTTATTATTCAAAAATCAATCTGCAAGAAAAGAATAGAGGCCAAGGCTCGTTTGTTTATTTTGTGCTTGCATTATTAATTTATTCGATTTATATTTGAGGACTTAAAGGGTTGCTCCAGGAATTTTCTATTGATCGTGTATCCTCAGGATAGGTCCAACTCCTGGTACCGCCGGCACCGAAAACAGGTGCTGGATCCCCACAGCTCTGTCCACTGTGTTGTGGATGGAGCTGGATACGACTTCCATTCAGGTGATGTAATCTTTAGTGTAACATACAGGAAAGTGTTTATTTGTATTATCCATGTCTTTTTCTGACCCTATGTATTGACGTAGGATTGGATTTAACGGTCTAACTCTAACAGAATAATTTCTCCTAGCCGGAACCATTTCCATCAAACTGTATAACTGTGTTGGCGAATTTCACAGATTCGCTTTTCTCTGTTTTCCAAGACTGCAGCCATCTACGAATTAATAATCCACAGGCTATTTTACGCAATAAATAGTTAATAAATAAGAAATACATGCATAGGGATTCATATTCCATTTGCCATTTCTGTGCTGGGTAGTTTGGAAATGGTGTTTATTATGGCATCCCACAGTAAATGGTGCTTATTCCCATCATATGACTGCAAGAAATCCACGAGCCATTACTACATCACTGCTCAAACCTTTAAAGGGTTGTCCCACGTCAGCAAATTACATTTATCATGTAGAGAAAGTTAATACAAGGCACTTACTAATGTATTGGGATTGTCCATATTGCCTCCTTTCCTGGCTGGATTCATTTTTCCATCACACTATACACTGCTTGATTACAGGGGCTATGACCACCCTAACCTAAAATCCAGCAGTGGTGGCAGTGCTTGGACACTACAGGAAAAGCGCTGGCCTATGTTACTTTGTCTACATAATAAAAAGTGAGACGACCCCTTTAAATGGGGCAGCTCTGAACCCGGACATACCCATATTTTCACCCAGGCAGCCCCTCCGATCAGGGCCGTAGCTAAAGGCTCATGGGCCCTGGTGCATGAGTTCAGCTTGGGCCCCCTTCCCTCAGTGCTTTGTGGTGAGGGGCAGGGAAGCACATAGACTTCCTGCTGCCTTAAGCAAAAATTGAAACGGCAACACCTCCCCCCATGATAAATTTTTGACCTAACCTCTTCCCTCCAGTCAGAGGTTTAACTTGACCAGCAAGCACTTTCTATAATATCAATGTCTTATTATGTGGCACAAGGGTCTTTGGGCCCCCTCACCCCTATACCTCTGCACCACCGATGCTCTTCTTTGGTCTGCGCTGAATCACGCAGGGTAAAGGCATTTTCAGGAGATCCGGAGACGTACCGGCACTGATGGGTGGGCTTTAGCACTGCTCTCACCTGTAAAACAGTTAGGGCAGCGCTAAATCCCACCCATCAGAGCTGGTGACGTCACCGAACACACTGCTGGGCGGAAGCCTCCGCCCGGCAGGGTGCTATAGTAAATAAAAGAGCCCTTGTCCTGCGCGATCCTGCGCAGGGCAAGAGAGCATCGGCGCATGAACTGCTCCGATGCTCATGTCAGGGGGGGCTGCCTGGGTGAAATTCTGGGTATGTCCGGGATCAGCTCTGAACCCAGACAACCCTTTAAGGCTTGTGGATACATTGTATGTTTTTCTGTCCATATCTACAAAAGGTCTGTATTGTAATATAAAGGGTTTGAAAAATAAAAACAGTGATGAAGTTATAAGGGTCCTAACAGCTGCAACTAGGCCCTTCTCACCACTCAAATGCTGATCGGGCAGAGTTCTCCTAAATCACTCTGCCTGATCATACAGAAAACTAACTGTACAGCTGCACAGTCCTCTATATCCCCCTGACTTAGATGGAAGAGTCTCCAGGTCCCTCACTGCCCCACTTACTAGCAACGATGGTGGTGGTGGTTACATGCGGGCCATGGCTAGCCCCTGTTAACAAGCTGTGCCGGAAAGGGGTGGGGGAGGGGACTGCAAGCAGAGCCCATCAGCCTTCAGCTAATAAGCCCCAACCACAAAAATAGCTATGTTTCGATTCAGTTGAGGCAGAAGAGGAAGATGTACAATGTAAAAAAAACAACTCAATAATAGTTAAAAAATAATAATAATAATACACTGAACACAGAGAATCAGTGCACTGATGGAGGTTACTGAGGAATTCCAAGCCATCTGCAATACTGATAATGACTGGCTACAGAAACAGATGGAACCGAAACATAGAAAAAGTAACAAGCAGCGGCTACACGAGCTAACATTTACCAGCATGCAACCATTCTGGATTATTGTGGACCGTATAGACCAGGGAGGGGCAAACTGCGGCTCTCCAGCTGTTGCAAAACTACAACTCCCAGCATGCAAAGACTGCTTACAGCTATCAGCAGGGCATGGTGGGAGTTGTAGTTTTACAACAGCTGGAGAGCCGAGTTTGCCCATCCCTGGTATAGACTATCTGATATTACCACCATTTGACAGTAGAATACATCTAGAAGAAGGTGCTGTCTAGTGGCACCACCGACCACATGTATGTCTTCCTCAAAAGAACACGTCAAAAGAAGACCGCATTCATAAGTCTCGTTATGAATCTGGAAGGAGCTGTAAGTGGGGCAGTATTGAGATGGCCACACTGTCTACACCCAAATCTTCTCTACACTATGTCAATGGAGCCTGTTATTTCCCTATGTATTGATGCCCGCTAGAGCCCGGCATTTGGGGGAACTACTCCAAGACTCTCACACTCCTGTGAAATTTTACACTATGTTTCTAGACCAACAAATAACTGGAACCATCAGAAACGGTTAGTCCCTTCCTGGTGTGGACAAAGTAATTTACCGTCATTCACAGGGCATATCACCCTGGCATGGAATCTCCCAACTGGCCAAATGCCAAAGCCAAGCCCCTACATTTACGGTGGCAGAGAGCATGGCCACAGGGTGAAAACTGAAGACGGATTTACTCCGATTAAGTTGCGTTTGGTAATGTTTGTCATGGGTGATGTGTAATGCTCGTATATCTGGTGGCACAGTTCCATCTGTGTCACCAATCTACTGCAAGCACTTTTACTACACATATCATGAAGAATACAAGTTATTGTCGTAAGCTCTTTCATACAGCATGTCCCAAGCCCTCAGAAAATAGAAATATATCCGCAGTAATGATAACCGGAGCTGTGCGGGGTTAATTTCCTATGGAAAGAGTGGAGTAGATAGCGGTCCTTGGTGTTCTTCTGTCCTCTCCATTAGCGACTTGTCCATGTGACCCATCCCATCAGGAATGATCAAGCTGCAGAATATTTTTAGTTCTTCTGGAGCAGGAAGAGAACAAATGTGTTCTGACCAGAGTCCTAACCTCAGTGCACACTGGAAGGTGGCAGGAGTGATTCAGAGGTTTCCATATTCTAGTTAACTCAACGCTATTTCTGTACTTCCATATTTAATGTCTATCTGAAGCAGAGAATTACTTCCCCATTAGTGTTCCTTACCAGGGAAAGCTAACGCAGCTGTCTACGGTGAGAAACCTGCAGGCTATGTGGGTCCTTCTATACCATTTACAAACTATGTCGTCAAATTTATTTATTCTTCAGAAATAAACCATTTTCCTACAATGACCTCCCGAAATATTTCATGCCAACCTTGTGTTTCTCCCTTGGATTCTATAGGAGAGGCCTTCCAGCCAGGTTGAGTACAGTGCAGTTGTTCCGCTAGGTCTCTATACCAGTCCATCCTCACTACACAAAGCATAGGCGGTATACAGCACTGTGCACAAAGTCCCTCGCTTTGTATAGCTGTGTGACGGCAGCAGCCCAGTACACAGAAGACTACACAACTTTGATGGCCTATCCTTTCTATAAGCCATCAATACCAGAACCCGTGGGCCACAGCGCTCATGTGTGCAATGCGGCCTCTTCTTTGCTTACATTGCTCCATACATCTGCGTGCTATACATTTAGTAGCAGATATTGTAGCCTCGGAGCGCACACGGCCCGTATCCATGTTTTGTGGATCCGCAATTTGTGGACCGCACAACACTTGCGGACTTCTGAATGGACCCTTAGACTGATAACCTGACCGACTGACCGGAAATGTTAATTTGCCAGTTTCAAAGCATGGAGGCCCCTTCATCAGACAAGCTGCCAAATGAATACATGAAACAAGATCCCACCATTCAAAATACGTTACCCAGAGACATTATAGAAGTAGCAGGTCAAAGCTAATGGTTCACACATATATTTGTTATCAGTTTTTTTATCAACTACCACCAGATGGTAACACATTCTTCAAATTCTGATTGTACATTTTATTCTATTTTCTGTATATGATTATGAGGGCAACCATACCGCCTGAATTCAACTTACAATCAGATAAAAAGAATGTGTTACTATCTGGTTTTAATGGATATACAAATAAATGTGATACATTATATAAGTGATTCTGTTCTGTAGAGATGACTCTTCAGCAGTCATCTCATTATCATCACTGGCAGGATTACAATGGCAGGCAATACCTATAAATAGGTAACACAAGATGCACCATTCACAGCACGTAATGCCACGGCTTATCTACTCTCTCTACTGTACAGTGACCTCTTCACAGGCTTAGAAAACTCCCATAAAAGTGAATTAACCTCTCCTGTTTATTGTTTCCTATGGTCCATGTGGCTGCTGTGAAGCCCGATTACTTACGGTTAACATTTTACTATAATAAATCTGTTTTTATTAAATTATTGGCCGTTTACGAAGGAGTCGGAATGAGATAAAATGAAGTGAGTTGGAGAGAGAACTGTGGCTTACTGACTCCAGAGCCCTGTTATTATATAAAGGGGGATTTATTATTCCGCCCACAGAAATTTTCGGCCATAAATAAATGTCATAAACCCTGTAATTACGACTTTTTAAACACCACTGCACCTAAAAGGTGCAAGTGGCATATATGCCACGCTTGCCACTGTCCTGGTATAAAAAACTACTGAAATCTACGGCTGCTCAGAGCTGTCCCAAATTTCAGTCTAGACGCACGGACTAACAGAGGATCGGAATAATTTATGATGAGCTGTGCCCCTCGCCATAAATTAGGCACATCCGGCAGTGCAGGGGATATCACTGACTGATGTAAAGTGTCGGTTTATGATTAATTCCCCCCATAGTTTTATGGGAAAAGATTCAGCAAAATGTGTAATTTATACATTTAAATCTCTTCTCTGACTTCATTTGTAGAAGGGGGAAGGTGATCGTGGACATTTAACCACTCAGACTATGGCATGACCACAGCATCTGAGAGCTAAAAAATCCAGGAGCGTGCACTTTCTGGGTTGGAATGCCATCCCATCGCCGAGATCAGAGAAGGCGTTCCTTAGTAGTAATAGGCCTGAGCCTGAACCAGGCCAATATCAGGTATATTACAATGCAGGCCTACAGGTGGTAGCATTGCACCGGAATATACTGAATTTTTCTATTCAGTAAGACCCCTTTCACACGGGCGAGTTTTCCGCGCGGGTGCAATGCGTGAGGAGGACGCATTGCACCCGCACTGAATCCGGACCCATTCATTTCTATGGGGCTGTGCACATGAGCGGTGATTTTCACGCATCACTTCTGCGTTGCGTGAAAATCTTAGCATGTTCTATATTCTGCGCTTTTCACGCAACGCAGGCCCCATAGAAGTGAATGGGGCTGCGGAAAAATCGCAAGCATCCGTAACCAAGTGCGGATGCGTTGCGATTTTCCCGCATTGTTGCTTAGCAACGGGTCCCAATCTCTATTATTTCCCCTTATCACATGGTTATAAGGGGAAATAATAGCATTCTTAATAAAGAATGCATTGTTAAATGAAGAGGAAGGGGTTAAAAATAATAAAAGTTAACTTACCTTAGCCACTTGATCGCGTAGTCGCGATCTGTCCTCTCTTTCCCTGCAGCATCTAAGATCTACAGGACCTGTGATGACGTTACATCACATGGTCCAATCACATGGTCCATCTTACCATGGTGATGGACCATGTGATTGGACCATGTGATGTGATGTCATCACAGGTCCTTTAGATCATAGATGCTGCAGGAAAGAGAGGACAGATCGCGACTCAGCGATCAAGTGGCTAAGGTAAGTTAACTTTTATTATTTTTAACCCCTTCCTCTTCATTTAACAATGCATTCTTTATTAAGAATGCTATTATTTCCCCTTATAACCATGTTATAAGGGGAAATAATCAATTCTCCAGTAGACCCGAAACCGGACTTCAGTGATGAAGTCCGGCTTCGGGTTGGGTACCAAACATGGCGTTTTTTCTCACGCGCGTGCAAAACGTGTTGCAAACGTTTGCACCCGTGCGGGAAAAACGCACATATTCCCGCAACGCACCCGCCTCTTATCCGGGCGTCAAACATGACGCCCGTGTGAAAGAGGCCTAATGGTATAAATTCCATAACCAAGTAGAAATGGCAATCTAATGAGTGCATGTCAAGGTTCCCTTGGGGCCTAAAAAAATAAAGCATTTAAACATAAAAAGTGATCAAAAAGTCATACACACCCCAAAATGTTATCAATAAAAACTAAAGATCGGCCCCACAAAAAAATGAGCCCTCACACAGCTCCGTAGACATAGCTATATTAAAACACAAAAACATACAAAAATGTGCTATAGTTGTAATCATACTGACTGAGAATGAAGATAACACCATGAAAACTAAACCCGAAACGTCCCATGTGTTCGTCCCATAAAGTCCCTACAATTATAGCACGCATGGGATGCATATACATAAAATAGTTAGCCTCAATAATGTGTACTAAATTAAATAGTTCATAGAGATCAGATCCATTTTGCTAGTGTTTAATATTCAAGACAGGAGAGCCGTTAACCGATTAATGTACTATTTGAGTGTAAGGGTTCTTGCATACCACCGTGGTTTGGTTCTGGCTCGGGTGCGGACCTATTCACTTTAATGTGGCCGCAAAAGATGCAGACAGCACTCCGTGTGCTGTCCACATCTGTTGCTCCGTTCCGTGGCCCCGCAAAAATTATAGATCCAATTCTATAAAAGGCCGCTTGTACCGTTCCACAAATTGCGGAAGGCACACGTGCGGCATCCGTGTTTTGCGAACCGCAAAACATGGCACATTTGTGTGCAAGAGGCCTAAAGGTGATGTGCCTACCTCTGCTTATTCCCGGATACATGTATCCTGCCCTCCCCCATGGCTACGGGAAGTACCCCTGATCACCCAGCTGCCCTCTTTGCATTCTCCTCTACAGCTGCTCCCTCCAGGACTGCCAGTAATGCCGCACCTGTTAGCTGAAGGACTGTCTGGGGCTCAGCCCTGGCCATGGAGCCAGCTGCCAACCTACAGGGACTCGCCCAAGTTGCTGAGTACATCTATACGTTTAGTTTATATATGCAATAGTGTTGAGCAAAGGGAGCTTCAGGTGCTTCATCCGTAGTCGCTTCATTGAATGCTACTGAATACTATCTTCGTACTGTATTAGGGTACTTTCACACTAGCGTTAGTGTGATCCGGCAGACAGTTCCGTCGTCGGAGCTGCCTGCCGGATCCGCCGTTCAGTGTGACAACTGACAGCATTTGTAGATGGATCCGGGTGCGGATCCGTCTACAAATGCATTGCAAGAACGGATCCGTCCCTCTGCTCGTCATGCAGATGGACTGATCCGTCTTGCAGTCTTTTTCACAATTTTCCCGGTCTGCGCATGCGGATCCGTCCTTCAGTTGTTTCACAATGCCGGATCCGGCACTAATACAAGTCAATGTAAATTAATGCCGGATCTGGCATTCTGGTGACTGATCAGGCATTTTGGACGGAGACAATTCCGCAGCATGCTGCGATTATTATGTCCGGCCAAAACGTCTGACAGTGACTGAACGGAAGGCATACTAATGCAAACTGAACGGATTTCTATCCATTCAGAATGCATTGGGATATGCCTGATCAGTTCTTTTCCGGCATAGATCCCTTTTGACGGAACTCTATGCCGGAAAAGAATAACGCAAGTGTGAAAGTACCCTTAGAATGTATGGGCTCCGATGAGCCGAAGTTAGTTGTTCCCGAAGTCACGCGAGATTTCGTTGAATAACTTCGGTAGTTGATTTTTAAAGTGGAAACCAAATGAGTTCGGTTTCAAGTTTTAAAGTGGTTTTCCACTTTAAAAATCAACTACCGAAGTTATTCAACAAAGTCACGCACGACTTCGGGAACAACTAACTTCGGCTCATCGGAGCCCATACATTCTAATGCTGTACGGAGACTGATCTCTGTACAGTATTATTCCAAAGTTTTGAATGAAGCGACTTCAGATGAAGCATCCGAAGTTCGCTTCGCTCATCACTAACGTATAGATCTCAATCTTTTGGCACGAAAAACAAATTTACCCACATTTTGGTTTTCAAGTCCCATTCATACTGCATTTTCAATGTGTTTTTAAGCTAAAATGGATCCAAAAAGACCAATAAAAAGAACTAATCAATTACCATTACTCCTCCTTTTAGCTCCACCATTAGGGCTCATGCACACGACTGCGCAGGCCGTGTGCGCTTCACAATTTACGGAACAGGCGGCCCATGATAGAAATGCCTATTCTTGTCTGGAAAATGGACAAGAATAGGATATGTTCTATTTCTTTTTATGGGCCATGGAACGGAGCAACGGATGTGGACAACACACGGAGTGCTGTCATCTTCTGCAGCCCCAGCGAAGTGAATGGGTCTTTATCTGAGCCACAAAAAAATGCAGCTGGGATGCGGACCCAAACGGTGGCGTGCATGAGCCCTTAGGGTGAACTCACGAGTAATTTTCTCGTGGCATTTTTCTGCGCTTCTTGGCTTGGGCTGCGGTTTATGCACCTTTATTTTGCGATAAAAACACCGACTTCGGATGTTGGAAAAAACCTGAACTGCAGGACACAAGCATTTTTTGTTACTGAAGGTTTTGTTCATTAGAAGGCATTTTTTTGTCTTTCGACTTATTTTTAAGAGTGCAGAATGCTGGGGTCTTGGTGCTTTTTCAGGCAAGTTGACAATCTTCTCTATACGGAAAACACCATTAAAAATGCTAGTGGACAAACACACTGGGGGTCATTTACTACCAGCTCTACACCATTTTTTGGTGTTAAAAATTCACAAGACCCCGTTTTGAAAATTTTTAAATGCCTGTGGGACTCCGTTTTGTCGCGTGGGCATTTTTATGCTGTCCTCTCCACTTGAGTGGTGGGGGCTGGGCCAGAGCTGGTACATTTGCACCAGAGTGGTGGGGGCTGGTACAGTTTTCACTCCAGGTGCACAGACGGCTGGAGATGCACCCAATTTATAAGGAGGCCTGCAGTGAATTCTAGTAACAACGTGCTAGGGATTTGAATGGTTCTTTAGAACAGGGGTCAGCAACCCCCGACACTCCAGCTGTTGTGAAACTACAACTCCCAGCATGCATACTCGCTCTTCTCTTCTCAAAACTCTCATAGAAGTGAATATAGCATGCTGGGAATTGTAGTTTCACAACAGCTGGAGTGTTGGGGGTTGCTGATCCCTGTTCTAGAATTATTGGTGAAGATATTAGATAATATAAAACAAACAAAACAGTCAGACGCTATGCAAAGCTTATCATGTTTGGCACATCTGGCTAAACACGTTAAACACTTTTCTCCTTACGTCAACTCTTGGCTGGCTTACCTTACACCAATATTTGGAGCCAAAATAATGCTCCATGCCATCGATACATCTGCTGTATTTTATCTCCTCTTCTTAGACTAAGGTCTCATGCACACACCGTATTTTGTTTCCTTGTCAGTTCCGTTTTCTTGCGGATAGGATGCGGACCCATTCATTTCAATAGGTCCGCAAAAAATGCAGACAGCACACCATGTGCTGTCCACATCAGTATGTCCGTTTCGTAGCCCCGCAAAAGAAATAGAGCATGTCCTATTTTTTTCTAGTCTGCGGACAAGGATAGGCATTATTACAATGGATCCGTTTTTTTTTTTTTTTTTTTTTTGGATCCACAATTTGCGGACCGCAAAACACATACGATCGTGTGCTTGTAGCCTTAGTTCAGACATCTGTGCTTTGATCAGTGATTTTCATCAGTGATTGTGAGCCAAAACCAGGATTGGCGCCTCCACAGACATAAGGATAAGGCCTCATGCACATGACCGTATGTGTTTTGCAGTCCGTAAATTGAGGATCCGCAAAATAAAACGGATGATGTCCATACGGCATCTGTTATTTTTGTGGATCCATTGTAATAATGCCTATCCTTGCCCGCAAACAAAAAAAATAATAGGACATGCTATTGTTTTTGCGGGGCTACGGAACGGACATACTGATGCGGACAGCACATAGTGTGCTGTCCACATTTTAGCGGACCCATTGAAATGAATGGGTCTGCATCCGATCAGCAAAAAAAAAAAACCAAAAAAACGGAACGGACAAGGAAACAAAATACGGTCGTGTGCATGAGGCCTAAAGGAAAGATCTGCACCTGTTCTGTGTTTTTTTAACTGCAGGATTTCTGCTCACAATCACTGATGGAAATCACGGATTAAAAAACACTTAAATGTGAACTAGACCTTAACCTCCATTTTTCTAGATGTTTAAAAACAATTTTTTAGTGCAAACTGAGTCAGAACTGTAGTGCAGTTTGTGTAGTAAACCTCCCCATTAAAGAGGTTATTCTGCATTTTTTATATTAATGACATATCCTCAGAATAGGTCGCCAATATCAGTTTGGCGGGGTTCAGACTCCTGCCCCCCCGACGATCAGCTGTTTGAAGAGAGCAGTAATTCAAATACATATTACGTACAGTAAGCCTACATAATGGACTTTGTCTGGTAAAAAGCCAGGATCCCGAATAAAAACTGAATAGACTCCATTATAGTCAATAGAGTCTGTTCAGCTTGGTTTGAGCCACGCCCCCTGCACTGATCACATGACTGTGACGTCACCCCAGGTCCTTAGTGTTGTCCAAGGTTCGGGTTCATTGAAGAATCCCCTTATGGTGCTTCGATAACCCGAACCTGAACTTTGGACGCCGAACTTAAAATACAAGTTCGCTCAACTCTAATCGCTGGCATTGCCAGAACCTACCCGATACCCGTCGGCCCCATTATCGTTAACGTCTTAGGGCCCTTTCACACTGGCGTTTTTGTTTTCCGGCATAGAGATCCGTCGTCGGGTCTCTATGCCGGAAAAATCCTGATCAGGATTATCCCCATGCATTCTGAAATGGAGAGAAATCCGTTCAGGATGCATCAGGATGACTTCAGTTCAGGACCGGAACATTTTTTGGACGCAGCAAATACCGCAGCATGCTACGCTTTTTGTTCCGTCCAAAAATCCGGAACACTTGCCGCAAGGCCGGATCCGGAATTAATGCCCATTGAAAGGCATTAATCCGGATCCGGCCTTAAGCTAAACGTCGCTTCGGCGCATTGCCGATCCGACATTTAGCTTTTTCTGACTGGTTACTATGGCAGCCAGGACGCTAAAGTCCTGGTTACCATGGTAAAATGTAGCGGGGAGCGGCATACTACATTCCGTGCGGCTCCCGGGACGCTCCAGGATGACGTCAGGGCGCCCAGTGCATAGATCACGTGATCGCATGGATCACGTGATCCATGCGCATGGGGCGCTCTGACGTCATTCTGGAGCAGCCCGGGAGCCGCACGGATGGTAAATATACCGCTCCCCCGCTCCTACTATGGCAACCAGGACGCTAGTAGCGTCCTGGCTGCCATAGTAACCTGAAAGCAATTCGAAGACTGATCAGGATCCTGATCAGTCTTCTAATGCTTCAGGCGACTTGCGTTTTGACGGATCCGGCGGGACGGAAGTGCCTGCCGGATCCTCAGAACGCAAGTGTGAAAGGACCCTTAGATCTGGCCACAACCCGACAAATATGCTGAGAATCAGCCAGACCGCTACACCAAACACTGGGGTAAAAATGTGCATAATCACCCCTTATGTCGTTTGCAAGGTTTCAGAAATGTCAGGCCTTAAAGAGGACCTTTAATCACTTCTAAAGATATTAACTAACGATGCTGACATGTAGAGCGGCGCCCAGGGATCTCCCTGCACTTACTATTATCCCTGGGCACCGCTCCGTTCTCCCGGTATAGGCTCCGGTATCTGTGCTCACTAAGTTATAGTAGGCGGGGACTTGGTTATAGTAGGCGGAGCCTGCCCTTCATCTCCTTCTCCCAGGCTTTAGCGCTGGCCAATCACAGCGCAGAGCTCATAGCCTGGAAGTTTTTTTTTCTCCCAGGCTATGAGCTCTGCGATTGGCCAGCGCAACAGCCTGGGAGAAGGAGATGAAGGGCAGGCTCCTCCCACTATAACCAAGTCCCCCAAGTCCCCGCCTAATATAACTTAGTGAGCACAGATACCGGAGCCTATACCGGGAGAATGGAGCAGTGCCCAGGGATAATAGTAAGTGCAGGGAGATCCCTGGGCGCCACTCTCCATGTCAGCATCGTTAGTTAATATCTTTAGAAGTGATGAAAGGTCCTCTTTAAACAGTGATTTTTTTAATCTCTTGTCGGTGAAAATGTACAGGTTATTCGTTCATTATCACGAGATTAGTAGTTGTGAAAATACACTACAGGGTATGGCACATACTGCAAGCAGTCTAGGTTCAGCCGTCACCATTAGCTGGTTTTATACAGGGGGCATATACTGCGGTATCTCACACTCCGTGCCCACCAACCAGCCCCCATGGTACTTGGAGTCAGATGACATAAGAACCCAGGCAGTCTGACCTTGCAAAGCTTCCAGCTGCTAGAAGCCATCAAGGCAGGGAAGGCTCCACAGAGCGAGCCCTTTCCATTTACCACATAGCTATGATCACCACGTGGCAGCCTGCTCCGACCCCACGAAGGCTGACAGTTGCTGCACAAATGATCAGTATGAAAATCCTTCCCAGACAGAATCATCAGAAGCTGGAGGATAGGAAAGATCTCATGCCAGCGTCACGTAATGCATTCAGTAAGGAGGAACCAGACTGAAAACTGCTTTACATCAATAAAGGCTGGAACACGTTCAGAAGTGCACGTCCATCAAGATCTACTGGATCACAGTGCCCTGATCTTCATGGCCAGAATACACCAGAGGAGACGCGCAGCTTCTAACGTTTGGCACCGCATGAAAGTTATGTGCCATATAGTTATAAAGGGTGTGGTGGGACAGCTGCATGTAATGCCCTGTGTTACGCCAAGCAGGGGAAGACCATTTCCTAGCACGTGCCATATTTCATAAGGGTTGGTTGGTGGCATTTTGGGTTACAGAAGTGAACATCTCATTTTAGAAACCTTCAGACATGTCAGATACTTACAGGAGTGCCTTAGCCATAGTAACTACTATGAGGTGCGCAAATGTCATCCTTTTAGTGGGTAAGAAGGTGGTGGCTTTCTGCTACGTAGTATTTTTACCAGAGATTAACTTTGTGTAGAAGATTTATGCTGCTCTAGATCACCCCATGGCAACTGCGCTTTGGGGCCCTTTGAATACTAGTTATGCCCCAGGAGACATGTCCGTAACTAAAAGAGTAGGGAGACGGCACATGCACACTGCGCGCACCATCTCCTCATACAGCGGATCGAGGAGGGGTGTCGGATCCCTGCCGATCTGAGATCGATAACCTATCCTGAGGATAGGTCATCAATAGTAAAAGCACGGACAACCCCTTTAAGCGATATATCAATGCCATGACCGCTGACGCCTGTGATTGGCTGTAGTGATCAAGGGACCCAGCCACTTTTTGTCCCACGAGGACCCTGCTGATAGGCGGGTCTTCTTTTTTATGTTCAGGAGCACAGGTTGATAGCCTAGGGGTTCTAGGCTACGTAGCCGGACTACCCCTTTAAGACCTATACTAATCATTAGAATGAAGGGTCCCAGATGCTCTCTCGAGTGTTGTGCCATTTCAAGTTTCTCCCCCAATCTGAGAGGTAATGGGGCAATAATGTACATACGTGTTAAAGGGGATATTCCAGCTAAACAAGAATAGCTGGCAGTGTGGTCATAATACATACGATACAAAGATATATTTCCTGCTTGGATCCGCTGCTCTGCTTCCGGCTCTTGTCTAAACACGCAGAAAATTCCTCAAAATGCACTCAAATCACTGGCAGAGGTGGGTGGTGACTAAGTGGGCATTTCCAGGCATTCCCTGCGTGTCAAGATGGGAGGCAAAAGAGACCGAGGCAGCAGTCAGAACAGCAGACGTATCGCTTCTTTAATCTTTTTACGCCCCGCTGCCAACTACTTTTGATTACTTGGAACACCCCTATAAACTAACACCTATGGGAGAGCTGTGCTGAAACAAGGCATGGCCTCTGCAGTCCTAGTGTTCGGAGGGGTCTCAGCATATAGTGCCCTGTGCCACACACAGGAAAGCCATGTACTGACATAGGAACGTGTGAAGCCGTAAGACGGAAAGGATCAGGGATTTTTATTTTACATAAATGGGATTGGAATTAGAGATTTCTGGCTCTCTATGGATTGCTTCTGTTACTGCAGCTCTGCTCCACTGAATGTCAAATATATTTTTTAGGTACAAGTTATCCCTTATCAACAGGATAGGGAATAACTATCAGATCGGTGGGAACCCCACCCCCAAGAACCGGGCCCCGTATCCCCATGCAGGCCCTTGCTGCTCCCCTGAAATGACCGTAGCAGCCAGTCACACATGCTCGTGCTGTACTAGGCTATCTCCGGAACTCACATGGAAGTGAATGGAGTGGCCATGCACATGTGTGACTGGCTGCTCCGGTCATTTCAGGGGAGCAGCAAGGGGTCAGCAGGCGGTATGAGACCCCCTGTTCTCGTGATCGATAGGGGTCCCAGCGGTAGGACCCCAACAGATGTGATAGTTCTCCCCATCCTGTGGATTGGGGATTACTGGTACCTACCGGAATACCCCTTTAAGTGTTTTTTTTGTCTCTCGCAGCATGCCATAAATTCTTGCCGTTGTTTCAGGTGTTTTGCCAACACCTTTTCTATAGGGGAAAAAATGGCATGAAGGAAACAGTGAAATTATACACTGTGTGCAAAAAAACAAACAAAAAAAAAAAAAATGGATGGAAAATGCAGGTGGTCAAAAAAAACAAATGCCTTATTGGTATTATTGGTAAAAAGATGCCAGGGGCAAATTTATGTGTGAGAATGGGTTTTCGCTGGATAGGTCATCAGTATCTGATCAGTGGGGGGACACCCGGAACCCCCATCGATCAGCTTTTTGATAAGGAACCAGTGCCTCAGCCTCCTCCCTGCTCACCAAGCACAGTGCCGTACGTTATATAGCAGCCGTGCTTGGTATCGCACTCAGCCTCATTCACTTCTATGAGGCTGAGCTGGGCCTAGGCCATGAGACCGATTAACGTGACGTCACTGGCCTAGGGAAAGCTGAGAGAAGGCTGTGGCACTACTGCGAGAACTGCCATTTTCTCAGACAGCTGATCGGCGGGGGATCCCGAGTGTCAGCCCCCCACCATTTATATACCAATCAGAGGATAGATCATCAGTATTAAAATCTCAGAAAAACCTTTTATGCATAAAGAAAGAAAAAGAAAAAAAAACACTGAGGACTTTAATGGGAAAAACAGCACTTTATTGGAAATCATTAAAAGAGAAAAATATAAAATAAAAATAAATAAGAGTAAAAAAAGATTGAGATACAGCCACAAGGGAAATGGACTGGGTCTGTCACTGAAAGCCTATCCCCTTTGTCATACCTCGCAACTTTTCGGACGTCAAAGAGGGACACTTTCAGTTCATTGAACGAATGATTAAGATTTTCCTGCATATCTACACACTTCCATAGTTTTCTCTTAAGAAACGGCGCAAAAATAATGTGAATTTAGAAATTTCTAAAATCCGAACTGCATCAAATAATGAACTAATATACAAGATGGGCTCGAATATACAGAGAAGAACCAGACAAATACTGTCTGGGTCAATATAGTGAAGGTAATAATGCAAATCTATACTTCAGATCAAAAAGAGGGACATTTCAGGAGCAAAGAGGGACTTGGGTCAATAAGAGGGACACTTGGGAGGTCTGCCTGTCTTACATGGAGAATGGGGAATGATGAAGAGCGGCAGGAAGATTAATACACAGAGACCACCCTTGGGATTCATGTCCATGATGTGACCATGGAGACAGCCATGTCACATCTGTGCCCACGCTTGCGGCTCTATATACGGACCTTAGCTAATGCTGTAAGAATGCAGTCCCAAATCACTCCTTCAGGAAAGCACTTGTCCAAGTAGCAGCCGGTTACTGTGCAAGTTACCATTTAGCCCCTGAGTAAACACTTGGCTTCATGAAGGGCCAGAAAATAAGGCATATTTGACTTTCTGAAATCATTTGAACAAGTGTGAAGCAAAGAATATACCCGCTAATAAAGCAGTGTGCCCTATATTCTGTCACCCACTATCAATAGCGGTTTCATTTACATGCACTTAGTAAATCAGTCAGCTCATAAAAAGGGTAAAAAAAGCAGCACAATGGCTAGATCGTCAATGGATTGTGCTTTGTGGCAGCGCTATTCATTATTAATACAATGATCTTTTCTGGATAGTATGCTCCATTGCTCTGCAGAATACTTCACCCAGTACACAGACCATAGTAAACATATCTAAAGAGCCCAAGCATCTTAAAGTTAATCGCTAATGAACTTAAAAAAGGAACGCTCGGTAGCGATTATATGGCGGTGTAAATGTAAGTGATTATTGAGCGAAACGCTCGTTCATCAGGTAATGTGATCATTGGTGCGGACCCCCAAAAACTTGTTTACTGGCAGCATATCATGTTGTGTAATCATCATCTGCTGTCGGCAAACAACGAGTCTGTATGGAGACGAGCGATGGCATTAGCAGCCACTCCTAACCAATACTGAGGAGGAGATCGCTGCATGTAAATGTACAGGTCTCCTCCACCGGCGAGCAGCAGATGGTCGGGAGGGAGCGCTTTAGGACCATCACCTGCTATGATAAATCTCATATCGTGCAGGATGTTTTATATTAATTTTCCGTGATTTTTTGGGATTTGTCTAGAAGGAGTGGCACCTTCAGGTGTGAATGCGCTCCTATTTTTGCCCCACCTATCTAAGAGGCGTCCTTGATTAGGGTGGTACACATAGGTGTGTGCGCTCCTCCTCTCATTGGTTGCTGATTGACAGAGGTAACTAGGAGCAACGCACTATATGTGCAGGGTCTGCGCTCGTGAACATAGATGCACAACTGCATAGGTAGGTATAGCGTAGGACCTGCCTGACCTGAGACCACCGTGGCGCTGGGTAGGTGGGCACAGAGGTGTTTTGATCAAAATATACTGGCTAAGAGTCTCAGATTTTATCATTAGAATGAGGGCTTAGTCCATATGTTGTGTTTGCACCTATTATAGTGCACTGTTTTCTGTGACTTTATAAATGTAGCCATATACATCCGCAATAATCACTGTCATATCGTGCAGGATGTTTTATATTTATTTTCCGTGATATGATAAATCTGATGCATGGCTAGACACAGTCATCAAACTTTACACCAATTCTTGGTTGGCTTACTCTGTGCCAAAATCCTCATACATGCCGTCACAACATAAGCCGCATGCTATTTCACAAAGCTATGCCAAGCTGTAAGACTGTGCCACGCTGTGGGTTACTCTTATATGTGCATTGGCCTCATGAACAGATCTAAAATTTGATGTCTTTAGGCGCCAAAAAGGCCCCACATTTGGACACATTTTACGACAAGGTCTAAGTGCAGTCACATGAGTAAATCTGCCCCATTATGCTGAAATTCAGCGTAACAGGACCAGTCTTAAAGGCTCACCCGATGGCACAGAGAAAGCAAAACATCATATGAGCGGCCATTCATCGGGGCTCCAGCTGCAGCTATTCAGGGAGCTAGTTCAGGTAAAGGTCATGGGACCAATCTGAGGTCTGGTTCACACATGGGTGACAGAACAGTACCACTAGGTCACAAAATGCAGCAAAGTGGCAGAGGAAATCATGTAATAAGTGAATGAAAACCTCAATCCAGCCTGAAAAGGTAACCCTCAAGTATACCCCACGCTTTAGGGTACAGTCATGCTGCGACACTGGGTGCACATCAGTCATGGCCAGGATCGCAGTATAGTGGTGATCCCGTAGAAATGAATGCAATTCAGGGGTCGCAGAACACAGGCGACTCGTGCCTATGGAACCACTGCTACACTGTGATACTCCTGCGATCCTGCCCGTGATCAGCGTCCCCGTACCCTGACGATCAGTTTCATTAACCAGACACTACAACAAGTCACTGAATTCTGAGCTTAAGGGCTCATGCACACGGACGTAGTTTTGGTCCGCATCCCATCCGCGTTCTTTTTGCAGATCAGATGCGGACTCGCTCATCTAATAGGGCCACAGAAGATACGGACAGCACATCTGTGTGCTGTCCACATCGGTGATACCGTTCCGTGGACCCGCAAAAAAATAGAACATGTGCTATTCTTGTCCATTTTCACAACGGAAATCTACTCTAGCTACGAGCCGGAGTAGATATCAATCTGGGCGCATGTACTGCTAGAGGATGTGCCTCATCATAGATTAAGCACATCCACTGGGGGCGCAGGGGATATAAAAGACCGGAGTAAAACAGTCTTTGATAAATGACCCCCAGTGTGTTTTACCACTAGTGGTTTCCTAATTACATTATTCCTCTATGGGGGGGAGACGGAATATTACATTTTTTTTATTTATTTTTTTAAAGTCTGAAAAATAACACCAAGAGCTGCAGAATGCAGCATTTTTATTTGTTTTTTTAAAGCAAGAAAGACAAAGATTGCCACCTAAAAACAAAAACACCAATAATGAAAAAACTGCTGCTTACCTACACAACTGTGCAATCGTCAATGAATAAACCGCTAATTTTAGACAAGCGCGCCCTGTGCAGAAATCACCCTCTAAAATGCCGTGCGCTCCTGCAAAGCGAGCAGTGTCCATAAGGGGAAATCATGCTAACAAACAGAGCGCGAGTTCTGAAAGGTCTGAAATGGGTCTTAGGCCTCATGCACACGACCGTATTTTTAGCGGTTCAAATACGGACCCATTCCTTTCTACAGGGCCTCAAAAAAATGCAGATGTGCCGCAAGATGTGCAGACAAGAATAGGCATTTTTACAACAGGAACCGCAAACAGTACGAACCACATCCATATTTTGTGGATCCATAATTTGCGGCACAATTTTGCCGATAAAGAGTAATTTTAGGAAACCACAGCAAGTAAAAACCTATTTGCAACCCATGCCAAGCAGCATTTTCAGCCTCACTGCAACACATACTAAGTGAAATGTCATAAAATGTATTGCCCCAGGCCCTCCGAACATCCATGGCGGCAGACCTTCCAGGTAGCGTGAAATCATACGGTATATTTCATTTCATTTTGACAGCTTTAATGAACTGGAAGTGACACACTGCCTTTGGGGCGATTGTAGCTTATCTTGTATCCCCTCTTCCTTACCTGAGCATGACTCATAAAGAGTAACCAGTCATTTCCTGCCCCTCCCCAAAACTCCAGAGGAATGCACAGATTGTTCTGTAATTACATGAATGAAACACACCGCTCTATCTGTGACTGGCCTGGGATGGAGATGACACATATGGTCTGCTAGGGAAGTGCCCCTGTTCATGTCACCTAATCGGGCATGCAGACGTCATAAGGCCTCATTCACATTTCCATTTTTTACCAACGTGCACTGTCTGCATTTTCCCTGGACAGCACACGTACCCATTGATTTAAATGTGTCTGTTCACACTTTGGTACTTTTTTACTGACTGTGGGTCAGTAAAAAAAAAAAAAGAATCACGGAGACATGCACCACTTTGATCCGTGATGTGGACCAAGCACGCCCATTGAAGTCTATGGGTCCGTGAAAATCACCGTCCGTTTTTTACTGAAGACTAATAGGAGATTCTTTGGAAATTAATTTTCAGCTGAGCAACGCCAGTGAATTACTGATGACACACGGACCAACCACGCATCCTTCATGGATGAAACATGTACGCTTTTTTTCACTGACGTGTAACCGACACGGAAATGTGAAAGAGGCCTAAAGCGGGGTTCCCCCACTCTGAGCTACATGAGCCACAGCAGGGAGCGGCTATAAAACAGCAGCTGTTAGTGGTCTATGCATCATCGAGCTGGCCACCACGTCATCATACATTTCTAGTACTACATGGCCCCAGCAATCAGCTTCTCGACACGTCCATATCTTATTCATATCGACCGGTGTTTGCAGGAGTCCATGCGCATGCCGCACGAACATTAATGGAACAGGTTTAGTCGCTGATCTATATGAACACACCCTAACAAAAATACTACAAGTGAGGCCATTACACCAGTGTAAGGGTACTTTCACACTTGCGTTGGTGCGGATCCGTCTGTTTATTTGTACAGACGGATCCGCACCTATAATGCAAACGTTTGTATCCATTCAGAACGGATCCGTTTGCATTAGTTTTAAAGAAAAATGACAAAGTCCAAAACGGATCAGTTTTGAATTACATTGAAAGTCAATGTGGAACGGATCCGTTTTCAAATGCACCATATTGTGTCATTGAAAACGGATCCGTCCCCATTGACTTACATTATAATTCAAAACGGATCTGTTAAGCTCCGCCTCTTCAGACGGACACCAAAATTCTGCAAGCTGCGTTTTGGAGTCCGTCTCCAAAACGGAATAGAGGCAGAACGGAGCATTCTGAGCGGATCCTTATCCATTCAGAATGCATTGGGGCTGAACTGATCCGTTTTGGACTGTTTGTGAGAGCCCTGAAACGGATCTCACAAACGGAATCCAAAACGCTAGTGTGAAAGTACCCTAATACAGCAAGTCCTAGCCCAACCGAGGGCCTACTGACCCAAACTGACAGCATCATAGCAGTATATGCCCCCAGATCACGCTCAGGTGAAACTGGCCCTGGACGGAAAGGATGAGAGACTGTCCGGGTGTCAGGAATCCAGGTTGTCTCACCGTATCCTAGTAAGGAGCCCGCAGACTGCGTACAGCACCAGCTCTATATGACTGCTGCATGAAACAAGTGGGCACATTTATTATTTATGTATTACAAACAGTAGAAGGAGAAGTCTTTTTATCTGACAGCCCCCCTCTGCACGAGCAGAACGCCGCTAAACGCCGTTACTGGATGTGAAAATTATACGGTGCGCATCTATCAGACATCTGTATCCCTATCACATACACATACTGTGTGGGGCAGGCTGCTGGGCATCAGCAACATATTGCGTGGTGGCCACTTCTGAAGTTCAGAACAAAGAAAGGGAAGCCTACACGGGAAACGAAAAATATACAACTATAATAAGTTAATACAAAAAGTGCCAAAATCACAATAATATTTCAATAATTCCATAAAAAGCCCAAACAACACTGAGCGGTGTCCAGTCATTAATCCCACCATAGAGTGCCCAAATAAAGCCACCCAAAACCTAGATAACAGAACTATATAATGCCTAAATAATAATGTCAAATAGTGCCCTAAAAAAACTAAAAAAAAAAAAACCTGCCATACAATACAGTGCCACATTAGGCTAATATCACGAGCTCAGCCCCGGAAACGCGCTTCATATGATGGCTGCATTTCCCGCACCAAGCACTGCTCTTCTAACCCAAACTCACAGCATGATAAGGATTATGGAGCTGTGAGTTCCTGCCCAACTGCTGGTCTACTGCACTGTACTCGTATAATTCAGTGAGTACAGTACACTAAACCTGCAGTCATAGCATCATTATCATGTTCTGAGTTCAGGTCAGAGAAAGCGGTGTTCAGGGAAATATGGCCATCACACAGAGTATGTTTCCGGGACTGAACATGCTTGCGAAAAAATTAGTCTAAGGCCTCATGCACACAAACGTATTTTGCTTCCGTGTCTGTTCCGTTTTATTGCAGATAGGATGCAGACCCATTCATCTCTAGGGGTCTGCAAAAATGCGGACAGCCCACCATGTGCTATCCGCATCCGTATGTCCGTTCCGTAACCCCGCGAAAAAAAACAAAAACGGTTGACATCTGTTTTTTTTTTTGCAGATCCACTGTAACAATGCCTAAAACGGACAAGAATAGGACATGTTTTACATATATATATATATAAAAAACATGTCCTATTCTTGTCCGTTTTAGGCATTGTTACAGTGGATCCGCAAAAAAAAAACAGATGTCAACCGTTTTTTTTTTTTTTTTGCTGATCCGCGATTTGCCGCCAAACACACAGGGCCTAAGGCTACATGTACACGACAGTTGTTTTTTTCTGCGTCCGATAATTTTTTTTTTGCGGATAGGATGAGGACCTATTTATTTCAATGGGTCAGCAAAAAAACGCTGATAGTCAACCGTTTCTGTTCCATGTCCGTGATTCCATTCCGCAAAGAAAATAGTGCATGTCCTATTTTTTTCTCATTTTCGGACAAGGATAGGCATTATTACAAAGGATATGTTCAGAGATCCAGCGCAAATGCCGGCTATCGCTGGACAAAAAAAAACATTGCATACAAAGTTTTCTGTCCGGCTGAAACCCATCATTTATGCCGGAAATCGGCCAGATCCCCGCTGGACCTCATTGCAGTCAATGGGGATCCAGCAACGCCGAAACAGCCTGCCGGATCTGCAAACAGAGATGTGAACTAAGCCATAACAATACTCTGGTTCTGTAACCCAGCCATCGAAGACTGATTATTAAACCCTGCTATGAAGCATCGTGAACAGAGCGGTGCAGACCCCAGGGTATCACCCAGTCCTGCAGGTAACACATTTTATAAATAACGCCTTATTAATTGTACCATTTTAGAAAGGGTTTACATGAAAAACACAGCCTTCCCCAACAGACACAGACTGTCTCCTCCAACTCAGAATTTCTCATGGCTGAGATCATACCCTGTCTTCTCCGCGTGTCATGACAACCAGTTTAAAGAGCCGATTATTCCCACAGCTCTTTCTATACTCTACTCCAGCAGTAATACTAATGTGTAGATGTTCTCAGGGTTTAGGAAGAGGTTAAGTGAAACATGTTCTGCATATAAATGCTAAGCTGTCAGGTTTTCCACGGAAACACTAAAAAAAATGTCCAGAAGCAACCCTTAGTTACAATATTGTTCTTTTTCTGTTATTATTCCCACCCAAGAGAAACATCAAAATCCAACACCTTATTTATTAACTCCTTCATGATAGAAACATCTTATATTCAGCATATAAGCATAGCACTCACGACTAAGGCTTCTTTCATGCTTGCGTTTTGCCTGATCCGTCATGGATCAGCAAAAACACTTCTGTCTAGATATCACAGCCATCTGCGTCCGTTATGAACGGATCCGGTTGTATTATCTTTAACATAGCCAAGATCCAGTGTTTTCTATTTGTTCAGAGAAAACTGATCTGTCACCATTGACTTGCATTGTGGGTCATGACGGATCCGTTTTGCTGCGCATCCCAGGACGGAAAGAAAACCGCAGCATGCTGCGGTTTGCTCTCTGGTATGGGGACGCAACCAAACGGAACTGAATGCATTTCAGAGCACTCCGTTCTGATCAGTCCAGTTTTGTCCCCAAAATGGAAACATTCTATTCCGATATTGAGATACTCTGCCGGATCTCAATACCGGAAAAGTTAAACGCAAGTGTATCCTAATCTGCACATTGAAGCCTCAAAACCATGCGGTACTATACGCATCTATGAACTACAATCCAATCTTCTAATGAATATTCCAATGTGCGTGTTTAGTGGATGATGAAGGATGTCAGTTTTCCTGATCACCAGTCACTGATGAAATAATTGGCGCGTACTGGCTTTACAGGAAGAACTATCCAGTTGTGCGCTGGTAGAACTAGCAAACACTTGAGAGCAGGCATGAGAAGCACTTACCTATATCCCGTTATATTTCACTTTACAAGGGATCAAATACACGAACGCGTGTGCCTCATGCTGCGGACCGCACACAGCAGTCCGCAATGCACGGGCACCAGCCGTGCGCCCACCTTTTGCGGACCTATTTAAATGGGTACGCGATCTGCAAGATTCCATCAGAACATTTTCTGTATTTTTTTTTGTGGTGCAGAAGCACGAATTGAAATCTCATGGAAGCGCTCCGTACCTCTGCTCCGCACCGCATCCTGCGGACTCATTCAAGTAAATGGGTTGGCATCCGTGATACGGAGCCCAAGATGCCCTTCACTCAATGGGGCAACTAAAAAACAGAAGTGAATCCGTGTCCGTATGTCAGTTCCAGAAAAAATAGAACATGTCCTATTCCTTTCTGCATTATGGACAAGGATAGGACTGTTCTATTAGGGGCCGGCTGTTCTGTTACGCAAAATGCGGAACGCACATGGCCGGTATCTGTGTTCTGCGGATCTGCAATTTGCAGACTGTAGAACATCCAATGATCGCGTGCATGAGCCTTAAAGGTGGCCGTATACACCTTAAACAGTGGGTGGCACAAAGCTGCTTCAACTGACAACTAGACATGGACATGTACTCTCAGTTCCTCCAAGTGTGTCTATGTCCTCCTCCGGGAGAGGGGAATACACCTCTGCCAGACTTCTGTTGGAAGAGTTTCTCCATAGAGAACACTTCAACATTCCCAATGCTTCTTTACCGATATCCACCAAAAGCTTAAACACATTAGGCGATGAGCTGGTCTCGCAGAGATCTGTGGGTTCAGCAGACCTTAGCGTAGTGTATGGCCAACTTAGGCTAGGGGAGTCTAAGGCTTTATCTCTGCTTACACACGTCTATACGGGTCATTTTCGATCTAGATAATTTAACCAGGACAATGCGAATCGATAGGCACAATGACTGGACCATCTCCCAGCATTACATCAAGACTTCATCGTGTATTCGCTAACGAGCACATCCCATCTAGTGAATATATGATGGGCTGGACGTCACAGAAACCCCCCCGCCATCAAAACCGTCGAGCTGCAATTTTGAACAAAGTTGTGTAGATGCTCCTGGCAATCAAAATCATTTAATAGTGTCTGAAAATTGCTTATTGACCTTCCAACAACAACATCATTGTCTGTACCAGCCCCAGTGTCAGGGGGATTACAGGGGAGGCAGGATCTCAGGCATTGAGGCGGAAAAGTGATACACTGTGGGAAATGAACCGGGCAACAGAGTAAACTGTACCGAGGCTGGGACCTTACAGGACAAAGAAGGGTTTCCGGAAGAGCAAAACAGGAGCTGATCACAGCTTTCCCAAAATATCCACCAAGTCTTCACCGGGCAAAGAGACCGGCACGTACCGCAGCAGGAGAAGAGCAGGATACATACACACAATTTAAACAGGTTTTCCAATTATTTTGTACTGATGATCTATCCTCAGGACAGGTCATCAGTATCTAATCGGCGGGGGTCCGACAACCGGGAGCCTGCAGACCAGCTGTTTGCGGAGTGCCACGGCCTTATCGCAGCTTATTCTAGGCCAGTGACGTCACATTCAAGTGAATGGGGCTAAGCTGTGACACCAAGAACAGCTGCTATACAAAGTCCAGCACTGTGCTTGGTGCTGCGCGGTGGCCTCATTAAACAGAGGGTAGGTCATCAGTATCAAACAGTTGGAAAACCTTTGCTTTATATACTAATAAGCGTGACAGAGCCCTCCTAATCTAGGTCATGCAATCATAAGGGCTCATTCAGACGGCTGTATGTGTTTTGCGGTCCGTAAATTGTGGATCCTCAAAACACGGACTCCGGCCCATGTGCGTTCCGCAATCGCGGACAAGAATAGGACATGCTCTATATTTTTTGCGGGACCGTGGAACGGAACAATGGATGTGTGCTGTCAGCATCTTTTGCGGTCCCATTAAAACGAATGGGTCCGTACCCGTTCAGCAAAAAGTGGAACGGGTGCGGAACAAAACATACCGCTTTCTGAATGAGCCCTAACTGTGAGGAAATTTCAGTCTGGTTAGGTTTCTTCCTTAGTTCAGAAATATTTGACAATCAAGCAGAAGATTCTGCAACTGGTATGTCATAGTGGTTGTCATTTAAAAAATCTGCTGGTCACTAGTAATTTACAGATAGAGTTAAACAGAGGGCCACCCAAAATAGCATGAAAAACTGGTCCTCAAGAGGGTTAGACTTCTCCAAGAAGATGGCCAGTGTGGACTATATATAGTGGAAATGAAAATCTGCCACAGGAAATCTAGTCTGAATAAGGCCTCATGCACACGGACCGTGGTATCCCAGCCTGGAATCCAGCTGACAGCAGGAGCGCACGGCATCATTGGTTGCTATGACGTGGTGCGCTTCATGCCGCCGCTGGACTACAGCAATACACCCATACTAGTGTATTACTGTAGTCAAGTGGCGGCATGAAGCGCACCGCATCATAGCAACCAATGACGCTGTGTGCTTCTGCTGTTAGCTGGATTCTAGGCCGGGATTCACGGCCATGTGCATGAGGCCTAAGGGGATGCTTCCTTCTAAGTACGAGTTCATATACACAATAGAAATCTGCCCCTTAACAAGTGTAGACTTGCAATAAAGAAAGCTGATCATCATACTGTATGGGAATGAAGGATCATTCATTCCCATATAGGCTGCATATTATTGCCAGCAAATCCCATTTACAGAAGGACCTGCATCTGCTTCTGGTGCCGGGGTGACACTTGGAGGCTCATTCACATCGCGGCCTGCTATTGGCTGACCCTCCCCCACCGCCCGATGCCGGATGTGCTGGGGAGCGAGGTACAACCTCTGTAAGGGCCCCGGGCATATGGGGGGGGGGGGCATTACAGATTTTGGATCACCCCTTTAATGTATTAATGACAAGTGTTGGCAGCAGCAATCATTAATTCATTTAATCAGGGGCCAAAGTTAAAGGGGTTGCCAGTAGGGATGAGCAAACTTTTGTTTTCAAGTCTGGCATACAAGGTTCGGGATAACTTATGGTCCGTGGTAGCTGAATCCATAACAGAATTCTTGGATAACCCGAACCCGACCAGAGAACAACCTTATTGTTCTCTGGTCTTTTTAAACTTTCGTACAGGTTCCATGCCTCTTTCAGCAATTTTGCAATTCCTATCCTGTAAGACGGACAGATGGAGTTGAATGCGCTGATGTAGCCAAAGACTACCCTCAGAGGTACTATTAGTTGATATTCAGACTGAGATTTAAATGATGTTCTTTCAATTAAAACCAGGGAATCGTGTATTGCTCTCTGTATTATAACACATATACTAAACATAACCTTAGCAAATACGCTAAATACTGAAATATCTATGCAGGCATGGCCCTCCCATTTAGGCCTCATGCACACGACCGTATGATTCTAGCAGTCCGCCAAAAATTGAAGAGAGGAACAGCTGGCCCCTAATAGAACAGTACTATCCCTGTCCGTAATGCGGACAATAATAGGACATGTTCAATTTTTTTGCAGAACGGAAATACGGACATACGGAAACCGAATGCGCACAGAGTAAATCCCCATTCACAGCAGCTCTTGGGGACCCAATTTTAGCCCCAGGTGAAGTGCTGTGAAAAAGCATTGTCCCTATCCTGGAACAGACTGGCCCACCAGTAGACCAGAGTGTCCAGAGTCCAACACTTCTTCTATTATCACATTGAATGGTTCCTGATCATGGCAGACGGGCAGCACAGTCAGGAGCTTCTTAGTCACCATAGGGAATACTTCAATCACAGTAGTTGGCAGTTGCAATATTAAAAGGAGTGTATAGGATTAGAAAAACAAAGCTGTTTTCTCCGTAAAGTAACTTCCACTTGTCCACTGGTTATGTGCAGTGCTTCACTTCAACGCAGCTGCAGTACCAGTCACAACCAATCATCCATGTTGCTTTTAAAACCTGGAAAACCCCTTTAACAAAACAACCAAGTAAGGGTCCAGTCACACGTCCGCAACTTGGGTCCGGATCAGTTCTGCAATTTTGCGGAACGGGTGTGGACCCATTTATTTTCATTGTGGCCTGAATGGATGCGGACAGCACACTGTGTTGTCCGCATCTGATCTTCCGTTCCCGGAAAAAAAAGAACCTGTCCTATTCTTGTCTGCAACTGCGGACAAGAAAAGGCATTTTCTATTATAGTGCCGGTGATTTGCGGCCCGCAAAATGCGGAACACACTTTGCCGGTGTCCGTGTTTTGCAGATCTGCAATTTGCGGACCGCATAACACTAACGGATGTGTGAATAAACCCTAAGGCCTCTTGCACACGACCGTATGGCTTTTTCAGTATTCGTTGTTGCTTTTTTTTGTTTCTGTTGTGTTTACACTTTGTTTACGTTCCATAGTTTCTCAAAAATCTCCGTATGCGATCGCAAACAGAAACATAAATTTTTTAATCAGTAGTGTAATGTACAGTAATGTGTTTTAACAGTAAACACATGGGCAAAGTGGGCATAGATCCGCAAAAAACGGAAGACTTATGGATGTGTTCCGTATGCATTCCGTATTTTTTGCGGGACCATTGACTTGAATGGAGCCACGGATCGTTATTAGCTGGCAATAATAGAACAAGTTCTATCTTCCAACGGAACAGATATACGGAAACGGAATGCAGAGTACATTCCGTTTTTTTTTTGCGGAACCATTGAAAAGAATGGTTCCGCATACAGACCGCAAACAGAATCCGCAAAAACGGAATGGAAATGGGAAAAAAAATTAAAAGAAAAACCTGTGTGCGCAAGAGGCCTAATGCTGTCATGAGCTGATGGTCATAGGACTGTTGGGACCACCACAAACATTAGACAGGGCATCCCAAGCCGCCCCATTTCTGCACCAGATGATGGTAGTGAGGAGGAATTTGAATACAGCAGCCGTCATATTCCAAGTATGCTTTGCCCGGGTTGCACTGTCCATTGCCTTCCTCCTTTCATTCGTCTCTCCACAGAACGGTTTCCAAATGACTATGTCGCTCTTGCACTGCAGCCATCTCTGCCATACTACTGCCCCATAAATCTAGTTTCTGCAGGGTCTTGACCTTAGCCAAGTTCTTTAGATGTTCTTCAGGACTACTTGGATGCTGTGACTTTGCAGTAGTTTTAGCCACTGGGAAGACTGAGCATTGTCCAAGCCTTCTCCATTTGGAGAGAATAGCTCCCATGGCTCATTATTGGTTTGGCCACCCCCTTCCAGGCAGACCATTAACAACATTTCTTTCTTCAGGGGTCCTACCTTAGAATCCATAGTTAGTGGTTACATGGTAAATACAATGAGCTAAGATTTGGGAGGGGGCTGGGTTCCTGTTTCCTGCTATCTGATGTCACTGTGTATTCAGGGATAGTTCTCGGAGCCAAAGTCTCATTTTTCTCCTATCACTACCTCTCAGTTATTGCTTCTGTGGTAAGAACAAAAGCTCCATCAGTCACGGGCCCCTAAGAAACGCAATTTGCATCAGAATCAGCAAGTCATTTCTTTGCCGTTAACATGATTACGTTGATCTAGGGAGCTAATTACACACTTTTCTGTATATGCTATTTTGGGGATGGCTACATTGTCAGATTCCTGAGCAGGGCGATGGGAATTTTCTTCCGGCATCCTGCTAAAAACAGCACGCGGAGAACAGCCACGTCTTTTCTTTATAAAAATATAAATGGAGGATGGTAGAAGAATTGTGTGTGTGTGTATGTGAGAATCCTTCCACTTTCAGAGAACAGAAAACCATCGTAAAAATAAAAAAGAGACCCCCCCAAATTGAGGGACAACTTCCCACTTTTTAAACCTATTTTATTATAAACGTACAGATGGAGGGGTGCAGATCTGCGTGCAGGAAATTTGCACGAAAACTGCACAAAAAGGCACATTAATCTGCACTATTCATTGCAGTTTTGGTTCATTTTTTTTACTTTTTTTGTGCGGATTTGATGCAGTTTTGCCACAGATCTCATCCTTCCACCGAAAAAAGTGAAATCCACAACCCCCAAAAAAATACACAACAGCAGGTAAATTTCAGATTTGTCTAATATACTGTATTAGGCTTATTGCACATAAACGTGTGCACCCCGTGGCCGTGCCGCGGCCCACAATGCTGCGAACACCGGCCGTGGAGCAGCCGCAGCGAATCGTGGAACCATTCACTTGAATGGGTCCGCGATCCGCCCGTTCCGCAAAAAGATAGGACGTTTTCTATCTTTTTGCGGAACGGAAGTGCGGGACGAAACCCCACGGAAGCCCTTTCCGCATCTCCGGATTTGCGGACACATTGAAGTGAATGGGTCCGCATCCGTGATGCGGAATGCACACGGAAAGGCGCCCGCGTATTGCGGATCCGTTCGTGTGCAATAGACCTTATGCTGCGGTTTTGCCACACAAAGTCCTCATTGTGTGCAGGAACCCACAGAGCTGTACACAGAAGGTCCCTTAGGGTGGGTTCACACATAGGTTTTTGCAATTTAGTGGTTATTTTTGCACCTGCACTTATTGTTGACTTTTTTGCAGAAAAAAAACGCATCTCCAGATGTTAGCTGAAAGCCTATGGGACATACAAGCGGGTTTTTTTTTTTTGTTTTGCTACTGAACTGCACATAAGGATGGAGTAATGATCAAATCCTCCACCCTTGCCAGAACCGATCACATGAAAGGCAGTGCAATCCGCAGGCAGCAAGAAGGAGCTGAGCAAAACTTTAGGTAATTAATACATTTAAGTGTATTTTTAAGTGCAACTTTTTGGACCGATCAAAGAAGCTTTAAAAGGGGAAGAAGATTTTCACGTGATGATGATGTGGAAGCAGTGATGCATCAGTGGCTATGCCCTCAACCAAAAACATTTTCTGCTGATGGCATTAAAAAGTGACTATGTAGAAAAGTTGTGTCTTTTCCAGGGCTGTGGAGTCGGTAGATAAATTGTCCGACTCCGACTCCTCAGATTTTGAAACTTCCGACTCCGACTCCTCGACTCCGAATTTAATATGCAAATACGAAGCTGTTCCACCAAGTTCTTCTAATCTCCTCTAGCACAGAGAGGTAGTTGAGCAGAAGCTGCTGCCTTCTCCTTTGTGTGCTGATCTTCTGCTGAAGATAGAGCAGTGGGAGGATCCAGGAAGGGGCATTTATTTTAAAACATGATTTTCCTAGTAGAATCCCATAGTCATGTTTAAAATTTAAACTGACAATCTGAGTTTACATGTTTTATAGCCTTAGCTGAATGATAGCAGTTTTTCAAATGGTTTACAGCTTCAGTCCTGAACTATTGACTATCCATTCCCTTCACTTATACAAGTGTCTCCAGTCCTTAATCAGTTATCAGTGAGAGGCTAGGATAACCATGGGTTCCCTGTAACAGCAGACCACAAGACAATGGAAAGTGTAAGTATTGCCGCTCCTTAAAGGGACACTGACAGGCTGATTTTCCAGCTAAAGATTATATATATATATATATATATATATATTATATATATATATACACATATACACTGGTATTCATCAGAGAATTAGGAATAAAACTATACTAATGTTACCCCCAGTTAAGCTGTACTTGTGTTTAAAAAACATTTTAATCTGTATGCAAATTCACTATCTTTGTGCCCAATGGGGCACCGTCTCCTGCGGCTTTGTGCCCAGCCGCGCCCGAAGTGCAGCTTCCCAGCGCTGTTCCCCTCGTTATTATTCACTGCACTGGCCTTTTTTTTCAGGCTAGCCGAAAGCTGAATTCCTGCGCAGGCGCACGTGTAGAGTGCTGGCAGCAGCCTCGTCTGGCTATGCTGAGGCTGTGCCAGCTTTCTCTCTTCCTCCTCGCTACCTAGTCCTGTCTAGTGCTGCCAGTACTCTACATGTGCGCCTGCCCCTTGGGCACAAAGGTAGAGAATTTGCATATTGATTAAAACGTTTTTAAACACAAGTAAACCTCAACTGGGGGTAACAGTCGTCTAGTTGTATTCCTAATCCTCTGATGAATACCAGCAGATATATCTTTAGCCGGTAAATCAGCCTGTCAGTGTCCCTTTAACTGCATAGTAAAGCATATGAAAAGCGTGCTTCTTCACGGTCACTTAACGTCTTTGTTTAGCGGTAACGTGACGCACTGCATGCATTGGCCTTTATTCTTACAGTAGAGAAGTAATTAATTATAACTTTATCTGAATTGGGACATTTAAACTTGCTTTTTTTTTTATTCCAATTTTTTTTTATTCCAATTTAAAACTAGTAGGAGTCGGAGTCGGAGTCGGTCCATTTTTTGCTGACTCCGACTCCAGGTACCCAAAATTGCCTCCGACTCCGACTCCTCGACTCTGACTCCACAGCCCTGGTCTTTTCTGCATTCTTAATAAATGCAGTTAAACTTTCCGAAGATCCATCATATATGTCTGCCATTTCTGAACTCAGATGCTTCATGCCCATATTGTGGCCCGCAAACAGCAGGATGGATACGGACCCATTCACTTGAAAGGGTCCACAATCCGGGAGATACAGAGAACGGAGGCACGGATCGGAAGCCCACGGAGTGCTTCCATGGGTTTTCTGTCTGTGCCTCTGCACCGCAAAAAAGTAGTGCATTGTCTACTATCTTGCGGTGCGGACCATCGATTTAGGATCACGGGTGCCATTCAAGTGAATGGGTCTAGGTCCGCAGACGGCGGGCACGCGATCGCACCACAGACAAGGCCGGCACATGGTAGTGTGCATGAGGCCTTATACAGAGAATGCTATGATAACACCGCCTACATGTACAACGGAAGTCAGGAAAAGCAGGGAATTAAAGGGAACCAGTCACCAGCAACCGCCCTATAGACACATAGCTGTGTTTCACCTGATTAAATACTGGTTTTTCCTTGTTGATCCGAATACCCGATGATATGATACTTTTTCTTAACATGCAAATTAGGCCTTTGGTGCAATAAGGGTGTTATCATTGCTCTTGTTGCACCCAGGCTCCTCTCCTTTCTGTGATGAGCTGGCTATGGAAATGAGTACAGCTTGGGCGCAACAACAGCAACGGTAACACCCTCATTGCACCTAGAGCCAAATTTGCATATTAAGAAAAAGTATAACTTGGGAATGGAGCCTATGATCAACAAAAGAAAACCAGCGTTTTAATCAGGTGAAGCACAGCTATGCGTCTATAGGGAGGTCTCTGGTGACTGGTTCCCTTTAACAGTATAATTTTTTGATAAAACCATATATCAGTCTGCTCGGCTCCCTCTGCTCTATAACATGCCATCTGCAGATTGCACCGCATTTAGTGGTGACGGGTTCTCTTTAGGATGTAAGATCTAACGTGCATGGTGAGGTGTGCTGACCCCAAGCAAAGGCCGATGCCAAGGGAAAGAAGGATCAGGCATATTGGAGTTCACCATGCCCTATCATTTGTTCTTCTAGAGGTGTCTGGCAGCAGCATACTCAGAACTGTAAGGTATATTCTGGCCATGTACAGATGGAGCTCACTCTATAGAAGCACATACAGTGTTTGCCTTACACACAACATCTATATCAGACGTATTACGGACGTCTTCAGCTGCACATAGCCAACAAAAAGAATGTGCACTGACGGCTGTAGGCAGAGGCCTCCCAACACAAGACTGTGGCATAACAGGATGCGAGAGTAAGGCCCCTTTCACACGGGCGAGTTTTCCGCGCGGGTGCAATGCGTGAGGAGGACGCATTGCACCCGCACTGAATCCGGACCCATTCATTTCTATGGGGCTGTGCACATGAGCGGTGATTTTCACGCATCACTTCTGCGTTGCGTGAAAATCGCAGCATGTTCTATATTCTGCGTTTTTCACGCAACGCAGGCCCCATAGAAGTGAATGGGGATGCGGGAAAATCGCAAGCATCCGCAACCAAGTGCGGATGCGTTGCGATTTTCCCGCATTGTTGCTTAGCAACGGGACCCAATCTCTATTATTTCCCCTTATAACATGGTTATAAGGGGAAATAATAGCATTCTTAATAAAGAATGCTGTGTAAAATGAAGAGGAAGGGGTTAAAAATAATAAAAGTTAACTTACCTTAGCCACTTGATCGCGTAGTCGCGATCTGTCCTCTCTTTCCCTGCAGCATCGATGATCTAAAGGACCTGTGATGACGTCACATCACATGGCCCAATCACCTGCTCCATCACTATGGTGATGGAGCATGTGATTGGTCCATGTGACCATGTGACATCATCCAAGGTCCTTAATCACTATCCTCAGGCTGTGGCTAGTGCTTAAGGACCTTGGATGATGTCACGTGGTCACATGGACCAATCACATGCTCCATCACCATAGTGATGGAGCAGGTGATTGAGCCATGTGATGCTGTGACATCATTACAGGTCCTTTTCATCTTTCAAGCTAACGGAGAGGATGCCGGGCTTCGCGATCAAATGGAACAGGTAAGTTATGATTAGTTTATTATTTTTAACCCATTCTGCACCTGTTTAAACATTAGGGAGATGGCCAAGGGTATTATTTTACATTATAACTATGTTATAATGTGAAATAATACCAGCGGGATATTTCTGACCCAAACATGCACTTCTGTGAAGAAGTGCAGGTTCGGGTCTGGGTACCAAAAGTGCCGATTTTTCTCCCGCGCGTGCAAAACGCATGACAGCGCTTTGCACTCGCAGGGAAAAATCGCGGCGATTCCCGCAACGCACCCGCACTGTTTGACGGAGTGCACCCGCAACGCCCGTCTGAAAGAGGCCTAAAGGTTTCAGAGCGCACAGCCAAGCATATTGGACTTGTCACTCCACCAAAAAGACTTCCCCCGTCTTATCCTATGGGGTCGAAAAGTGTCAAATCTCTGCCCATCTTCTTCTATGGAATACCACTTTTCAAAGTCAATAAAAGACATGTCTCCATTCATTTCCATGTGGGGGTGTAATCCGCAAAAATAAGTAAGAAAAAGACAGCATTACCATTATCTTTGTGCAATGTGGTAACAGTGATATCTAAAGGACTTCTTCACACAGTTCGGGACCATAACTGTCCTCCACACTGCAGAAGAGCAAACTGAAGCTTTGCCAATCATACTAAGGCCTCTTTCAGACATCCGTATATTTGTGTCCGCATCCCTTCCGCAATTCTGCAGAACGCATGTGGACCCATTCATTTCAATGGGGCCGCAAAAGATGCAGACAGGATAGCTTGTGCTGTCTGCAGCCGTACTTCCGTTCCGCTGCCCCTCAAAAAAGATAGAACATTGTGAACAAGAATAGGCATGTCCATCATAGGGCTGACCGTTTCGCAAAATGTGGAATGCACATGGCCAGTATCCATGTTTTACGGATTCACAATTTGTGAACTGAAAAACGGATACGGTCGTCTGAATGAGCCCTAAAGAGACAAGAATTGACTAGTTCTAGTATAGCACTTAACAGCTTCTTATGACCTTAATTTCAGGCTTGTTACTACACCATTGCCTCAGGAAGTTTATATATAAATACATATATACACGCTTATATCTATATACCGGTATATATATATATATATATATATATATATATACACACACACACATTCTGTTTCAATATGATAAACAGCTTTGTGCTCTTGTGATACAAATGGATTGCAGGTTATCTCAGGGACGTAATGGTTAATCCATCCCACTCACCCAGCAGTCCTTATTTCACTGGATGCTGGAATACGCCTGTGAGGCTACCGCACCTGAGCAAGCTCTGAGTCAGAGCGGATGCACATGGCCCTACACCGGCTGGCGACAGGGGGAAGCCGGGGCGTGTACTTCTCTTTCATTTACAGATTACCAATATATTGTGTAATATTCATACATCTCCTCCCATCAATAAAGGGGTTGTCCAGGTTCAGAACTCCTCCAGCCCCTCTGAGTTCAGAATCGGAGCAATGCTCTCCCTTGCCCTGCGCTGAATCCTGCAGGGCAAAGGCTTTTTCAGCAGATCTGGTACCAGGTCTCACTATAGTAAAACCGGCTAGGGCGGCTTTAAAGCCCCCCCATTAGGGTTGGTGATGTCACCGGGCTCACTGCTAGGCGGAAGCCTCTTCCTAGCAGTGTGAAAATATAAACAAAAAAGCCCTTGTCCTGCAGCAGAGCAAGGGAGAGCATTGGAGCATGAGGGGCTGCCTGGGTGAAGAAGGGGATATGTCTGGGTTCACCTCTGTACCTGGACATCCCCTTTAATAGCTGGAAACATTTTTCACAACAGGAAATAACAATGTGTAGCACCAATAAAAGTTACAGTACAGAAGTCATTAAAAAAGATACAAACACATCACACAAACAGCAATGCACACGACCGTATCCATTCTTGCGGTCCCAAATCGAGGATCTGCAAAATATGTATACCGGCCGTGTGTATCCTGCATTTTCCCCTTCTGCAGGTCCCACACTAAGTTACAAATGTCTAAAAAACAGACAAGCGTAGGGCATGGTCTATTTTTTTTTTGCAGGGCCACGAAAGGACTGGGCCCCCCCCCCCCCCCCAGCCAAAAATAATGAACTAACATGGATGCAAAATGAACGCAACTGATGCTCAAAAAAAAAAGATTTTTTTTTTGTTTTCTGTTCTTCTGACAGATCAGAAGAACGGAAAATGAAACGATGATGTGAACCCGGCCTATGCTGTGTTTCACCTGAGGAACATACCGGCCGATCCTGAAACATGTTTAAATGAATAATCCCCAATCCAACCTTTTACTGGTGGCTTTTGTCGGGTATTTCTGAAAATCTCCAATTACTGAACACATGAAAAATATGTAATCATGTAAACCCGTTACAAGAAATAATACTACACTTGTCAGGGCCCAGCAGATATAAACTTGTCTTTTTCCCTACAAGGGCTGATCTCCATGCCCAGCGCAGGCTGGTAAGTGATCTGCCTCAAGCACATTGCGGGTGCTGGCTCACTGGGCCTAGCTGCAGACGGGAGCAGCAGAGCATTCATCCTTAGGACAGCTCTGGAGAGGAGAGATGAGGAACTGTAGACTGTAATATCATCATATGGCTGCACTGTCAGTGTAACACAAAGGGTGGAAGCCTTATTATGGCCGCCTGTCTTCACTTCTCCACAGAGAGATGTCAAAGCAAAATTAGAAAGTATTATACATTTCTGATAAATGTATGCTTATGTCTAGTCGTCAGATCTTATAAGTAACCACTTGACTTCCTGACAGGGCAGCATCCCACTGTGACTACAAATGGGTTCGATGCATTTCCTGTATTTACGCTGATAAAAGGTCAGAAATGTTATTTACTGCGTATGGATGTAACTTGCTCTAAGAGTTAATAGGCCTTAGCAGCCAGTTGCTAAGCGGGGCTGTTTATACCCTCCCCAAAGGGATTGGTTAGATCAGGGGCATGCAGTGTAGAGACAGTGAATGTCTATAGTTACAATGTAGTGCACTGAGCAGAACACAGCCCTGAAGAAAGCTTAACACCTGCCAAAGTAGAGAAAGAAACAGTGATGAGAGGAGGTGCATGTAGAAGCCCTGTGGAGATAAAGGGGGAGATTTACTATAGCAACCAGATTCCACCTTTTATTTTTCACAGCTCCTTTGGAAAATGAAAGGTGGAATCTGATTGGTTTCTATGGGCAACTAAGCCAGTTCTACTTTACACCAGTTTGATAAATCTCCTCCAAAGTGCTTAAAACAGAAGCTTAAAGACTATATAGCAGACATCATCAAGAAAGTGAAAGGCTTACACTCTGGATAAGCTTAAAAAAGTCAGAAACTTAATAAACCCACCGTGCTATATTCAACAGTGGAAACCTGTTGTAGCATTAACGGAGTGCGGCAACCGGTTAAAAAAAGGTTCAACTCATTATCCTACAAAGTTGATCCAGGGGGATCACAAATATGCCTCGAGGTAGAAACCAATTTTCATCTCTAGAGATCTCTGTACTGACCCGATATATTTATACATAGTTATTAGATCTCCCCTCAGTCATCTTTTTTCTAATTCCTAATTTTGATAACCTTTCAGGGTACTGTAGTTTTCCCATTCCAGTTATTACTTTAGTTGCCCTCCTCTGAACCCTCTCCAGCTCTGCCATGTCTGCCTTGTTGACAGGAGCCCAGAACTGTACACAGTACTCCATGTGTGGTCTGACTAGTGATTTGTAAAGGGGTAGGACTATGTTCTTATCACGGGCATCTATGCCCCTTTTGATGCACCCCATTATCTTATTGGCCTTGGCAGCAGCTTCCTGACCCTGGATGCTACACAGATCTTGATGTCCAGCTGTTACAAGTCATTGTGGTCCATCGCACACTGTCTGAATTAGTCGTACAACAGATCTGGCCCAACGTCATGGCTTCCGTTATAAACAAAGTTCTTGATGCTGAGCAAAGCCTAAGGCATCCATGGGGTTGCCCATATGATACTGCCGTCTATTCCATTCCTTTTCAAGAATATGCTCTTCAAACACTTATGTCAAAGCAGTTCCTAAAGCCTTCAACTACCTGACCTGATTAAGGCTCATCTTCTTCACTCAAATATTTGTTGTGAATACTTAACACCACGTATGAAAACTTCCTGCCAAGGAGAATTGCTAATCAATGTTTATGGAGAGTCTTCTAACTAAACCTCATACACAAGACAAGAGAATATGTTTTTCTCTAGGCCAGTCTGCAACCAATTATATATTTTTTTCATGAAACTGCTAGCTCGAGCACAAAATCTGATCAGGTCATTACATTCTCTCCAGGACGGTTTCCTAAGTCTCCCTGCCCCACTACTTCCCTTATGCACACGCAGCATATACCGCACATAGTGGCGTGGGAGTACTCATCGACATGAAACTGAAAGATGGAAGTTAAAATTATCTTCCAAAGCTCTTCGCTGGTAGATTACAGATTAAGGGGGTCATTCACTCCAAGGGGCCTTTCAAATAGACCACCGTCAGCGTGGCCGGACCTTCGGTGGGAATCATACGAACCTGATCTGATTTACTAGCCCGCCACCGCTGCAGATCTTGGGTCTTCCTGAGATCAATACCCGGGTTAACGTGGGTCACCTTTCCACAGCAGTGACATGGGGGACACATGACTGCTGTGGCCAGTCATTGGCTGCAGCGGCCACATTGACACAGGAACTGACGGCATCACAAATAATTACAATGCTGTGAGTTCAGATCGGAGAAGCTATGTTCAGTGCAGTTGAAACCTCTGGTCACAGCATTTTTTGTCTAAACATATGCAAAAAAGAAAAGAAAAAAAAAACCTCTATGTGTGAAACCACCTTTAGGCCACATAACAAATTGTCCATGTTGCGCCTGCAACAAACAGATGATGTATAACATGGCAGTAGGTCCATATGTCTAAGTAGGGCATAGACTTTGCAGCTGCTAAAGACCAGGGTCTCCAGGACATTGTTCAACGAGTTGCTCCAAATGGAGGTGTGAATAGCGCCATTTATTTTTTAATTTACGTTCGCTGCCTATGTGTACATCTGGAGAAACAGATGAGTATCTAAGGAAATAAAGAAGAGCTCAGAAAGCTCAGTCCTATTACATTACACCGTAGACATGCGATCCTGCAGGTCACCGGGCTGCTTCCGGCAATGAAGAGGTGTGACATCATTGTCTAGCAGGTAACTGAGGCGCTATTCGGCTTTCTCGCTAACACGATGGTGATATAAGCTAAACCTGCCGCTTCACAATGCTTGATTGTTGCTAAAATAGGCACAAACAGCCTGCCATGCATTTGTGCCAGGACTGCCAATGTGCCACCTGAACACGTCTTATTAAAGAAGCAGCAGAAATGGCACTTTTTACACTAAAAGCCACTAGCAGCAAGTGTAAAACCATCCATTTCAAGCAAATGGCAGAATTTCAATGATTATGTAATGTTAAGAAAAGTTCCCACTCCTCAGTGCCATGCAACGTGAACGTGCCAGCAGTCTATGTGCATTACTAAGCACTTCATTTCTTCTAGAACCGTTACCCGGAAGAAACCGAAAAATAATAGCCAGTTTTTAGTGTGATCATCCAGGCAGATGTTACAGGACTTTAAATGCCATTATTTATTAGATTATATCCAAATATATACTAGATTTATAAGTACAGTATTTTTCTACTATAAGACAGTTTTTAGCAGGAAAAAAAAAATCTTTCTTAAAAGTGTCTGCTTCTTATAGTCCGCAGTTAGGGCGCTCCAGCAGAGTAAGACCCCCCTGTTCCTTAAAGGGGTTTTCCAAGATATTTTAACTATCCTTTGGACAGGTTATCAGTATTTGATCTGTGGGGGGTCGGACACCCGGGACCCTCGCCGATACCCCCAGGCATGCTCAACCTGCTGCCCTCCAGCTGTTATAAAACTATAACTCCCACAATGCCCTGCTGTAGGCTGATAGCTGTAGGTTGTTCAGGCATGCTGGGAGTTGTAGTTTTGAAACAGCTGGAGGGCCGCAGGTTGAGCATGCCTGCCCTAGACTATCACAGTTACTGACTTTGACCACTGCTGGATTTACTTAGTAGAAATATTTATTTTCTCATTTCCTGTTGTCTAAACCCGGGATATGCCTTAAAATGTGATTGTTTTCTTTCTTCCTGGTAGTCAGACACGGACATGTATTATTTGTCAGAGACAGCGATGGGGTATTTCCTAGATAAGACATAGATTTGCAGCGCTCGCTCAGCGTTACGTGCCTTTGCATGCCATACACGGTATCCAAGGGCAACAGACATACACAAGTTTCCAGGAAGACATACAAGGGCAGAGCAGAGAAACCACAGGGAAGCCAGGGGCTACGTTTCTATTCATGCCAATCCCCCATCCATGACGTCAGGGGAGAGCCTGATTTAGGGCCAATGATGTAATCTACAGCCCAAAACCGTGCACTCCGTTTCTACTGGCGGATAGGTCTCCATTAACGAGCAGTAAGCGACAATTACACAGAATGCTAATCGTTAAATGTACTGCTCATTATTGCGATCGTTGCTCTCCATTTCCAGGGTGACAGCGGAGGCCTACCTGCCACTTAGCACAGCCATGGCTGGAAACACAAGTGCAGACCCCAGTGACGCGATCCGAGACCAGTTCAGTGTAATCCTCTCTCATCTGCTTTAAAACGTGCCCACACATGGCAGTATGGCAGCGTTCTGGAGTGCCATAGGAATGAATGGGGATGCAGTGCGACCTGCGTGTTAGTTGTGACAGCGACACGCAAGTCGCAAAAAGTCCAACACTGCTGGATTTTTGGAGCTGCGGCAAACATGCAAGTCACGCTGCGACAACATTCATTCTTATAGCAGCCCTCCACACGACGACACGTGTTGGGCCTAAAATTGCCATGTAGCCGTACACTTAGATAGTTCGGGCTGGAAACCGATGAGATGGACATATTACTGCAGTGGCCAGTACTCTGAAAGCCAGCCTGTGCTCACATCAGCGGCCTCCGTCACCAATTCCACTAAAACCGCAGGACAAAGCGTGCTGCACTATTCTGCCCAGAAAAACCATGGACCCCATTATAGTCAGAGGGTCCACTAGGCGCTATTGCTGTCCGCCACCTGTCAGATCCAGCACTTGCATCCAGGACATTTTTTTCTGTGTAAAATAACGGACCTCAGATGGAAACGGCTAAAAACGGATTGTGGCTAAAATGAAGGGCAAATGAGCAAAACAGATGCTAAGGATCCGTTTTTATCTTTATTTTTCTGTTCTTCTGACATCCATGAACACTGATGTGAACTCAGCCTTAGGCCTCATGCACACAAACGTATTTTCTTTCCGTGTCCGTTCCATTTTTTTTGCAGACCATATACGGAACCATTAATTTCAACGGGTCCGCAAAATAAAGGGAAGGTACTCCGTGTGCATTCCGTTTCCATACTGCAAAAAAATACAACATATCCTATTATTGTACGCAGGACTGTTCTATTAGGGTCCAGATGTTCCGTTCCGCAAAATAAAGAATGCACACAGACGTCATCCGTATTTTTTGCGGACCGCAAAATACATACGGTTGTGTGCGTGAGGCCTTATTCAAATAAAGACTCCCTGCGCGAATTCCTATTATATCTAATAGGGAGTTGACGGGGCAGGTCACGATGACCATCTTTGAAAGCCAATAGCCATGTACCAAAGGATGAAGCAGCCATAAAAAGTAGTCCCATCAGTCAGGGGTGGACTGGGAACTTAAAGTGGCCCTGGGAAAAAAAAATAAACTGAAAGTGGCCCCACGTTGTAGACGGGCCCAAATTGATAGAAGGCGGGACAACACGTAGACAGGGCTAACACAAGCCACAAGTAGGCAGACACTGGCCAGCAATACCATAGTGCAGGACAAAATACCGCCCCAGCAAGACCAAATACCACAGTGCAGCATGCATAAAATACTGCGCTATCACATACTGAGGACGGCCATACAATTGAATTCAGGAGGCGACCTGCATATACTGACCAGGTTCATAAGTACTTGCTGCTCCTACAATAATTAAAGGGGTTGTCTCATCATAGACAATGGGGGCATATCACTAGGATATGCCCCCATTGTCTTATAGGTACGGGTCCGGATCAGGAACGGAGCCCCGCAAGGTGGTGGCTGGAGGACTCCGGTCTGGCCACCACCAAGTGCGCTCCCCATAGAAGTGATGGGAGCGCACCGCGCATGACCGGCCACCGCTCCCATTCGCTTCTATGGGCCCAACGAAAATATTGGCCCATTGTCCATGAAGAGACAACCCCTTAATGCTGAGAGTATCAGATTGTCTGCTGGGTACATAACAGCCATGAGGAGGGCTCGGGCGGCCCCCTGGGCACTGGCCCACCCGGAAATTTCCCAGTAGGGTATATGGGCAGCACAACTTTATAAGCATGGGGACTGCTCAGAACCCCCTGTATTATCCACTGGGGAGAACGGCCAACTATTACATGGCTGCCCACTGATTTCAGTGGAGAAATGTGTAAGCCCCAGGGATTCACGCAGCCAGAACAGCTCTGTGGAAGAGGAAAGGGGATAGTTATGATGGCGAGGAAATGACTATGGCTGTAGACGATTTTGTGGTCCGCAAAAAAAAATACCGGCCGTGTGTGTTCCGCATTCTACAGAACGAAAACGTCCGGCCCATAATAGAAATACGGAATACGGACAAGAATAGGACATGTTCTATTTTTTTTTGCGGATGCCACAGAACGGACATACGGAGGAAGACATCCCACGGTGTGCTGTCCACATCTTCCGCTGCCCCACTGAAGTGAACGGGTCCGCATCGGAGCCGCCAAATATGCGGACTAAAACAACAGTCGTGTGCATGAGGTTTTTCTCTGACGGTACCTACAAATGGCCAGTAATCACTTGCAGAAGTTCTGGAGAACAGCAGGCGGAGGGTGACTGTGCAGACGCCCAGATCATAACATTTACACCGTCCTGTCACATAGGAACCTGTGACTTCTATGAAGTGTCAGGCACAGACACAGAGCAGGCAGCAGCCTATAGTCACTCCAGCAGGCAGCTGAGGGCCTGGGCCCCCTCCTCCAGTCTATTGTGCTCCTCCATGATGACTATCTGCAGCATTGTGCTCTGAAGAGGACAGGGAGCTGGTGCCCAGTCCTGGAATCTGCAGTGTCAGGAACAAGTCACCTCACCCACACTGGCATATGCCAAGTGCTGCCCCCACACCAGTCTACATGTCTGCAGCATACCCACCTTGTGTGCATCCCTCGCTTTTCTTGTCCATGTCCTCAGTGGAGACAGTCAGCAGGTCCACTAACGGCTGTTCCTATTGCTGGGCCAGTCAGGGCTTCTTAGGTGAAATATCAAGGACTACTTTTCTGCTGCAGTCTCATTCCTTAGGGCAACAGGATCCGTTTAACAGTTGGGACAGAAAGCCGTTCATCACCAGGGAGGAAAGAAGAATACCGTCCAGCCCCCTCCCTGCTCAGACACAGCCGGGCTCTGCTGTGTGGAGATTTAGCTCGTGTGAACGGGGCGCTGACGAGAGATCTCCAGTCGTTGCGTCTCTGTGGGAATCTGCCACCGGTGGATCCTCCAGAAACTCGAGAAGAGAAAATCACTGAGCACAAGTCTAGTGGAGCAGCTGATGGAAATGCTATTGTAACAGACACTGAGCAGCCTCTCTCATAGGACTGTACCATGTGCTGCGGGAGGGGGGCTCACTTCCTCTCCCTAATACAAGTGGCTTTCATAGGGTGAAAGAGCTCCTGCCGAGCTTCTAACCTCTACCAGTCGTGCCAGTGTTGTAACGGAGTCTGGCCTGTTGGTGGTTTATAGTAAAGAAAACTAGAAGTAAGGTCTCGCGTCACCCCCCTTTGGGTGGTTTGGTTGAGCCCTGCAGCGTGTTGAGACTATCTGAGGAAAGTTGCATTCTTTTAGGATTGGGAAGCACAGATGGTGAGTCAGTGAGGCGGCCTCAGACACCCAGCCCTGAGCCGAGGATGCAGGAGAATGCGCTCAGAGCGCGCGGGGTGACGTCATGGCCGGGCTTCATCACTGCGGGCGGCGCGGGGGCTTCTAGTCATTTCTGTCAGGGAGGCTGGAGTAAATCCGCTTCAGCCCGGACTACAGGCTGAGGAAAGGGTATACAAAATATAGGAAAAAAGGTTTTAAAAACCCTAATTCTAAGACACACAAGTACCACACCACACAAATCCTAGTATTACTTATATAACTCATTTATGGCCATAGTTCAACAGAGAAAGCCACTGAAGTAAAGTACAACAAAGGTTAGAAGCCTGTGTGTGACCAAAATGGCTCCTAAAAGAAAATTGAGATTTACTAAGCTAAATGCGCCAGAATTCTGGCTCCGTTTGCTGCGAAAAAAAAAAAGCCCGCATACATGCCTTGCCCCAGACTTATTATATACACTTTCTTCTAGGCTAGGTTCTCACTAGTGTTATAAACTTCTGGCAGAAGAACAGCCTGCTAGAGTGCATCACTTCCGCCATAGCTGGATATGCTTTTCCCGGACCGAGCCCATTGACTATAATGGGATCCGGCCTGTTTTGGCATTAGTGCTGAGATTTGGCCGGACAAAAAAAGGCTGCAAGAACAGTTTTTTTGCATTAAAAGGGTATTCCCATCACATACAATGGGGGCACATCACTAGGATATGCCGCCATTGTCTGATAGATGAGGGTCCCAGAGAACGAGACCAGAGCGAGGAGCGCTGTGGATGGATTACCCGGGGTCTGTCCACCACCAAGCGCTGCTCCCATAGAAGTGAATGGGAGCGCACTGCGCACGCGCAGCCCCTGCTCTGATTCATCTCTATGGGGCAGACGAAATAGCCGAGCTAGTGCTCGTATATTTTCGGCAGCCCCATAGAAATGTATGGAGGGCGCATGCGCAGTGCGCCCTCTGTTCTTTTCCACGTTCCGTTCTCATTGTAGGTGCAGGTCCCAGATAGGGTGGTTGATGGCTTCACCCAAGAAAGCCGGACCTCACCGGCCACACCCCAAGCCACGCCTGCTGCATGGCAAACCACGTGAAGCCACGCCCCCACTGACAGATGGAACACCACAGTGGGAGGAGAGGGAAGAGTTTTCAGCCCAGAAGGTGCGCGGGGGCAGCCCGATGCCCTTATCTCCCCCTCAGTCAGCCACAGGGAGCCATGTCTGCCGCTCTAGTGACTGACTGGGGGTGAGAGATGCCTCAGTCAGTAGCTGCAGCTCACGCTCAGAGAGTGCAATGCTGCTGTCTGACCGTGAGCTACTGAAAGGAGGACATCCCTGCGTCCGTCCAGGCACTGCGCCGGATGGAGGACAGGGAGCCTGAAAACCGGACGTCTGGCCACCCTAGTCCCAGAGGTGGGACCCGCACCTATCAGACATTAGGGGCATATCCTAGCGATATGCCCCCATTGTATGTGATGGTAAAACCTCTTTAATGCCAGAAACAGGCTGGGTCTAGGGATGAGGAAACTTGTGTTTTCAAGTTCGGCGTACAAGGTTCCGTTATGGATTCCGCCAGCATGGAGCATAATTTATGGTCCGTGGTAGCGGAATCCATAACGGAATTCTTAGATAACCCGAACCTTGTACAGCGAACTTGAAAACACAAGTTCACTCATCCTTAGCTGTGTCCCATTATAGTCAATCGGGCCTGGCGGTGTTCCAGCCCTTTCCGGCTAAGGGTACATTCATACTTGCGTTATTTATTTCCGGCATAGAGTTCCGTCAAAAGGGCTCTATGCCGGAAAAGAACTGATCAGGCATATCCCCATGCAATCTGAATGGATAGAAATCCGTTCAGTTTGCATCAGTATGCCTTCAGTTCAGTCACTGTCAGACGTTTTGGGGGACATAATACCGCAGCATGCTTCGGTATTATGTCCGTCCAAAATGCCTGATCAGTCGCCGGAATGCCGGATCCGGCATTAATTTACATTGACTTGTGAAACGACTGAAGGACGGATCAGTCCTTCCGGTCTGCGCATGCGCAGACTGGGAAAACTGTGAAAAAGACTGCAAGACGGACCTGTCCATCCACATGACATGAGGAGAGACGGATCCGTTCTTGCAATGCATTTGTAGACGGATCGGCACCTGGATCGGTCTACAAATGCTGTCAGTTGTCACGGTGATCGGCGGATCCGGCAGGCAGCTCCGGCGACGGAACTGCCTGCCGGATCACACTAACGCAAGTGTGAAAGTAGCCTGTGCAGGATACAATGGTGGAGATTTATCAAAAGTGGTGCAAGGGAAAACTGGCTTAGGTTCCCATAGCAACCAATCAGATTTCACTTTTCATTTTCCAATGGGGCTCTGAAAAATGAAAGGCGGAATCTGATTGGTTGCTATGGGCATCTAGGCCAGTTCTTCTTTACATCAGTTTTGATAAAATCTTCCGGCAGAGGAACAGCATGCTGGAGCTCATCGGGGGAGATTTCACGCTAGTGTGAAGCTAGCCTTAGACAAAGTAAGATGTGCCAAATGTATTATACAGTGTGAGCTAGTGTGATAAATTCAGCACGTCTGGTCTAGTTGAAAGCTGTCTAAATTTAAGACAGTATTAATACTTCTTCCCCTATAAGGCTGGATTCAGACGGCTGTTCTGGTCTCTGGCTGTGTAGTGTTTTTGCAATAATTTGAAGGAATGAGTCTTGGACTGAAAACGGACAAGAATGGCGCATCCTCTGAGTTAGGCCTCACGCACATGACCGTAACCATTTTGCGGTCTGCAAAACATGGATGACGCCCCTGTAGTGTTCTTGTGGCATCCATTTTTTTTGTGGACCCATTGACTTTATTGGGTCCATGGTCCGCATTTTGTGGCGAAGAATAGGAAATGTTCTATCATTTTGCGGAACAGACACTGGGATGTGGACAGCACAAGGATGACATCCATGTACGGTCCATTCGTTTTTTTTCTTTGGCAGACCCATAGCAATGAATGGATCCGAACACGGATATAAAAAACGGTTGTGTGCATGAGGCCTTACATGGCACGGACTGAACATTTACATTGATAGGGCAGAGCGTTATAGCGGAGCAGTCGGGATAGCACACGGATGGAAAAGACTGTCATCTGAGTCAGGCCAAAGGCCTCTTTCACAGGTGTGAGTTTTCCGTCCGGATGCGATACGTGTAGTGAACGGAAAGTATCCGGACTGAATTTTTTTTCACGCATCATCTTTGTGCTCAGGAAAAATCGCAGCATGTTCTATATTGTGCGTTTTTCATGCAGCTCTGGCTCCATAGAAATTCATGGGGCTTGCGTGAAAAACGGAAGGGATCCTGATGCAATGTGTTTTTCACTGATGGTTGCTTGGAGATGTAGATTCTTCAGTTATTTTTCACACACGTGAAAAACATCCAATCCAGATACAATTTAGATGGAAAAAACGCACACACTGAACGCAATTGGACAAAAAAATTGATTGAACTTGTCTGTAAGACCATCAGTTTTTTCCAGAACTGATCCTGAGTAGGGTTGTTTCGGGTATTGAACTTTCGATACTTTTCTCTGGTATCGAGCTCGATACCAGGATTAGTATTTTATCGATACTGGGCTGCGCTACTGCACAGCCCAGTATCAGAGAACGTGGCTGCGCTGCTCTCAGCGCGGCCATGTTCTCCTCGGCACACGGTAAGAAAGAGGCAGTGTCTGCCTCCCCCTGTGCTGTCGCTGCCAATGAGGAGGGGGTGGGGGGAGGGGCTGGCGCACTGACCACCAATGACTAGTAACGATTCATATATAAATACAGGCAGAAGAAACACACTGCCGGCACCTGCCTGTGACAGAGAGCTGCGATCAGAGGCAATTAACCCCTCAGGTGCGGCACCTGAGGGGTTAACTGCCGCGGATCGCATGCAATATTCCTCCCCCCCCCCATTCAGTATTAATATCATTGGTGGCAGTGACCACAGGGTCCCCTCACCTCCTCCTCATTAGTGGCAGTGATTGGAGCCCCAGCAGTGTAATGCTGGGGCTTCGATTGGTTACCATGGCAACCGGGATGCTGCCATAGTCAGCTCCCTGCTGCTGTGTGTAAGGTGCACAGGGCAGCAGGGAGAGTGTGAGGTCCTAGTCACCCTGATAGATCTCTATTAGGGTGAATAGGATGAAAAAGATCCCAGGTTCTAGCCCATAAGTTAATAAATAAACTGTAAAAAAAAAAAAAAGTTAAAAAAAAGTACACCAAAATATTGAGTATAAATCACCCCCTTTCCCAATTTTACATATAAAATATATAAACAATAAATAAATAAAATATTACATATCGCCATGTCTCAAAAGTCCAAACTATTAAAAAATCCTCTTTTATGCGGTGAACGCCGTAAAAGAAAAGAAAAAATGCACGATTCGCCATTTTCTTTTAGTCGCCTTGTCCCCCAAAAAAATAGGATAGGACTGTTGTATTTTGGCCCGGCCGTTCCATAAAATGTGGAATGCATGCAGCTTTTTTGGGCGTTTTGTTTTTTTCGGGTGGTATCGAGTAACGCAATACTTTTTTATGGTATCGATATCGAATCAAAATTTTGGTATCAACACAACTCTAATCCTGACACAATCCGTATCGCTCGTGTTAAGCCTTACTCTTAATAAACAAGGCCTCACGCAGCTATTTTTGCATAAAATTAAAACAATTATGGTTGCAAGAATGAGAGGGGTGAAATCTGAAATTTCTTCCGGTACTTAAAGGGGGTTGTGTCATTTAGGCAAGTGGCATTTATCATATAAATAAATATAATACAAGACACTAATGCATTGTTATTATCCATATTGTCTCCTTTGCTGGTTTGATTCATTTTTCTATTAACCCCTTAAGGACTCAGCCCTATTTCCCATTAGGAAAATCTGACCAGTGTCACTTTATGTGTGAATAACTTTAAAATGCCTTTACTTACCCAGGCCGTTCTGAGATTGTTTTTTCGTCACATATAGTACTTCATGACACTGCTAAAATTGGGTCAAAAAAGTTAATTTTTTTGCATAAAAAAATACAATTTTTACCAAAAATTTTAAAAAATTAGCAAATTTCAAAGTTTCATTTTCTCTACTTCTCTAATACGTAGTAATACCCCCAAAAATAGTTATAACTTCACATTCCTCATATGTCTACTTCATTTTTGGAGCATTTTGGGAATGCCATTTTATTTTTTGGGGATGTTACATAGCTTAGAAGTTTAGAAGCAAATTTTGAAATTTTTCTGAAATTTTCCAAATCCCACTTTTTAGGGACCAGTCCAGGTCTGAAGTCACTTTGTGAGGCTTACATAATAGAAACCACCCAAAAATGACCCCATTCTTGAAAATACACCCCTCAAGGTATTCAAAACTGGGTTTACAAACTTTGTTAACCCTTTAGGTGTTCCACTAGAGTTAGTGGCAGATGGAGAAACAATTTCAGAATTTCAATTTTTGGGAAAAATTTCCATTTTAATCCATTTTTTCAAGTAATAGAGTAAGGGTTAACTGCCAAACAAGACTCAATATGGGTTGCCCTGATTCTGTAGTTTGCAGAAACACCCCATATATGGTCCTAAACTACTGTTTGGCCAAACAGTAGGACATAGAAGCAGGGGAACGCCATATGGGTTTTGCAAGGCAGATTTTGCGGGACTGGTTTTGTTTATACCATGTCCCATTTCAAGCCCCCTGTTGCACCCCTAGAATAGAAATTCCAAAAAAGTGACTCCATCTAAGAAAGTACACCCCTCAAGGTATTCAAAACTGGGTTTACAAACTTTGTTAACCCTTTAGGTGTTCCACTAGAGTTAATGGCAGATGGAGAAACAATTTCAGAATTTCAATTTTTGGGAAAAATTTCCATTTTAATCCATTTTTCAAGTAATAGAGTAAGGGTTAACTGCCAAACAAGACTCAATATGGGTTGCCCTGATTCTGTAGTTTGCAGAAACACCCCATATGTGGTCCTAAACTACTGTTTGGCCAAACGGTAGGACATAGAAGCAGGGGAACGCCATATGGGTTTTGCAAGGCAGATTTTGCGGGACTGGTTTTGTTTATACCATGTCCCATTTCAAGCCCCCTGTTGCACCCCTAGAATAGAAATTCCAAAAAGTGACTCCATCTAAGAAAGTACACCCCTCAAGGTATTCAAAACTGGGTTTACAAACTTTGTTAACCCTTTAGGTGTTCCACTAGAGTTAGTGGCAGATGGAGAAACAATTTCAGAATTTCAATTTTTGGGAAAAATTTCCATTTTAACCCTTACTTTATTACTGGACAAAATGGGTTAACTGCCAAACAAGACTCAATATGGGTTGCCCTGATTCTGTAGTTTGCAGAAACACTACCTATGTGGTCCTAAACTACTATTTGGCTAAACGGCAGGACATAGAAGAAGGGGAACGCCATATGGTTTTTGGAAGGCAGATTTTGCGGGACTGGTTTATTTACACCATGTACCCTTTCAAGCCCCCTGCTGCACCCCTTGAGTAGAAACTCCATAAAAGTGACCCCATCTAGGAAACTACAGGATATGGTGGTTGTTGTTTTGGTACTATTTTAGGATAAATATGATTTTTGGTTGCTCTATATTACACTTTTTTGAGGAAAGATAACAAAAATTTTAATTTTAAAATTGTTTCTACATTCGCCATTAAGTTTTGTGGAACACCTAAAGGGTTAATACAGTTTGTAAAGTATTTTTGAATACCTTGAGGGGTGTAGTTTCTTATATGGGGTCCCTTTTGGAGTTTCTAGTCTAGGCTACATCAGGGGAGCTTCTAATGGGACATGGTGTAAATAAACCAATCCATCAAAATCTGCCTTCAAGAAACATATGGCGTTCCCTTCGTTCTATGCCCTGCCTTGTGGCTATATATCCATTTACGACCACATATGGGGTGTTTCTGCAAACTACAGAATCAGGGCAATACATTTTTAGTTTTGTTTGGCTGTTAACCCTTGCTTTATTACTGGAAAATGGATTGAAATGGAAATTTTGCCCAAAAAATTGTGTTTTTCCATTTTATTTTTTTGTATGCTGTTCATCCGGGGTTGGGTTAAATGTTATTTTTATAGGGCAGATTGTTACGGACGTGGAGATACCTAATATGTCTACTTTTTATAATTTGTTTAGATCTTACACTATATTATCAGTTGAGGAACACAAATTAAATAATTTTAGTATCTCAATATCCTGGGAGCTACATTTTTTTTTGGTTGGGTGACTGTGTAATATAGGGGCTCATTTTTTGCGGGATGAGATGGCGGTTTTATTGGCACTATTTGGGGTGCATATGACTTTTTGATCGCTCGCTATAACACTTTTTGATGTTAGGTGACAAAAATGGCTTTTTTTACACAGTTTTTATTTTATTTTTTAACCCTGTTCATCCGGGGGTTGGGTTAAATGTTATTTTTATAGGGCAGATTGTTACGGACGCGCGATACCTAATATGTCTACTTCATATAAAATCTAAACAAATTATACTATATTATCATTTGAGGAACAAAAAAATTATTTTAGTATCTCCATAGCCTGGGAGCTAAATTTTTATTTTTTTGGTTGGGCGACTATCTAATTTAGGGGCTCATTTTTTGCGGGATGAGATGGCGGTTTGATTGGCACTATTTGGGGGTGCATATGACTTTTTAATGGCTTTTTATTACACTTTTTGGGATCCAAGGTGAAAATAAAAATGGCTTTTTTACATAGTTTTTATTAGATTTTTTGGACGGCATTTATCGAAGGGCTAGTTTATGGGGTATATTTATAGACAAGTTTTTTACGTACGCGCCAATATATTACGTATGCCCAATATATATGGCTCTCATACTTTGGAGACACTAAGCAGGCATCCTCAAACTGCGGCCCTCCAGATGTTGTAAAAATACAATTCCCACTGTAGGTTGTCTGGGCATGCTGGGAGTTGTAGTTTTACAACATCTGAGGGCCGCAGTTTGAGGATGCCTGCACTAAAACTAATATTTTTGTGACAAAAATTTGTTCCAGTGTCTACAAAGTCTGAGAGCCATAGTTTTTATGTTCTCTAGGGGACTGTCGGAATTATAAAAATTTAGTACTCCATGGAAGTGTGATACTCCCTGAAGCAATTGATAACGCAGAGGCCCGGATGATCGGGGCAAGTGTCACATTGAGTGGTGGTGTCCTTCCGAATCCCCTCTTGTGACACACTCTGCATCTTTTTTGGGTTCGTCCCTTTTTTCCAGTATGGGGACCACACCTGGAAAATGTTGGCCAGGGACGACCCGGCGCCTCCAATTCCGAGGTACTCTGACCTGCTCTTTCCCGGTCTGAAAAGATCAGGTCCTTGAGGACTGCCTCATAGAACTGGAGGAAAGTCTCTGTGCTGCCAGCGCTCAAGATAGTACAAAAGCGTTGTACATGGCAACCTGTACCATGTAGACCGCAACCTTTTTGTACCATGCCCGGGTTTTCCGCATGGCATTATATGGTTTGAGGACTTGATCAGATAGATCAACTCCTCCCATATACCGATTGTAGTCGACGATACAATCGGGCTTGAGGACCGTTGCCGTGGTACCTCGCACAGAGACTGGGGTGGTGCCGTTACCATGGATTGTGGTCAGGATAAAGACATCCCTCTTGTCCTTATACCTGACCAACAACAGGTTGTCGCTGGTAAGGGCACGGGTCTCACCCTGGGGATAGGTACCTGGAGGAGGGAGGTAGGGAGGCCGCGCTGATTTTTCCGCACGGTCCCACAAGCGAACGTGGATCTGGCGGCAAGGGACCTGAACAAGGGAATACTGGTATAAAAGTTATCCACGTACAGGTGGTAACCCTTATCCAGCAGTGGGTGCACAAGGTCCCACACAAGTTTCCCGCTAACACCCAGAGTGGGGGACATTCTGGGGGTTGAATACGGGAATCTCGTCCCTCAGTAAACACGAAATTTGTAAGTGTACCCTGAGGTACTCTCACAAATTTTGTACATTTTCACGCCATACCTCGCTCGCTTAGTGGGAATGTATTGGCGGAAACTGAGTCTCCCTTGAACGCAACGAGAGACTCATCAACCGCGACCTCCCTTCCAGGCACGTAGGCCTGTGCAAACTTGGCCCCAAAATGATCGATGATCGGCCGTATCTTATACAGCCGGTCATAGGCAAGATCACCTTGGGGGACATGCTGCATTATCTGCATAATGCAGGCATTTCCGGATGGCCTCGAATCTGGGACGTGTCATGGCCATACTGTACAGTGGGGTCTGATAGAGGACGTCCCCACTCCAGTAATGCCTGACACTGGGTTTTTGCACTAGACCCATGTGCAGCACGAGGCCCCAAAACGTCCTCATCTCGGCTGCACTGACTGGCGTCCAGCCACCGGGTCTAGCCAAAAAGGAGCCTGGGTGCTGAGCGACAAACTGTTGGGCATACAGATTCGTCTGCTCCACCATCAGATTCACCAGTGGGTCACTGAAAAAAAAACTAAAAAAGTCTATTTCAGTGAACCCCACTGTGGGAATCTGGATTCCAGGATTGCCAACAAAATCCGGAATCGCAGGCTCATAGTCCACTGGGGGACACCAGCTAAGTTCACCGGTGGGGGGCTCAGTCACAGCACTCAGCTTCAGTCACCATCAATGATGCCAATGCTTTATTGGCAAAAACACTTCAGTATGATCCTGATTAGGGATGAGTGAATCGACTTCAGATTAAACATCCCAAGTCAATTCGCATAAAACTTCGTTCCAACACTGTACGGAGCTCCTGGTTTTTTACAGTACAAATTGATTTATGAAGTTATTACGCAAATTCTTGCAAGACTTCGCGAAGCAATAACTTTGGCTCATTGGAGCCAATACATTCTAATACTGTACGGAGCTCCTGCTCCGTACAGTGTTGGAACAAAGTTTTATGCAAATCGACTGCAGATGTTTCATCCGAAGTCAATTCGCTCATCCCTAATCCTGATTATTAAATTTAAAAAAAAACTTGTGAGAGGCTCAGGCAAAAGGTTTGATATTTCAGTCAACAAATGACTTCTTCCACAATATCAGTCTACAAAAAACATGCAAATTAGTAGAGATGAGTATATGGTCATACTTATGTTATAATGCAGCCCTAAAGTGTATAATACAAGATAGAAATTGTACATTATAGCTGAAATAAAATACGTACATAGAAAACGAATCTAAATAAGACTAGGACTAAGGAAAAATTCTCACAATACTTAGGACCAAATACGAAATTCTTGGGTACATGGCAATCCAGGGTAATGTTCAAAGGATCTTGAGACGTCCAGGTTTTGTCCTTCTACCTGCTTATACTTGTCATAACCACAAGTCACATTTGGACTGATTTAAAAAGATGCCACCTCAATCCCTTCCCACAATTCTTTTCTTCTTGTATGTATATTAATGCTTATAGTCTCCTACTCCTGACCATTAGATTATACATGTTCCGCCTAGGAGAAGATCTCATGCCATGTCCTTGGATTATGCAGTATGGACTGTGTAGGGACGGTGACAGGGAACATATTTGTGATATACTTTATTTAGGGAAAACGTTTATTTTTAGTAGAAAATTGGGGCTGAAATGTCCCTTAGCAGCACTCTCTCTAATGAGCGTTGTTATGGCCATCCGTCTTCTATTAGCATAGGAAAGACGGGCTGTGCGGGAGTTGCGGACCTCTGCCTGCCCTGCTCCCTCACAGCCTGGTGGGCACAGGAGTCTTATGTGTTAAAATTAAATCTCCATTCCCCCTATTTATTAAATATAATGCACTTGTGAAATCACTGACCAGTGTTGCCAGTGCTGTCAGTGAGCTTTCCCCTGCACTACCGGCATGTGGACTAATGAAGCAGCCGCCGGGAGCGATGCCTCTGAGCAGTAAGTGCTCACTACAAGCAGAGCAGGGGGGACATAACTGTCCCTATATACTGTATAGCAGCTTCCCCCTGCCTGCAGTGCCTGTAGTGAGTACTTACCGCTTACAGAGGCATTGTTCCCGGCGGCTGCTTCATTAGTCAGCACGCTAGTAGTGCAGGGGAAAAGCAGCTCACTAACAGCGCTGGCCATGCTGTTCAGTGAGCTTACAGAGTATACAAGTGCATTATATTTAATAAAAAGGATGTAGATTTAATTTTAACACAAGGCTCCTGTGCCCACTAGGGGAGCAGGGCAGGCAGAGGCCCGCAGCTCCCAGCACAGCCCGTCTGTCCTATGCTTAAGAGAAGACGGATGGCCCTTAGCAACGCTCATTTGATAAGGGACATTTCAGCCCCAGTTTTCTACTAAAAATAAACATTTTCCCTGATAAAGTATATTACAAAAATGTTCCCTGTCACTGTCCCTACACATTAAAAAAAAAAAACTAATAAATAATGAAACGGCAGTTACACTTTAAGCAATTTTTCTTATATAGAATCATTAGCAAGACAATTTCAAGATACTGTATCCTGTAGGATGTGTTTCCAGTACATTTTTTTTTCAAATGGATGACACAGAAGGCTCAGTCTTAGTATGGCTATGGTCTAGTTAGCCTACGGCAAACTATGACTAAACAGTTTCTTAAACAATTGACAATTTGAGGATTCTCCCACTCACTTATCTGTAGATGACTTAGAGACTGTTCCTCCCTGAGCACTTACTTGCCATTGTAAACTTGCAAAACCTACTAAAGAAGATTAATAACAACCGGTGAGTCACCATAATTAGCCTGTTGTCAATTTTCCAACTTTTAGGGTACGTCCACATGGGATGGATATGTTGAAGATTTGCTTGTGGCAAATCCGCAGTGTTACATGCTGTGACAAAAAAATCTACGGTGTAAATTCTCCCGTGGTGTAGATTTTAACGGCTATGGACACCTTTAGGGGCATTTCCTTTCTCATTATTGGATTCTACTGATTTTGGGATAAAAATATTTTTTTCAATTGGTCTTTGTTAAAAATTTTCAACAGTTTTCAATTTACATCTGTCACCTCCAGTGTACTTGATGACTCTGATGGCTTGGTCTGTAGTCCTTATATCTGAACTCCTGAGAGCTCAAAACACTCATTTAAGCTAAATTCCTATCACTCACACTCATTCCTATCACTCATAAGAACTGAGCTAAACAGTGTTTTTGAGCTGCTAGGAGTTCGGAGATAAGGACTACTGACCCAGCCATCAGAGCAGTTCCCTGACTGAGTCACAGAAAGGGAATGTTGTACATTGAAAACTGTTAAACATGTTTAAAGACCAACTGAATTTTTATTTTTTTTGCCCAAAATGAGCAGAATGTGATAATGGAAAAAAAAATGCCCCCAAAGGTGTCCATAGACTTTAAATATGTAGCAATGTATGCAGTGGCTATCCACTGAAGATGTCATCCTTTGCCATACATAGTCTGAAATCTACTGCAAATCTGCAGCTAAATTTTTATTGGGGAAACCTAAAAAAGTCCATTTATGTAGAAAAGTAGAGATAATGACTATAGATTAGGCGCTCAAAGCAGCTGTCTGATTGATTTCAGTGAGAAAAGGACCGAAAAGTCTGCAAAATCAATGAAAACCTGAAGGTAACAGAAGCTTGTCTCACCAGGAAGGCTTGTTTCACAGCAAAGCTAGGGGGGCAATCAGCTGATCACCATGGGTGATCAGTTGTTATCACTGAAGGAAGCCATGTGCAGGTACAGATTTCCCCTGCAAGCACCACTTGTCAAATAAATGGCCATCCATATACAGGTCCTTCTCAAAAAATTAGCATATTGTGATAAAGTTTATTATTTTCTGTAATGTACTGATAAACATTAGACTTTCATATATTTTAGATTCATTACACACAACTGAAGTAGTTCAAGCCTTTTATTGTTTTAATATTGATGATTTTGGCATACAGCTCATGAAAACCCCAAATTCCTATCTCAAAAAATGAGCATATCATGAAAAGGTTCTCTAAACGAGCTATTAACCTAATCATCTGAATCAACTAATTAACTCTAAACACCTGCAAAAGATTCCTGAGGCTTTTAAAAACTCCCATCCTGGTTCATTACTCAAAACCGCAATCATGGGTAAGACTGCCGACCTGACTGCTGTCCAGAAGGCCATCATTGACACCCTCAAGCAAGAGGGTAAGACACAGAAAGAAATTTCTGAACGAATAGGCTGTTCCCAGAGTGCTGTATCAAGGCACCTCAGTGGGAAGTCTGTGGGAAGGAAAAAGTGTGGCAGAAAACGCTGCACAACGAGAAGAGGTGACCGGACCCTGAGGAAGATTGTGGAGAAGGACCGATTCCAGACCTTGGGGGACCTGCGGAAGCAGTGGACTGAGTCTGGAGTAGAGACATCCAGAGCCACCGTGTACAGGCGTGTGCAGGAAATGGGCTACAGGTGCTGCATTCCCCAGGTCAAGCCACTTTTGCACCAGAAACAGCGGCAGAAGCGCCTGACCTAGGCTACAGAGAGGCAGCACTGGACTGTTGCTCAGTGGTCCAAAGTACTTTTTTCGGATGAAAGCAAATTTTGCATGTCATTCGGAAATCAAGGTGCCAGAGTCTGGAGGAAGACTGGGGAGAGGGAAATGCCAAAATGCCTGAAGTCCAGTGTCAAGTACCCACAGTCAGTGATGGTCTGGGGTGCCATGTCAGCTGCTGGTGTTGGTCCACTGTGTTTTATCAAGGGCAGGGTCAATGCAGCTAGCTAAAGAGATTTTATATTGATCAGAGTTGTTCGTGGTCTGAGTAGGTTAAGTTATGGTTGTCGTGTGACCACTGATGTATGTGATGCTTTATGAGGTTGTGTAGGTTTACATCAATGCAGCTAGCTATCAGGAGATTTTGGAACACTTCATGCTTCCATCTGTTGAAAAGCTTTATGGAGATGAAGATTTCATTTTTCAGCACGACCTGGCACCTGCTCACAGTGCCAAAACCACTGGTAAATGGTTTACTGACCATGGTATTACTGTGCTCAATTGGCCTGCCAACTCTCCTGACCTGAACCCCATAGAGAATCTGTGGGATATTGGGAAGAGAAAGTTGAGAGACACAAGACCCAATACTCTGGATGAGCTTAAGGCCGCTATCGAAGCATCCTGGGCCTCCATAACACCTCAGCAGTGCCACAGGCTGATTGCCTCCATGCCACGCCGCATTGAAGCAGTCATTTCTGCAAAAGGATTCCCGATCAAGTATTGAGTGCATAACTGAACATAATTATTTGAAGGTTGACTTTTTTTTGTATTAAAAACACTTTTCTTTTATTGGTCGGATGAAATATGCTAATTTTTTTAGATAGGAATTTTGGGTTTTCATGAGCTGTATGCCAAAATCATCAATATTAAAACAATAAAAGGCTTGAACTACTTCAGTTGTGTGTAATGAATCTAAAATATATGAAAGTCTAATGTTTATCAGTACATTACAGAAAATAATGAACTTTATCACAATGTGCGAATTTTTTTAGAAGGACCTGTAATTCAGGGATGCGTAAGAGTTGATTTTTACAGACTGACTCTTCATTCTGTGACACAGACGGTGGCAAATGGACAGGGACTTCTGTTGTGGGACAATTTAATATTTAGGGCAGTTAAAGAGCTCTTTACTTGTAGTCAGTGAATAGAAACATTATTTTAATTCTCACAGCTAAAAGTTGGATACACTTGTATGCTGCCTAGACAATCTTCTGAGAGCTTCATACATCAGCATAATGTTCTCTCCTGTCCTGTAAGTGAAATGTATCAGTTTGAAGTTTAGGCAGTTAGATTCTCATGGATACATTAGACTGAATGCACTTGTATCCGATTCTCAGTTTGTGAGTAGGACTACGTCTTTCCTAGCTTTTGGCTACTGGACATGAAAAAGGTATTTTTGCTCAGGTTAACAACTGGTTAACATCATTCCCAATAATTGTCCTGTGTAAAGGTGCCGCTGATCACCCGATAAACAGGGATTTTCGCAGAAAAACAAGAATTTTCTGCTGGTAAACAATCAATCTGCATGGGAATGCAGCTTTACCTGAGCTCAATGATCAGGCAATGGTCGGGAATTAATAATTTCCTGATGATTGTCAAAGGCATCAACCAGTCTCAAAGAACCATAAGCCTAATTTCAGAGTCCATGAAATACATTTCATTTGTCAGAGGTATTTCCCAGTCTGAAAGCCACTCCTGTGACAGGACCTCACATCATTAGGCTATATTCACGCGGCTGTATCCGTTTTGCGGTCCACAAACTGTGGAGCCCCGAACTGCAGATATTACCTGTGTGCATCCCGTATTTTGCGTGGGCCTCATTGTCAAAGTGCCTATTCTCAAATCCAGTGCTGAGCCACGCCCCCTGCACTGATCACATGACAGTGACGTCACCCCAGGTCCTTTGGCTGTTCAACAGTTCAGGTTGGTGGCAGCCGCCCCTTATGGATTCCATATGCCGCTATAGTGGAATCCATAACGGGATGCGTGACTTACCACAACCCGAACACCGGACTTTTTTTTAAAGTTCGCTCATCTCTATTGCTGACCCCTGGTCTACCACATAAAATCCCAAACACATTTAAGTTTGTGGGTGTAATGTGGAAAAGTTTAAGGGGGATGAATATGTTTTCTAGGCACTGTACGGTCATGTGAATGAGGTCCTATAATGATTTATAATATTGTGTGTTCCTCTGGACCTTGGCTGTACTAAATTGTACTGACTTTTTTTTTTCAAACATATGCGCATGCTAATGTCAGTAGTATGGAAACATCTCTAAGATAATTGCTTACAGAGGCATGACATTTCTGCCATTCAGATGAACAGTGAGTGCTTCTCTAAAATCTAATGATATACTGCCTGTCCAAAAAGAAATTGCCACCTGGATTTAACTAAGCAAATAAGTATGAGCCTCCTATTCGATAATTACTGCATGGACGATTATCTTTCAGCTGGCAACAAGTTATTTAACCCCAACTGGTGCAATGAGTTGCTTCTCATTTCTTAAACAAAAGACACATCTCGTGGTCGTGGAAAAGATGTTAGTCTGTAGAGAAGGGTCAAATCATTGGCATGCATCAAGCAGAGAAAACATCTAAGGAGATTGCAAAAACTACTAAAATTGGGTTAAGAATTGTCCAACGCATTATTAAAAACTGGAAGGATAGTGGTGACCCATCGTATTCGAGGAAGAAATGTGGCTGGATAAAAATCCTTAATGATCGTGGTCAGCGATCACTTAAACGTTTGGTGAAATCAAATCGAAGAAAAACAACAGTAGAACTCAGGGCTATTTTTAATAAAGAAAGTAAGAGCATTTCCACATGCACAATGCGAAGGTAACTCAAGGGATTGGGACTGAACAGCTGTGTAGTCATAAGAGAACCACTAATCAGTGAGGCAAACCAGAAAAAAAGGCTTCAATTTGCTAGGGAGAATAAAGATTAGACTCTCGAGCAATGAAAGACGGTAATGTGGTATGATGAGTCCAGATTTACCCTGTTCCAGAGTGATGGCCGCATCAGGGTAAGAAGAGAGGCAGATGAAGTGATGTACCCATCATGCCTAGTGCCTACTGTACAAGCCTGTGGGGGCAGTGCTGTGATCTGGGGTTGCTGCAGTTGGTCAGGTTTAGGTTCAGCAACAGTATGTGCTCCAAGAATGAGGTCCACTGACTACCTGAGCATACTGAATGACCAGGTTATTCCATCAATGGATTTTTTCTTCCCTGATGGCATGGGCATATTCCAAGATGACAATGCCAGGATTCATCGGGCTCAAATTGTGAAAGAGTGGTTCAGGGAGCATGAGACATCATTTTCACACATGGATTGGCCACCACAGAGTCCAGACCTTAACCCCATTGAGAATCTTTGGGATGTGCTGGAGAAGGATTTGCGCAGCGGTCAGACTCTACCATCATCAATGCAAGATCTTGGTGAAAAATAATGCAACACTGGATGGAAATAAATCTTGTGACATTGCAGAAGCTTATCAAAACAATGCCAAAGCGAATGCGTGCCGTAATCAAAGCTAAAGGTGGTCCAACGAAATATTAGAGTGTGTGACCTTTTTTTTTTGGTGGCGACTTTTGTTTTTTTGACAGGCAGTGTAAAATGCCAGGCAAACCTCATAGCATGAGAGGCTAACAAGAGCATTTATCATTTGTGTAGGGCTGAAAAACAACCAATTTTTCAAATGCGTGTAAAGAGTAAATTAGCCAATAGAAAAAGTAATTTATAGGGCCTATTACTAATACCAAGCAGCCATGTAATAAACTGCACATCTCTGATTGCTGCTCTCATCCAACTCGATTTTCCAGCTGAGATTCTGTTTGTGTCATTTAGTATTGTTCAGCCCTGGGCAAAGTTGAGCTTCTCATGAGGCTATTCAATTATTTCACGTATCCATGAGAGTGCAGACGCTAGACAGAGGAAAACAAACACAAGGCATGGAGGTGATGTCAGTGAGCAAAGTCCCTACTGCCGTTTTCTCAGTATACAGGGATCTGATTCTTGGTTGAAACACAATGATAAAGAATGTGTCAAAGCTAGTATGATAGATAAAAAAGTGGGTGAAATGCTTGTCTCATAATGAAGTCCTGAATGCTATTTGGTAAATGCAAGTATGTTTAGAATTATAAAGAATTTAATTTTAGTCTGCAGAATATAGAAGAAGAATGCTCTGGCCAATGTAACAATGCACTGCATTGAAGTGAACAATTTCATTGTTTAGTAAAAAGATTTAGTGAAATGAATAATGTGATCAATAGTGTTAGGACTCTATGGAGTTGGGACATTAGCTGATCATAAAGTTGATTTAAAAAAAAAAATGACTCCCTGGGCCTTGCGCAAAGTGGTAAATCATTGTCTGAATTTGGGGGATCATGCCATATACTTGTACTTTCAGCCAACCGCGCCTGAAATTTTCCAGCCTGACAGACAGATCACATTTTTTCTTTTGCTGTCAACCATTGTGAGTCAAATAGGCAAAAGTTGTCCCATCTTGGCCGACTTTTCTCTTATGTGTGTGGGCAGCTTAATATTCTCGGAAGGTGTTATTCATCTTCTGAGAGTCTTTGTACAGACCTCCTCCTCGTGGCTGGACCTGTGGAGGGAAACATGCTTATCTGGTCACCACCGCTGGACCCCAGCTCCTTCAGTCCCACAGTATCAAACCAGATCTTGCAGAGGGTGACCTAAGTGCTGCTGCAACAGCAGTTGGGGAGCAAAGAATCTGGGACTCAGCGATGGGGAGCAGGTAAGCATGATTCCCTCCACAGGTCTGCCCATGAGGGGCAGTCTGTCGAAAGACTCCCAGTACATAAACAACCACTTTAACACAAAATGGTTGTATTTTACCAAAAGCCTACTATAACAGAGGCAGCTGTTGTGCCTTTAAAAATTGTCACAGTGCCGGCTAAAAGTGCAAGATCCATATGTCCCCAGTGTCAGACATAGTGCCCTCCAAACAGCCTCAGCCAGTGCCCCAGTATCAACCACAGGGCAATCAAAAGCTATCACAAATACAGTGTCAGCTTGTGCTCGAAGAGAAAAGCAGGCCACAATATCAAACCAGTGCCAACCACGATGTGCCCCCCAAAATACAGCAGCTGTCCTATAATCATCCTATCCACATTCCTACATTCAGTAGGATGTACTATGTAGTGATCCTGAAGTCAGCACTGCAGAATATACAGTCTGCCTGCTTCATAATGAAATTATACGCAGTGCACTGTAACCATCTTTAAAGGGAACCTGTCACCAGGATTTAGTGTATAGAGCTGGGGACATGGGCTGCTAGATGGTCGCTAGCACATCCGCAGTACCCAGTCCCCTTAGCTCTATGTGCCTTCATTGCGTCAAAAAAAGGATTTTTGTGATATGTAAATTAGCCTGATATGAGTCCTGTGTCCGGAGATGAGTCAAACTTCCTGAGCGCAGCACCGCCCCGCGTCCTCGGAATCTCCTCCTTACTGGCCGACGTCACCATAGCTGGAGCGACGAAATCTCGCGATGCGCGAGCTAGCGCATGCGCAGTGTCGGCATCATGTTCCTATCCTGTGCTGGCATCAGCACAGGGAACAAACTACGCATGCGCTAGCTCGCGCATCGCGAGATTTCGGCGCTCCAGCTATGTGATGTCGGCCAGTAAGGAGGAGATTCCGAGGACGCGGGGCGGTGCTGCGCTCAGGAAGTTTGACTCATCTCCGGACACAGGACTCATATCAGGCTAATTTACATATCACAAAAATCCTTTTTTTGACGCAATGAAGGCACATAGAGCTAAGGGGACTGGGTACTGCGGATGTGCTAGCGACCATCTAGCAGCCCATGTCCCCAGCTCTATACACAAAATACTGGTGACAGGTTCCCTTTAAACTACATATGGAATGGCTACCGGATACTTTCAAATAATTCATAGACCACTTGGATATGGGCAGAATGGCAGATACATGTATATTGAGGCCAGAGAGTGTTGTTTAGAAACTTTAAGACAATTTTGCACCATCGTTGCTGTATTATTTGCGTCTCCTTTTGCAGATCCTTCTTTGAAGGCCCTGAGTATGGTACGCCCACTGGCTGGCACTGAATATGGCCTCACTTTGTATAGGGTACATTCTGGCACCCTGGAGGAACTCCCTGGCTTTTCACGGTTACAACTAGGGATGTCCCGATACCATTTTTTTAAGACCGAGTACGAGTACCGATACTTTTATTTAAGTACTCGCCGATACCAATTACCGATACCTCGTATAAACAGCGGCGCAGTTGCTGATAGCAATGAAAAAAATTAAAGCTGGAATTTGGTTGCTGTGGACAACAGCTTTTCTTTTCCTTTGTACAAGTGTTATTAAATTAATAAATGGGAATATAATAGTGTTTTCCAACCAATGTGCCACCAGGGGGATCTGTTATGGGGTTATCTGTGGATGACACTGTTATGGGGATCTGTGGATGACAATGTTATGGGGGATCTGTGGATGACACTGTTATGGGGGATCTGTGGATGACACACTGTTATGGGGGATCTGTGGATGACAATGTTATGGGGGATCTGTGGATGACACTGTTATGGGGGATCTGTGGATGACACTGTTATGGGGGATCTGTGGATGACACTGTAATGGGGGATCTGTGGATGACACTGTAATGGGGGATCTGTGGATGACACTGTAATGGGGGATCTGTGGATGACACTGTAATGGGGGATCTGTGGATGACGCTGTTATGGGGGGATCTGTGGATGACACATTGTTATGGGGATCTGTGGAGGACACACTGTTATGGGGGATCTGTGGAGGACACACTGTTATGGGGGATCTGTGGATGACACTGTTATGGGGGTCTGTGGGTGACACTGTTATGGGGGGATCTGAGGAGGACGCACTGTTATGGGGAGATCTGTGGATGACACTGTAATGGGCGATCTGTGGATGACACTGTAATGGGGGATCTATGGATGACGCTGTTATGGGGGATCTGTGGATGACACTAATGGGGGGGGAGATCTCTGGATGACACTAATGGGGGGGATCTCTGGATGACACTAATGGGGGGGCTCTCTGGATGACACTAATGGGGGGGCTCTCTGGATGACACTAATGTTACTAACTATTAATGCGCAGTCTCCCTCAGGTTAGGCGATCAGTCCCTCCATGCTCCTCCTGCCCCGCGCGCCTTCTACATTCATAAAGTGGGCGGAGCGCACAGGAGGGACGTGAGGTGCTTGGAGGAATCGGGCAGCTTGAGCTCTCGGTTCCTCCATGCGCCTCATGTCCCACCTGCCCGCTCCGCCCACTTTTATGAATGAAGAAGGCAGGCGGGGCAGGAGGAGCATGGAGGGACTGAGCGCCGAACCTGAGGGAGACTGCGCATCAATAGTTAGTAACTCCGGCCACATTAATAGAGGTTAGGTTTACTTCAATAGTGTATAGGAGCTGCCGGACCGGAACTTCCGGTATCGGCAGCGGTATCGGCGGCAAGTACTCGTGAAAATGCCGGTATCGGTACCGATACCGATACTGGTATCGGTATCGAGACATCCCTAGTTACAACAATGACTTTTAAATCATATTGTATAGAACTGAGTAAAATAATACCTAATGCTAACAGTTCCGTTACACTATGCAGAAATTAATTAAAATGGTTTCATTTGACTAAATAATGTTATTTTCTGCAATATATATAACACATGGTGTATTAAATATATAAAAAAAAAAATATTGCTATTATCATGGTACTTAAAGTTCATGTGGGTGTTACTGTGGTGCAAATGGCATAATGCAATGTTTACCTTGTATGGCCACACTAGTGATCAGACAGTTCAGTGTGATAACGAAATCCTTTGTGTAAAGGTCATAGGTTGTTGGATACTGGCAATAAAATTCACTGTTTAGTCTGGATTATCTGTAAAATGTAATACCATTTACATATGGAAAATAACTAGTATCCAGCAGTGATTTAGGGGCTGTCGTATACTCTGGATAGGACATCAGTATCTAATTGGTAGGGCTCCAACATCCTGGTCCCCTGCCAACCAGCTGTTTTAGGAGGTCGTGGCACTTATAGGAGCACTGCGGTCTTCTCAAATCTTACCCTAGGCCAGTGACATTACATTGCTCAGTCACGTGGTCTAAGCGCAGCACAGTCCCATTCAAGTGAATGGGCCTGTGCTGCGATACCAAACACAGCCGCTATACAATGCTGATGATGAGGGGGAGGGGGTGGTGGCGAGAGTCTGAGGGGTGGCCTATACACATTAGATTGTCATCATAACACGCCAACATCAGCAGGTTCAAATGACATAGATTTCATGTGTATGACCAACTTTAGCTTTGCAGAGGCAAATACAGAATTTTTTAAATGGGGGTCTCCAAGTGCATTGTTGCTCTCAAAAGAGAGATATTATACAGATTTAATTTTTTGGAGGGGGATCTATTCAGTATTGCACTTGGTGGTCTACATATTAAAACCGAATATAAAATAAAAATAAAAACTTGTTAATATTGATGTATGTGCATGATGGCCTAGGGTGGTTATGGGTTAATATCTAATAACCTTTGTAGTGTATGGTGGTTTAGTGTAACACTTTGAACAATCGCTAGTTAAAGGCTGTGTACACCTTTGGGGGCAGTTTTTTATTATTGCATTGTACTCATTTTGAGCTAAAAATAATTTTTTTATTTGGTCTTTATTGCAAATATGGAACCCCTTTTTTTTGTACAGGGCTGAGATGCTCTAATAGAGGGATCTGAATTTTCTCTCCGCTCCGTCAGCCAGCTAATATCTGCTCTCTCACATTATAAACACTTATAGCTCAGTTCTTATCTTATTGATAAGAATGTGGCCTAAATAAGTTTATATGACTTAGAGTCCCTTTAGATGGAAGACGATCTAGCAGATTGTCGGGAAGGAAGCGTTCCTTCCTGACAACCTGCTGAACGGTAGTGGAGGATATTGGTGCATTTACAGGTACCGATCTCCTCCAGCTCCTCTAGAGTATGGGGAGGAGTGATCGCTAATGGCATCGTTCTTCCCCATGCTGTCTCGTTGTTTCCCTGCAGCAGATCGTGTTTACACAGCATGATCTGCCACTGGGAAACAATGATATTTTGTGCTGCACAAAAGACACAATTACCTGATGAACGAGCGTTTCCCTCGTTCATCGGGTAATCGGCGGTGCATTTACATCGCCAGATCTTTACAGACAAGCGTTACTAGTAATGCTGGTTAGCGATGATCTGTTCAATTGTCAGCCCATGTAAACGGCCCTTTAGTAAATTAGAGATAGGGGTTATTCGATGATTGTCACAAAATGAAAGTAAAAAGTACCAGTCACACAGCTAGACAAACAGTTAACCCTTTGTGACAGAACGGCTCAATATTTTTAATAAAGACCGATTTTTAGCCCATAGCTTTTAAGTTCGTTGACAATAAGCTGATGACAAAATGTTCCCCTGCTGAGGTCCCCAGCGATCTTCTATAATTTGTGGGAAACTGGCAGTAAGTGTTTAAAATGACTGCAGCACCACCACAGCTGAAACTAAGCATTACACAGTGTTGTTGTTGCAGGTCACAATACATTCTCCAAAGTGAGAGATGCTTTTTGCAACTGTTTTCCACTCTGGCTAATAGATCAGACTCCTGAACAGAGGGCCCCCTTTACTAACTCAGAATTCACAGAGTATATGATAATGGATTTTCCAACCAACCCCTTTAAATTCTACCATATGTATCTGAAAGGTTTTTCTTTCCTTTTTAAAGCTCTTTGATATTATAGAATCTCACTAAAGGATTATTATATTTTTAGGGTGATGTAGTGGTTAATGGTGATGGTCTCGGTAAAGATTGTGAACCTCTAATTTAATTTCATTTATTGTAAAGGAACCTAAAAATGAGGTGGCAGAGCTCTGGTTTTCTGATATAGATCTACACATTTCTTGCGTCACTTCACATAGTCACAGAACAAAGTCAATTATTTCAGCCTGCAGTTGCTACTTTACAGCTCACTGTTTAGATATTTATACAGAAAGAATTGAGCTCAAGAATACATTTTTATGCATTAAGCACCCTCTAGTGGCTACAGAAAGATTTTTAGCCTTTAACTCCAACAAAACCTCCCCTAAGTGCGTCTAAGTAATGCCTTATTGCAGGGGTGGCCAACCTGTGGCTCTTGAGCCACATGTGGCTCTTTGCTTCTTCAAGTGCGACTCTTCCTGTGGAGCTGGGAAGCAGTCAGGCTGGCTCACTCTCCACCCCATGCTCAGATATTTTTTCCTGATCAGGCACCGTTGCTACTTTGCAGCTCCAGCTCACTCTCCACTACGTCCTGATGCACACAGTGTGAGAACGTAGTACATGAAGACATGCACTATGACCTGATGCTGTGCTCATCAGGTCATAGTAGAGAGCATGTCAGACCTGCAAAGTAGCAGCTGCCCGAACAGGAGACCAGTGCCTGATCAGGAGAGGGAAGAGATTTTTTTTATATTATAAAACTGAGCATCGGGGTCTGATCTAAGCATGGGAGGTTCTGATCTGAGCATGGGGGAGGGGTCCTGATCTGGGCAATGGAGGTCTGATCTGAGCAATGGGGGTCTGATCTGAGCATGGGGGAGTTTTGTGTGAGCATGGGTTGGTCAGGTCTGAGCATGGGGGGACAGATCTGAGAATGGGGGGGATCTGAGCACTGAGGGTCTGACACTGGGAGTCTGATTTGTGTTGTCTGATACGAGCATTGGGGGTCTGATTTGGAGGTCTGTTGAGGTTTGGGGATCTTATTTTAGGTCAGATGAGAATTGGGGATTCGATTTAGGAGTCTGATCTGAGGTCTGGTGAAAAATATACTTTTTCTTTTTTTTTCTCTGCTAATGAAAAATAAGAAAACATTTTTTTATCAGACCTCAGATCCGATGAAAAATCTTTTTTTTTCTCTTATTTTTCTTTGTTACAACCTAGGTGCATATTGTAGGGCGAAAAATACGGTGACTGTGTAAATGTATAGCTTGTGGCTCCTGGTAATCATCCTTTTTTTTTTGGCTCACTGTGTCTGTAAGGTTGGCCACCCCTGCCTCATTGTATTACATAAATATTATTCCAACAGAAAATAAAAGTGAAAGGCTTAGGAAATAATAAAATCTGTAAGGCCACATTCACATATGGTCAATATTGGCGTGATTGAGAACTATAATAATAATCATCTTTATTTATATAGGGCCATCATATTTCTCAGCACCTTCCAAAAGTGGAAGATTTATTAAGTTTTTAGTGTACTAAGTTTTAAATGTTATACATATATAGATATACCCCATAATGAGAAACAGAGTTTTAGAAATTTTAGCAAATTTATTAAAAAGCAAAAACTAAAATTTTGTATGGACGTAAGTATTCCGGGACTCCCATTTCTCTTTATGATCTTTGAGATGTTTCTACGCCTTGATTGGAATCCACGTGTGGTAAATTCAGTTGATTGGACGTGATTTGGAAAAGACACACGCTGTCTATATAAGGTCTCACAGCTGACAATGCATATCAGAGCAAAAACCAAGCCATAAAGAGTAAAGAATTGCCTGTAAAACCCAGACATAGGGTTGTGTGGAGGTACAGATCTGGAGAAGGGTACAAACTAAATTTCTTCTGCAATGAAAGTTCCCAAGAGCACAGTGGCCTCTATAATTTTTAAATGGAAGAAGTTTGGACCAACCAGGACTCTTCGTAGAGGTGGCCGCCCCACCAAATAATCAGATCAGAAGGGCCTTGGTAAGTGGTCACCAAGAGCCCAATGGTCTCTCTGGCTAAGTTCCAAAGATTCTGTGTGCAGAGGGGAGAAACTTCCAGAAGGTCAACCATCACTGCAGCACTTCACCAATCTGGGTTGCCAGAAAGAAGCCTCTTCTCAATAAAAGACACATGAAAGGCAGTCTGGAATTTGCAAAACAGCAGAAAGACTCTCAGACTCTCTGGTCTGATTAAACCATTGTGGCCTCAATTCTAAGTGTCATGTCTAAAGGAAACTGTGCACTGCTCATCACCTGCCCATTACCATCCGTACAGTGAAGCATGGTGGTGACAGTATCATGCTGTGGGGTCTTTTTCAGCGGAGACTAATCAGAGTTGAGGGAAAACTGAACGGAGCAAAGTACAGAGAAATTCCTAATGAAATCCTGATCCAGAATGCTCTGGTACTTAAACTGGGCTGAAGCTTCACCTTCAAATAAGACAATGAGCCGAAGCACACAACCAATACAGCAGAGGAGTGGCTTAGGGACAACTCTGAGAATGTCCTTGATTGGCCTAGCCAGAGCCCTGAGTTTGAACCCTGGAGAGGCCCAAAAATTGCTGTCCACCGACGATCCCCATCCAAGCTGATAAAACTTGAGAGGATCTGCAGAGAAGAATGGTAGAAAAACCCCAAATCCAGGTGTGCAAACCCTCTGGCATGATACCGAGAAAGACTGGAAGCTGTAACCACTGACAAAGGTGCTTCAACTAAGTACTGAGTAAAGGGTCTAAATACTTATGTCAATGCAGGTTTTCCTTTTCAAGGAAAGATTTTAAACATTCTGGGGCACATTTATTAAGACCAGCTTTTTAGACACTGGTCTTAATAAAGCCCTGCTCTGGTGGTGAATCGCTGAAGTTGTGCAGCTTCCTAGCTATCTTACATTTAGACTGTTTTCTATGCCTAAAACAGTCCCTGCCCATGCCACGCCCACTTTTTTTTTTTTAGACCTGGCATGAGCAGGAAAAAGATGCAGATTACGTCGCAAATGACCTATAGGTGTATTTCTGTTTAATAAAGGAGCCCCTCTGTTTTTTCTTTGTCATTATGTGGTATAGAGTGCAGAATGATGGGGGAAAACTTGAATTTTTAAAAATTATTTTAGCACACATTTAGCACAAGGCTACAACATATCAAAATGTCAAAAAAAGGTCTGAAGACTTTCTGCACTGTATATATATACACTCATTGACAAAAAAATACACCAAAGAGGAGTTGGAATCAAATGAAACTTTATGGGAGAGATTTATTAAACTGGTGTTTTGCTCCTTTAGAAAATCAAAAGTGGAATCTGGTTGCTATAGGCAACTAAGCCAGTTTCCCCTCATACTAGTTTTGATAAATCCCCCTATATGTGTAAATGTAATGACGATATATATAATTGATTACAATCAGGGCTGGGACAAGGAGGTCCACCACCAACAGAGGCTGAGCTGCCCAAGTGCGCCCCCCCCCCCCCGCCTCCAACTTGTGGATGACACTGCTATGGGGGATCTGTGATGGATGACACTGTTATTGGGGAATCTGTGTCATCCACAGATCCCCCCTCCCCATAACAGGGTCCGTGTAGAAATGACCCCCAATACAAGGGGTGAGGCTGGGGGGTTGTATCTGCTTTTTTGATGACAGTGCCAGCGGAGCCCGTGCAGTGACTGTATTCTACTACACCCCCCCACACACACACACACTGTATATAATCTTAACTATATAACTGTAGTGATTTACTACAGTTATATAGTTAATAAGATTATATTCAGTGAGCAGGGGGGTGTAGTAGAATACAGTCACTGCACGGGCCCTGCTGTCATTATGAAATAGCATATGTTAACCCCACCTCTTTTATTGGTGGTCATTCAGTAAATTAACCCTGTTTTGTCTGTGGATGACAAATATGTGTCATCCACAGATTCTCCCCATAACAGGGTTCATTTAGTGAATGACCACCCAAATTGTGGTGACCCAATACATGGGAGTTGCATCTGCAGAGCTTTTGTATAATGCCACCCCACACTGTAGTGTCCCCCACACAGTAATGTCCGCCACACTGCCCCCCACACAGTAATGTCCGCCACACTATGCCCCACACCCCCCTCAACCACACAGCAGTGCCCCCACATAGTAATTTGTCATGCTCTCCCCCTCTTGTCATTCTCCCCCCTCCCCTCTTGTCATAATCCCCTCTTCTTGTCATGCTCTTTCTGCCCCCTGTCATTCTCCTCTATCTTTTCATGCTCTTTATACCCCCCCATGTTGTCATGCTCTTTCTTCTCCCCCCCCATGTTGTCATGCTTTCTGCCCCCCCCATGTTGTCATGCTCTCTGCCCCCTCCATGTTGTCATGCTCTTTCTTCCCCCCCCCCCATGTTGACATGCTTTCTGCCCCCCCCATGTTGTCATGCTCTTTCTTCTCTCCCCCCCCCCCCATGTTGTCATGCTCTTTCTTCTTCCCCCACATGTTGTCATGCTTTCTGCCCCCCCCCCATTGTTGTCATGCTCCTTCTTCTCCCCCTCCTCTCCTCCTACCTCTGCTGTAGCATGGCCGAGCTCTGCATGGTCTGCGCCTCTGTGGGTACAGGAGGAGGAGCTTTTGTCTCCTGTACCGAGCCGACTTACTTGAAGTGCAAACTGTGTGCGCACTTCCTGTCAGTCCGGCCGGGTACAGGAGACTGATGCTCTCTGTACCTGCGGACCGGACAGAGCTCGGTCATGCTACAATCAGGGAATGACAGGAGAGAGCGCTGAGCGGTTCCCCTCTGTCAGTCCCTCTCCCTCTGGCCGGCCCCTGCCTGCGCCGTGAGGCTGGAGCGCCCTGAGGCTAGAGCCTCCCCAGCCTCTGTGTCGGCCCGGCCCTGATTACAATATTATAATGAAGTGATTACGTATATTAGGTAAAACTACAATTAAAAGGAGGCTGTAGCCTGTATACAAGGTAAGATATGATTGGTACATTTGCCCACAGATGTTGCTGCTGGGCCTGTAGATCCTGCACACTTGAAGGTTGCTGAATCTTGCATCCTAGCTGGTCCCATAAAGGCTTGATTGTTGATAAATCTGGCGATCGGGCAAGCCAAGGACGTGTTGCAATTTAGCAGACTCATCCCTGGGAAACCCTTGCTGTGTGGGCGAGCATTATCTTGCTGAAAAATGCCAGTTGGAAGACCTGCCATGAGCGCAACACATGGGTACAGGATGTCCTGCACATATCTCTGAGCTGTTAATGTCCCTCATATTACTACTATAGGTGACTGACTTTGATATGCGATGTTTCCCCAGATCATGACACCAGCAGTTGCAGCAGTGTATCGCTTTACAGGAAAGGCAGGATTGAAGCGCTCACCACAAGGCCTCCATACTTAAACTCAATCATTGTGGGATCCCAAACAGAACTCAGATTAATCGCTAAAAACGATACAGTTCCAGTCTGTACTAGTCCAGGTTTCTTGTTCATGACACCACGGCCAATGAAGACAATAGCAGGACACATAAGGGGGGCCGTGACAGCAAATTCCCTTCTGCTAAGCACCTGGAAATGGTCTAAAGGTCTGAACAGAGACAGTGGTGTGCAATGAAGGCGCCACCTGGGTGTGGATAGTAGACAACAAAACTGTGGGAGTTGCTCATGTTTGATAAAACAATCCTCTGTACAAGTAGTTTGTGTCATCCAGAGCCTGTTTGCCATGTGTCTGTACCCTCACATAACCACTGCTCCTAACAACTCGTAACAGACCGATCAGAACAACCTAGATAGCTGGCAGTTCTTTGAAACAACAATCCTGTTTCTCTCCAATGATGTGCCCCCTCTCAATGTCTGTCAACTTGGCAAAATATCTTTGAGTATGTGTTGTAGAGGCATGTCTAGCAGTCGATCATCTCTCACCAAGAGGTACACTACTCAAAAAAGCCTCTGAGAGCCTTTCTATAGGGTAGTGGGGGAAGCACTTTTACGCCCTCTTGTGGCAAGACCCAGTGTATGTGAGGAAATAAAAAATGTTTGGTGTGTTAGTTTGGCAGTCTCACGAAGGGCTTATTCACATGACCATATTTATGTGTCCGCATCCGTTCTGCGACTGAAACACTTTTGGGATAATTTATCACATGTTGTGGTCTCAAAAACTTGCAAATTTGTGTACCTTTTCTGAGAAAGTCGGAGGTGGCATGATCTCCTGTGGCCCAACTGATTAACTATAATTTATTATAATATAACATTAAATTTATAGCACAAATATACATCGGCTCGTAGTTCATTATACATTTTCCCAGAACTTAAGATGAAAGATGGTTAAAGATGAAATTTAGAGTGTGGAAGCTCCGTATGGTGGACATAAAATTTAGGCTAGGTTTCTTGAAAAATATTCAAAATGTTTAGACTATTAATGGCAAGTGTAAACCTAATTCCAGAATGGAGCAGTTCAATAAAGATGAAAAAACTGTTTTACAATGTTAGTGCTAGAATGATATAGGAAGTCACATTTCAAATGTTTTCTCTGCATCTAGGCTGAAGAGCATTGTGACTGGTTGAGAAAGGCTTAGCGACAACCAAGGCAGACAAAGGTGCACATACAGTATATTCTTTGTGGCCTGCTAACCTGAGGTGCAACCAGTTTGGGAATGCTGTAGGAGTGTGGGGATTATATTTAACAGGCAACGAATGCGGTTTATGATGGGAGGTGATATGCTGTAATTGGGGAATAGTGTCACGGTGCGGTTCACAGTGCCATGGTTTGCCGTGCAGGCTGGCTGCACGCCTTTTGCATACTGGCTGCAGCTGATTCCATGTGTTGCTTTTGGCTGCGCGCTGGCTGCGGTATCTAGTGTGAACCTGCCCATGTGTGTATGTTCCCCCTTTGGCTGTGTCGTCTCCCTGTGGGTATGTCAGGTTGGTTGCGCTCTTGTGTACTGGCTGCGGTGTTCTGTGCATGTTGGTTGCTAGGGGCAACGTCCTGTATCGCACCTTGGTATGCTGTGGTTTCTGGTTACCCTGGACCTGATTTGGTACCTCCCTGTTTTCTTCTGATGGGGTTAACCTCTCCTGGTCGGTTCCTGGGTGTGTCATTTCAGGTGCGCTCGTTAGGCTGCTATTTCTGCCTTTGAGGAGTGTTGGGGTTCAGTCTGTTTTGTCTTGTGGGTGTTTCACCCTTCTGCTCTGTGTAGTCTGTCTATGTTTGTCTTGCCAGGTTTTGCCCTTTGCTGCTGACCCAAGGGTTCCTACCATCTACACCTTGGTATGTTCCGCCTGGTTCTGTATTATTGTCTTCAGGCCCTGTACCCTGCCTTGTATCTGTCCTGTATTTGCATAGCCTAGCAGAGCTTATCTGCATTTAGATTTCCTAGCAGAGCTTATCTGCGTTTGGATAGCCTAGCAGAGCTGATCTGCGTCTGTTCCTGTTTCATGTTTGTCCATGTGCGCCTTTGGAAGAGGGTTCCTGTGTTCCCCGGAGGGGGAATGCCCATATGCGAATGCCCATTCTCTGTCTATGTGCAGCTCTGCCTTGGGCCGCATAGCTTCTATTGTGCTTTGGGCACAGGTACCTGCTTCTGCCTCTGTTTCGTTCTGCCTGCCTATCTGTGGACTCAATGTACTGTCAGTACCTTGTCTGGTATCTCCGTGCCGCCTGATTCTGCTGCTACTGACTTGGTTTGCGCTGTGCAGTAGCCCCTGGTAACTACCCTAATGGCCCAAGCCTATCCTCACCATCTGAGGCTCTAGTTAAGACCAGGTAGCTGCTTAGTTACGACCCTCCAGGGTATTGCTAGTCAGTGGCAGTGGCGTAGCTATAGGGGTCACAGCGGTCGCAATTGCGACCGGGCCCCTAAGTCAGGGGGGCCCACGGGGCCCCCTCCAGGAGAGACAGTCTAAAGCCCTATAACTCCTGACAAGTTATTTGAGGTCTTGAGGACCTTTTTCACTCAGCCAATCAGTGGCTGCAGCTGTGTCACATGTCAGGCCAGCGATTTCCTGCTGAGCCAATCACTGGCCTGACACATGACATAACTGTGGCCACTGATTGGCTTAGTGTGAAAGGTCCTCAAGACCTCAAACAACTTGTCGGGAGGCCAGAGAGAAGATACCAGGAGTCAACCAGTGCCACACAGAGGAGAAGAGAAGCTGCTACCGACTGGACCAGGACCAGGTGAGCAGAATGCTTTACATAATATTAATAGGGGGAGAACTGTGACATGGAGGGGGAGAAATGTGACATGGAGGGGGAGAAATGTGACATGAGGGGGAGAAATGTGACATGGAGGGGAGAAATGTGACATGAGGGGGAGAAATGTGACATGGAGGGGGAGAACTGTGACATGGAGGGGGAGAACTGTGACATGGAGGGGGAGAAATGTGACATAAGGGGAAGAACTGTGACATGGAGGGGGAGAAATATGACATGAGGGGGAAGAACTGTGACATGGAGGGGGAGAAATATGACATGAGGGGGAGAAATGTGACTTGAGGGGGAGAAATGTGACATGGAGGGGGAGGACTGTGACATGGAGGGGGATAAATGTGAGTTGTGACATGGAGGGGGAGAAATGTGACATGGAGGGGGAGAAATGTGACATGAGGGGGAGAAATGTGACATGGAGGGGGAGAAATGTGACATGAGGGGGAGAAATGTGACATATGGGGGAGAAATGTGACATGAGGGGGAGAAATGTGACATGGAGGGGGAGAAATGTGACATGAGGGGGAGAAATGTGACATATGGGGGGATGTGACATGGAGGGGGAGGACTGTGACATGGAGGGGGAGAAATTTGACATGGAGGGGGAGAAATGTGACATGGAGGGGGAGAAATGTGACATGAGGGGGAGAAATGTGACATGGAAGGGGGAGAAATGTGACATGGAAGGGGAGAAATGTGACATGGAAGGGGAGAAATGTGACATGGAAGGGGAGAAATGTGACATGGAGGGGGAGAAATGTGACATGGAGGGGGAGAAATGTGACATGGAGGGGGAGAAATGTGACATGGAGGGGAAGAAATGTGACATGGAGGGGGAGAAATGTGACATGGAGGGGGAGAAATGTGACATGGAGGGGGAGAAATGTGACATGTAGGGGAGAAATGTGACATGGAGGGGGAGAAATGTGACATGGAGAGGGGAGAAATGTGACATGGAGGGGAAGAAATGTGACATGGAGGGAGGCAGAGAAATGTGACATGGAGAGGGAGAAATGTGACATAGGGGCGGGGGAGAATGTCACATGGTGGGGAAATGTGACATTTATCCCCTCCATGTCACATTTCTCCCCTCCATGTCACATTTCTCTGCCTCCCTCCATGTCACATTTCTTCCCTCCATGTCACATTTCTCCCCTCCATGTCACATTTCTCCCCTACATGTCACATTTCTCCCCTCCATGTCACATTTCTCCCTCCATGTCACATTTCTCCCCCCTCCATGTCACATTTATATAGTGTGGTGGTAGTATATTGGGCATTCAATGAGAGGCCCCATTTACGTTCATGGGGCCACAATTTATTACTACAACTGTGTCAAGAAAGGACATTATTAACCCTTTAAGGACCCAGCCATTTTTCACCTTAAGGACCAGGCCATTTTTAGCAAATCTGACATGTCTCACTATATGTAGTAATAACTTTAAAACGCTTTTAATTATCCAGGCCATTCTGAGATTGTTTTCTCGTCAAATATTATACTTCATGACAGTGGTAAAACTTTCATTTTTATTTATAAAAAAATTACCAAATTTACCCCAAATTTGGAAAAAATAGCAAATTTTAAATTCTCTACTTTTATAATAGATAGTAATAACTTTGAAAATAGTTATTACTTTACATTCTCCATATGTCTACTTCATGTTTGGATCATATTGTGAATGCTCTTTTATTTTTTGGGGATGTTACAAGGGGCTTAGAAGTTTAGAAGCAAATCTTGAAATTTTTCAGAAAATTTCCAAAACCCACTTTTTAACCACTACAGGTCCGCCTAACGCACAGATGCGTCCGGCCGGCGGTCCTGTTGCTCTGGCTGGACGCATCCGTCATCTCGCGAGACACGAGATTTCCTCTGAACGCGCGCACTCACAGTGGCGCGCGTCTCGGCAGTTATACTGCAGCCTGCCAGCGATGATCCAATAAATCGCATCAAAGATGTATATCAGACGCTGTTTTGTTAACAGCGTCTGATATACATGCTACCTGGTCCTCTGGTGGTCCCATTTGCTGGGATCGACCACCAGAGGACCAGGTAGCTATGTAAAGTTGCACCAAGCACCACACTACACTACCCCCCCCCCCCCCGTCACTTATTAACCCTTTGTTAACCCCTTGATCACCCCATCTAGATTCCCTGATCACCTCCCTGTCATTGATCACACCCCTGTAAGGCTCCATTCAGACGTCCATATGTGTTTTGCGGATCCTCAAAATACGGACACCGGCAATGTGCTTTCCGCATTTTGCAGATCCGCACATTGCCAGAACTATATAGAAAATGCCTTTTCTTGTCCGCAATTGCGGACAAGAATAGGACATGTTCTATATTTTTGCGGAACGGAAGTGCAGACCCGGAAGTGTGGATCCGTAATTCCGGATCCGAGCCGGACAAAGTCTGTCCCCATAGAAATGAATGGGTCCGCAATTCCGTTCCACAAACAGAATTGCGGATGTGTGAATGGAGCATAAGGGTCCCTTATCACCGCCAGTTAGTTAGCTACTTGTTAGGTAGTTAGCGCCCAGCCCACCACACTGCAGTCACTAATTTTGGCAGAGATTTTTTCATCCACGATGATCAATGCGAATGAAAAAATCTGTGCCGTTCATTTTTTTTTTTTTACAGCCCAGAGGCTGAACGGAAAAAAAAAATCTCATTACGCTCAATATAAGGAGAATCGCAGAAACTCCTAATGCTGGCCATACGTGTAATGATTGCGGAGACCCTCAAATGCCAGGGCAGTACAAACACCTCACAAGTGACCCCATTTTAGAAAGAAGACACCCCAAGGTATTCCGTGAGGGGTATGGTGAGTTCATGCAAAATTTTATTTTTTGTCACAAGTTAGTGGAATATAAAACTTTGTAAAAAAAAAAAATATATATATATATATATCAATTTCCGCTAACTTGTGCCCCTCACAGAATACCTTGGGGTGTCTTCTTTCCAAAATAGGGTCACATGTGGGGTATTTATACTGCCCTGGCATTTCAGGGGTCCTAAAGCGTGAGAATCCAAATGCGTAAAAATGCCCTGTGAAATCCTAAAGGTACTTATGGGAATTTGGGCCCCTTTGCGCATCTTGGCTGCAAAAAAGTGTCACTCATGTGGTATCGCCGTACTCAGGAGAAGTAGGGCAATGAGTTTTGGGGTGTATTTTTATATATATCCATACTGTGTGTGAGAAATATCTCTGTAAATTGACAACTTTGTATACATTTTTTTTAAAAAGTTGTCAGTTTACAGAGATATTTATCTCACCCAACATGGGTATATGTAAAAATACACCCCAAAACACATTGCCCTACTTCTCCTGAGTACGGCGATACCACATGAGTGACACTTTTTTGCAGCCTGGGTGCGCAAAGGGGCCCAAATTCCAACAAGTACCTTTAGGGTACGTTCACACGACGACAATTGTCGCGCGACAAATAGGGCACAACTTCACTGCAACATTTGTCGCGCGACATTTTGTCGCACTATTGTCGCGCGACAATTTTTATAATGGGAGTCTATGGTGTTGCATTGCGACATGCTGCGACTGCGACGCGACAGTCGCAGAAAAACCCATCTTGAATGGATTTTCTCCGACTTTTGTGTCGCAGTCGCAACATGTCGCATGTCGCACTGCGACACCATAGACTCCCATTATAAAAATTGTCGCGCGACAATAGTGCGACTTTTTGTCGCGCGACAATTGTCGTCGTGTGAACGTACCCTTAGGTATGGGTTTTTCTGCGACTGTCGCGTCGCAGTCGCAGCATGTCGCATGTCGCAATGCGACACCATAGACTCCCATTATAAAAATTGTCGCGCGACAATAGTGCGACAAAATGTCGCGCGACAAATGTTGCAGTGAAGTTGTGCCCTATTTGTCGCGCGACTTTTTGTCGCGCGACAATTGTCGTCGTGTGAACGTACCCTTAGGTTTTACATGGAGGCTCACAATTTAGCCCCGCCCAAAATGCCAGAACAGTAAACACACCCCACAAATGACCCCATTTCGGAAAGTAGACACCCCAAGGTATTCACTGAGGGGCATAGTGAGTCCGTGGGAGATTTTTTTTTTTTGCCAGAAGTTAGCCAGAAAGTGTCATTTTCCGCTAACTTGTGAAAAAAAAATGAAATGATACATGAACTCACCATGCCCCTCTGCGAATACTTTGGGGTGTCTTCTTTCTAAAATGGTGTCATTTGGGAGGTATTTATACTTTCCTGACATTCTAGCACCTGAGGAAACATGACAGGTGCTCAGAAAGTCAGAGCTGCTTCAAAATGCCGAAATTCACTTTTTTGCACCATAGTTTGTAAACGCTATAACTTTTACCTAAACCAATAAATATACACTTATTGGATTTTTTTTTATCAAAGACATGTAGAACAATAAATTTTGCGAAAAATTTATATAGAAATGTATTTTTAAAAAAAAAAAATTACAACAGAAAGTGAAAAATGTCATTTTTGATTAATAGCAAAAAAAGTAAAAATGTCAGCAGCAATGAAATACCACCAAATGAAAGCTCTATTAGTGAGAAGAAAAGGAGGTAAAATTAATTTGGGTGGTAAATTGTATGACGGTGCAATAAACGGTGAAAGTAGTGTAGTGCAGAATTGTAAAAAGTGGTCTGGTCATTAAGGGTGTTTAAAGGGCTTCTGTCACCCCCCTTAACCCATTTTTCACTAGCTGACATTAGCTATTTGCTAATGTCAGCTGAGTTGAAATATATATTTTTTACCTTATCTGAAGCTGGCCATTCTGTTAAAAAGGCACTTTTATAATATTCAAATCATCTTCGCTACCAGCAAGTTGGGCGTATACTTGCTGGTAGCCGCCGCATCTAGATGAGTTATGCACGCCCCCTTCCTCGTTTGATAGACAGGGCCAGCGCTTTCTCCTCCGCACTGGCCCTGTCTGAAGATGAATCCGCGCCTGCGCCGTACCGTTCAGTAGTCGGCGCAGGCGCTCTGAGTGAGGACGCGAGCTTGCCGCTCCGTCCTCAGTGCGCCTGCGCCGATTACGTCACCGCTACACCCGGAAGGGAAACGGGTGTAGCGGTGACGTAATCGGCGCAGGCGCACTGAGGACGGAGCGGCAAAGCTCGCGTCCTTCACTCAGAGCGCCTGCGCCGACTACTGAGCGGTACGGCGCAGGCACGGGATTTCATCTTCAGACAGGGCCAGTGCGAGGAGGAGAAAGCGCTGGCCCTGTCTATCAAACGAGGAAGGGGGCGTGCATAACTCATCTAGATGCGGCGGCTACCAGCAAGTATACGCCCAACTTGCTGGTAGCGAAGATGATTTGAATATTATAAAAGTGCCTTTTTAACAGAATGGCCAGCTTCAGATAAGGTAAAAAATATATATTTCAACTCAGCTGACATTAGCAAATAGCTAATGTCAGCTAGTGAAAAATGGGTTAAGGGGGGTGACAGAAGCCCTTTAAGCTCGGGGGGCTGAGGTGGTTAAGGACCAGTTCAGGTCTGAAGTCACTTTGTGGAGCTTACATAATAGAAACCACCCAAAAGTGACCCTATGTTAGAAACTACACCCCTCAAGGTATTCAAAACTGATTTTACAAGCTATGTTAACCCTTTAGGTGTTCCACAAGAATTAATGGAAAATGGAGATGAAATTTCCGAATTTCACTTTTTTGTCAGATTTTACATTTTAATAATTTTTTTTTTAGTAACAAAGCAAGGGTTAACAGCCAAACATAACTCAATATGTATTGCCCTGATTCTGTAGTTTACAGAAACATCCCATATGTGGTCGTCAACTGCTGTACGGGAACACGGCAGGGCGCAGAAGGAAAGGAATGCCATACAGTTTTTGAAGGCAGATTTTGCTGGATTGTTTTTTTAACACCATGTCCCATTTGAAGCCCCCCTGATGCAACCCTAGAGCAGAAACTTCAAAAAAAGACCCCATTTTGGAAACTACGTGATAAGGTGGCAGTTTTGTTGCTACTATTTTAGGGTAAATATGATTTTTGGTTGCTCTGTATTACACTTTTTGTGAGGCAAGGTAACAAAAAATAGCTGGTTTGGCACGGTTTTTATTATTTTTTTATTTACAATGTTCATCTGAGAGGTTAGATCATGTAGTATTTTTTATAGAGCAGGTTGTTGCGGACGTGACAATACCAAATATGTGTATTTATTTTGGTTGTTTGTTTCAGTTTTACATAATAAAGCATTTCTAAAAAATCATGTTTTTAGTGTCTCCATATTCTGAAAGCCATAGTTTTTATATTTTTTGGGCTATTGTCTTAGTTAGGGTCTCATTTTTTGCAGAATGAGATGGCGGTTTGATTGGTATGATTTTGGGCTGCGTATGACTTTTTGATCACTTGGTATTACACTTTTTGTGTTTACACGTTTTTTTTTATGGTGTTCATCTAAGAGGTTAGTTCATGTGATATTTTTATACAGCAGGTTCTTACGAACGCGGTGATAGCTAATATGTCTACTTTCTTTTTATTTATTTACGTTTTACACAATAACATCACTTTTGAAACAAAAAAAAAATCATATTTTAGTGTCTCCATAGTCTGAGAGCCATAGTTTTTTTATTTTTTGGGCGATTGTCTAGTGTAGGGGCTCATTTTTTGCGGGACGAGGTTTCGGTTAGATTGGTACTATTTTGGGGGGCATACACCTTTTTGATTGCTTGGTGCTGTACTTTTAGTGATGTAAGGTGACAAAAAAATGGCTTTTTTTACAACGTTCTTTTTTTTATGGTGTTTGCCTGAGGGATAATGTGACAATTTTATAGAGCCAGTCAATACGGATGCGGCGATACCTAATATGTCTACAATTTTTTTTACTTTATTTTGGGAAATGGGCGTTTTTTTTGTTATTTTTTACTTGAAACTTAAAAAAAAAATTTTTTAAACTTTAATTTTTTTAACTTCTTTTTTTTACTTTATGTTTTGTCCCACAATGGGACTTCAAGATTTAGGGTCTGATCCCTGTTTCAATACAGCACAATACATTTGTATTGTGCTGTATTGAATTGTCAGTGTCTTACACTGTAAGACGCTAACAGTTGCCTAGGAGACCCAGCCCTGTTTAAGGCATCGGGGCTGCCATAGCAACTATCGGGTCCCTGTCACCGCAGCACGGGGACCCGATGGGGATGTACAAACTGCTGCAAACCTCCTGTATGCCGCGGTCAGCGCGACTGCGGCATACAGGGGGTTAATCCGCCCGCATCAGTGTTTTCACTGCTGCTGGTGGATACAGCAGGGGCCCGACTGTCAGTACCAGCCAGGTCCCTGCTGCTGATCGCGGTAGCGCGTGTGGGGCAGCGCATTAACCCTAGGACGAGAATGCTCATCCTAGTGCATTAAGTAGCCACAAGTTAGGACGAGCATTCTTGTCCTAGGTTCTGGAGGGGTTAAGGGATGGAGGAGACCATTTTTGTTTATTTTGTTTTAGAGGGGTTGTAAAGGAGCAAGAAAAGAAATGAAAGAAGTATTAGATCCCCTGCTGTCCCAGTGTGGCTGCTCCCCAACAGTGTTTGTTCACTGTGCTGCAGGAAAATTGTTTATAAAACAGAAACTCATTTTGAAACTACATCCCTCAGGGCATTTATCTAGGAGTCCAGTGAGCATTTTGATTCCTGTTTTTATATCAGATTGCTGAAGTGCTGCAGAATATGTTGGTGCTATATAGATGTTATTTTTATCATATATAATTTTAGCTAAAATATTTTCTTTTGCACATGGCATAATAGGAGGAAAAACAACCTATGATATGTTATGTAGGTTCTTACTGGAAAGGCAATACCCCATATGCTGTCATAACTAGTGCTGAGCGAGCATGCTCGGCCGAATATCTGTTCGGCTCGAGCATCGCTATGCTCGGTACATGGCGATACTCGACCGAGTACCGCATGTGCTCGAGCGCAATGCTCGAGTGTCCCCCCCGCAGGTAAGTACTGCCCTCACTGTAATGCCAGTAGCATGTTGGCTGCTGGCATTACAGTGATTGGCTGGCCGGAACGCTTCATCGGAGGTCATATAGCACCCTATGACACGTGCTTGGATCAGTCATAGTTAGGGAGAGCAGAGCGTATGAAGGGAAAGAAAGTGTAGGGAGCGATTTTCACAGTTTTTATTCAGAGAAAGCTTTTCCAAGACCCAAGTCCTTTTAAGGAGTTCTGTGTGTGTGTGTGTTTTAGAGCAGCAATCTATTTACCTCCTGCAGTCTCAGGGACAGTGCTTCGGAAGGAACAGATAGTGCAGGGAGAGACATTTGCTGTTTTTACTACCAAAAGCCGTTCAAAGACCCCAAAGTCCTTTTAAGGACTACTGTGTGTGTTTAATAGCAGCAAGATTTTTTTTTTTTTACCTATTAGTTACATATACTGTATATCATCCGCAGACCGTGTCTTTAATAATCTGGGCCACATCTAGTGTCCATAATCTGTGGTGTTCTGTAACCAATAGTGTAAAACATCTACAAACAGTGTCTGTATTACAAATTCCAATAATCTGGGCCACATCTAGTGTCAATAGTGTGTGGCTTTGTGTAAAAAAATACTGAACAACATCTGCAAACAGTGTCTGTATTACAAATTCCAATAATATGGGCCTAATATAGTGTCCATATTCTGTGGGTTTCTGTGACATATACTGTCCTGCATCCGAAAACGGTGTCTTTAGCGGACAGTAAAACAATCTGCACCACACCTAGTGACAAAACCATTAATATGAAAAAGGCAAGCACTAAGGGACGGGGAAGTGAGCGTCATGCTGATGGTGCACGCAGAGGCCGTGGCCCTGGGCGCAATGAAACTGTGCCTGCTGCCAGTGCACCGGAAAATAACAAAACATCCACCGTACCCAGCTTCATGTCCAACTTAGCTAGGCGACGCAGGACAACACTGTCCAAGTTGGACCAGTGCGAACAGTGGGTCAATTGGATTGCTGAAGATAATGCTTCCAGTCAGTTAAGCACCACCCTCTCATCCAGTCTCTGTAGCCAACATCCTGGTCAACAGAATCCTCACTCTGATCATCCTTCCTCCCACTACGGAGAGGATTGCCAAACGAGTGATCCCACACGCGGATATTCCGAGGGGATCTTTCCAGCGCCACTTTTATATTTGGCCTTCATGCCCAGCATGCTTGAAGAGGTACCTGAGATATTGTGCCCTGATTCCCAACCTCTTGAGCCTTCACAGTCTCAGGAAGATGACGGTGGTGAATGACAATCATTCGTTCACGAGGTGGATGATGATGAGACACAGTTGTCAATCATTGAGGTTGTGGTTAGGTCAAGTCAGGAGGATCAGCAGAGTGAGGAAGTGGAAGAGGAGGTGGTGGACGATGAGGTCCAACATGGGAAGGTGAAAAGCCGAGCGAGGACAGCAGTACAGAGGGGGACGGATCCTCAGCACCGCAACAGTCTGGAAGAGGCAGTGGGGTTGCAAAAGAGATAAGTCGGCCCACACCAAACAGGCCCACAACCGTTACACTGAGCACTAGTGAACACTAGCAACCTCACCACCACCAGCATGATCCGCCACATGGCATCCAAGCACTCTAATAAGTGGGCCGAACGCCTGGGTCCACAATCTGGGTCTGCGGGTCACACCACTGCCTCCTCTTCCTTTGTGTTACGCACTGCCGGCCAATCCCCTGTCGAAGGCGGAAACCCGGATGCCCCTCGCCCTGCACCTGGACCTTTGCATGAACCGTCAGCAACAACATCCACTTCCCTGTGCCAGTGCAGTGTCCAAATGTCGATAACACAGGCATTTAAACGCAAGCGCAAATACCCACCCACCCACAGGCCACAGCACTAAATGCACAAGTTTCGAAATTACTGGCCCTTGAAATATTGCAGTTTAGGCTTGTGGACACTGAGGCCTTCCGCAGCCTGATGTCGGCGGCCATCCCTCGGTACACAGTCCCCAGACGCCACTATTTTTCACATTGTGCCTTGCCTGCCTTACCAGCATATGCCCCAGAACATGACTCGTGCCCTCACCAACGCACTTACTGGGTAGGTCCACTTCACCACGGACACATGGATAAGTGCTGGTGGCCAGGGACGCTACATTTCCCTGATCGCACACTGGGTGAATGTTGTGGAGGCCGGGAGTGAGTCGTACCCTGGGATGGCACAGGTGCTACCCACGCCCAGGATTGCAGGCCCTACGTCCATCAGGGTCTCCACCAGCAGCTATGTTACTGGCTCCAACCCCCACCTCTCCTCCACTTCCACCTCTAGCAGCAGTCAGCCATCAGTTGCGAGCTGGAAGCAGTGTGGCACTGCTGTGGGTAAGCGTCAACAGGCCGTGCTGAAGCTGATCTGCCTAGGGCACAAACAGCACACCGCCGCAGAGCTTTGGCAGGGTATAAGGGACCATACCAAGCTGTTGCTCTCTCCATTCAACCTACAACCAGGCATGGTTGTGTCTGACAACGGCCGTAACTTGGTGGCGGCTTTGGAGCAACCTGACACACATTCCATGCCTAGCCCACGTCTTAACCCCTTAGTAACCACCCATACGTGTTTTTACGGCGGTCACTAAGGGGCCTTAGGCTGGGCCGCCGTAAAAACGTTTTTACGGCGGCCCAGTCTAAGCGCTGCACGGCTCCCCCGTGCAGCGGGGAGCACGGACCCGGCTCTCACATGAGAGCCGGGGCCCTGCTCTAACAGCCCGAATCGGCAGGAGTGCTGATCCGGGCTGTTTAACACTTTACATGCCGGGCGCAATGGCGCCCGCCGCATGTAAAGTGGTGACAGAGGGAGCGGACTCCCTCTGTCTCCCATCAGCACCCCGCAAATGTGATTGCGGGGTGCTGATGTGCTGGGAAGCTTACCTAGCTTCCGATCAGGGCCCCGAGCCTGTCTTCCGGCATCTCCAGCAGACTGTGCCTCTCTGGCGCAGCCTGCTGGTCAAAGTTGGAATAGCATTGCTATTAAAATGTAATGCATTATAGACATAATGCATTACATTTTAAAAGCAATCAAAATACTGTATATTATAGTCCCCTTGTGGGACTATTAAGTTGTAAAAAAAATAGAAAAAAAATACACATTTATTAAATAAAAAAAATTCCATAAAATAAAAATATATGCTTTTTTTTCCATTGAAAATACGCTTTTCAATGAAAAAAATTGCAAAAAGAAAATATCCCCCATATGTTTGGTATTGCCGCGTCCATAACGACCCGGACTACATAAATATTACGTAAATTATCCCCTATAGTGAACTCCGTAAAAAATAAATAAAAAAAAAGACAGAATTTCTAATTTATTCTTAGTTTCCACCGAAAAAAAACGTAATAACAAGCGATCAAAAAGCGGCATTTACTCCAAATTGATACCAATGAAAAATACAAGTCTTCCCTCAAAAATAAAGCCCTCAATCAACTCCATAGAATAAAAAATAAAAAAGTTATGGGTCTTGGGAAGTGGCAATGCAAAATAATTTTTTTGGTTAATAAAAGGGGTTTTATTGCAAAAAAAAGTAGTAAAACGTAAAAAAAATTATAAGTATTTAGTATCACTGTAATCGTACTGACCCAGAGAATAAAGATATTATGTTATTTCTACCGAAAAATGAATGCCGTAAAATTTATAATGTAAAAACGCAGTGGCAGTATTGCCATTTTTCCCCATCTCCCTCCCAGAAAGAGTTAATAAAAGTTAATCAGAAAGTTACATGTACCCCAAAATGGTGCCATTAAAAACTACATCTTCTCCCGTAAAAAACAAGCCCTCATAAAGCTATATAGACGAAAAAATAAAAAAGTTATAGCTCTTGGAACGAGACCATGAAAAAAGGAAGTAAAACGCTTGGTCATAAAGGCCCAAACAGGCTTGGTCACTAAGGGGTTAAACTTAGTGGTTCAGCGGTTTATCAAAACCTACCCCAATTTGCAAGAGCTACTAGTGAAGGCGTGCCGCGTGTGTGCCCATTTCTGCAAGTCGTCCACAGCTTCAACCGGTCTGTCAACGCTACAGCAGCGCTTGCGGCTTCCAGCTCACCGACTGTTGTGCGACGTGAGCACGCCCTGGAACTCTACGTTCTACATGTTGGCCAGGCTTTGTGAGCAGCAGAGGGTAGTTGTGGAATACCAGCTGCAACATGCTGGTCGCCTTTCGAGTTGATGTCAGACCTCTGTGAAGTTTTAAAAACTTTGATGAATTCACACAGATGGTTAGTGGCGATAACGCTATTATCAGCGTAACCATCCCACTGCTGTGTCTACTCAAACGATCGCTGCTCAAAATTAAAGGAGGACGCTCTGAATTTGGCAGACGAGGAAATGGGGGAGGACATTACACAGGGTGATAGCCAAACCACCCACAGTTCGTCTTCACAGCAGAAATTGGACTATGAAGAGGAGGAGGAGCTGGAGACAGTTGCCTCTGCTACAGAGGATAGTACCCATGAAACTTTATTCCATCTGTTCAATGTGGATGGGCAGGAGAGGAGGAGGATAAGGACATGGAGAGTCATCCTGATGTCGACAATGACGTCTTGCCTGTTGGTACTCTGGCACACATGGCTGACTTCGTGTTAGGCTGCCTTTCCCGCGACCCTCGTGTTATACGCATTTTAGATAACACGGATTACTGGGTGTTCACCCGTCTTGACCCCCGCTACAATGAGAAATTATCATCTCTCATTCCTGTGGTGGAGAGGATGAGTAAAATGGTGCAATACCAGAAGGTACTTGTTGAGAGATTGCTCCAAAATTTTCCATCTGACAACGTGGCCGGCAGAGTCTGTACTTCCTTAGGCAACCGAGGAAGGGAGACAAGGGGAACACACAGCAGTTTCAACAAAGGCAGGGCAACACTGTCCAAGGCATGGGACACATTCATGACACCCCACCAGCAACCTCACCCTGAAGCGCGGCCTAGTGGTACAAGGAGGGAAAAGTTTTGGAAGACAGTGAAGGAATATATAGCAGACCGTGTCAGCGTCCTAAATGATCCCTCAGTGCCTTACAATTACTGGGTGTCCAAGCTGGACACGTGGCACAAACTTGCGCTCTATGCCTTGGAGGTGCTGGCCTGCCCTGCTGCCAGGGTTTTGTCTGAGCGTATTTAGTGCTGCTGGTGGCATTATAACAGATAAGCGTATCCGCTTGTCCATTGGCAATGCTGACAGGTTGACTCAGATAAAAATGACCAGGCATGGATTGCCCCTTACTTTTCAACTGCACTACAGTAAAGCTGAGCTGATGATGAACCTAGGCAATTTCAATCTATCATTTATAATGTACGCAATCTACTGTAGTGTACTCCCATGCACCTTTTCCACCACAAAAAAGAGTATATGGTTAAATCTTGTTTTCTCCTCCTCCTCATCCAGATTGTATATATTCCCTCCACTATAATTTTTTTTATAGGGTCAGCTCAACTGCAGGCCGTCAACTCAAATTTTTTTATAGGGTCAGCTGAACAGCATGCACTCGCATATAATGTTTTACAGCGTCAGCTGTACAGCATGCACTCGCATATAATGTTTTACAGCGTCAGCTGTACAGCATGCACTCGCATATAATGTTTTAGAGCGTCAGCTGTACAGCATGCACTTGCATATAATGTTTTAGAGTGTCCGCTGAACAGTATGCACTCGCATATAATGTTTTAGAGTGTCAGCTCACCAGCACGCCCTCGCCCCTAATGTTTTAACAGGTCACCAGCAGGCCCTTGCTCCAAATGTTTTTGAGGGTCACCAGCAGGCCACCAATCATAATTTTTCAGGGGTGTGTATGATGCCCTCCTTTATGTGTAATAAAGGGTGTATTGGAGTGCCGGTTCCTTGTCATTTTTGGCAGCCCTTGCACTTTATATACAATTGAATATACAGGAAAGAATGTTTCCTGTACCAGTCTGTGCAACCGCGCTTCTGAAGATATCTTTGACTAAAAATGCTTCAACTAGTGTAAAGGATGAGCCAATTACTAACAGAAATGGACACCTAAAAATTCCTATACTTTATTAATATACTCTAAAACAAAGGGATAAATCCCAAATAGGGCTGCACGATATGGGAATTTTGTGCGACTGCGATTAAGGCCCTAAAAATTGCGATAACGATATGCGATGCGATATTTTAAGGGAATTGTGTTAGAGGTCTATCTGCTTGGATTTTCAAGGTAAAAGCATACACAGATGACTGATAATGTGAAATGTAGTTATGCTGAACTCAAGAACTGAAATGCACAGTGTTTTTCAAAATAAAATACATATTTGCATTACTGCAAAAGTACAAAATACAAAACTTGCCATTTTCTTAATAGCACTGCACAGAACAGATAAATAAAATAGATATAAGACTTTCCTCCAGCCCCTCCTCCCTCTCCGCACTGTAACTGATGTATCGCCGGCCGCGCTGTGCAGCATAGCGGCCGGAGATACAGTGTCAGTGTCACGTAGAAAGTCAACCATCGCTTTAGAAGACGCACTGCCATTCCCCCCCCCCCCACACTTTTGGGGGGAAAAAAGTGTGTCTTATAAAGCGAAAAATACAGTAATATAATTGCAGCATTTTTGGGTCAGCAAATTGCGATTGCGATATGGCGATTAATTGCGATTGCTTTCGCGATATATTGTGCAGGCCTAATCCCAAATATATCTAGACAAATCGATAAGGCCAATAAAGACGCCTATATGTGATCAACTATGGCCAAATAGACTAAGATGGATTACCTTTATAACCAATATGTAGACAATGAATTTCTTACTCCAGGGGAGTAGGAAGATTCACACAGTTAAGGGGTGGGGGAGAGGCAAAAAATGGTAAAGCTTGCTGACCAAATAAAGGTATATGCACCTCACCGGACTAAGCCCTACCTCACACCTTATTAAAGCCCCTGTGCTCACCTGTGCCCGGAGATAACCCCTGATGGTGGGGTTACTCCGTCCCCGTTCCTAACCCTACTGACCCTGGGTGTCCCTCAACAGATTGCTATACAGACTAAACAGTACCCCAACGCGTTTCCCCAATTTTTGGGTTCCTCAGGGGGCTTATATTATGCACAGTTTATAATAGCATACATAAAATACTAATACTCATAGAGAGATAAAGATACTTAAGTGATTAGACCAGCTGAACAGCCTCTGATTTCAATGGAGTAAGTGTGACCCTCTCTGGACATACAGATAAGAAGCCTAAGAATGAGTAAAAGCAAAGTGTCAACACCAGACAAATAAAATACTAGTATAAACCACAATACTTTTCAATACAGTACTTACAGATAAAGAGAGTCCCTCTAGACTGCCGCCCACTGTGAGACACTGATGCCGCTGGTGTTCTGAGAATGAATGCACTCAGCGGCTCTTATAAACACATGTCCTGGCGTCCGGAAGATCCTATGCTGCGTCATTTCTGCCCAGTGGAACGCAGTGGAACTTATATGCATTCTAACATCCAAAAAAAAGTTTAAAAAATGATGCTAACATAAAGTAGACACATGGTATATGTTAAATATTAGCTCATTTGTGGAATGAGAATCGGTTTTAATGCGTTGATTGTTATATCAGCAGACTGCGCACACCACCGCTTCATTCTCCCAGGACAGCACAGGCGACACTCTGTGCTCTTCTGCTCCAGTGGCCCAGACTCACTGGTCTTCCCTCGCTCTCTCCTGGTGGCAGGGGCGGATTGGGAACTTAAAGTTGCCCTGGAAAAAATAATGGCCCGATGTTGTAGGCAAGCCCAAATTGATAGAAGGCGGGGCAACAGAAGTAGGCAAGGCCAACATAAGCCACAAGCAGGCATGGGCAACAGAAGTAGACGGGACCAGCAATACTGTAGTGCAGCACAAAATGCAGCTCCAACAAAACCAAATACCATAGCGTAGCATAAAATACTGCCTTATTACTATACCCCTGGCTGCTGGCTGGGCGCATACATACCTGATGCTCATAGCATTAAATAAGGCTGACAGCATAAGATCAATATGTACCTGGCCAGTGGCCATAAGGAGGGCTTGGGTGGCCCTCTGGGCATTGGCCCACCGGAAAATATCCCGGTAGAGTCTATAGCCAGTCCACTACTGCCTGTTGGGCCACCTGGCTGCTCCTCTCTGCAGGCTGCAGCCTGCTTCTTGTAGACCCAGCCTCTCACCTCTGCCTGTAGGAAGCCCGCTCCCTCTGGCTCTTAAAAGACCAGTGCACATACACCCTGATTAGCACTAGCCAATGGCTGGTGAGCTTGGGGTACTTAAGGCACCTTCCCCTGTGGGAGGGTAACTAAGCAATAGGTTTCTTAGCTACCATTTCCAGGATATTGACCCTTGCTGCCTGACCTCCATATTGACTCTTCATTGCCTGCCCGCTGGTGCTCTGCACTAGTGTCTCTGACCTCCATGGTTCAGCTGTCAATGATACACAGACTACTCCAAGAGGCAGCAGCATCGTGGTTCCCCTGCAGCAAAGTCCAGATGTCTGCACAGGGGTTAAAGGGTGAAAACCAAGGGACTGCCAGAAAAAGGCTTAGGAGTAGCCCAAAGTCAAACCTGTTTGTTGACACAGAAGTTCCACACCCACTGAAATAACACTAATAAATAAAAAAAAGTCCACATTTCCAATAAATTTGCGTGTTCTTTGGTGTTTTTTAAGCACACAATGTATCAACCAAAATTATCCACTAAAAAATGTATAAGGTGTAACAAAAGCACTAGGGTAAAGGCGTTTAAAAATGTATTCTCATAAAATAGTTTAATGCAATAATATATTAACATTAGGGTTACTAAACAAACACAACTAAGTATTAAGTTCAGCCAGTATTTGAATAAGGGCCTAAAACAGTTGTCTAAGGACATCTTTAAGCTGCCTGCAGATGGCTGTAATGCGGATGCCAGACCTGGACCCCTGTGGTTCAAGTAATCTCAGTTTGGTTCAGGATCTTACGTTGTATGAATGCCACTATGTCACTATGTAACCCTGGCTTCACCAATTAAATTTCCATCAGGCAAAAATGTATAATCCTGCACATGAAGATAGCACTGTAAAGTGTGTATTGTTACGTATGGCTGCTAGGTGTGGTTATTAACTTGGCACTAGAATGCAATATTTTTCGGCATGTTCCAGGTTTAATATTGCAGGAGAATAATAATAAGCTAAGCATAAGACTCAACTGCTGTGTAAAGTTACAATATGTGCCTGAAGCAAGTTAATTATAAAGAAGCCTTCTAATTACCAAGATAAATGAGCATACGAGACTAAGAGAAATAGTCTGTGTCTGTGCTGAACTGTAATTGCAACCTAGCTGGCAAGCTTGATTAAAAGAAAGCTGCATCAAACTCTCCAGAGTTACAACATGACTTAATCCCTTTAACTCCACTGAACACTGCTGGAAATCTATTGCTATAAAGCATAAATATATTAGATTTGTTTTAATTAAAGGGGTTATCCAAGGGTTAAAAAGACCTGAGAGTGGCCATCCCACGGTGGGGTTCATATTTGCCTGGTCCATGCCTCTGGGTTCCGGCTCCATTGCTCACCAGCCGTCTCTGCAGCTCTACAATGCTCTAGCATCAACAGCCAATAACTGGACGCAGCAGTGATCTGCGATCCGTGCGGCACGTGACCGTACTTTTTATTCTATTTTTGGGAGGTAGGCTAAAAAGAAAAAAAAGCAATTCTGAAATTTATTCCTAGTTTTTTATGGCATTCACTACATGGTATAAATGACATTTTAAATATAGGCACTGGATATAACTTGTGTATTTTACCTGTGAATGCATCTGATCAGTGATTTCTCCTGCGACTGGTGTCACACTGGTGTCACACTGCGACATGCTGCAACTGCGACGACAGTCGCATAGAAATCCATGGATCCATATCCTAGCAGTACACCATAAATGTCCCTGATGACAATATCCCTTTAATAAATTTCCTCTCTGGAGTTTATTGGTTACCCATCCTGCAAGGGTTCAGCCCTGTACCCATTCAATGCACCCCTAGAATACCTATAGAAAACAGGGGTGCAGGAGAAATGGCACAATTTAGTACAGTGGGCCCTCAAGTTACAATATTAATGGGTTCCAAGACGACCACTAAGAAAGATAAAACAATTCCTTACATATAACAGTCAGGAATGCAAATAGAGCTACTTTACCAGAGAAGTGGCATTGATTGGTTGGCTGAGAGTCAGGCATTGTATGTGGAGTCTAGTTTGAACTTACAAGGGGTCAGAAAAGACCACTGTATGTTAAAAATATTGTATACATGTACGGTGCTGGAGCGATGTGTAAAGATCAGCAAGATCGAGTTTAAATGGCATTTTATGAGTCACAAAATTATCACAAACAAAATGTAAAAATATATATGAAAATAAAAAAATATATAAAAGTTTAAATCACCCCCCTTTCCATATAATTAAAAAATAAATACCTAAATAACAATAAATATAAACATCATGGGTATGACCGTGACCTAAAATAGAAAAAAAAATTCCAATACGGCGAATAGCGTAATGGAAAAAAGGGTCTAAATGGCTGATTTGCCATTTTTAATTTGCTTCTCTTACCCCCAAAAAATTGAATAAAATATGATCAAAAAGTCACCCACACACCAAAATGGTATTAATAAAAACTACAGATTGTTCTGCAAAAAATAAGCCCCTAAACAACTCAGTAGACATAAGTATAAAAAAGTTATGGGGGTCAGACATAATGTGGAATTGAAAAAAAAAAAGCAATTCCTCCACCGTTTTACGGGTTTTGTTCCCACGGCGTTTCGTTTACGGCAAAACTGACCCATGTCTTTCATTCTCTTGGTCAGTACGATTACAATGATACCCAATATGTATAGGTTCTTTATGCCACGGAGCGCCCTCACGCTGTGTGACGTCACTGCACAGCTAACAGCCGAGGACCAGGAAGCGGTGAGTACAGAGCCTTCACCGCTGGCTGGTCCTCCGCTACTAATGAGCGTTTCCATAATGGAAGCACTCATTAGTATTCACCCCATAAGACGCAGGAACTTTTTCCCCCCACTATAGGGCGAAAAATACGGTATATTAAATTTTATCCCACAATGCATTCTTCCGGTCCCTACTCAACAAAGGCCAGGTGGGTTTTATCCCATCACAATAGGCCAATGACAACATTACATACTTTCTCAGCCTAATATAGTGCTCTAATACCCAATGAACTCCCAAGCTAGTTCTGGCTCTTGATAGAGAAAGGGCTTTTGATAGCCTAACATTGGAGTATCTCTCCTCTGTTCTAAAGAAGTTTGGTATCCAAGGACCATACCTTAAACTAACTACCTACAGTTGTGTTCAAAATTATTCAACCCCCACTGAAATTGAGTGTTTTGGCCAGTTTGACATTGATTTTGATCAGTTCAGTCATCTTGTTTACAATTAAATCAAAGAGGCACTTGTAAGTCAGACAAATATAACATAACATTTATAATGAAATAACCACAAATGTCTTTTCTGTGCTCACATCATTACCAGTTTTATTCAACCCCCAAGTGACATTCAATCTTAGTACTTAGTACAACATCCTTTTCTAGTTATAACAGCTTTTAAACGTGAAGCATAGCTTGACACAAGTGTCTTGCAGCGATCTACGGGTATCTTCGCCCATTCTTCATGGGCAAAAGCCTCCAGTTCAGACATATTCTTAGGCTTGCGCGCTGCATCTGCTTTCTTTAAGTCCCACCAGAGGTTCTCAATCGGATTTAAGTCTGGTGACTGCGATGGCCATTTCAAAATGTTCCAGCCTTTAATCTGCAACCATGCTCTAGTGGACTTTGAGGTATGCTTGGGATCATTGTCCTGTTGAAAGGTCCAACGTCTCCCAAGCCTCAGGTTTGTGACGGACTGCATCACATTTTCATCCAATATCTCCTGGTACTGAAGAGACTTTATGGTACCTTGCACACGCTGAAGCTTCCCTGTACCTGTAGAAGCAAAACAGCCACAAAAAAATGTTTGACCCCCCGCCATGCTTCACAGTAGGCAAGGTATTCTTTTCTTCATATGCCTCCTCCAAACATAGCGTTGATCCATGGGCCCAAACAGTTCTAATTTTGTTTCATCAGTCCACAGAACACTATCCCAAAACTTTTGTGGTTTGTCCACATGACTTTTGGCATATTGCAGTCGACTCTTCTTATTCTTTGGAGACAGCAAGGGGGTGCGCCTGGGAGTTCTGGCATGGAGGCCTTCATTACGCAGTGTGCGCCTTATTGTCTGAGCTGAAACTTCAGTACCCGCATCTGACAAATCTTTTTTCAGTTCCTCAGCAGTCACACGGGGACTTTTCTCCACTTTGCGCTTCAGGTAGCACACAGCAGTCGAAGTCAGCATCTTCTTTCTGCCACGACCAGGTAGCGTTTCAACAGTGTCCTTTGCCTTGAATTTGCGAATGATGCTTCCTATGGTGTCTCTTGGTATGTTTAACATCTTTGCAATCTTCTTATAGCCATTGCCCTTTCTGTGAAGAGAAATCAGCTCTTCTCTTGTCTTCCTGGACCATTCTCTTGACTTCACCATGTCTGTAAACACACCAGTAAATGTCTAGAAGGAGCTGAGTATCACAGTCATTTTACATCTGCCTAATTGGTGCTTATTATGCTTGATTGCTGCTCCTTGACATCCACAGGTGTTTTCAATACCTGATCGAAGACACTTGAATGAACCTCTGTTCTTAAGAGTGGTAGTCTTTAAGGGGTTGAATAATTGTGTCAATGAAGAAATCACAAAAAGAAATTTTAATACTGTATTACAAAAACAATTGATGTCATGTTAGTTGCATTTGGTTCTTTAAAAAGTCCTTGTAAGATTTCATTCTGAACACAATTACAAATGTACACTAAATTCCCTAAAACCCTGTACAGCATTGGGGGTTGAATAATTATGAACACAACTGTACCATTAACATTCCTTGAAGACCTAGACTGGGGTGTCCTCTCTCCCCAGTGACCCTTAGAGTCCAACCCCAACAGTGTAGGGACAGGCCAATATAAAATAAGTCTATTTGCAGATGATGTTCTACTGATCACAAGGAAACCATTCTCTTGTCTCTCTAATCTGATCTCTCTCCTTGACAAATTTGCTCTGGGTTTCGGCTTCAAAATTAGTTATGATAAAGCGGCTTTCTCTGGTAATGTCGCCTTTTATACCTAATTATACCTAAAAACTTGTTCAGTTGTACTTTGGTTTTCAAGATTGCCCAGATAATATTTCTTGTCTGGGAGTTAAATGACTAAACACTCTACATAGCCACAGTTACCTTCCTCTCATTAGATACTGCCATATCAACTGGAAATAAAATGATGGAATTACGGCGCTCTTGTATAATCAATCCGTTCTTTTATTTCACCAAAAGCGTAGCAACGTTTTAACCATAAGGTCTTTATCAAGCTCATACACTCATTCCTCAAGTGTCTATAAATACCCCGGGTTCCCCTCTGATTGGTTACACTGTGCATCACATAATAACTCATAATACATGCTCTTTTCCAGTGTCTACAAACATACACATTTACCTTACACACATATGATTCTTTCTGCAGTTGTTTTCACCAGACTCCATCAAAATTCAGGCTTAAAATGACTAAATAATCGCTTTTGGCTTTTGACAATCTGAACCGCGCATGCGCCAGTTTCATACGTCATCGGCGCTCCTCCAGTCATAAATGCAGATGCATCCTTAATCTGTAACTTCCGCATTGGTCACGTGTGCGTTCCACTGACATCATTAGTCTCCGCCGTCCCCTGACATTACATAGTAAGGCGGAGCCACCACGTCACCTGATCATCCACATGATCGGAACTAATAAACATTGGCACATAGGATGCACTTCATCTATGAATGGAATCTAGCGGTTCCTGTGGCCAACAAATGTCAAGGTGGGGGGCACGGACAGCTGAATGCATTATTACAAAACATAGTATATATCTCTATCATTTATCATAGGAGGATCGCAAAGCGGAGACACAATCATTCACTCCAGTGTCCGACCCATGTGCAGAGTCAATGAGTGCACGCTTCATTTCACCAGCCCTGCGTCTATCCCAGTCAATTCCTTCACGGAGTACGACGCAATGTGGCTTCTTATCTGTATACTTTAGTGCTTCATGTCGCCCCAGTCCTCCCATACTTCCATATGGGTGACTAAAGGTCACACAGAGCACCACTTACGTGCCATAAGACTCCTCCGGGTCCACATTTAGCTTATTACACAACCCACCTTGCACCCCGCCTTTTATATCCTTCAGTGCCCCTGTGACCCCTCTATGTGGGGGAGACCACACAACCCTGTAAGAATAGGATCAATCAGCACAGGTATACAATTCGGAAATTGATGATGAAGACAGAAACAGACAATAGGGAGGAGACAGAATTACCTGTCCCGGAACACTTTGTGAGGCATCGACATAATGTTTCACAAATGAGGTTCTGGATTATTGATGGAGTTCCACCATTAAGGAGAGGAGGTGACAGGGAAAAAATGTTAAAAAAAAAGGAGTTGAAATGGATATTTGAACTCAATACGTTGGAGCCAAAAGGGCTAAATAGAGAATACAAGGTAGGCGCCTAGTACTGATCTGAGGTTGCCCTTGGGATGTGTTGTGATAAAGAACACTCTAAGTACGGTTACCCGGCTATAGCCGTGTTGATTTTAATATCTTCTCTTTTTGTTTATCTTAGGATGAATTCTGGAGTGATGTCTCAAACTCCCTAGAATGTAACCGCAAATCGAAGTACATAACAACCTGTACTAATGAATGGTACTGACGGGCGACAAGGCTTGGAGGTAGGGACACGGACAGCTGGTGTATATAGAATATATAACCAATGTTGGTTTATGTTAGAATTAGGGGGAGCGCAAGGTGGGTTGTGTAATAAGCTGAATGTGGACCCGGAGGAGTCTTATGGCACGTAAGTGGTGCTCTGTGTTAGTCACCCATATGGAAGTATGGGAGGACTGGGGCGACATGAAGCACTAAAGTATACAGATAAGAAGCCACATTGCGTCGTACTCCGTGAAGGAATTGACTGGGATAGACGCAGGGCTGGTGAAATGAAGCGTGCTCTCATTGACTCTGCACATGGGTCGGACACTGGAGTGAATGATTGTGTCTCCACTTTGCGATCCTCCTATGATAAATGATAGAGATATATACTATGTTTTGTAATAATGCATTCAGCTGTCCGTGCCCCCCTCCTTGACATTTGTTGGCCACAGGAACCGGTAGATTCCATTCATAGATGAAGTGCATCCTATGTGCCAATGTTTATTAGTTCCGATCATGTGGATGATCAGGTGACGTGGTGGCTCCGCCTTACTATGTAATGTCAGGGGACGGCGGAGACTAATGATGTCAGTGGAACGCACACGTGACCAATGCGGAAGTTACAGATTAAGGATGCATCTGCATTTATGACTGGAGGAGCGCCGATGACGTATAAAAACTGGCACATACGCGGTTCAGATTGTCGAACGCCAAAAGCGATTATTTAGTTATTTTAAGCCTGAATTTTGATGGAGTTTGGTGAAAACAACTGCAGAAAGAATCATATGTGTGTAAGGTAAATGTGTATGTTTGCAGACACTGGAAAAGAGCATGTATTATGAGTTATTATGTGATGCACAGTGTAACCAATCAGAGGGGAACCCGGGGTATTTATAGACACTTGAGGAATGAGTGTATGAGCTTGATAAAGACCTTATGGTTGAAACGTTGCTAGGCTTTTGGTGGAATAAAAGAACGGATTGATTATACAAGAGCGCCATAATTCCATCATTTTTTATTTTTTTTTTAAAGTATTTATTTATGCAGTTTTAAGGTCATAACAAAACATTAGACAAGACCAAACCACAATACATACAGGCTCATCTCAGTACATTAGAAGAATTACAGTATAAAAGTCCAATAAACAGGAAGCACTTTTCAGCTAGTACAAAACATACTGTAGCATATTCCAATAATCAAGCGATATCCTCCACATACATGTATGACTGAGAGAACACACTCACACACGCATTCACTCACTCTGCAGTCCCAAGATCACCCCCCTTTCCAATCCAGGAGTCTCAAGTGGTCGCCTGTGCCTGAATCCAAAGCCCCCAAATAAGATCAAATCGACCCGGAACCCCTCTGGCTGCGTACGTCAATTTGTAAAACTGGAGGTCTGCATTAATCAGTTGCACCCAGGAGTCCAAGGAAGGAGCCTTGGGAGGCTTCCAGTGTAAAAGGATAGTTTTCCGCCCATAAAACATGAGCAGGCGCAAAAGCATCCTTCCATATTTAGATGGATCCGCATCACGCACCAATCCCAGCAAACACACTGATGGAGACAGAATCCCTGGGAGACCTAGCTTGGACACAATAAAATCACATATTCTCTGCCAGAAGTATTGTACAATTGGGCATTCCCAGACCATATGGAAAAAGTGCCCCTCCCCCGCATCTGGTACAGAAGGGGTCCGGAAGTTGACACATACGGTACAACCGAACCGGGTAAGATACACCCTATGCATCCACTTCAACTGAATTACCTGGTCCCTCGCACTTATCACAGATGATTTCCACGCCACCGACAGTTCCTCCAAGTGCGCCGCTCCAGCTCCGGAATATCAGCCCTCCAACGCTCAAACGAGCGAGAGAGTGGCGATTCCTGCAATTTCAGTATTTCTAAGTAGAACGAGGAAATGGGCTTAAACAATTGCACCCTTCTAGCCACAGATTCCAGCGGGCCGCACTGTAGAGTAAGAGTCAGAGATTGAAATTGAATAGCGCACGCATGTCTCAACTGGAGATATCTATAGAAACACGCATTCGGCAGGTTGAACTGTCGCCTTAAAGCCGTAAAATCACTAAAAACCCCATTAACATACAGCTGGGTGAGATACTTAAGACCTGCTTTGGGCCAAAACTCGAAGTCCGACAGATGAAATAACTCCTTCAAACGGTTATTCTTCCACAAAGGCATATACGGAGACCAAACCTCTCCCTCATCCTTCTCCCAGTGCGTCACCACCCACCGTTTCCATACTGACACCACCACCGCCATAGCCTTAGTATAGTATAAGACCAAGTCGCCTCCCCTATACACCAGATTGGCCAAAGACTCGAAGGATCCCGCCAAGGCAGCCTCCAGTACCACAGCTGGGTTATTCGCATCTGCTCGTATCCACCATGCAGCATACACCAACTGCGCAGCAGCATAGTATACCCGAAATCTGGGAGTCTCAGGCCACCCCGCGTGTACAGGGCCTTCAACGTCTGCCTCGCCAGTCTAGGAGGTCGGCCACCCCACAGAAAGGGAGATATCAATCTGTCCAAATGGTCAAAGTGAGATTGCGGCAATGCAACCGGGCCGCCCTATAGAGATACAAAAGCTTGGGTAACACCGACATCTTTACCAAGTTCACCCTGCCCATCAAAGTGAGCGGGAGACTAGTCCACACATCCAACTTCCGAGAAACCTGCTGGACCGCCGGCACAATATTCAGTTGATAGAATCGGTTGGTATCCCTATGGATTCTCACACCCAAGTAGACAAATTGTTCCACCACCCTCAGACTAGACAGCGGAGAAATCCCCTCCCAGCTTCATCATCTACCAGACACAGGCTAGACTTACTCCAGTTCACTCTGAGACCGGAGAACTTTCCAAACCCATCAATAATCTCCAACAGGGCTTCCAAAGAGGGGCCCGCATCCGCCAGATACACTAATAGATCATCCGCATATAATGACAACTTTTCTTCTATCCCCGCAATTGTCCACCCTCTATTAGCTGAGAGGCATTCACTAGTCTCGTCAAGGGCTCCATGACTAGGGCAAACAACATTGGAGACAAAGGGCACCCTTGTCTGGTCCCCTATGAAGGACAAAAGGTTCCGATAAATAACCATTCACACGTACTCGTGCCCTCGGGGCCTGATATAGCAACTTAACCCATTTAACAAAGGAGGACGGAAACCCCAGATGGTCCAGCGTCTGCCATATAAAATGCCATTCAACCGAGTCAAATGCTTTCTCATTATCCAGAGAAGCAATAGCCCGAGACCCTGCATTGTCATGAGTAACCTGCAGATTAGTAAAGAGTCTCCGAAGGTTTATATCCGTAGTCTTCCCAGGCATGAACCCCGACTGGTCCGGGTCAATTACAGACAAAATAACCTCCCTCAATCTTCTCGCCAGAAGCTTTGCTAATACCTTCGCATCCACATTAAGCAAGGAGATCGGCCTGTACGAGCTGCAGCACTCCGGTGGACGCCCGGTTTATGTATAACCACAATCGTGGCCTCCATCATAGAATCAGGCAATTTATTGCATTCAAAAGCATGGGTGAAAAGTTTGTACAACCTCTCACTTTGTTGCTCAAGATTCATCTTGTACCATTCCACCGGAAGCCCATCCGGCCCAGGCGATCTGCCCACTGCCATACTCTCAATCGCTGCCCGGACTTCCAACACCCCCAGAGGCATATCCAAATAAGCCCTGTCCGTCGGCGAAAGAGGAGTAACCGTAATTGTCCTCAAGTAGTCCCTAATATCCACCTCACCAAAGACCGACTTACTGTCGTACAAATCTGTATAGTATCTAGCAAACTGTGAACAAACATCCTCTGGACGAGAAAAGGACTCCCCCACCGTCAACAATACAAGTCACTACCGTCTGCGGGGTCTCGGTTTTTGCCAGAAAAGCTAAAGTCCTCCCATTCTTGTCCCCCTCAGCGAATACTACCTGCCTCTGACACAGCAATCTCTTTTGAGTAAACTCGACTAAGTGGAGACGGAGATTACGCTGCGCCTCCTCCCATCTAGTGCGATTATCAATCGTAGGATCCTGAGAGAAAGCCATTTCAGCAGACGTCACCTCGTTCTCTAGCTTATTCCTAGTAACAACCAACTCCTTTCTATGTGTCGCAATCGCCTGCACAATGACCCCCTTTGAACAGCCTTAAAGGCATCCCATTCAGTCAGCGGGTCAGAAGACCCACCATTAGTCTCCCAATACTCCTTTGCCCCTTCTGTAGCGGCCCAAGACACCGGAAGTACCTCCAACCAGCGTGGATTAAGGCGCCAAAGTTTAAAGGGAAGTCCAACCGGAATTCTCAGGGACACCAGCAGAGGGGCATGGTCAGATATACCCCTGGGAAGATATTCCACCTTAGACAGCCACGGCAACAAATCTCTGTCAGCAAATACCAAGTCAATCCTAGACAATGACTCGTAAGATGCTGAGTGGCACGAATATTGGCGAACCCCGGGATGTAAGTGCCTCCAGACCTCAGAGAGAGCGTTTCCTTCCGCCCACTGAGCCAACGCATTACTATGCGAAGCAGGGGGTGCAGTCTATCCATCCAGGGATCCAGAACTGAGTTGAAATCGCCCATAATGAGCAAGGGAGCAACAGGAAAAGTCGCAATCTTGCTCATCAGGTCATCCAAAAACGCCTCTGAAACGGAGGAGGGACATATACCCCAGCCACAATATAATCCCTACCTCTGATAGACGCATGTACAATGACATACCGCCCCAACAGGTCAGTCTGGACCGTATGTAACTGAAAAGGGACAGACCTGGCCACCAATACCGACACACCCCTTGCCCGGTTACTATATACCGCATGGTATGACCAGCCAATCCACGGTTTCTTCAACGCCAAAGTTTTCTGTCCCATCAGGTGCGTCTCCTGTAACAACAATACATCTGGAGAAAATTTCCTCAGAAAGTTAAAAACAAGAGAGCGTTTGACTTTATCATTGAGCCCTCGCACATTCCAGGAAATAAAAGTACAGTTAGCCATCACGTAACAAAACCTACCTCAGGCGGCGGAGGGCGACCAGGACCACAGGGCCAGACATACTCACATGCACACCACAGGACAAAACATACACACATAAACACTGAAAAAGCAGGTACAAATAAGGAACCCACTAACTGGCAATGAACCCCTTTGAACAGCAATCCCCTCCCTGCCCAGACCACCCAACCTATCTGAGCCCAGATCCCCAACTGACTAACAGTAGCAATCCCGTTGCTAAATCAGGAACGTGGAACAGTCCCGAAACGCACAACAAGTGCAACTGAGCCGAAGAAACAGGTAGGGGACTAAGCACCCCAGCTCCGGCAGTCATAGACAGAAGAATAAAACGGCATCCGTGAAGTCACTGAAAGCTGGACCCCACTACCAATAGGCCGCCATCACCCCAGACCGTCCAGCCACTCCGAGGCCTCCTCCGCCGTCGTGAAGAATCGGACGGTTTCACCATCCTGAACACGCAGCTCGCCGGATATAACATGGCGTAACGGATCCCTTTGCCTCTCAGACGGGCCCTCACCGCTGTAAATTGTCTTCTCAGCCGCTGAACCTCAGAGGAGAAATCCGGGTAAAAGGACAATCTGGAGCTCTCAAATCGAATCTCCTGCACTCTCCGAGCTGCCGCCAAAATTGTATCACGGTCCCGATAATTCAGGAGTTTCAGGATGAAAGGACGCGGAGGCGCCCCTGGAGGCGGAGATCTAGCAGGAATCCTGTGGGCACGTTCCACCACAAAGGTAGAGGAGAGTTGAATAGGGTCAAGACACTTCTGGATGAGTTGCTCAGCAAAAAGTTCCGGTGATGTCCCTTCAGCTCTTTCAGGAATTCCCATAATACGAATATTATTCCTTCTATTGCGGTTTTCCGCATCATCCACTTTCGCCATCAGCGATTTGACCTGCTGCTGCAAGGTACGCACCATATTACCACCAGAGTGGGCCACATCCTCCACCTCACCTAGCCGCCTTTCTACTTCGGTGGTCCTTTCACGGATCTTATCAATGTCGTGTCTAAGACAGGTGATATCAGACTGCAAGTGATCAATTTTAATCGTGAGGGTGGACTGACATTTTGTAATGGCCGCCATTATTTTACTCAAATCGACCTGGTCTCCTTCAGGGTTGTCTCCAACCCCCTTTTCCTCCGTTTGACTCATTGCGTCAGCAAACAATTTAACCAGTTGCGGGCCACCAGCACCCCCGGTTTTCCGGCCCATGAAGAGAAATAATTATAGGACCGATAGGACCCTGATGCAGGCTATCCAGGCAAAGCGGGAAAACGGACAGAGTCCAGAAGCAGATAATCCAGGCACCCCCCCCGCGCTGGGCTAAAGGAGGGCCACCCTAAATAATGTGAAGTGGAATATGGCACAGGGGCCCACAACAGTACCTTGCCAGAGGAATGCTGGACTTGCCTCCCTCCAATCCTCCTGAGAAGATTCCAGGCCCAGTCCCTCCTCAAATCACAGAAGGGGATCCGGAGCAGCAGCAGCAGGAGCCCAGAGAGGAAACAGTGCCGGGGAGCTGCACACCCGACACTGACACACCGGTCACCGGAGCAGAGAGGGCCGGCCGCGCAGGCAAACGCAGGAAGACTCCGGCCGAGGACGCAGCAGGGACCCCGGTCAGGTAAGTAGGCAGCCGCTCCACCGGCTTTCTTCACAGGGCCGCACCGCTCCCAAGATGGCGCCCGCTCACCGCCGCGGCCGAACACCTAGGCCGCACCGCCAGCCGCAGGAGAAGATGAGGACGCAGGGGGCGCAGACCGGCACCGGAGAAGTCCGACCACCGGAGGAACCCACCGCTCGCCAGCAAACTGCAAGATGGCCAAGGATGCCCAGGATAACGCCAGGATAAAGCCGGAGCCAAAGGGAACCACGTCCTCACTCCATGAAGGTTAGGCCACGCCCCATAATTCCATCATTTTACTTCGTATTGACTGAGGACCCAAGGGCCGGGACCTGACATTACAGGCACCACCACAGAATACTTAATTTGTGAAGACACAGTGAGTAGTGCTGCCCATATTACTTGTTTGCCAAATCAACTGGGTTAAAATGATTGGATTTCCTAAAATACTCTGTTTCGTTGTCTCCCTATCCCTCTGCAATCTCTTGATTATAAAGTCTCTGCAGAAAACAACAGTATCTTTCAATTCATGTTGATCCATAAATGGACTCGTATCAGCGAAAAATCAATGTACTACCCAGGGATGAGCAGCGTCCCACATATGTGTGTAAAACGGACACTTTAAATCTTTGTCTATTCATGTATTTATCTGAATGTATGTTATTTTCTATTTATCAGGCTGGCAATGTCATTTCACCCATTCGCCCCTAGGTGGTGCTAGCGCCACTCATTTATATAGCTTGTGGTGTGTCTAGCTCAGTGGTGTTGTAGTAGTAGAAGAGAGGAGAGTGGATGGAGGAGAGAAACAGGCCCAAACCAATATGTTGCTGCTTTCCTTTCCTCTGGGCCCTGATCAAGCCTGGAGAAGACAAATACAGCAACTAAACACCAGACAGTGAATCTATGTATAAATATGCAGTAAGCCTTGTGAGGATTAGGGCTGAACCCAGCCTATGGACTTCACCAGCATCAGTGCCTGAGAGCAACTCTAGAAGTGCCGGGACATGTATGGATAATTAGTGCGCAGAATTGTCCTTTATCCACTACACAAGCCTTCTGGGACATAGTGGAAACCTAGACCTTTTAGGAGAGCATCCTGCAAATAATGAAGCAGAAGACTGATGCCTGCCATGAGGGAGATCGCCCTTATAGAATAGCTCAAAGTCAGTATAAACCAGCATATTTAGTACCAGAGTGATATAGTTTGGACTTAGAATAATTAGATAAGTCTTGCCTGTAAAGTGTCACCCTTAAAGTCAACTCCGCAACTGACAATTGCCTAAACCTGATAAAAGGAATACGATTGAACCTATTTCTGAGTCATCACTTATGCCATACCAATGAACTGTGTCTGTATTGATTGCCTGGAGACAAGTGATTTAGTAAATGTTCAACTGTTTGATAACAACTGACTCCTCATCATTTCTACTACTACACTCATCATTGGCACCTAATGGTGCTGGCGTCACAAACACAGGGGCCCAGCCACCAAAGCACACTAAACACCAAATACCATCCAGGGCGCCTCAACCAACATCTGGCTGGTGTTCCCTGCAACTGAGAGTGCCCTGAAGGATTTAGTGCTGTCTTTCCATCCACTGTGCGCCAGCCCCAAGGGACGACTTAACCGTGAGTACTACTATCCTCGGCACCTCATCACTAGTAAGCTCACACACATCATCCCCTAGGGCAGTGATGGGCAACGTGCGGCTCTCCAGCTGTTGCAGAACTACAACTCCCAGCATGCAAAGCCTGTCTATAGCTATCAGCCTACTGCAGGGCATGGTGGGAGTTGTAGTTTAGCAACAGCTGGAGAGCCGCACGTTGCCCATCACTGCCCTAGGGTGTCCGGTTGTCGCAGACATACATAGGTCTCATAGGGTCCCATACAAAACTTAGTATGGCTCCCCTGCCCACCCAGTTTCCGAGTATGCATATGCCAATCACTCTCAGGCAATACAGAATGCAAAGTGCATCAGATTTCAATTGAATTTAAATTTTTTATTAAGTGGAAGACATTTTAATTTAATTTTAATTTAAAAAATTAACTTAAAAAAAATAATTATTACCACCACCATATTTCTCAATGTATTCATGCCACACAACTGACTTAAATACATTGATAAATCTGCTGCTTCCCTTCTGTTACAAAACTGGCTTCCTGCAGCCACCACAAGGGGGAGCTCAGTGCATAGGAATTTATTGAGTTACTGTAGTCATCTGTTTCCACTGAGCTTCCCCTAGTGATGGCCACATGAAAATACAGTGTTTTTATATCAGGAAGAGAAAGAAGTTCAGCACTGGGTCCTGCAGCAGTTATCTGGTCTGCTTCCATTGAAGGTATGCCTCTGGTACTACCACAAAAGATTAGGATGACATCCATGTTTTTACATCAGGAAGAGAAAGAAGTTTAGCACTGGGTCCTGCAGCAGTTGTCTGGTCTGCTTCCGCCTCTGGTACCACAAAAGATTAGGATGACATCAGTCATCTATTTAAATATTACAAAGCCACTCAACAGACCCAATTGGTAGTTCTAGATTTCAACTCGATGGCCCTCCGCTCTAGTATAATATTGAGTCTGCTCTACTGAAACCACTCACACTGCAAAGCGCCTTCTGGACACCCCTATTATACATCATTTCATAGTCCTATGGAGATATGTGAGAAAACAATACCAAATCATTAGTAACCCCTCCCCTTTGACCACAATAAATCTTATTTAGACCTTTTCCACAAAGCTGGTCATGCATATTCAACAGCTGTCAGCTAAATGATTGTTCAGCTGACAGCTATCTCTCTCAACTTCCCCATATGCATACATGTTCCTGACGAGAACAATACATTAAGGTGTATGGGACTTTAAGCCTTCAAACTAAGCACTTTAATTAGTGGATAAACAGACATCTTAAATCATTTAAGGATTTCATTAAGCATTTCACTCTAAGCTCATGTATTCACAACAATGATTAGGAAAATATGAATCTCCTCAAGTGGAATATTTTAAAGCATACCTTACCTTTCGACAAACACGCATGCATTAATAGTACAGGGTGGGCCATTTATATGGATACACCTTAACCACTACAGGACCGCCTAACGCACGGATGCGTACGGCGGGCGGTCCTGTAGTTCTGGGTTGGCGCATCATCTCGTGAGGCGCGCGTTCACAGTGCCGCGCGTCTCAGGAGTTGTACTACCGCCTGCCAGTGATGATCAATCACTGGCAGGCTGTAGATGCGAAATAAATCGCATCAAACAGGTATATCAGACGCTGTTTTGTTAACAGCGTCTGATATACCTGCTACCTGTTCCTCTGGTGGTCCCATTTGCTGGGATCGAACACCAGAGGACCAGGTAGCTATGTAAAGTTGCACCAAACACTAAACTAACCCGCCCCCCTCACGTATTAACCCCTTGATCACCCAATCTAGAGTCCCTGATCACCCCCCTGTCACTGATCACCCGTTTGTTATTGATCACACCCCTTGTAAGATGTCCATATGTGTTTTGCGGATTCGTGGATCCACGGATCCGCGGATCTGATCCACGGATCCGCAGATCCTCAAAACACGGACACCGGCAATGTGCTTTCCGCATTTTGCAGATCCGCACATTGCCAGAACTATATAGAAAATGCTTTTTCTTGTCCGCAATTGCGGACAAGAATAGGACATGTTCTATATTTTTGCGGAACGGAAGTGCAGACCCAGAAGCGCGGATCCGTAATTCCGGATCTGAGCGGGACAAAGTCTGTCCCCATAGAAATGAATGGGTCCGCAATTCCGTTCTGCAAACAAAATTGCGGACATGTGAATGGGGCATAAGGGTCCCTTATCACCACCAGTTAGTTAGCTACTTGTTAGGTAGTTAGCGCCCAGCCCGCAAGTCACTGATTTTGGCAGAGATTTTTTCATCCACATTGATCGATGCGAATGAAAAAATCTGTGCTTTTCATTTTTATTTTTTTTCAGCCCAGAGACTGAACGGAAAAAAAAAAATGAATTACCCGTATGCTCAATATAAGGAGAATCACAGAAACTCCTAATGCTGGCCATACGTGTAATGATTGCGGAGACCCTCAAATGCCAGGGCAGTACAAACACCTCACATGTGACCCAATTTTAGAAAGAAGACACCCCAATTTATTCCGTGAGGGGTATGGCGAGTTCATGTAAAATTTTATTTTTTGTCACAAGTTAGTGGAATATGAGACTTTGTAAAAAAAAAATAATATATCAATTTCCGCTAACTTTTGCCCAAAATTTTTTTTTTCTGTGAACTCGACATGCCCCTCACGGAATACCTTGGGGTGTCTTCTTTCCAAAATGGGGTCACATGTGGGGTATTTATACTGCCCTGGCATTTTAGGGGTCCTAAAGCGTGAGAATCCAAATGCGTAAAATGCCCTGTGAAATCCTAAAGGTACTCATTGGAATTAGGGCCCCTTTGCGCATCTTGGCTGCAAAAAAGTGGCACACGTGGTATCGCCGTACTCAGAAGAAGTAGGGCAATGAGTTTTGGGGTGTATTTTTATATATACCCATACTTTGTGTGAGAAATATCGCTGTAAACGACAACTTTTTTAATTTTTTTATACAAAGTTGTCAATTTACAGAGATATTTCTCTCACTCAACATGGGTATATGTAAAAATACATCCCAAACACATTGCCCTACTTCTTCTGAGTACTGACGATACCACATGTGTGACACTTTTGCAGCCTGAAATGCAAAGGGGCCCAAATTCCAACGAGTACCTTTAGGTTTTACATGGCTGCTCACAATTTAGCCCCACCCAAAATGCCAGAACAGTACAAACACCCACAAATGACCCCATTTTGGAAAGAAGACACCCCAAGGTATTCGCTGAGGGGCATAGTGAGTCCATGGAAAATTGAACTTTTTGTCAAAAGTTAGCGGAAAGGGAGACTTTGTGAGAAAAAACAATAAAAAATCAATTTCCGCTAACTTGTGCCAAAAAAAAAACTTCTATGAACTCGCCATGCCCCTCACGGAATACCTTGGGGTTTCTTCTTTCCAAAATGGGGTCACATGTGGGGTATTTATACTGCCCTGGCATTTTAGGGGCTCTAAAGGGTGAGAAGAAAAATGCGTAAAAATGCCCTCCTAAAAGGTACTCATTGGAATTTGGGCCCCTTTGTGCATCTTGGCTGCAAAAAAGTGTCACACATGTGGTATCGCCGTACTCAGGAGAAGTAGGGCAATGTGTTTTGGGGTATATTTTTACATATACCCATGCTGGGTGAGAGAAATATCTCTGTAAATTGACAACTTTGTATAAATTTTTTTAAAAAGTTGTCGTTTACAGCGATATTTCTCACACAAAGTATGGGTATATGTAAAAATACACCCGAAAACTCATTGCCCTACTTCTCCTGAGTACGGCAATACCACATGAGTGACACTTTTTGCAGCCAAGATGCAAAGGCCCTAAAACAATGAGTACCTTTAGATTTCACAGGGCATTTTTACGCATTTGGATTCTCACGCTTTAGGGCCCCTAAATGCCAGGGCAGTATAAATACCCTACAAGTGACCCCATTTTGAAAGAAGACACTCCAGGTATTCCGTGAGGGCATGTCGAGTTCAGAGATTTTTTTGGCACAAGTTAGCGGAAATTGATATTTTTTTTTTTAATTTTTGTTTTTTACAAAGTCTAATATTCCACTAACTTGTGACAAAAAATAAAATTTTACATGAACTCACCATACCCCTCACGGAATACCTTGGGGTGTCTTCTTTCTAAAATGGGGTCACATGTGGGGTATTTATACTGTCCTGGCATTTTAGGGGCCCCTAAAAAGTGAGAAGAAGTCTGGAATCCAAATGCGTAAAAATGCCCTGTGAAATCCTAAAGGTACTCATTGGAATTAGGGCCCCTTTGCCTCACCCAGGCTGCAAAAAGTGTCACTCATGTGGCATCGCCGTACTCAGGAGAAGTAGGGCAATGTGTTTTGGGGTGTATTTTTATATATACCCATACTTTGTGTGAGAAATATCTCTGTAAACGACAACTTTTTAATTTTTTTTATACAAAGTTGACAATTTACAGAGATATTTCTCTCACCCAACATGGGTATATGTAAAAATACACCCCAAAACACATTGCCCTACTTCTCCTGAGTACGGCGATACCACATGAGTGACACTTTTTTGCAGCCTGGGTGCGCAAAGGGGCCCAAATTCCAACGAGTACCTTTAGGTTTTACATGGCTGCTCACAATTTAGCCCTGCCCAAAATGGCAGAACAGTAAACCCCACAAATGACCCCATTTCGGTAAGTAGACACCCCAAGGTATTCACTGAGGGGCATAGTGAGTCCATCTGAGATTTTTTTTTTTTTTTTGCCAGAAGTTAGCATAAATGAAAACTTTATTTATTTTTTTTCCTCAGAATATGTCATTTTCCGCTAACTTGTGAAAAAAAATGAAATGATACATGAACGCACCATGCCCCTCCGCGAATACTTTGGGGTGTCTTCTTTCTAAAATGGTGTCATTTGGGGGGTATTTATACTATCCTGGCATTCTAGCACCTGAAGAAACATGACAGGAAATTCACTTTTTTGCACCATAGTTTGTAAACGCTATAACTTTTACCCAAACCAATAAATATACACTTATTGGATTTTTTTTTTATTAAAGACATGTAGAACAATACATTTAGAGAAAAATTTATACAGAAAGTGAAAAATGTCATTTTTTTTGCAAAAATGTCGTTAAATTTTTATTAATAGCAAAAAAAGTAAAAATGTCAGCAACAATGAAATAGCACCAAATGAAAGCTCTATTAGTGAGAAGAAAAGGAGGTAAAATTCATTTGGGTGGTAAGTTGCATGACGGAGCAATAAACGGTGAATTAGTATATTATATTAGTATATTAGTATATGTGAGGGGGAAACTTTTCAAAATGGGTGGTGACCATGGCGGCCCTTTTTGAAGTCGGCCATTTTGAATCCAACTTTTGTTTTTTCAATAGGAAGAGGGTCATGTGATACATCAAACTTATTGGCAAGAAAAACAATGGTGTGCTTGGTTTTAACGTAACTTTATTCTTTCATGAGTTATTTACAAGTTTCTCTTTGTTTACAGCTATTGACAATTGACATGTCGCCGAGGTTAACACGTCAGGAGCGGATAGAAATTGTGTTGATGTCTGGTGAACGCAGTAACCGGGTCATTGTAGCAGATTTTAATGCAAGGCACCCTACGAGACCACCCATCTCCCATGCTACAGTTAGCAAACTGCCTGCTAAGTTTCGTGAAACTGGTTCAGTGCTGGATTTGCCAAAATGTGGACGCATGAAATCTGTCACTAATGAAGAAACATCAGTGGCTGTCCTAGCTTCATTCAGCAAGAGCCCACAGTGTAGCACTCGCCGCATGAAAAGTTTCCCCCCTCACATATACTAATGTGCCACAAACAGGAAGTTAATATCACCAACTATTCCCATTTTATTAAGGTGTATCCATATAAATGGCCCACCCTGTACAATGTGTGCGCATGAGAAATAACACTATTTCTGGCCACTATATGGCTCGTATCTGGAATGTTTTGCAGTTTTCTCTGTGCATTTTGAATATCTAGTTTGCAGTTCTTCTAGACTAGAGCTAGGTGGTATATACTAGCTGAGGAGAACCTGCTTTCTAACCTTTTCTTACTCAGAAACAGCTCCAGGATTATAGAGGACATTGCAGGGAAGTAGTGTTGAGCAAGCATGCTTGGCCGAACACCAGTTTGGCTCGAGCATCGTGATGCTCGGCTCATCGCGGTGTTCTGCCGAATACCGCGTGTGCTCGAATCTCGTTCCCTGCACGTTTGTTGGTTGCTACGCAGCCAATAAACGTGCAGGTAAGTACTGCTACTCACTGTAATGCCGTAGCCATGTTGGTTACTGGCATTACAGTGATTGGCTGGCTGAAACGCATCATCGGGTGCTATAAAGCACCCGATTACACGTGGTTCAGCTCAGTCTTGGTCAGGAAGAGCTGTGCTGTAAAGGGACAGATAGTGTAGGGAATTGAAATACATTTTTTTGTTAGGCAGGGTTGGTGTTAGAGACCCAAAAGTCCTTTTAAGGACTATTGTTGTGTCTGGCAGCAATATATATTTTTAGCGCAAACTGCACCAAATTGCGTGCAATTATAGAGACGCAAAAGTCCTTTTAATGACTATTGTTGTATCTGGCAGCAATATATATTTTTAGCACAACCTGCACTTAATAGCGTGCAATTGTTTGGCGGCTGCAGACAGCGACATTATCTGCGCAACATCTCCTGTGTAACATGTGCGCATACTAAAAATATCTGTGACATCCAGTATACTTTTTCCGTAGATGCTGCGGACAGTGACATTATCTGCGCTACATCTCCTGTTTAACATGTGCGCATACTAAAAATATCTGAGACATCCAGTGTACTTTTTCCGTAGACGGTGTCCACTGTGGACAGTTATATTACCTGCGTTACATCTCCTGTATACCGTTTGCGCATCCTAAAAATATCTGTGACATCCAGTGTACTTTTTCCGTAGACACTGCGGACAGTGACATTACCTGCACTACATCTCCTGTATAACGTTTCCACATGCCAAATATCTGACATTGACTGTAACTTTTTTTTAGCCGCTGTTGACAGCAGCGCCATTACCTGTGGTACCTCTCCTGTATAACGTTTCTGCATCCCAAATATGTGACATAGACTGTAATTTTTTCTTAGCCGCTGTTGACAGCAGCGCCATTACCTGTACTACATCTCCTGTATAACGTTTCCTCATCCCAAATATGTGTGACATTGCTGTAATTTTTCTCTTTCGGCAGCAGGCACTCGCCCCTAATGTTTTAGAAAGTCAGCTCAGCAGCAGACCCTCACCCCGAATGTTTTAGATGGTCAGCTCAGCACCAGACCCTTGCCCATTAATTTTTCCATTGTCAGATCAGCAGCAGGCACTCGCCCCCAAATGTTTTAGAGAGTCAGCTCGGCAGCAGACCCTCACCCCTAATGTTTTAGATGGTCAGCTCAGCAGCAGGCCCTCGCCCATAATTTTTTCCATGGTCCGATCAGCAGCAGGCCCTCACCCCTAATATTCTGGATGGCCAGCTCAGCAGCAGACCCTCACCCCTAATGTTTTAGATGGTCAGCTCAGCAGCAGACCCTCACCCCTAATGTTTTAGGTGGTCAGATCAGCAGCCGGCACTCACCTCTAATGTTTTATAGGGTCACCAGCAGGCCCTTGCTCCAAATATTTTTGAGGGTCACCAGCAGGCCATCAATCATAATTTTTCAAGGGTGTGTATGATACCCTCCTTTATGTGTAATAAGGGGTGTATTGGAGTGCCGATTCCTTGTAATTTTTGGCAGCCCTTTTACTTAGTGCATAGGCTTTATGAGTGTAGGAGTCCCACTACCTGAACAATTGTACTAGTCTCCTTTATGTGATATACAGGTTGTATCGGAGTGCCTCAAGTAAATATACAGGAAAGAATGTTTCCTAACAATTTTTTCTCTAAAATCGATTTTGTCTTCGGTTTTGTGGATATTATTGTCAGTTTGTAAAATTGGTGAACTACTCGGACAACATCGTTCCCAGCAGCGACCTGGGAGTCCAAGATACATCCAGATATCGTCCCCATGCTGTTCCCAAACCATTTCAGTGGTGTATCCATTAATTTCTGACCTTTTCATGTGAACCAGACACCCTCCCTTCTTCAGAGCAGGGGGGTGCCTGGTTTAATGCTCGGGTTCTCCCATTGACTACCATTGTGCTTGGGTGCTCGGTAAAGCACCCGAGCATCCCAAGGTGTTCTACTCGAGCACCCGAGCACTTTGGTGCTCGATCAACACTACAGGGAAGTACTGACCTGTATGTTTGTGGAGAAAGCACTTGGGCTGACATATAAACTTCCTATTTAGCTGCAGTCTCTTTAGTGTCTCTCCTGGAGTCGTCTCACTCTGCTCCTACTCACTGCTCACCCTTCACTCTCCATAGACTTGTATTGACATGTGTAATATAATCCTTTAGTGGAGATGATCTGTCCTGGATGGTTTCAAAGCATATTTCAAAGAGAAAAGCATTTAGCAAAGGTTTGGTAGGAGAAGTAAGCAGCTAATAACATGAGGACTAGACCAGTGTTTCCCAACCAGTGTGCCTCCAGCTGTTGCAAAACTACAACTCCCAGCATGCCCGGACAGCCTTTGGCTGTGCGGGCATGCTGGGAGTTGTAGTTTTGCAACAGCTGGAGGCACACTAGTTGGGAAACACTGAACTAGACATTCCTCTTTGATAAGACATATTACAAAGTTTGTTATGGTCAATTGCACTATTGCGTAACAGACGTATATAGTGGCTCACCCCTACTTTTTTGAACTATGGCAAAGATGCTCTGTTTTTTAGTGACTCACCCTGTCACAAAGCATACAGAAAATGTTTATAGAAGGAAAAAACAGGCACTTACCATCTGTATCATAGGTACAAAATATACAAATACATTTATTATAAGACACATCTAATAGATAAAAAATATACATTTAGATAAAATACCCAATAAAATACTATACTACTTTGCCAGAAGATGGATTATATCTGTTAGTTCATCTAAATGCGCATTTTTACATTCACTAAATAGTGAATAGTAGACCCATATATCCTATATAGTATAGTAAAATCACGTAATAATAATACTTTTCCAAAAATGACAGGGAATATTTCCAATCCTAAGTGATAAAAAAAAGTTGAGAATATAAAGTGTTCCAAAGTGACTATGGCAAAATGGAAGATAGTCTCGTGTTTTATCAGATTGTAATGAGCACGTTACTTTGTGTTCGCTGAATATATAGAAGCTGAATACATAAACGCTGAGTACATAGGAATATTCAGAGGTAGTTGTGACCACATCAAAGTGTCCTCTTATACTTGATCAAACTGAGGCAAGCCAATGTAACTTTATATTGGCTAACTGAATGCTGAATATATAGAGGTATAGTCTTTATGATTAGTTCAGAGTATAAAGTGTTCCAATGATAGGGATAGTGACAAAATGGAAGATAGTCTCTTGTGTTTTCTCATATTGACCACCACCCCTTTTCTCTACGTTTATCAAGATATCCAATTTAAAGACAAAAATACACAAAAAGAAGAAATATAAAATATAAATGTAAGGTCAAACAAAGTGTCCACCCTAATATTTGCTTGTTTTTTCTGTTCTTTTGAAGTTTTATTGAACCTAAAAGTAATTGTTTTATCGAAAGTAAAGGTCATTTCCCTCATAAAAACCATAGAAAATGAATTTTATATATAGATGCAATTAAACAAAAAAAAAAAACGCATCTAAGGATCTCCTTTATTCCAACAAACTACCTTCACAGGACTTCACAGGACTTCACAGAAGTCCTCGGCTGCCCCCACATTACTTTACTTCATGCGGCACATTTCAATAAGGTGGCAGAGGAGTTCTTGAAACTTCACTCGGTTACCAGACCGTTGACGCAGTTTGAATGCCTTCTCTCGCCCAAGCTTGTCACCTCCAGGAAAAAAGGAAACATTTATTCCCTCTTGCTCTCACCAACAGCCTCCTCTAGACCTGCCTTTAGAACCTCGTGGGAGAGGGAGCTCAACATTAAACTTTTAGACTCTGAGGTAAAACACATCCTATGCCACTCACAAGGTTTTTCCACATGTGTGAGGTTACAGGAGAACCACTATAAACTACTTACCAGATGGTATAGGACTCCGCAGTTTCTTTTTGAACATAACCTACTACCTACCGACGAGTGTTGGAGATGTGGTTCAGGTGTTTGCTCTCTCTTCCACATTTGGTACACCTGCCCACGCATAGCGCCATACTGGAAAGAAGTGGAGTAAACTATACAAAAATTCTCTTCATCGTCCTTTGTCTAGACCAAATTGCTCTAGCACGTCAGACTCAGTCCTTTGTGCCATCCAAACACAACTTGATCACGCACCTTTTAGCAGCAGCAAAAGCACTTATACCCTTGCACTGGCTCAGTGTTGACCCCCCATCTGCTGCAGAATGGATTAAAAAAGTGGATCAAATTAATCAATTTGAAGAGATCTCTAGCACGGTAAATAGATCCAGGGATAAATACCTGAAAACCTGGACCCCTTGGCAGACTTACCGGCAATCCGCGTCGTAGTCGGTTGACGACATGCTATAGGCCAGTAAGCCACCCATAGCCTGTAGTCCATCTGGATCCCCCTTCCCCCCTCACCTACCACTCCCCCTTACTTCTTCTACCATTCCTTGTTTGCTTTCTCTTCCACTTTCAGTACTATAACTATCCTCAGATGTCAAAAAACATCAAAATTATGCTTATCCTGAATTGTCCTCAATGTCAGTGTACATCCATGCACCTACCTTCCCTAATGTACACGACTATTTTATTCTACTGTAAGATGTCGTAATCTGTCTATTTTGATCTCTTGACATTGTCTTCACCTTTTCTGACTTATTTTATGTGATAAATAAAGAATTATATAAAAAAAAAAACGCATCTAATTTTAAAAAAACGCATAGGAGTCGCGATAAAGACGCAATAGCGTTTTTAGCGTCTTATCTCTTAATGTAACTTTTTATTGTGGGTTATTTTTTTCTATTTTATTTTATATGTACTTGTCTGTGAATTGGTGATTTACTTACCTAGAAGCCCGGGATATATTGAAATGCAAGCAATCAATGTAAAAGGGGATAAATAACATCAATGTCCCATTGAAAAATCCGTTCCGGATCTTATATACAGCCTGTGATATAAAAGTATAAAAAGGGGGTAGATCCGGTCCTAGTTATGGCCACTGAGGAAGAGGTTGGAATACCTTGAAACACGCCTGGCAAAGCCATAGGATGGAACTACCCATCTTAATTCATCTGATGTCAGCTTTCATGTAAATCTAAAGGGATTGGAAATAAACTCTTCTTTTGAAAACTCCATAAACAATTTGCAGGCTGCACCTTACGAGTAGGAATATCACATGACCTACCCCCACATCACGTGATTCATTACAAACCACATGGGACACCATCCTTGCTGCGGGATCTGCAGCACATACTGACCGGCATAGAGAAGCGGTGCCTTACGGAAAAACACGGCCGGGTGAGTGGCTGTACAACGGGTGGGATTCCCCCACTGTCAGCCTATATATGAAATAGTCTCCTGTGTGTAGACACTTACAACTAATGCACTAACAACTCACCATACGGCACATTAGATAGAGACTCAGTCTATATATTGTTTTGGGCATGCAGTGATCCTTGACCCCTAATCATAAAGACTAGACCTGCATATATTCAGCTTTCAGTTAGCCAATGTAAAGTTACATTGGCTTGCCTCAGTTTGGTCAAGTATAAGAAGACACCTTTGCGGTCTCCATTACCTCTGAATATTCCTATGTACTCAGCGTTTATGTATTCAGCATACACAAAGTCACATGTGCTCATCACAATCTGATATAACACAAGAGACTGTCTTCCGTTTTGCCATTGTCACTTTGGAACACTTTATATTCTGAACTTTTTTTTTCACATAGCATTGGAAATATTCCCTGTCATTTTTGGAAAAGCATTATTATTACGTGATTTTACTATAATATATATGATATATGGGTCTACTATTCACTATTTAGTGAATATGAAAACGCGCATTTAGATGAACTAACAGATATGATCCATCTTGTGGCAAAGTAGCATAGTATTTTATTGGGTATTTTATCTAAATGTATGTTTTTTAACTATAAGATGTGTTTTATAATAAATGTATTTGTATATTTTGTACCTATGATACAGATGGTGAGTGCCTGTTTTTTTTTCCTTCTATAAACAATTGCACTATTGATTTATGTAAAGTTTTGTTACCAGTTAGTGACCATTTAAGCTTCATCAGCTATTGCAGTGGTTTGTGTCCCCCGCCGCTCCTCTCCTGCTGATGGGCACAGCCGCCACCATGCTAATCCACTGACTCTTGCCTTGCTTCTGAATTGACCCTTCTCTACCTGACCTCTCCCACAACTCAGACTGTTTAGTGCATGTACTCTGCCTGCCTTGACCCCAGCCTCTCCCTAACTATAGTTTTGCCTGATCCCTTGGTGCTCTGCAGTTGTGTCTACTGACCCCTGTGTGTCAGCAGTCACTTGAACAGAGTTCCCCTGTAGCAGAGTCCAAATCTCTGTACAGGGGAATCTTTGAAGGGTAAAGGCCAGTGTGCTACTTAGATAATGCCCTTAGAAGTTGCTCCAAGTCAAATCTTTTTAAGTGATACACTGGATCCACATTTGCTTCATTTCATCAGTTATGACTGGGAACAAGACCTAGATTTTCCTACAGAGATGGCGACATTGTTGTACTACAATAACTAAAAGCAGTCATCAGGTCACACTCTCCAAATTATCAAAGTATTACATCAATTCTACCTAGGACCATTTAGTGGCAAACTTGCATGCACAAGATGTTAATACTTGGGTGACAGATATGCTATATTTTTTTTAGTTTCTATGTTGGTTTTGGGACAATGCTGCTTTCAAATGGAGAATATATATCCTTTGATGTACACAAAAATCTGCGGCTGTGATCTGCAGTTCATCACTGATGCACACAGGGCCGGCGCTTCCATAGAGGCAAGGGGGGCAATTGCCCCCGGGCCCCCGAGTCCTTAGGGGCCCCCAAGCAGTGGCGGATCCAGGGGGGGGGCAACGGGGCAATTGAGACAGGAGATGAACGCTTCCACTGTGGAAGCGTTCATCTCCATAGCGATCTGTGTCGCCGTCCTCTGGACAGCGATACAGATCGCTGTGCAGTGCGGCAGGGGAGGGAGAGGCGTCTCCCTCCCCTGCTCCTCTGATAGGCTGCCGGCCTCGTGCCGACAGCCTATCAGAGCGGTTCAGGCGGCGCGATGACGTCATCGCGCCGCCTGAACAGAGGATAGAACGGGACACAGGCCGGAAGAGGCCTGCATCCAGCGCTGCAAGGAGGTAAGTAGGGAGGGGGAAAGGGGAAAGGAGCCTGCACATGATTTTGGTGGGGGTTGGGAGAAGGAGCCTGCACATGATTTTGGTGGGGGTTGGGAGAAGGAGCCTGCACATGATTTTGGTGGGGGTTGGGAGAAGGAGCCTGCACATGATTTTGGGGGAGGGAGTGGAAGGAGCCTGCACATGATTTTGGGGGGTTGGGAGAAGGAGCCTGCACATGATTTTGGGGGGTTGGGAGAAGGAGCCTGCACATGATTTTGGGGGTTGGGAGAAGGAGCCTGCACATGATTTTGGGGGAGGGGAAGGAGCCTGCACATGATTTGGGGGCTGGGGAAAGGAGCCTGCAAATAATTTTGGGGGAAGGGGGATGGGTGGGAAAAGGAGCCTGCACATGATTGTGGGGGGACATGATGGGGGAGAGAGGAGACTCCGGGGGCACTATGGGGACATTACTGATGTATTTTATATGGGGGTAGTAGGATAATTAGTCCAGAATATGGGAGGATGATGGAAAAGTAGTAACTGAGATTTATTTTGTTGTCAAACTGCAGAGACGAAACCTGACGGTCTGGTCTGAAGGTCTGAAAGGAGAAGATGAGGAAAGAGAACATCTACATCACAGGAGACGTCACTGGATGGAAGAGGTAAGTGGGGCTGTATTTCTGTAGTGATGGGAGCTGGGGGGGGAGGAGATGTGCAGATGTGCTGGAGAAATGAGCCATGGGGTTGGGGGAGAGATGTGCTGCTGCCACTGGCCCATACAGGGGAGAAATGTGCCATTCGGGGGAGGGGGGAGTATGCGGCAATGGAGGGGGCGGGGAGAAATTGTGACGCGAAGGGGGTGATTGATGGCGTGACACTGAGGGGGGGGGGCCCCTTATTGTTTTTCGCCCCCGGGCCCCATTTCACCTAGAACCGGCCCTGGATGCACACTTTCAGTATCGTTCTCTGTAGAAGACCCTACAATTGCATGAGCACTGAAGGACAGTGAACATATGGACAAAGCAGAACGAAAACCTTCTAGTGTTTGAAGCCATATGTTCCTTAGATGTAAGCTTACTCATGCATTCTTAAAAGCTGTTCTTAACTGCTTTGTTAAAGCTTTTCTGATCAGAGTTTAATTTTGCACTTAACACTGGCAGGGTTTAAACTGGCTGACATAACTCTAACGTGTACCTGAACATGAGGTTATTGGCACCTCCATAATGCACCACCCTCCATGACAAGTGTGTAATGCAGAGTTCCTTTTTAGGCCATTTAAAGGGAATCTCCAGTTTTCTGCTGCCCTCACTTTCTAATCCTAAAAGCTCCAGCGCATGCCAATAAGTCCCCATATTCATGAGCTCAGGGCTCTCCCCGCCCACCTGCCTTTGACAGTTTATCTAAACGAACCAGCGGCAGGTGGGTGGGGAAAGCCTGGAGCTCATGAATATTCAGGAGTCATCATTATGCACTAGAGCTGTTCAATACAAGATTTTGGCAAAACAGTTGATTCAAAAAAGAAAGGGACCCAGCATTTTGCTAAGGGAATCTGTCACTACTTTATGTTGCTGCAGCTTGTATTCACTATAGTTTAAAATTATCCTAAATTTCGTAAGCCAATGTTCTTCTGGCTATTATATACTGGCACTACAGGGGGTACAGAGAAGCATTATATACAGCAGGTTTCCTTAGGGGGCCTTTTTATAAAAGGGTTAACGAGAGCTGTTGTAGGAAGGTCTAATTTCAATAAAGGTTTTTTTTGTTTTTACAAAAAGGTTTCGGTATGTGGACTGCCGCGGACGGTGTGGAATCCATTTCTTTAATAAAATGGTCAAAGAGGGATGGGGTGGAGAAGGTTTTTTTTTCCTGATAATATTAGCCCCCCAACTGTTGGTTTACATTGCCTAATTACAAAAAAATGGGACCACACTTAATTTATTTAAAAAAATTATTGAGCACTTTATTTCTCCAGTCTGATCTGTCTTAAAGATCAACAGCACAGATTAGAGGTCGGGCAAAAAAAAAAAAAAAAGACTTTATTTAAAAGATCCCGATCCATTTATTAAAGAAATGGATCCCACACCCTCCAAAGTAGTCAACATACTGAAACCTGTAAAAGAACAAAACATCTTTATTGAAATAAAAAGTCCTCTACAAGAGACCTCATTTACAAAAAAAACCCAAAAACTAGTTCAGTTCAATGCTCTTCAGTCATAATCCAGGGAAAACTTAAGAAAAAATAAAAACACACACAAAAAACCCCCACTTAAATTGAAGACAATGTCAGGGGTTAGGCTTCGATTGGCCTTTCTGTTCTCCCTAAACGGAGCAGGAGAATGGAAAGGCTGAACGGTGATGTGAACGAAGCTTTAATATTAATAATCTTATATACCTGTTACCATTATGTATGTTATTTATTTATAGATTTATTACAATGAGGAATTTTCCTTTGTACAATTATTTTCTTGGTATTGCCCTATTAGCAATTGCTTTTATTTGATTTTTCATTTCATTTTGATTTAATCTTACTATTTATAATCTTTTTTTTTTTCAAATCTCTTTATTCAATTTTCTTAATATAAAGAATAACAAACATTTGGGCGATGTGCCCCTTCAGTGACAAACATATACATTGGCTTACATTCTTGTGCCTTGTTTAGTAAACAGGGTACGCAGACCCCGGAGTCAAATAACATAGTATTGCAGAAATTTCAATGCTGAACTATAACATTCTAAACACTGGGATCCTATCACAAGTAATCCGTAGCAATCAATCATTATTGCAGTACATACTATAATATAAATACTACAGGTGTATATAATAGAGATCATAATGTTCAAAAATTGAAATTTAGAGCCATATGTCAGAGGTGAGGTGACTCTCCTTGGGCCGCTGTGGCCTGCAATGTCCCTAGACTCCCCCGCAGCTGCTCCATTAAGTACCTCTCTGTTAGTGTAAATGGCTGTATAATGGATTGTAATTCAGCGGTGGACATGTACTTAACCAGGTAGCACCTCCACTTCCGAAATAGCTTCTGTGTGTGTTTCTCTTTTGTCTGGAAAGTCGCTGATCTTTCCATTTAAAACAGAGCTTTTAATTTTTAAAGTATGTCCGCAATTGTTGTTAACTCCGGCTGTAGCCACCGCTGCAATATCAGTCGTTTGGTAATAATACAAATTGAGTGGAACAGCTGGGGGGGGATTTCGACCACTGTCTACATCCTCCTCATTGTGAAATAGAAACAATAAGGGATTTAACGCGAATCTTCGTCCCCATATCTCGAATACCATATCATTCATTGTATACAGGACTATAACCCGTGAAAGAGATCTGTATGACCCAGTCCACATTTGGGACAATGTGTTTTGCGGTCAGGTTTAAGCGGGTGGGGGGGATGTTGAAACTGTAAATCACTTTGTGCATGATTCGTAAATGGGAGTCCCTCCATACCTCATTAATAATATGTTTTCGTACTTTTAACCAACCTTTCAATATGCTATGAGAGATACTTTCTATTCCCAGATTTTCGCTCCACTGGCTAAAGTCACTCATTTTATTGTACCGCGAGTCTTCCTGTTTCAGACCATAATAGAGATGAGAGACTCTAGTGCAAACTGGATCGTTTGAAACCTGGTCAAGGAATATTTCTCTACTAGTTCCTCTCTGGTTAACCAACGGGGTTCAGAGGCATGTAATAGATGTTTAACCAACTCGATCCCTTTATCCTGCCATTCTCTAAATAGACTGTTAGTGTGTCCCAATGGAAACTCTGGGTTCCCCCATAATGAGAGATGTTTGGAGATCCGAAATGGCAGCCAATATGTCTTTCGCAATATGCGCCAGGTTGCTATGGTGTCTTTGAACAGGATAGAAGACTTGATATGGGCTGGGATGCAAGGTAGTCTAGCATGAAGTAGTGCACTTACTGACCAAGGAGCGCAGTATGCACTCTAAAGCGGCAAAGCAGAGTAATGGCTAGTGCCATTGATCCAGTCCGCTATGTGCCTGGCCATGCAGGCTATATTATATCGCCTAACATCTGGAAATGCAATACCTCCTAATTCCTTGGGGGCTATACGTTTCTGTAGATTTATCCTAGGGCGTTTGCCGTGCCATAAAAATCTGGTGAAAGCTGAGCGAATCTTATTAACATCTGCATGTTTCAAAAGTATGGGAATGGTCTGTAAAGGGTACAATAGCTTTGACATTGACATCATTTTTAACAGGTGATTCCGACCCATCAATGACAGGGGAAGGTTGTGCCAATGTTGTAGCTCCTTGAGAATCTTTTCTATTAAGGGGGTATAATTTAGTCTATAAATGGATTCCATGCTTCTTCCTATTTTGATACCTAAGTATGTGATAAAGGAATTCGCTATTGGTATTCCTTCTATGTCCTCTCCCAGATTCCCGTTGGACCTGCTATTTAAGAAGAGGATTTCACTTTTGGCATTATTGACTTGCAGTCCCGAGAATGACCCAAAGCTTGATAACGTTTGAAGCACCCTGGGGAGATGCATGGCCGGGTTTTCCATAAATAACACTATGTCACCTACGAATAGGCCCATGTTCATACTATGGGAGCCTACCTCTAATCCTTTAAATAGTTCAGGGGAATTAAGGCGTCTGGCTAGTGGTTCAATGGCTAAATTGAACAGGAGGGGGGACAGGGGGCACCCCTGCCGCGTTCCGCATCGTAGTGCAAACTTTGGGGGCAGGAACCCTGCTAAAGATATCCTGGCAGTGGGGTTGGAATAAATTTACGCTAGAATGGTGCGAAAATTGCCCCTAAAACCCAGTGTCAAAAGCTTTTTCGGTATCAAGTGTGACTACAGCTGGGGTCAGGTCTTTGTATCTAGGAGCCTTCGCCACTGAGAGAGCCAGTAATACTTTCCTTATATTTGCTACTGCAGACCTTCCCTTGACAAATCCCACCTGCAGTGGTGACACTAGGGAAGGGAGAATCTCCGCCAACCTATTGGCCAAGATTTTAGAGAGTAATTTCATGTCTTGATTGATAAGGGAAATAGGCCTATATGCCGCGGGATCTTCAGGATCTTTACCTTTTTTGTATGGGATATTAACGCCATGTTCATCTGATCTGGGATGTCCTTCCCTGCCATGATAGATGAAAACAAAGTAGTAAGTGTTGGTGTTATTTGCTGATTCAATGCTTTATTGAAATCAGACGTATATCCGTCTGGGCCTGGAGCCTTTCCTATGGGGAACGATTTTATGGTAGATTGTATTTCCGCCGCTGTTATTGGGGCGTTCATCATGGAAAGCTGCTCCTCAGAAATTTTTGCCAAAGAAAAGGCCTCTAAAAACTGTTGTCCCCGCTCTACATCCCCTCCTCTATTTTCATAAAACTAGGCAAAATAATCTCCTATAACATTAGTAATATGCTGGTGGTTGTGAACCCTATAACCCTCCCGTGTTCGAATGCTGTGGATATGTGTAAGCCGTCTCCTCCCTTTCGCAAGGGACGCAAGAAGTTTACCCGATTTGTGCCCAAATTTGTGTAATTCTATATCTAGTTTAGTTTTTTTTAATTGTTCCATTTTTTCTACCCATTCATCGAACTCCCTTTGGGCTGAGATCCATTGCTCTTTATGATTTGGGGTTTTGTCCGTTATATACATTCTATATGCACATCCAAGTTTCTCACTAGCAGCTTGATAGCGGACTCTTGCTAATTTTTTTAGTGAGGATACGTAGGCTATCAATCGCCCTCTTAGTACAGCCTTTCCAGTTTCCCAGAACAAGGTGGGCGTAAGGACGTGTTCTTAGTTATCCCCAAAATACTCCATCCACCAGCCCTGCAGTAACTGCTGGAAGTTGTCATCCGGTAGGAGAAAACTTGGGAATCTCCATATGTAGTCCTGCCCTCTAGGGAAAAGATCCGCTAAGTCTAGGAGAAGCGGAGCGTGATCTGATATTATTAGATCACCAATAGTTATTTTTGATACCTTTCCCAGTGCACTTGGGGATAGAAACATATAGTCTATCCTCGACCAACTGTCATGAGCATGTGAGTAGTGTGTGTACTCCCTGCCCTGTGGGTGTCGGAGCTTCCAACTATCCTGTAAACCTGTGAAGTCTGCAAAATCGTGCAGTCTCCGCACTTGCCTTGTATTAGCGTCATTTCTCCTATCTTCAAGGGTGTGCATCACTAGATTGAAGTCTCCTCTCACTATCTTACAGGGGTAAGGGTCGCTCACAATTTTACTGCCCACCTTTTCTAGAAAGTTTTTTTGATCCTGATGGTTCGTACACATTGTATATGCTGAAGTCACCAAATGGGCCTGAAATATGTGTATGTAATAGCCTTCCCTCAGAGTCATTTACATTAAGTATGTGTGGGACATGGCGTCCGATCAGAGTTAATACTCCGCCATTCCGTCCCATTGCCTCTGACCCGTAAACCGTGCCCACCCACAACTTTTCCATTCGGGCAAAATCATCTCCAGAGAGGTGGGTCTCTTGCAGTAACGCTATATCGGCTTTCAGCCGTTTAAGTTGTCGTAGAGTTTTCTTGCGTTTATTAGGAGACCTTAATCCCTTTACATTCCATGATATGATTCTCATGTGACCCCTCTACATACAGCTCTATGTCTGCTAGCGGTTTGGACATTGTAAAGGGAGAAGGACTGTGCCCACCTCCCATAGAGAGACCGCCTCCCAGCAGAGCAATCCCTCCGTATTTGTATGATCTCTATACGTACCAAGATACATGTGATAGACATCCCTTGAATCTGAAAAAACATCGTTAACTGAAAAAGCATAACATAACCTGATAACATCGACAGGAACATTAATTCTGGGTCACCACTCCAGTAAAAATGGACTTTCCTTTTTTCTGGTATACGCAACAAAATAGTGTGCGACTGCATCCCACCGTTAGTTAAACACATTTGCTAGAGTCCCCCCTTATACTTCACAAACAGTGAGAGAAGAGGTCAGCCCTCTTGCTGGGTTGCTTGGTGCTGCCTGGCTGGGAGCCGTTGTTCCTTCGGTGATCTATGGATGGCGGAGTTAGAAGAAGGAGGCACACGAGTCCAGCTGTTGCCAGCTTTCAGATCCTCTGGGGTCCTCTGCCGCTGTCGTCTCTCAGATATTTCTTCTCCGTCAGTGCGATGAAGGAAGTTTTCTGCTTCTTTCGGCTCAGTGAATTGACAAATTGTGCCGTCTCCTCTGTTAATCTTGAGCACAGCTGGGTACATTAGTTGAAATTTGATTCCCTTCTTGTAAAGTCCAGAACAAATGGCACTAAAAGCTCTGTGTTTTTTCAGCCGAGTAGTCAGCGAATAACAGTGCTTTATGACCACGGATGGTTAAAGGTTCTCTTCTCAGCCTGTAAGCCTTCAATATGTCCTCCTTATCGGAATAATCCAGGTATTTGCATATGACTTGGCGTGGTCTTTGTTTTTCGGATGGCGAGAAGGGTGGTTCTCTCAGGGGTCCCACACGATGCGCCCTTTCTACTTTTCGCCTCCCGTGAAGGCCTAGTGCTTGGGGTAAATCCACCTTGAATAGCTGACGCAGATCTTGTGGCTGTGTGGATTCTGGGATCCCTACTAGCCTTAGGTTGCTCCGTCGAGACCTATTTTCAAGGTCCTCCACCTTTTCGTGCAGCTTAGCTATTAACTGTGCCTTGTGCTGCATTGCTGCTTCAGCTGCGTCCTCCTCCATGCACGCCACCCTTTGCTCTAGCTCCTGAAATCTATGGTCATGTAGTGCCACCTCTTCTTGTAGCTTGTTTAGTGCAGACTGTATGGTGGTGGAAAGAGAGGCTATTAGGTCTGGGGCAAGTTGTTTGGCAACCTCTACGGCTAATTGTTTTATGTCCATAGCTCCTACTGCCATTTCAAACATGTCCACCTGAGTGCTTTCTGTCTCCTCACTCAACACCTTCTGATCTCCGCTCTGCAGCGCGGGAGAAGGAGACGGCGACATCTTGTGAAGCTCCCTGTCGTCCTCGGGAGTATCGTAGCTGGAGGGAGTTGGTTTGTGCCCGCTCCGGAGCAGGTATCTCTCCATGCGCTTGGCAGTGCCTGCAGGTAATGGTTCTATGCCTCGGTTGGTCGGGGTGGCCGGCGGAGCAGGTCTGCTGTGACTAACGGTGAGGAGCCACAGTTGCCGCGTCCTCACATACCAGCGCCGGAACCGGAAGTCATAATCTTTTTTATTATTTTATTGTACTTTTGGTATAATTTCACCTCTTCATATATTAATTCATTTTTAAGTGGTTTAGAGAGACGGAGCCCCCTCTCACAGGCATCGGCACCACTGTGAACAAGATCACAGGGTGCTGATCTCTGATTATGGCCGCCCTCAAGTCTGCCACAGCCTGATAGGCAGTTACTGGGAGCAGAGTCTGATAGTAGCTGTCAGTATGCAACTGACAGTATAATACAGTGTACTACATAAAGTAGTACAATGTGTTACAAAAGGGATCTGTAAAAAAATTAAATAAAAAATGCCAGAATTGCTATTTTTTGCTTATTTGCCACAAATAAAAAACCTGAATAAAAAGTGATCAAAAAGTGTTATATACCTCAAAATGAGGTGACCAAGAAATGGCTGTTTGGCACCATTTTTATTGTTTTAAGTAGGCTTGAGTGAATTGACCTTCGGATCATAGATCCGAAGTTTATTCGTTCAAATACTTACATTTGAACAGCAGTAAAATGTATTGGCTCTGTGGAGCCAAAGTTTCTCTTGCCCGAAGCCACACAACACTTCGGTTAATTCCTACATTACTCATATCTGCGTATTGAAAAACAATTTAAAATAGCAATCCGAACAGGGATTTTGTACTGACTGCTACTTCGGTAACAGAAGTTCAGATTGCTATTTTAAATTGTTTTTCCAATACGTAGATATGCATACAGTGGGAATAAACTGAAGTCTCACGCAACTTCGGGCGAGAAGAACTTTGGCTTAACAGAGCCAATACATTTTAATGCTGTACGGAAACAGCATTAAAATGTAAGTATTTGAACGAATCGACTTTGTATCTATGATCTGAAGGTTGATTCGCTCAAGCCTTTTTAAGGTTTTAAGCTGACAGGACAGATCAGGTAATATTTTCATAGAGCAAGTTGTTACGTATGCAGCGATACCTAATATGTCTATATTTTTTACTAGTAAATGGCTCATGCCTGGTGTATTGTACAGTTAGCCAGGGAAAGGACTTCAGTCAATCTGAACTGCAGCCACACACAACCTCCTTTTCTCCCTGGTACTGCCGACAGTAGCAACCCAGAGGAAGGAAGCGAGACAAAGGACCTCTCTGCTAGAAAATTAATTTATGTAATAAAGATATTACATTGTGCAGCTGTTACTGAGTATACTATATATGTACAGTAAAAATGTAGACTCTTCACAGGGCAGAGGATTTAACTCACATACAGATCCGCACAGATACCGAACTAAATATGTGCAGCACTATGTTGCAATTACTGCTTTGAAAGATGGAGAGAAAGGATCACCTGCTGATAATTAGACTTATGCAGAGGAGCAGAGTAGGGGGAAGTGAATAGGGGGATGAGGGGTCAGCGGCAGGGAGAGGAGAAGGAGGATAAGGGGCTGCTGTTGAATAAGAGAAGTGGAAACCAGCAGCAGCAGCTTCAGAATGGGAGAAAAAGACCCGCAGGAGGAAAAAAAAGCTGGGGAGACAGTGGAGAGGTCTGAGAAGTGGGGAGGATGAAGGGCATGGGCCTAGCTATAGGGGGTGCAGAGGTAGCAGTCGCCCAAAGACCCTTGTGCCGCATAAGAAGACACACAAAGCACTGAGGGAAGGGGGGCCCAATCTGAACTCTTGCACCAGGGCCCATGAGCTGTTAACTACGCCCCTGATGAAGGGCAACAGGCAGAGAAAAGCAGATGATTAGGGGAGAATGACAGCCTAATAGCCAGAGACAAGGGGAAGTGAAATGCTAACACGCAGACTGAAAGCAGTGCAGGGTGAAAGATGAGCTTCAGAAAGAGAATGAGAAGTAGGCTGATAAATACTGTACCTCCTTAGCTACTAAGGGCCTATTCACTAACAGCATGCTGCTGCTTGCTGCTGTATTACTAACTGATTTGAACTGTAGATTATCTTTAGTTAGATTATCTTTGTAGATTATTTTGTATATTATCTTCACATTACTAGATACATTTGTTTCCATGTGTATCAAAAATTAAATCTGTCTTCCTATTTGTGGTGCGTGTAGATATTATATATATATATATATATATATATATATATATATATATATTATAAGCACTCGTGCATTGGGATTTATGGTCCAAACGACAGTAAGGTGCTATAGCTGAACTCTGTCCTCAAATATAATGCTAGTGGAGGCGCAAAGGTTCCGAGTCTGCATTGGACAGCAGGAAAAATAATGAAAGATCCAATCGATTATTAATATAGCAACAAGCAAAAGGGTGTTTTTATTAAATATATCTGGCTAGATATATCGGTACCCCTGCCTGAACAATTGTTCCGTGCGCCCTCTGGTGGTTGAATAGGTATGTTACATGTAAAAACAACATGATAATGCGTACCTCTGTATCTAGCTACAACTAACATATCTTATCAGGATAATGGACCAATGTCAAAATAAGAAAAGCTACATTTCTATAAGCTAAGGACTGGATCTCTGTTGGAATTCACATTTCTCCAACTTAATATAGAGTTGATTTGTTCTGAAACGCTCCAGCACAGTTCTCACATGATTCATACTCAGATTAATAGATCGTCCAGATAAATGACCACTTGCAAGTCTCTGAAGATGCCATTAATAAAATGTTGAAAAGTTGTAAGAGCATTGCAAAGTCTGAAAGACTAACATATATTCATAATGTCCATAGCATGATCTGAATGCTGTTTTTCAGTCATCACCTGGCCTAATACAAACAAAGTTATATGCTCAATGAAGATCTAGTTTGGTGAAGATTTTTGCATGATAAACTCTACAACTCAGTTGAAGTCCAACAAGAATAACAACTGCCTGGCAAAGATATTTTTCTGGTGGGTAGAAGACTGGAACAAGTCACAATACTCAATCAATATTTGGATAAACCACGTGGACTGAAATTGGCCCAAAGAGGAAACAAGATGGCTCCCAACACAAAAACATTGGCCATTCACTGTATGTATACACCATTGCAGCCACAATGTATATTGTGCATGTTGTTATGACAAAATTTATATTTTAACATGCATTACCATTCTTGTAGTAAATTTTAAAAACTGTGTTTTACAAATGTTTTATTGTGGGCTCTCCAAACAATACAATTGGACAATGTGGCACTGGCCAAAAAATAAGCTCATAACTGTTGCCGAATTAAAGTTTAATTTAAAGGTGTTGTCAGAGTTATGAAAAAAATATTCAGCACTGTAAATCTGATGGGCAGCAATATTTAACTAAGCTAAGCAAGTTTTAGGCAAAAATATATATTTCCTCATTTCCCTGGTTCTCTTCTGGCCCTTTGTTTACCTGCAATAACAACAATGTCTGCCCCTCCCCCTGCTCTGCAAAGGGAATGAATACAAGTCCTGCCATGAGTGACATGTCTTACTGCTAGGATACTCAGCAGCATGTTGTATGTGTCCCAGCTGTACAATGACACAGCTGATATACACAGGATCTTCCCCCTACCTGTTCTTCTGCAATGCTCTGCAGAACTCCTCTAGTCTGTCAGCTCCTGTGCCCAGCATATGTCTCCTCACTGCCTGCAGCTACTCAGTAAAGCCTTCAGCCCTGAGTCTGTGCTGCTGAAGGGGTTAAAGTTTTTCTTGAAGAATCCAGGTAGAGAACAGACAGCAGTGCAGGGGGTGTGGCCAGCACAGTGACGTCTCATGTACACGCACATATCTGCTCTCTCAGGCTTGTGCACAAAACATCATCAGAGCAGGGAGAGAAGCTCACATCACAGGTCATGTGACCCTCAGTGAAATCTGAGAAAGCAGCAACTGTAGATGCAGTAAGTGCATGGTAAAGCCTTTACATTTGATTAGAAACATGCAAATAACAAAAAAATAACAGAACCACCCCTTTAACTAGAGAAAGTAGTATAGCCACATCTGGTGGACAAAGAGGTAAGTGTCTGTTCAGCAAGTATTTAAAGGGCGTGCTTCACCCTTGACTGTAAAACTATCCTGCAAAACATTAGATGGCACTTTCGTTACTTGAAATGGTTGCTGACCGCCAACATAAATGCTGAATTTTCCTGGTTCAAGAATCCAATGATTTGTCCAAACTGCTCGCTGTCGAGGCAAAACTGACAGGGAAGCCTTAACAGATCCACTCAGAGGGATTGTTACTCGTTGAACACCTACTAATTGCCAGCGTGGAACTGGCACAGATGCATTTGTCCAGCTCATGTACACTTGTATCACCTGCAAAAGGACAAAAAGGTTACGATCACCTTAAGAACAAGCATAAGGCAGACAGCAAGGCCCTGTAATGACTTTCCATTTACTGTATATTCAAAAGACATGCATATAGTTACTTTTCTGCTTCATGGTAATGCCAATCTCTTTTCTTAAAAGTAAAGGTATACTGTATGTCTTAAGCTTTTATATATTCTGTCATTGTTTAGAAACATTGTAAGGAATTTGTAAGTGGGAATATTATGTTTAAATCATGCTTATTTAAAGGGGTTATCTGATTCTTTGTAACTGATGACCTATCTTCTGGATAGGTAAAAAGAGAGTAGACCGGCACTCGCTTTTAGATAATGGGACGCCTGCCCTGAGACACGCGCACTGCTGCTCTACTTCACCGCAGTGCCGATCGACATGTCCTCTGGATAGGTCATCAGCATCTGATTCTGAGGATCTGACACCCGGGAACCCCACCGACCAGGTGTTTGAGAATGCCCTGGCGCTCCTTTGAGCTTACCCTAGGGCAGTGATGGTGTACCTTTTAGAGACGAGTGCCCAAACTGTAACCCAAAACTCACATATTTATTGCAAAGTGCCAACACAGCAATTTTACCTAATTCCTACAGTCCAGTATAGTATGTCTTCCATGTACTTTATCATTTAGCTATAATAGCCTACCTACATTCAGTGCACTGCCTGCGCTGTTCATAGTGTGCCCTGTGCTGATGAACGGCAGGAAAAGTCTAAGGCATATTGGTACACCGTAAACTTTTTCCAGGGTGCAGGTGCCCACAGAGAGGACTCTGAGTGCCGCCTCTGGCACCTGTGCCATAGGTTCGCCACCACTGCCCTAGGGCCTGTGACGTCACGACCATCATTTACATAAGTCTAGGCGCAGCTCACCTTGGCTGACCATTGTGTCTACAGTCCTCAATAGGGTCAGGATTAATGGTGGCCTCAATGCTGAAAAATACAGGCAGATACTTATCCATCATGCAATACCACGAGGAAGGCATCTGATTGGCTCCAAAATTATTCTGCAGCAGGACAATGACCTCAAACATACAGCCAATGTCATATATAAATATATTCTCAAATAACTTTCATTAGTTAGAATGGCTCATTTTGTCTAGGGAGCAATCAGGGGAAATAAAATGGCCCCCCTCCTATTAGTACACACAAAACCTGTCCTAATCACACAGCAGGGCAAGTTACTTCAGAACACTGAGCCAAAAGAACTGCCTCAGCCTCCTCTCTGCTCTACTTGTCAGGGATTATGATCCTGAATACAGATTATTGTTAGTATTTATTATTATTATTATTATTAATTTATTTATTATTAAAGTTCCATTCATTCCATGGTGCTACACATATAAAAAAGAGTGCACATACATAATACAAAACAATTGCAATAAGCACGCACAAGACGAGTTTATGTGGAGACATGAAGTACAGAGAGGAGGGTGGGGATGTGGCTAATGAGCAGCAGCACTTGTATTCAGCTGAATATCATATCATCTGTATTCAGGATCATAATCCCTGACCAGTAGAGCAGAGAGGAGGCTAAGGCAGCTCTTTACCTCAGTGTTGTGAAGTAACTTGTCCTGTACTAATGAAAGGTATTTGGGAATATATTTATAATAAAGTAATATTTAAGTATTTTCATTTTCTTAATTCTCGGAGAACCCCTTTAAGAGTATCTACAGCTCTAGGGGCATTCACACCACTGCATCTGTTTTGTGGTGCGCAAAACACACATACCAGCCGTGTGCATTACGCATTTTGCAGATCAGAACGTCCCACCTTTTGTAAGAATTGCCTATTCTTGTCTGCAAAACAGACAAGAATAGGACATGTTCTCTTTTTTTTTGCTGGGCCACAAAAGGGACATATGGATGTGGGCCACACACATGGTGTGATATCTGCATCTTTTGGAGCCCCACTGAAATGAATGGTTGCGGATCGGATGCGGACCGAAAATATTGTTGTGTGAATGGACTCTAAAGAAGAGAACAAGGAATCCTGAAAGTGATGTTATGGCCCCATAGAACCCTGATCTCAACATTATCAAGTCTGTCTAGGATTACACGATGAGAAGAATGTGAGCAAGCCTACATACACAGAAGACCTGTGGTTAGTTCTCCAAGATGTTTGGAACAACCTCCCTGCCAAGGTACTTCAAAAATGTTGTACAAGTGTACTGTACCTAGAAGAACTGATGCAGTTTTGAAGACAAAGGGTGGTAACGCCAAATATTTCTTTTATTTAGATTAGTGATAAGCAAATATACTTCATAACGAATCCAAACTGGGGATTTGTGGGACGCGCTCCAATAAGAACGACACTTCGGATTTGTTATGAAGTATATTTGTGCATAAGTCGCTACTCACAGTAACAGCACATGCACGACATTAAGATATTCTTGCGAGACTGGCGGCCATCATAATATGCCCTCATTTAAAAGAATACATTGCATAGTACTGTATACATACTGTATATGTACAATATATATATATATATCAAAATAATAAGTAAAAAATTCCTGTAATTAAAATATAATATAAAAGTCATTTATTTTGAAAATAGCTCTTATACTTGTGGATTTAAATTTAAAATGTTATGACCCAGTTTACTCTTAAAACAACTCTATTATCAGAAGATATTTTTTTTATAAAACATCAGAGGCTTACTTGCTATGTTAAGTTCTGACACTGTGTCTCAGTGAATATCACTGAATATCTCAGGTCAACAAAGTCTATTCTAGGGAACATATGGAGCATTTGTTGGACCACTCAACACTGCAGCATAACTGTTTGTCATGAATAACGTATACTTTTGAGAAAAAAAAAAGTTCAGCTGCATTTTAGCTGATGCAACAGATGAAGAAATACAAACATTTTGGGCCATTGTGAATTCAGTTGCATATCGAGCTCTGGTTGCCATAAATTTTCTCTGCAACCAGGCCTTGAAATATTTCACTCTACTAAATTATTAATGATTTTCATCATTATTTTAGATAGTGCTACTTAGTAGCAACCTTACACAATATGCATCTTATGCTAAACCTTTGTTCTTCACATGTTCCTTATTATATCAACCTATGTTTTATGAAGCGTGTGATGTTGGTTGCTTTCTTCTTACCTCATCTCCAGTTCTTAAACCTGAATTTTTCACCTGCACGGACAAATCAAGGGTTTCACACAATTGAAGGATGCTTGGGGTCACCACCAAATCACTGTACTGAAATGTGGTATAGGAAAGTCCATATCCAAAGGGGTAAAGAGGAACCTGGTTCCCATAATAGCGGTATGTCCGCCCATACATGGTGTAGTTCTCCATTGCTGGCACCTTAGACAGAGAAAAAAAACATTTAGGTATTTTCATTGTATGCTCTTGCCCAGAAAAAAACATGTTACGGAATGTTCACGCTAAAACTACCAAACAACTTCCATTCGATTGATCTTTACCTGTTCCATGCCCGCAGGCCATGTGGCTGGAAGCCTGCCAGCTGGATTCGCTCCTTCTGTTCCTACTAAGATCTTAGCAATTGCAGTTCCTGCAGCTTGGGCAGGGAAAAAACACTCCAAGATAGCATGGACACCAGTACTGTTCTGAGCCCAAGAAGTATCCAGAGGTCCGGCATTAAACAGCAACAAGACAAGTGGACGGCCTGCCGCTGAGAGGATAAAGAGAAATGAATACGCTCACAACTGGAGACACACTGAAACATAGACTAGCCTGTGATCATACCAGTTATCCTGGTGTCAATATTAACCACTTCCCCCAACACTGAACTTAACTGTCCTTTTCAATTAATACCAACATAACAACAGCTTTTATTAATGCAAAGAAAGTAGAAACGCATTCATCGGAATATAAACTTTCTGAAATACAGATACAGAGAAGGGGTGAAATCTCCACTTCATGATTGTTAAAAGAAATCTATACTCAATGGTTACAAGTCCCTTACAGGGCTTTATATTAAATATTGCTACTCTTATATAGTATCTAAGATGAAGAGGGGAGGTAATACTGACTGTGGATGTAGAAGTGACAACGGCTATTTGCTCCTACAGTGGCATGCAAAAGTTTAAGCACGCCTGTACAAAATTACTGTTACTGTGAACAGTTAAAGGGGTTGTCCCATCAGCCCATTTCATACTTACCTGGATTCGGCTGGGCGGGCTCAGTCAGCTTGATTGACGTCTTCTCACGGCCGGTCCGTGCGCTGTCCTGAACGTGTATGCTGCTGTGCATGCGCCATGGTGACTTCTTCCTGGCCAGTATAGTACAGAGCCGGCATGCGCGTTCTGTACTATACTGGCCAGGAAGAAGTCACCATGGCGCATGCACGGCGGCGTGCTCGTTCAGGACATCGCGCGGGCCGGCTGGGAGAAAATACACAGTCTTCTGCGCAAGCGCGGCCACAGGACTCCGGAAAAGAGCGGTGGCCGTAACTAAGGGTGACCGAACGACAACAATGAGGTAAGTGGGGATGAATTATCTCAAGGAGGGTGGGAATTGGGTAATAAAATGTATTTACAAAAATGATCACTGTCAAATCATTAACAGATTTAACAGTGATCATTATGATGGGAATACCCCTTTAAGCAAGTTAAAGATGAAATGATCTCCAAAAGGCAAAACGTTAAAGATGACACATTCCCTTTATATTTTAAGCAAAAACAATTTTTTATTTTCATCTTTATTAATTTTCAAAATGACATAAAAGGAAAATGGTCCAAAGCAAAACTTTGGCCACTCTGCATGGTTAGTAACTAGTAGTACCCTTTTTTTGGCAAGTATCACAGCTTGTAATCGCTTTTTGTAGTCAGCCAAGAGTCTTTCAATTCTTGTTTGGGGGATTTTCATCCATTCTTCCTTGCAAAAGCCTTCCAGTTCTGTGGATTCATGGGCCATCTTGCATGCACTGCTCTTTTGAGATCAGATCTTCAATGATGTTCAGAACAAGGGACTGAGGGACATGGTAAAACCTTCAGCTTGACCCTTTGAGGTAGTCTGTTGTGTTTAGGATCATTATCCATTTGTAGAAGCCATTCTATTTCCAACTTTAGCTTTTTTACAGTTGCTGTTATGTTTGCTTCCAGAATTCACTGCAGTTTCATTGATTCTATTATTCCATGTACCCATGAAATGTTGCCCATGCAATGCCAATGTTGGCTGTAACACAACCCCAAGGCATGATTGATCCACCCCCATGCTTAATGTTTGGAGAGGTGTTCTTTTCGTGAAATACTGTGCCCTTTTTCTCCTGACATAACTTTGCTCGTTGTGATCAAAGAGCTCTATTTTAACCACATTGGTCCACAGGACTTGCTTCCAAAATGCATCAGGCTTGTTTAGATGTTCTTTTGAAAATTTCTGACGCTGATTTTTGAGTACACAGAAGAGGTTTTCTTCTGATGACTCTTCCATGAAGGACATATTTGTGCAGGCGTTGCTGAACAGTAGAACAATGTACCAGAACTCCAGAGTCGGATAAATCTTTCTAAAGGTCTTTTGTAGTCAAGCAGGGGTTTTGATTAGCCTTTCTAGCAATCCTACGAGCAGATATCTCTGAAATTTTTCTTGGTCTTCCAGACCTTCTCTTGACCTCCACTGTTCCTATTAACTGCCATTTCTTAATTACATTTCTAACTGTGTAAATGGCAATCTGAGAATGCTTATAAGAACCCATGGCTGCTGTTTTTTGGGACAAGGTTAGAGGAGTCTGGGTATTTTAAAAGCTTTGAAATTTGCATCACCCGGCCTTGCTAATGATAATTGTGAACAAGCCTAACAGGCTATTTAAAGTCTGAGACCTCGGTCAAAATTATCTGAGCACTCAAATCTCCTTGGGTTCCCATACTTTCCCAAGGTACTTTCCTTTTTTTCACTCCAAAATTTCAATGAAAACATAAAAAGTGTGTTTCATCTTTAACTTTATGCCTTTCGGAGATCATTTAATCTTCAATTTGTGCCCAAACTTTTGCATGCCACTGTACATGCTTGTCGATGTGGATGATTTTTAGATACAAATACCTTTTTGTTATATGCTACATCTACAAAATGTGTCTTCATGGATTAGGCCTCTTTCACACTTGCGTTCTGAGGATCCGGCAGGCACTTCCGTCCCGCCAGAACGCAAGTCGCCTGAAAGCATTAGAAGACTGATCAGGATCCTGATCAGTCTTCGAAATGCTTTCAGGTTACTATGGCAGCCAGGATGCTATTAAAGTCCTGGTTGCCATAGTAGTAGTGGGGAGCGGGGGGGCTCCAGAATGACGTCAGAGTGCCCCTTGCGCATGGATCACGTGATCCATGCGTGTAGGGCGCCCTGACGTCACTCTGGAGCGCCCCGGGAGCCACACGGATGGTAAGTATACTGCTCCCCCGCTCCCCACTACACTTTACCATGGCAACCAGGACTTTAGAGTCCTGGCTGCCATGGTAACCATAGAGAAAAAGCTAAACGTCGGATCTGGCGATGCGCTGAAACGACGTTTAGCTTAAGGCCGGATCTGGATTAATGTCTTTCAATGGACATTAATTCCGGATCCGGCCTTGCGGCAAGTGTTCCGGATTTTTGGACAGAACAAAAAGCGCAGCATGCTGCGGTATTTGCTGCGTCCAAAAAACATTCCGGTCCTGAACTGAAGACATCCTGATGCATCCTGAACGGATTTCTCTCCGTTCAGAATGCATGGGGATGATCCTGATCAGGATTTTTCCGGCATAGAGCGCCGAGGACGGAACTCTATGCCGGAAAAGAAAAACGCCAGTGTGAAAGGACCCTAACTTGGGTATTGCAGGAAGTTTCTGAGAAATTTCAAGTTAAACCATTTTTTCCATGAGTAAATTAAAGGTGACTTGGGATTAGAGTTGTTTTGATACCAAAATTTTGATTCGGTATCGATACCATAAAAAAGTATTGCGATACTCGATACCACGCGGAATAAAAAAAAAAACCTCAAAAAAAAAAAATAATTTATGAATTGCGCATTTTTTTTTACTTTTTTGTTACGACGTTCACCGCATAGTTTTTATTTTTATTTTTAACAGTTTGGAGTCGGACTTTAGATATGGCAATATGTTTTATGTTTATCTATATATTTTAGATGTAACATTGGAAAAGGCGGCGATTTATACTTAATATTTTGGTGTGTGTGTGTTTTTGTTTTTTTTTTATTATTATTACTTTTTATTACATTTTTTATTTACCATTTCCCCCCTTAGGGGTAGGACCTGGGATCTTTTCATCCATTGTCCTATTCACCCTAATGGATCTCTATCAGGGTGAATAGGACTTCACATTTCTCTGCTGCCCTGTGCTCTGTGCACACAGCAGCAGGAAGCCCCCATGGCAGCCAGGGCTTCAGTAGCGTCCTGGCTGCCATGGTAACCGATCGCAATGTAGGGCTCCGATCGGTTACCATGGCAGCCAGGACACTACTGAAGCCTTGGCTGCCATGGGGAACTGCCACCAATGAAGGGGACCCTGTGGCCACTGCCACCAATGATCTAAAAACTTTAATACTGGGAGGGGGCGGGATTGAGGGCGCCCTGCCCACTCATTTAGTTTAATATGGTGTGGGGGTCGCACTGCCTACATAATAATTAACCTTTAATACAGATACAGGAGGCGGATACCGCCGGCACCCACCTCCTGTATCTGTATTAAAGGCTAATAATCATTGTGTGGGCAGGATCGGGACAGAGCTGCAGGACCGGGGCAGAGTGGCAGGCCGGGTACTTGTTGCAGGCGAAGGAGGAGGCTGCTGCCGTTCGCCCGGCGCAGCAGTTCTCTCCTCCCATGTCCCTCCTCCCACACTAATCACCAGCTGCGTCATAGGAGGGAGGGGTTCCCTACCTCCCTCCTTCCTCACTGTCTATGGCCTGAGGGAACACAGCGTGTGCTGAGCGCTGCACACGCCGTGTCCTTCCATAACAGGAGATACTAGACTGCGCAGTAGAGCGGTCTAATATCGAAAAAACGAACATCCTGATACCGAATCAATACTGGCATAAAAGTATTGATTGGGTATCGAAAGTTCGATACCCAAAACAACCCTACCTGGGATAGGTCATCAAAATCTCATCTCTCCCAGTACTCCTGCCAATCAGCTGTCTGAAGAGGCTGCATCCTGTTCCTAAGCAAGTGACATCACGTTAATCTGTCACATGGCCTATGTGCAGCTCAGTCCCATTAAAATGATTGGGTCTGGGCTTCAATACTAAGAACAGCCACTACACAATGTATGGCACTGTGCTTGGTGTACTGTGAGTAGGCTGCAGCAGCCTCTTCAAACAACTCATTGGCGGCGGTGCAGGTGTCGGACGTCCACCATTCAGATATTAAAGACTCTCGGAAAACCCCTTTAACTTGAAGGGCAGTATGTTTAAAGATAACAGATAAAACTTTGGCAAAGTTTCTGATTTTGGTGGGATCTGGCGACGCTCAAGTTGAACAAATACTAGTGTGTACAATCATCTACCTGAATCAACAGCATCTCTCAGTAATGTATCCTGGAAACCAGGAAGTGACAGATTTACTCGGTCTTTACCCTCCATTTCCACAGTTATACCTAAAAATCAAAACAAGAGTGAAGTTACTTTGTCATTGTTTATTTCCGTTAATCCAAAAAAATACTGATCAATTTGGGCCTAGAAAGAGGTGGTTTATAGCATCTAAACCTCTCAGGCAGAAAACTGGCTGATAATGAATATGCTGATTTGGTTATTGTGTTCAGTGTCATTGAAACCATCTGCCATCTGAAAACCATCATTCACAACATAACAATGAGCACACATTTATACATGGCAATTCTGCTATAGTAAATTCCAATAACTTGGTGCTAGGAAATATTACTACATTTTTTCAAAATAATTCATAATATTGTAACAATCCATAGGAGTATTCGGCTATGCAGCAAGTAGTAGGTGCACCAGGGGATGTCACAAATTGGGGCTGTCACAAATTGGGTTAGGGTCCTTTCACACTGGCGTTTTTCTTTTCCGGCATAGAGTTCCGTCCTCGGCGCTCTATGCCGGAAAAATCCTGATCAGGATCATCCCCATGCATTCTGAATGGAGAGAAATCCGTTCAGGATGCATCAGGATGTCTTCCGTTCAGGACCGGAACGTTTTTTGGACGCAGCAAATACCGCAGCATGCTGCGCTTTTTGCTCCGTCCAAAAATCCAGAACACTTGCCGCAAGGCCGGATCCGGAATTAATGCCCATTGAAAGGCATTAATCCGGATCTGGCCTTAAGCTAAACGTCGTTTCGGCGCATCGCCGGATCCGACGTTTAGCTTTTTCTCAATGGTTACCATGGCAGCCAGGACGCTAAAGTCCTGGTTGCCATGGTAAAGTGTAGTGGGGAGCGGGGGAGCAGTATACTTACCATCCGTGCGGCTCCCGGGCGCTCAGAGTGACGTCAGGGTGCCCTACATGCATGGATCACGTGATCCATGCGCATGAGGTGCTCTGACGTCATTCTGAGCGCCCGAGCTGCACGGACTGTGCATACTGCTCCCCGCTCCCACTACTACTATGGCAACCAGGACTTTAATAGCGTCCTGGCTGCCATAGTAACCTGAAAGCATTTCAAAGACTGATCAGGATCCTGATCAGTCTTCTAATGCTTCAGGCGACTTGCGTTCTGACGGATCCGGCGGTCGGAAGTGCCTGCCGGATCCTCAGAATGCAAGTGTGAAAGAGCCCTTACTCACCTCTCCTCTGCTGTCTGCATACCTTAGGTCAGTGTTTCTCAACTCCAGTCCTCAGGGCCCACCTACAGGTCATGATTTGAGAATATCCCACAGAATGAGTACCTGAGGTGAGTCCTGATGCACTGACACTAATTATATCACCTGCTAAATACTAAGGAAATCCTGAAAACATGACCCGCAGGTGGGCCCTGAGGACTGGAATTGAGGAACACTGCCTTAGGTGGTTTGTTTGAATCTGCTCTACAAATTCATCTCTTTTATCCTGGCCGCAATCCAACTGTACTATGTTCATGTCCTCCTGTCTTCATTGCTTAGCTACACCTTTCCACACCAGCAAAGCAATAGTTAAATTCTAAATTATGCTGCAATGGTGTTTCTAATTAATTAAATAAAATTTGCTATAAGGGTGCCTTAACGCTTTAGATCATGTCCTGCTGGGTCTATGATCCAGCTCTTGCATCTATGTCCTAGCTCCTGCTCTTGTTTCTATGCTCCAGCTCTCTTTATTGACACGCTACTATTCTAGAGTAACCAACTCTACTCTGCTATTCCAGAGGAATGAACTCAACGCTATTATTCCACAGTTATTTACTTTTCTTATATTGGTAATTATAATACTTTTTCTAAATCCTGAATTCTTGCCTATGTGATATTGCAACTGTATGATCTATCTGTAATAAAGTAATATTTATCTGTAGCAGGGAAAAGGAGCAAGATATGCCTGAGAAGTGTGACGTCTTGCTGAGGCTGAGTCTTGTACTTGTTGAGTAAAAAAACAATGGGCAAGTGTGTAGCAAGGTTTATTTTAGTAGTGCTTTCCCTTTAATTCCATGTAATGTAGTTAGTGAGCACATACAAGCCCCTAAACTTTTTATGAACCTAAGTCGTGTGAAGCAACTAAGCAACCTTAGTTGGCAGTGAAATAATGGGAATCATCCCATGAATTTGTATGTGTGTGATGGACATCTCATACATGACAGCCTGATTATATGGTGAAATGTAATAGTAGAATTCCATCAAACTAGGGCTCTGTGCTGAGAACTACAACACAGGGATGCACAATGCAGTGTTCAAAAAGTCAAAGTTGGCTCCGTGTGCTCTCATTTGCAGGGTGTACCGTCATAACCATCATACCATCATAACTCTCATAATCATCTAATCTGAGATAGTGAACACTTGTGCATTACGATATTATTTTATTAATATAAATACACAGCTGAAACAATCCCCAAAATAAAATCACAACAGCTACTCTGAAAGCTTTTCAGCAAACTGCATGAAGGCATTTCCAGAAGCCTATAGTCTGCAATGACAGTTATGCTTGCTGTCGATATGGCTATGAAATGTACATCAGGTAGAGTTGTTTGGTAGATTTGATGTGATGTGTTTAATCTCTTGATCTTCCATGTAACTAATGTTTGAAAGGGTGTTTTGCATGGAAAAGTAATAAAACAGCATAAAACTATTACTCTTCTTTCTAACATACTAGTGCATCTCAATAAATGAGAATATCATCAAGTTAATTTATTTCAGTAATTCAATTCTAAAGGTGAAAGATATATTATATAGATTTACTACCTACATAGTGCTCTATTTCAAGTGTTTATTTCTTTTAAGCACTTGACGACCGTCCATAGACTATAAACGTCCTATGGGCGGTTGTCTATCTCTGAATGCACGTTTTAAAACGTCCATTCAGAGACGGCATCTGCACGCTAATCCAGCAGGGCAACCCAGACAGCAGGGCAACCCAGAGAGAAGGCAGAGACAGTGCCCAAGTGTCCCTGCCTTCTAAAACGCCGCAGACAGAGTGCTCGGTGAGCGCTGTGTCTGCTTTGCAGAAAGCGCTATGCGCTTCCTGCTCCCAGCCCGGTGGTCATGTGACCACGGCAGTGTGCAGGAGCTGTTGGGTCTCTCACAGACCTCGATCAGCCCTGCACTGAGGCTGTACAGCATAGTATTCTGCTGTACAGCCTCTCTAGGGGGTGTATTTCACCTGTAACTGGGGCTACTATGTCAGCCCCAGTTACAGGAGAAATCAATAGTGAAAAAAAAAAAAAAAAGTGAAGTTAAATGTCCCCCAGAGGTCTTGTATGGGGGACGCAAAGTGTAAAAAAAAAGAAAGTGTTTAAAAAAAAAAAAAAGGTTTTACATTAAAAATAAAAATTAATTAATGAAAAAAAAATTTACAAATAGAAAAAATAAAACAAATTGGACATATTTGGTATTGCCGCGTCTGTGACAGCCGGCTCTTTAAATATATCACATCACCACCCCGTCCAATAAACACTGAAAAAAAAAAAAAGTGTGTAAAAACAAAAACATTTTTGTCATCTTATATCACAAAAAGTGCAGCAACCAGTGATAAAAAATGCATATGTCCCATAAGAAAATCGCTCAAAAAATTAAAAAATTATAGCTCTCAGAACATGGAGACATAACAACATAATTTTTTGTTTAAAAAAAGATATTATTGTGTTAAAGTGAAATACATTTCTAAAAAGTATACATATTAGGTATCGCCGCATTCGTAAAAACCAGCTCTATACAAATATATCACATGACCTAACCCCTCATATGAACACTGTAATAAAAAAAAAAAAAAACTGTGCCAAAAAAGCAATTTTTTGTCACTTAACCTCTTAAGGACACAGGACGTACCCGTACGTCCTGTGTCGTGTCCCTAAAGATGGCGCCTGCTCCTGCTTCATGCGGGCGCCTCAGCCGCGGGTGTCCGCATGGTTCTTGTAGCAGACGCCCACGGCTAATGTCCGCGACTGGCAGCCATGCAGATCGCGGACATTTAACCCCTCAGATGCCGTGGTCAATCCTGACCACGGCATCTGAGTGCGCGCAAACCGAAAGTTTTACTTTCGGTTTGCTCTCCGGCTCCCCCGTGTGGCGATCAGAGGAGCCGGAGCATGCCTGTAGTAGCCTGGGTCTCTATGAATGAAACCCAGGCAGCTCTGTGGTATTTCCTATGGAGCCTTGCCTGTAATAGGCTTCATAGGAAATATGCGATTTTTTTCATAAATTCCAATGAGTTTATTTTATATTAAGCTGGGCACTGTCACATCTAAATATATGCGGACTACTGCTCACTACTGAAGGATGGCTTATTATCCACTACTGCCATATTGTGGACTTTGCAATACTTACCACCTGGTACATTGGATAGGGTGAATTACGGTTATTATCCAGTCATTTGTATTGGTGCATTTTGATACTTCTACTATCTATACATGTGAATTTTATTATTGTTTTATTTTATTTTAATAAATAGTATATGTTATTATCTACAAGTTCCGAGATTGAGTGCCCCTGATTCCATTACAATCATGAGAATGACTGCTGACTTGACAGTTGTCCAGAAGACAGTCATTGACACCCTCTACAAAGAGGGTAATCCACAAAATGAAATTGCTAAAGAAGCTGGCTGTTTACAGAGTGCTGTATCCAAGCATATTACTGGAAAGTTGAGTGGAAGGAAAAACTGTGCTAGAAAAAGGTTTACTAGCAACAGGCCATAATTTCTGTATTAAAAATTATTTTTAATCAGTCTTATATAATATTCTAATTTTGTGAGATACTGACTTTTGGGTTTTCATTAACTATAAGCTATAATCAACAACATTAAAAGAAATAAACACTTGAAATAGATCACTCTGTGTGTAATACTAATGAATATCTCTCTCTCTCTCTCTAAAATAAATTAACTTTTTGATGATGTTCTAATTTATTGAGATGCACTAGTATGTTCTCCTGCACTAAATGTATTTTTGTCTGCACTTACCGGTCCCAAGGCATACAATGGTTATGTCAACAGTCTCGACCAATGATTTAATCTCTTTGGAGGAGTATGTTTTACACTGTGCATCATTGCATCCTGCAGCAAAGCTGACCTCCACTGGAAGCTTTGCAATGCCATCTCTAAGAAGCAGAATAGATAATGCAAAGATTACTGATCACAGTCATTAAACAAACACTAACTGAAGCTTAATTACACGGCTACTAAATATAACCCTCACTACATATAGAAATCCAGTAATAAAGTAAAGTAGCCACCACAACGTTTATACAAGAACCCCATATTTCAATCAAGGGCAAGTAGTAATCAAATGTATAAACAGAAGACAAGGGGCCCATTGCAAAAATTAAAATAGGTGGCAGGTATTCCCCTCCTGCGTGCTTGCAACCAAGGCAATTCATCTAGAGAGATTCACTATCCTACTTGTTACTGCTAGAGACACGCAAGTCTCTCCATGATGACTACAAAGTGGCTGCATGGTGTGCCTCTATTGTACATACGCCTTGACCATCAGTAAGCGACAACTCTAAAGTATCACTAATTTGTCCTTTCCATATGTACAGCGTATTTCTATTAATATATAAAATAACTACCGAAATTATGAGATACGGTTTCTACATTTTAACCTAGAGCCATTAGATCAATCATCACCATTTATATTTAGACATTTTTCTTCCTACCTGGGTGTGGAAATATATTGAGGATCTGGATGTGGCTCATAGTCTCCAAAAAGCCCATATGCATTATCAGCAAATGGACCAATTACCTGAAGGAACAAAGTAATGACTCTTAGGCCTCATGCACATACCAGAGCTGTGTGCACAGCACATGTGCCGAGACAGTCTATAGTACATATATAGTACAGATATTCTCATAGATAAGGCACCAGAACTCTGATCTGATTATGCAAAGTGAATCTGTCACCATGATTCCGAACGGTTCTCTCTAGTAATACATGAGTAGTACTGCACCCAAGGAGTCCAGATTGCCATTTTATATTTTCTTACTGCTCCCTCAGACTGATGTGCTGTGCTAACATAATGGAGAGGACTCCATTGCATATGCACAGCAGCCCCAGCAATAAACAGTTGTACTTGTGGTCATGTAGAGAAAGTTAATACAAGCCACTTACTACTGTATTGTTATTGTCCATATTGCCTCCTTTGCTGGCTAGGGTCACTTTTCCATCACACTATATACTTCTCATTTCCATGGTTACAACCACCCTGCAATGCATCAGCAGTGGCTGTGCTTGCACACCATAGGAAAAAGTGCTGTCCTCTCTGGTGGCCAGGACCGTGGGAGCACACATAGGCTGGTGCTTTTTCATTAAATTAAGTGGGGTACATTGTTCCCAATGCAAATAGGGTATTGAAACATTACTGATTAGTAGACTAATATTTGTTAGCCATACTGTCAAAAATAACAGAGAAAATTAGTTTTCCTACCCCAAATTTCTTCCCTTTAATGCTCTGCAAGTCCATGGGCAAAGTGTCCCCTAGGTTCTTCAGCAGGACAAAGCTCTTAACAGCAGCCTCCACAGAAAGGTCTCTATGTTCTTGACTCTGAACAGAACGAAGGTCTAAGGCACTGTAGGGATTCATATCTGGAGGATCAAATTCTCCCAACCGCATTCTGGTGTAGAAGAGTGGGTACAGACGTTCTTTCACAGTCTAGTAAATTATATAGACAGGTTAGTGTCTATCTTCCAGTACTGATCTATAAGAAATGTCACAAGTCTCACAAGAGTCGGTTACAACATTTTTATGTGATAGATCACTAGCATATATTATAATGAAAGCCTCAAAGCGGGTAAATCAAACATACAATATAGAAGGATTATATTTGCTAATATGCCATTTTGTGCGTGTGGATTCTGAGAATCACTGCAAAGTTTGGGTATTAACTGGACGCCATATATAGTCTAATGCAGCTTTCCAATTTAAAATCCTTGGCACTGAAACATGCGGTTTTTATTTTGAGCTATACATAATTTTCATGATTCTCCGTTATCTAGTTCTTTACCTCCAGTGTGATGTTGCCCGAATTTACTGCATCCTTTATTCTCATGAAAACATTGTCTATCAAACTGAAAGACAGCTCCAAATTGCATCCAGAGTTCACCGAGGCTAAAGATGAATAGCAAGAATTAAGATGCTGCACTTTCTCCAACTTCAATAAGTAGCTGTTGTAGTAAACTGGACCAATCAGATAAATTGATGAAGTTCATACTGCCTTCTACAATTGAAGGGGCTGCATGCAAAAAAGATCAAGCATCAGTGAAGGTCTTTGATTTTGGAAACCTAATTATTTACAGAACCCCTTGGAGCTGATCCTGAAAGAGATTTCTGAAACTCAAAACCAGTGACATCTTATCAACTATGTGCAACACACCTTAAGGTGCAATAACTGCGCATCCCACATCAGAGCTCTGGAAAGGCATTCATTTTAGTGGCACTGTGGGCTACGTGTAGAGCACAGAGACTGTAACTTGGAATCACCAAAACTGGGCTATTGTACTTCAGGAAAGCCATTGATTTCAATGTCAATATAGTTATGTTTGAAATCTAAAAATTTTACTCCCTAATAGCGTTGAGTGAACTTGTGTTTCAAGTTCGGGTTATCTAAGAATTCCATTATGGATTCCACTATCACGGACTATACGTTATGGTCCTTGGTAGCAGAATTCATAACAGAATTCTTAGATATCCCCAGCATTGTACGCCAAACTGGAAACACAAGTATGCTCAACACTACTCCCTAATTCAAAGAGGAACAGAATTTAATCACAAATAGCCCTGGCTTGTGAAAGGTTTGGTCCAAAATGTTGCATGAACAGGGGAGAAAAAATTAAACCCTATATACTTCAATGTGAAAACTACACATGTGGGAACAGAGGTCTGGCTTCCTAGTTGTGTTCTACTACTTTAGTCCCATTTCATTAGCCCCATAAGTGACACGGTGAAGTACAACTCTGTTCCCGGTCACTTTATATGACCACCAAGTGTTTGAAGAACTCCTTTTTCAGCAAGCTTTACTTCTGTGGACCTCCATTACCAGGGCCGGTGCAAGGATTTTTGCCGCCCTAGGCAAAAGAAAAGTTTGCCACCCCCCCCATGTGACATCACAATGCCCCACCCATATGATCTGCCATATTAAAGGGGTTCTGCAGTTTACTTAAACTGATCGGCAGGGGTCCCGCCAATCAGCTGTTTCAGAAGGCAGCGGCGCTGGCAGTAGCGCCTCAGCCTTCTCGTAGTGACGTCACTGCGCCTGCGTTAAACAGCAAGAAGGCTGAGGCGCTACTGCATACATAGGATAGATCATCAGTTTAAATAAACTGCAGAACCCCTTTAACTAATGCCAGTTCTCTCCCCCCTCTTGTCATTCTCTCCCCCTCTTGTCATTCTCTCCCCCCCTTGTCATTCTTCACCCCCCCCTTTGTCATTCTTCCTCCCCCCCCTTGTCATTCTTCCCCCCCCTTGTCATTCTTCCTCCCCCTCTTGTCATTCTCTCCCACCCCCTTGTCATTCTTCTTCCCCCCACCTTGTCATTCTCTCCCCACCTTGTCATTCTCTCCCCCTCTTGTCATTCTTCCTCTCCCCCCTTGTCATTCTTCTTCCCACCACTCTTGTCATTCTTCCTCCCCCTTGTCATTCTCTCCCCCTCTTGTCATTCTTCCTTCCCCCTCTTATCATTCTCTCCCCTCTTGTCATTCTTCCTCCCCCCTCTTGTCATTCTTCCTCCCCTACCTCTAGTGTAGCGCGGCCGAGCTCTTTATGGTCCAGGGGTACAGGAGCTTTTGTTTCCTGTACCCGGGCGGACTGACAGGAAGTTCACACTGTGTGCGCACTTCATGTCAGTTCGGCCAGGTACAGGAGACAGATGCTCCTGTACCCGCGGACCGTAAAGAGCTCGGCCGCGCTACAATGGAGTGACAGGAGGGAGCACTGAGCGCTTCCCTCCTGTCAGCTCCTCTCCTTTTGCTGCGCCCGGGCGGTGCGCCCTTATGGACGCGCCAGCCCGGGCAGTGCTGCAGCCATCTGAGGCTCAATTCAGAGCGCTCGAGCGGCTGCAGCATGAGGCGGGGCCGGCGCTCCTAGCAGCGCCCCTTGCCAAGGGGCGCTCTACGTGGCGGCCTAGTCCGCTTATAGGACGCGCCGGCCCTGTCCATTACGTACCACAGGACACTAAACAGCCATATCTTAAATGTATGATACTCACCAATAGCGGTTTCCAGAAAGCTGCTGGTGTACTGGTGTGCTAACATGATAAATTCAATTGCACCCTCATCACTTACAACATAGCCATCAAAGCCCCATTCTGAGCGAAGGATGTCTGTCAACAGCTTTTTATTAGCACAAGCTGGAATTCCATTTATTCTGCAAAACACATAGAAATTATATTTACAAAGTCATCAAAGAACCTAAAGGGGTTGTCCAAAACTCAGTAAAATTTGGAAGGGAAAAGCCAGTCTAAATGTCTGACGAGTGGGGATCTGCCCCCTGATCCCCCACTAATCCTGAAAATGTGGCTATCCACTTCCCAGTTTCTGGTGGAGAAAAAACTGGGAGAATACACTGTACATCCGAAGTGCAGAGGGGTACAGAAACAACTAAGTGTGCTAACATGCTGTTCCTATATCCCCCATACACATTAATGGACAGTGACTGCAAATGTGCACTCTGCTGGGAATGGAGAACCAGGCATCTCTATTCTTGGGACTGGAGAAGTCCATATGGTCGATCAGTGATTCGAGGCAAATAAAATCTATACGATGGTCAGTCATAACTAAGCAACACAATATTTTAAAGTAATAATCTCATTAATTCACTGGTTCTGATAAGGAATCTAATATCATCAGTAGGAAAGTGGTCCTATTACGGCTCACTCAAATGAGAGATGTTCATGTCCAGGTGTAGAACATAGGCCCATGGACTGAACACAGACCCATTAAAGTCAGTAGGCGATTTTCCGAACAGACCATTGGTGTGTACAGAGAAAATTGCAACTGTGATGGACTGAACCATCACTGGGGCTGCTGGAGAAGACTGAGAGCTAGCCTCCTTCCTACGGACTATGGACCCAGAACCATGGAGACCCCCTCAGACCTCTTGGGGGTTACAAGGAACAGTTAGCCCTGATTTATGTGTGGACTTTATAGGCCTTATCGTTCCTGTTGTCCATTGAAGGTGTAGGGGTGAACCCAGCTATACAAGAAGGGTTAACTCTGCACTGAGGCTCCCCGGAAAGGTGTTGGTTCATTTGTCCCTTTGTTCTGTTGTGCTAGTGATGGGATTAAGTAGCTGACTCCGGGGTAGAGGAGTAGATCACCCTCTGATACACTCAGGAGATAATCCCATCACATGTGTCTCCTCTCTGCCTATTCATCATTGAGACACTGGGGGGGTCTGTTTGACTGCGTTATAATGTTAGACCACCTGAACTGTATATGTATATTAAGTTAGTCTATTGTCTGAGTTAACTGTATCCCAGGCAGAGGGGGTGTGCCTCGGGCCTGTGGATCTGTATAAATTGTGAGTGCTGGCTGTCATTAGAGTGTCCTGTTCTACCCTTCATGAAGTCTGGGCTCATGTTTGGGGGATTGGAGAACTACACTCTGGGGATTGCTATAATCATTATACTCTCCAGAGTATATTCCCTAGCTCTTGTGAGAGCTGTTCTTGTTCCTGTTTCGCTCCCTGGACTAAGGAGAGGTACAGCGAAAACCCAAACTAAGCTGAGGCGGTTCGTGGGGTTTGAGGTGGTTCTGGTGTCGAGTGCAGTGCTGATGGTCCTTGGCAAGCACTAGGCGCATCGGTCGACGGAGGCACCCAGTCGGGGTGGCAGGCGTTCCGTTACATTGGTGGCAAGCAGTGGGATGGCGTCCTAGTGCGAGGTAAAGCAGCTCTGAGACACCGTTCGTGGAATTACAAACTGAGGGCAACGCTAGTATCCGTACAGCGCCCCTGGGAGCATAGGGATCCAGCGACTTGAAGCAGACAAGTATGGAAGGCTCTGGCTCTGGAGATAATTGGCTGGCTGAAGTAAGGCAGCGAGTGGCCCAGTATGGGGATGATGTACCTATGGAGACACGCCGGGTGATCTGGAACCAGGTCATGGCCGAGCGAAACACAAGGCTGGACCGAGAATTCCGGCTGGCGAAAAAGATGGAGTATGCTCAGCAGAAGGAGCGTTATAGCAGCCAAAGAGAGGCTCCATTCGAGGAGGTTAACCATTTCCCCCGGAGGCGGCCAGAGGAACCCGAAGTAGGGGTCCTCATAGACTGGTCCTGCGAGGAACCACAACAGGCAGGTGGAGATAGGACTGAGGTCTCTCCACCGGGCCCACCGGGATGCTGGAAAGCTGGCCCCGATCCCCAGCAGCAGCCGGAGTTACCGGGTGCAGATGCAGGTGGCCCCTACTCTCAAATGTTGAGGGACCTCATAGACTGGTCCTGGGAAGACCCACAGATGGCAGGTGGAGATGGGACTGCGGTCTCACTACCGGCCCTACAGGGATGCTGGGCAGTCGGCTCAGATCCCCAGCGGCAGAGTACATTACAGGGAGGAGAGACCACCGGTTTCACTCCCCAGCGGCAGAGCGCATTATTGGAAGGGGAGACAGTCGGTTCCCCTCTCCACCAGCAGAGAGAGTGTCAGGGAGAGGAGCCTGTTACCCCCTCTCCCCAGCGGCTGAAGGTGTGTTAGGGAGAGGAGCTTATTACTCCCTTTTCCCAGCGGCAGCGTAGCCCACCAAGGGGAAACACTAAGCCCCCCACCAGCGCAGATGGGACCGTGGTCTCTGCGCCCAAGCTACAGGGAGTACGGACAGTCGGTCCTGCTCTCCAGCGGCAGAGTATTCTACCGGGAGGGGAGAGCCTCGTTTCCCCTCCCCAGCGGCAGAGCGCATTATTGGAAGGGGAGACAGTCAGTTTCCCTCTCCACCAGCAGAGAGAGTGTCAGGGAGAAGAGCCTGTTACCCCCTCTCCCCAGCGGCTGAAGGTGTGTAAGGGAGAGGAGCTTATTACCCCCTCTCCCCAGCGGCAGCGTAGCCCACCAAGGGGAGACACTAAGCCCCCCACCAGTGCAGATGGGACTGTGGTCTCTGCGCCCAAGCTACAGGGAGTACGGACAGTCGGTCCTGCTCCCCAGCGGCAGAGTATTCTACCAGGAGGGGAGAGCCTCGTTCCTGCTCCCCAGTGACAGAGTATTCTACCAGGAGGGGAGAGCCTCGTTCCTGCTCCCCAGCGGCAGAGTATTCTACCAGGAGGGGAGAACCTCGTTCCCCCTTCCCAGCGGCAGCCCAGCCCACCAAGGGGAGATGATAAGCCCCACACCTGTGCAGATGGGACCGTGGTCTCTGTGCCCAAACCACAGGGGGTAGGGACAGTCGGCCCTGTTCCCCAGCAGCAGGGCTGTATATCCAAAGAGGAGACAGCCTGTCTTCTCCTCCTGCAGCAACACCAGGTCCAGAGGGAGGAGCGTGCTAACCCTTCTCCTCAGCTGGGCTCCAACCAGGCTATTCCCGTGGTAGCGCTGGCACCAGGGCAGAATACCACTGGTCTCTACCCACTCAGCAACCCACCGATCCGGAAGGCTAGTACCCCCCAGAGCTGTGGTGGTGCCCCTGGACATGAACAAGCTACCCACTACCCCAGGTGCAATAACCAATTCTTGTGGGTGGGCCACTCTGTTGATTATGTTTTGTGGGTGGGTTGCTGGACTAACCAAGGCACTGACCGACAGGAGGTCAGATAACTCGTTAGTCTACTGTTGGGAGGGGAGAAATGTGATGGACTGAACCATCACTGGGGCTGCTGGAGAAGACTGAGAGCTAGCCTCCTTCCTACGGACTATGGACCCAGAACCATGGAGACCCCCTCAGACCTCTTGGGGGTTACAAGGAACAGTGAGCCCTGATTTATGTGTGGACTTTATAGGCCTTATCGTTCCTGTTGTCCATTGAAGGTGCAGGGGTGAACCCAGCTATACAAGAAGGGTTAACTCTGCACTGAGGCTCCCAAGAAAGGTGTTGGTTCATTTGTCCCTTTGTTCTGTTGTGCTAGTGATGGGATTAAGTAGCTGACTCCGGGGTAGAGGAGTAGATCACCCTCTGATACACTCAGGAGATAATCCCATCACATGTGTCTCCTCTCTTCCTATTCATCATTGAGACACTGGGGGGTCTGTTTGATTGCATTATAATGTTAGACCACCTGAACTGTATATGTATATTAAGTTAGTCTATTGTCTGAGTTAACTGTATCCCAGGCAGAGGGGGTGTGCCTCGGGCCTGTGGATCTGTATAAATTGTGAGTGCTGGCTGTCATTAGAGTGTCCTGTTCTACCCTTCATGAAGTCTGGGCTCATGTTTGGGGGATTGGAGAACTACACTCTGGGGATTGCTATAATCATTATACTCTCCAGAGTATATTCCCTAGCTCTTGTGAGAGCTGTTCTTGTTCCTGTTTCGCTCCCTGGACTAAGGAGAGGTACAGCGAAAACCCAAACTAAGCTGAGGCGGTTCGTGGGGTTTGAGGTGGTTCTGGTGTCGAGTGCAGTGCTGATGGTCCTTGGCAAGCACTAGGCGCATCGGTCGACGGAGGCACCCAGTCGGGGTGGCAGGCGTTCCGTTACAGCAACACCAACAATTTAGGTCCAATTTGCATGCAAGTGAATGGGGACACGATAAAAACAGACAGCACACCAACACCATCCCCGTGTAGTCCGTTAAAAAAATGGTCTGTTTTTTGCACTTGGTACAAGGATAAGTTTTAGAGCGCTTGTCTGAAGGAGCCCTTATGGAGCCCATAAAACAATGAGGCTTAGGCCTTATTCACACGTCCGTAGTGTTTATGGATCCACAAATTGCAGATCCATAAACACACCGGGCCGGCAGCACCATAGAAATGTCTATTCTTGTCCGCAATTGCGGGCAAGAATAGGACATGCTCTACTTTTTTGCGGAGCTGCGGCCGTAAGATCGGCGGCACGCTCCGCAAAAACTGATGCGGAGAGCACAGTGTGTGCTCTCAGCATCGTTCCGTGCCCCATTCACAGTCAATGGGTCTGCATGTATTCCGCAGAATTGCGGAATACATGCGGACAAATATGCGGACGTGTGAATAAGGCCTTATTGAAAAGAAAACTGGCATATTTATTTTACAGCTATTCAAGCAATCTTGAAAACAGGTTTTTTTTTTTTTTTTTACATTTTATGATGAGTTAAAAGCCATACTGCTACCATTTAGACAGTATCAGACTGTAGGGACAGTATTAGACTGTCAAGGGAAATGGTAATGTACAGTTATTAATGTATTCATATATTTCCAGAAAGAACAGCACATTGTAGAGTTCTAAAAATCATGCTCAAAACTTACTATTTAATGGGGAAAGCAAGCATTTACTAAAATGGACATGTCAGACGTGATCCCTCTCTGCTCAGCAATAGTAATGGTATTCAGGAACATAGCTATAGGGGAAGAAAGGGAAGCAGCTGCTTTGGGGCCGGAGCCAGAAGGGGCCCACCCAGGAGGAGGAAGATTAAAATGTTTTTTTTGTCAGGCCCTCCTCAACAGTATTATATACAGACACTGTAGGAAACAGAAGGAGTTGCTGCCAGGCCTCGTCTGAGACAGTGATCTTGACTAGCCACAAGAGTGGGGGTTGCAAGGGAGAAGGGGGTTGTGAAGAACTCGTTGAGGGGTGGGGGCATTCAAAAATTTGACGTGGGGCCTATGTCAGTTCCAGCTACGCCACTGATGGTATTCACAATTGTACTGACAAATAGAAGGTAATGCTTTGTGTTTGGATACCCGCCTGTTATAACTGCACATAATGCTGAAGGTCCCGGCTTCAACACAAGCCTGGAATTGTGGTAAAAATGTCATTCGCCAGTCTCTCTCCTCCACCTGTGGGAAAACAAAAGATGAGCAGCCAAGGTGATGATCCTCCCAGTGGAATGAATTTGTAGAATGAAAGGGGTATATATATATATATACTTAAGGTACTCTGGATATACTTTGCAATTGTCCCTTGTATATAGATCAGGTAAAGACGGATTTACACAGCCCAAATATCTGGCAAATTATCATGAAAGAACATTTCTGCGAACGCTTGTTTTCCTGATCGTGATCCTGTCGTTCGTGCAGGCACCTAAATTATCATTTCTGGGCAGCAGATTGGGCTGTCTAAACAGCCATCTGCTGCCCAAAAACAGTGTAGCTGTATGGGGACACGCGATTACAAAAGAGATACCTTGTTCTCATACTGTGGAGGTGATCACTGTATATAAATGAAGTGGTCTCCTTCACTGAACAAGCAGCTGACAGTCGGGAAAGAACGCTTTCTTCCAAGCAATTGGCTGTACATTGCATCGTGTAAACCCGCTTTTATTCTGACCATTGCACCAATATCACCAGTGGTCTGTATACAAAGGAGTACTGGGAGAACACAGACCAGATCCTCCAGTCATTCCACCTACCCTATAAAAGCCAGGGTGCTGCATGTATCCGCCATATTATATTAATGTTCTAGATGCATGCATTAGGTGCACTTAGAATGTTAATGTACAGATTGTGGTCCTCTATGGGATAATGAAAGAATTTTTTGTTCTTTTTACTTTTTGTAGTGTAGAAATAAAACATCCTGGTGCTAACTAGAAACCATCAATTTGGTAAAATATAATGATGTACTGCTGTCAATGGACTGTTGGACTTAACACATTAACACTACTGAATGACACATCACATGCCAATACATAAGACAGACGGCATTACCTTGGCATCAAAACTAAACCTGGAAACAGGGATATTTTCAGGCCCACCATGGACATCAAAGTGTTTGCAGCCGGCATTGGCTTTGATATATCGGGGATGGTCTCCCTGCAGTCCTTTTACAAAAGCTGCTGCCAGAAGTCCACTAAGGTATGGATCTTCTCCATATGTTTCCTGCAGATGAAACATTACAATACTTTATACCTGACAAAAGCGCATTGTCCATGTAGACTGCTGCTAAAAGGGTCATTTACTTTATTACTTACCAATTTCAGATAACATAACTGTGTATAGTCCCTATCAGACTGGATGATTTTGGGGCCAATTATTGGGAACAAGCATTTATAGGAATGCTCATTTCAGATAACTGACCTGTATAATTGTGCCGCCAATAAGCAAACGCTCATCTGTCGGCTGATTTGCATCTTTCAATAGAATGAAAGGTGTGCAATTATCAACAGCACATCTCCTGTTATAATGGGAGGTGTACTGAATGTATAGCAGGCCGATGTAAGTAAGCACCGATTGATGCTTTTCCTACCCGAAACATCGGGCAGTGTAACAGGGCATGATGGACACTGGAGGCGCCTGACAGATCCCTCTGACTTATAAATTGGTCCATCGGTTTAAAGGGAATCTGTCACCAGCATAGTAGCATAATTTTTTTTTCATGAATCCTTGTTTAATAAAGTACCTTATTTCCATAACTGTTGGTGGTTTTCTTTTTCGTCTTGTCATTTCTTGTAAAAACCGCTTATTCAGATATGCAAATGAAGGTCTTAGGAGCCCAGTGGGGCGTTCCTCCTTTAGCAAGGAGCCCAGGAACGCCCCCCTGATGTGCCGTGCCCGCCTAAAACTTTAAAAAATGAACGCCTATAATCTGTAAAATCGCCTCCCAGAGGCGAGGCTAAATACTCCACCCCCCCCCCCCCCCGCCAGCTCCTCTCTGTGCGGCAATTATTCCCGCTCCGGCTCTCGCCTGCATCCCAAAATCTCGCACAGGCGCAGTGCCAGCGATTGCCTGCGTGCTTCCTTTTAACTGAGGCAACATCGCTCTGGAAAGCGTCACTGGGCTCGGCGCATGCCCAGTGACGCCGTTGCCCTTAGTATCCAGATGACCGCGCAGGCAATCGCCGGCACTGACAAGACGAAAAAGAAAACCACCAACAGTTATGGAAATAAGGTACTTTATTAAACAAGGATTCATGAAAAAAAAAATTATGCTACTATGCTGGTGACAGATTCCCTTTAAGCAAATTTGTGACAGAGCCTCCGACCCATATGTGAACGCGGCCTAAGGGTACTTTCACACTTGCGTTTTTCTTTTCCGGAATAAAGTTCCGTCATAGGGGCTCTTAGAGAAAAAAGATGCTGCAGCTCTCACCTCTTGTCACCACTTTCAGAAGCATGAAAGATAAGACCTGAACTTGGCCCCTTTGTAAAATCCACAAAAAAGAGTATCAAATCCAGCTTCTTTATAAAAGTTGTTTGTTCTTTATTGGCTTGCAAAGTTTTAAGATCCAAAACACATATCACATGGAGAGAGAAAACTGTGACGCGTTTCGGGCTATAGTATTAAGCCTTTTATCAAGACAATACACTGTGCTTTAAAAACAGTACTTATATACAACATGGGGATGTACCTCCCACCGGATTGATTGGGCGTCCACACCTGAGTCATAGGCTTCCCAGAGTCTCCTGTGAGTCAGGCGAGGAGAACGAATCCACCAGGTGGGGGTGGCTTGAATTAACATACATGATTCTCACATATACTGCAAAGTTAAATCATGTTTTTTATTTAAACCTTTTGGTATGCATATTTCCAATACAAACATCCAGTAGGTTTACCTACTGAGAGGTTTCTGTCTACGATCCCCTCCTCTAATTGGCACAGAGACTACTTCCACTCCTTGCACAGAAAACTCTGATGTATCACCTAGGGCAGTGGTGGCGAACCTATGGCACGGGTGCCAGAGGTGGCACTCGGAGTCCTCTCTGTGGGCACCCGCCCCCTGGAAAAAGTCTATGGTGTACCAATAGGCCTTAGACTTTTCCTGCTATTCATCAGCGCAGGACGCACTATGAACAGCACAGGCAGCGCACTGAATGTAGACAGGCTATTATAGCTACATAATAAAGTACATGGAAGATATACTATACTGGTATTCAGGGTAAATTGGCGTGTTGGCACTTTGCGATAAATATGTGGGTTTTGAGTTGTAGTTTGGGCACTCGGTCTGTAAAAGGTTCGCCATCACTGACCTAGGGGCTTTATACTGGAAAAGAACTGACTAGTTTTATACTCATGCATTCTGAATGGAGAGAAATCTGTTCAGGATGCATCAGGATGTCTTCCGTTCAGTCTTTTTGACATTTCAGGACAGAGATAATACCGCAGCATGCTGCAATTTTATCTGCGTCCAAAATGCCGGAACACTTGCCGGAATGCCGGATCTGGCATTTTTTACCCATAGGAAATACCGCAATGCCGGATCCGGCGCAGACCGGTAAAAATGTGAAAAAAATATATAAGCCAGATCCGTCTTCAAATGCTTTCCATTTGCATGTAGATTGACGGATCCGGCAGGCAGTTCCGGCGACGGAACTGCTTGCCGGATCAATCTGCCGCAAGGGTGAAATTACCCTAACCCAGGCATGTCCAAACTCTGGCCCTCCAGGTGTTGCAGAACTACAACTCCCATCATGCCCTTCTGTAGGTTGATAGCTGTAGGTTGTCCAGGAATGATGGGAGTTGTAGTTTTGCAACATCTGGAGGGCCGGAGTTTGGACATGCCTGCCCTAACCAGTATGTCTGAATATCATTAGAAGGTATTATATGACTCCCTACCTGATTCCTGCCCCACAGAGGATGTCTCATGATGTTTATCACAGGACTGAAGCAGCTGAGTCCAGTGTGGTCATCATAGTTCCCGACTGACATGAAGTAGTTATGCTTCGCTCTGACCTCAGTGGCTGTGGCATTTGCCACCTTTAATATCAATTCAGGGCTGCAGATAAACGCTCAATATTAGATGTAAAGCACACAAAAAAAAAAAATATATACAAAAGTACACTCGTGTGGAAATAGTGACAGATTTAGAGGCTAGCTGAAGACTTCTGTCACTTAAATACCTGAATGATGCAGCCAGACCTATAGCCTGAGGGTAAGACGTGGCGTAACCTGGTGCCTGGGCATCTCCTCTCAAACACTCTGTGTTCCAGTTATAAGGCTTGATACCTAGATGAGGGATAGGGGGTGCAGGACCATTCTTCAATGCGCCACCCCTGGCCATCTGTGGTTGACGAAATGAATTACAATAAGAGTAAAAACAAGCAGTCCAAATATAGTCTCTAGGCATGGTAATGGAGGCGCACATTTAAGGCAATGTTGACATCACATTGCGAAAAGCTCAGGATTTACACCTCTAGCAGAAAACTGCAACGTATCTCACTGCACAGGCGGACAGTGGGATGCATGGCTAATTGGCTCCCACTACAGAAAAAGTATATAACTGCATTGAAAAGCATAGCTTACTACTTATTCCATACTGAAAAAAGGTGATCCGCCACAACGGAGGTCAAAAGGATGCTTGCAGGTTATGGATACACCTGGAGCTTTTCCCCGAATTTACATATTCTGGAAAATGAACCATTCATTACCTGTAGCACCATTTCGTCAAGGCTTAGTCGACTGATCAGGTCCTTCACACGTACGTCCCATGGCAGCGAGGGGTTCATGAAAGGGTAATCCTGCCCCACAGAATCCGAGAGTTGTAGTAAAAGTATGGTCAGAGACACGATGTTGGCCTTAGCCACAAACAGAGCGGTGGACTTCATGATTCAGCGCTTCACTATTATGAGCTGAAACGAGGAAATTCCATTTCCATTACTGGATTGGATCAAAAAGACATTCAACAGGAGTCAATAGGCAAAGCATGTAATTGTATATGTCTGGCTATCCATTCAGAGTATTTCTTAGGCTATTTTCACACTTGCGGCAGAGTGATCCGGGAAGCAGTTCCGTCGTCAGAACTGCCTGCCGGATCCGTCGATCTGGATGTAAACTCAATGCATTTGTAGACTGATCCGAATCACAAATGCATTGCAAGAACGGATCCTTCTCTCCGCTTGTCACGTGGAAAGACGGATCCGTCTTGTATTTTTTTTTTTTACAGTTTTAAAGGTCTGCGCATGTGCAGACCGGAAGGACAGATCCATCCTTCAAGTATTTCTAATGCCAGATCCAGCACTAATGCATTTCAATGTAAATTAATGCCAGAGCCGGCATTCCGGCAAATGATCCGGCATTTTGGACGGAGACAATTCCGCAGCATGTTGCGGTATTATCTCCGCCCAAAACGCCGTTCAGTGACTGAACTGAAGACATCCCGATGCATCCTGAACGGATTTCTCTCCATTCAGAATGCATTAGGATAAAACTGATCAGCTCTTTTCCGGTATTGAGCCCCTTTGATGGAACTCAATGCCAGAAAAGAAAAGCGCAAGTGTGAAAGTACCCTTTAAGCTGGTTTTTCTACTGGACGCAAACATACAAATTAGGAGTGAAGAGAATCTTACACTTTAACCGCTTAGTGACAACCCTATTGTGGATTCACAGCAATGTGAGCAGCACTGCAGTAATCATTGTATAAGGGACGGAGCGTCGTCGTTTTGGTGCCAGAGCTACTGCAACTGATGCGGTGGGGTACAGGACTGTGTGGAAGCACAGACCGAAATAGACTCCGCTACGTATCTTGAGGATTACGGAACCATTCTAGTCAACGGGTCCGCATTGGGGTTGAGCGAACTTGTATTTTAAGTTCGGCGTCCAAAGTTGGGGTTCAGGTTATCGAAGAATCCCGTTATGGATTCTGCTACCACGGACCAGAACGGAATTTGGAATCCAGGTTCGCGCAACCATCCTTCACTGCTCTACTTCCTTCCTCTCCTCCACACAGAGCACAGGAGCTCCGCCCCTCATGTCACATGATCATTATACCAGGCCCTTTACCACTTCTTATCCAGTACTGACCCCTGCACTGACCACATGACGGTGACGTCACCCCAGGTCCTTAGTGCTGTTCAAGGTTCGGGTTCATCAAAGAATCCCCTTATGGATTCAAAATTCCATTATGGTCCGTGGTAGCGGAATCCATAACGGGATTCTAAGATAACCCGAACCCGAACTTTGGACGCCGAACTTAAAATACAAGTTCGCTCAACCCTAGTCCGCATCCGTGATACCTAGAGCACATGACTGATGCCCGCTGTTTGCGGTCCGCAATACAGGCATGGGTCACACACGCACATGTGCATGAGCCCTTACACAGGTAAAAAAAAAAACATGTATATAATAGGAAATATCTGTTAATGCAGCAATGCCAGTGAACATGGCAGCACTGTAATAGGCAGCTTAGCACTTTACACATTGAACTGAAGGGGGCGCCAGTAACAGGATTAGTGTGTCCACAGCCGGTTCATTATATCAAAATCTACTCACAACAAACGAGCCTCCACCGAGAGACATACCTACAACGTTACTTCAGAGGGACTTCCCTTACTCAGCAGCTTCCTACCCAGCAATGACAAGGCGGAGCCGGGAGACTTCTGATTAGCGTGTTGTTCAGCTATCCACCACTAGAGGGAGAACTGCTCGAATAAACATCTTCCTGAAGTTCTTTTTTTCTGCCACTTGGTGGCGCTGGTGTTTAAGTCTTACATTGGAGCATAGAATTGCACAGGAGGCTGAGCCAGTACGTGCTGCACATGCTATACAGCCGCAGGTCAGTGGAAGGGAAGTAGTGTGTAGGCCATACTCACTCACTATGTGCAGAAACAAGCCTCCTCTTCATTTCAGTGGAAAGCACATGCTTATTTTTCCACATACAATAAACAAGTGTGGGGGAAAAAAAGCACTGTGCCCTATGTGGGGCAGAATCAGCGTTAAATCTCCCATTGAAATGAATGGGGAGCAGAAAAAAACAGCTCCAATTCCATGCATTGTTTGTGTTTTCCTCACCAAAAATCTCAAGCTGAAAATGCAGTTTTGCATTGAAATGAACACCCACTGGTTAAAAAAAATTGCATAAAAAAACACACAAAAATATGAAAAAAAGTTCTGGAAAAAACATCTTGTGTGAACATTTCCTAGGATAAGTGCATTTTCTGCTGGTGAATCTGAGGAAAATCCACAATAAAACTTGCTTCTGTTACATGTGGATTTCATTGAGGTTCGTATTTGTGAGTAAATAAGTTCTTTTTTACCTAATTCTGGTGTGACATACTTCACCACTGGAAACATGTTATATTATCCTATCCAGATTCCAAGACAGCTCCTCTGAGATCCTCTGAATGGGAGAAGTTAGGCAGGGGCGTAGCTATAGGGGGTGCAGAGGTAGCAGTCGCTACCGGGCCCAGGAGCCTGAAGGGGCCCAAGCTAAACTCTTGCACCAGGGCCCATGAGCCTTTAGCTAGGCCCCTGAAGTTAGGGCTTATGCACACCGTCCATGTGTTGGCAGCATCTCCTGGGCCGACCACGACTCCCCTGACCCAAACTGACTGTATCATAGTAATTTGTGATACAGTTTGTATATGATCACGGGGTTATTGAAGTGTACTGCCAAGGTGATAGCACCGCGATCAGATACAAACCAACTTTCATAAATTACTGTGATACAGTCAGTTTGGGTTAGGGGAGCAGTCTGTACAGGAGATGCGGCAGACACATGGACCATATACATGAGCCCTAAGGCTAGTGTCACACATGTGGCACATTTCTCTGGATCCCGCATATCACATCTCAACACTAGTGTAAAAACAATAAAAATAACACACAGTCCAACAAATTTTCCAAATACTTTCAAACAAGTCACCCATCTATATAATAAAACTCAATGTCCGTTTGTCTGTCCATCTGTCCTCTATAGGCATCCAGACGCCTAAACCATTGGACATCAAATTTGGCACATAGGTACATCGAGTGTCTGGGAAGGTTTTCGTAAAGGTCTCAGCTCTCTAGAACATACCGTTCTTGAGATATTCCCAAAAAATCTGTTATACAAATAGAAGCTTTTAGGTATCATATCGGCACTGCCATGCACATGGTCACATGACACTCTTTAGCTAATAGAAGCTCGCAGGTCCTTCAGTCTTGACATACTCACAGTTTTACACCAGGTTCCAATAACAACTCAGCTATTTTTCTTCACTATTATACGTCATTGTTAAGAGGGTGGGGTGCGGTGGAGGACATTGTTAAGGGGCATTGTTAAGAGGCAGAAATTGGATAAAGGGGTTATCTAATTTCAAGGGGGGGGGGGCGGCGAGGCCGTTGCCCTGGGCGCCAGAATGCAGGGGGGCGCTAGCCGCTGGGGGGAAAAAATCTGAAATTGCTGTTGTTTTTCTCCCTGCCGCACTGCCGAGAGCAGGGAGACTAGGGCGCGCACCGTGAGGCGCACAGCAGTACGGCAGAGCAAGGGAAAGACAGTGCAGAGCAAGGAGAAGATCATTGCCGCACTTCTGCTTCAGATGTTCAGAGCAAGACATGACAGGCAGCTGCCCTACCGTAGACTTCTGTGCTGTGACTGAGGGTTAGTGTGTGTCACTCGGCTCCCTGACCCTGAGTGTTAGGTGTGGTGGGGTGGGCAGGCGCCGCAGTATATGAATAATGAAAGGCCGACCATAATTGCAGAGGAACTGGGGGCACTATGGGGGAGGGGGGCAGCAGAGGGGAGGACCACCTAGCTGAGGACATCATACTAAGAATGGCCACTATATTAATAACAAAGAGGGGCTATTACATAAGTAATAAAGAGGGGGCCATACATTACTAATAGAGGGGGCCATTATATTAATAATAGAGGGAGGCCATTATATTACTAATAGAGGGGGGCCATTATATTACTAATAGAGGGGGGCCATTATATGACTAATAGAGTGGGCCATTACATTACTACTAGAGGGGGCCATTATATTACTAATAGAGGGGGCCATTACATTACTAATAGAGGGGGCCATTACATTACTAATAGAGGGGGCCATTATATGACTAATAGAGGGGGGGCATTATATTACTAATAGAGGGGGCCATTATATTACTAATAGAGGGGGCCATTATATTACTAATAGAGGGGCCCATTATATGACTAATAGAGGGGCCATTATATTACTAATAGAGGGGGGCCATTATATGACTATTAGAGGGGGCCCTTATATGGCTAATAGAGGGGGCCATTATATGACTAATAGAGGGGGCCATTACATTACTAATAGAGGGGGCCATTACATTACTAATAGAGGGGCCCATTATATGACTAATAGAGGGGGGCCATTATATGACTAATAGAGGGGGCCTTTATATTACTAATAGAGGGGGCCATTATATGACTAATAGAGGGGGGCCATTATATGACTAATAGAGGGGGACATTATATGACTAATAGAGGGGCCCATTATATGACTAATAGAGGGGGGCCATTATATGACTAATAGAGGGGGCCATTACATTACTAATAGAGGGGGCCATTATATTACTAATAGAGCGGGGCATTATATTAATAATAGAGGGGGCTATTATATTACTAATAGAGGGGGCCATTATATTATTAATAGATGGGGGCCATTATATGACTAATAGAGGGGGCCATTATATTAATAATAGAGGGGGCTATTATATTACTAATAGAGGGGGCCAATATATTACTAATAGAGGGGGCCATTATATTACTAATAGAGGGGGGCATTATATTACTAATAGAGGGGGGCCATTATATGACTAATAGAGGGGGCCATTATATTAACAATAGAGGGGGCTATTTTATTACTAATAGAGGGGGCCAATATATTACTAATAGAGGGGGCCATTATATGACTAATTGAGGGGGAACATTATATTACTAATAGAGGGGGCCATTACATTACTAATAAAGAGGAGGCCATTACATTTCTAATAGAGGGGGCCATTACATTACTAATAGAGGGGGCCATTACATTACAAATAAAGAGGAGGCCATTGGATTACTAATAGAGGGGGCCATTATATTACTAATAGAGGGGGGCCATTATATTACTACTAGAGGGGGCCATTATATTACTAATTAAGAGGAGGCTATTACATTAATAATAAAGAGGGGGCATTGTACTAATAATAAAGAGGGTGGCCATTATAATATACAGGGGGAATAATATTATGGGGAATGGGGGGTCTATCTGTATGGCTCTAGCTCAGTACTGGGGGGCAGCAAGATGACAGTGTTGAGGCACCAGGAGGAAGAGGACGACAATAGTAAAAGTGAGGAAACTACATTTTTTTCTATGAAACCCTGCAGAGGCGAAAAGGGACTGAAAGAAGGTGTCATGGCGGTCTTATCTCCCAATGAAGACGCTGAGGAAAGTCTGCATCACAGGAGATGTCACTGGATGTATGAAGTAGGTGCTGCTGTATTCTACTGTATATAGTAATGGCCATCCACATATCTGTTTCATGGTAGGGTTTGGGGGGAAGGTGGATATAGAATTTTGCCCACTGTGCTGCACCCTGGCCCCAGACTTCAGGTCACACTGTGCGTGTTCTGAATTCTGGGGCCTCCCATCCCTCTACTACATTATCTGTACTCATGAAGTTATCACTGTGTTATCTGTGGTGTTACATAGGACTGCAGGTGACATCTACTACATTATCTGTACTCATGGAGTTATCACTGTGTTTTTTGTAGTGTCACATAGGACTGCAAGTGACATCTACTACATTATCTTTACTCAGAGAGTTAGAACTGTGTTATCTATGGTGTTACATAGGACTGCAGGTGACATCTACTACATTATCTGTACTCAGAGAGTTAGAACTGTGTTATCTGTGGTGTAACATAGGACTGCAAGTGATCTACTACATTATCTGTTAAAAGGGGCGTGCCCACAGGGTGGGCGGGGGGCACGGGGCGCAAATTTTTGTCTTGCCCCGGGTGCTGGCAACCCACGCTACACCACTGCCACCGGTAATATACTTACCCCGCTCCCGGCGCTGCTCCTGGTCCCCCCAAGCAGAGACGGGGACGAGCCTCCCTAGTGTCACCCACAATGCTTGGGAGGCTCGTCCCCGTCACAGTTAAGGGGCAGGGTGCTGTGGAGGTCACTCTTAAGAGTGTGAGGTAATATAAAGGTCACAAGTTAAGGGTGCGGGCATGGGTGTAGGAAGCCCCAAAAATCTGGGGGGGACAGCACTTATGGGGCCCCTGTGTCCCCGCCCACCCTCAAGCCACACCCACATATGTCTCTGCTCCCCCCCCCCCCAAGTGCCAAAATCTCTTACCCCAACCACCCCCCTTTATGGGCCAGTGGGTCCGGTTTAAAAAAAAACAAAAACACACACACACACACACACACACACAAAACAACACACTTATACTTACCTCCATCCGTCACAGGGATGCGATGCAGGCCTCTTCTGGCCCGTGTCCAGCGCTGTACGGCTCACAGACAGCGCGATGACGTCATCGTACCACCTGTACCAACATCTGATAGGCTGCCGGCCTAGTGCCGGCAGCCTATCAGAGGAGCAGGGAAGGGAGACGCCTCTCCCTCTCCTGCTCCGCAGCACAGCCATCTGTATTGCTGTCCTGAGGACGGCGATACAGATGACTATGGAGATGAACGTTTCCACAATGGAAGCGTTCATCTCCCTGTGCCCCGCCACCGCCGCACACATTGTCCCGCTGCCGCTGGGGGGGATTTTAGCATAACTGTCCCCCCCGCTTTTTTTCCTGGGGGGGATCCGATTGCGGCGATACCACTTATGAATAGTTTTTCTTGCGTTTTAATACTGGAGAAAAAAAATAAAAACCTTGACAAAATTATTTTTGTCCTTTTCATCACCATATTCTGATCCCTATAACTTTTTTGTCGTTATGTGTATGGAGCTGTGTGAGGACTCATTTTTTGCAGAGCAATCTGCATTTATACCATTTTGGGGTGTGTATGACTTTTTGATTACTTAAATTTTGTGGGAGTTGTGGGGAGTCGCTCTGGTAGATAGCGGTGCGGGTGCAGTACAGAGGCAAACAAGGAGTCCAGAAAGTGCAATAACCAGTGTTTTATTCACACTTTGCACAAAATAAACAATAAACAGTCTCTTGGTGTTAGTTCACACACATATGAAATCATGAGGAAAAACAAGACAGTCCAAAACAGGCTCCAGTCACCTGGGTGGTTTTAGGTGCAGGTTCGCACCTGGCTGTCAGTCCAGCCGCAAGACAAGCGACGCCAGGCTTCCAGGCCGTCTGCACTCCTCCTTGCAGGGCTCTTGCTTCTAGCCCAGAGAACTCTCCAACTCAAATGGTTCCACAGCCTTACAGCAGCTCCAGGACAATCACCACCCACACACCCAGCTGCTGGCTGTGTTATAAAGGCCCGGGAAGACCCGGCCTGGACCGTGGGGAGTAGGCACCCACCCAACTCTTTGCCTACTCCCAGTAAGAGCCGGCCCGGAGTGGCTTTGCAGCCAAACTAAATAGCAATGTGTCAAAACAGCACTAGCTGCTGCTGACACGCAAGAAAATCCGGCTCTTACCTCACCGAGGCCAGGAACCTCGGTGACACGTACCTGCCATCGACCACGGTACCTTGCACCTTACCACATACCCTCCCCCTTTGTTCAACCCTGAGGGGGTGAACACAAGTGAGGCAGTGGACGCGGGACAGGGCATCTGCGTTACCCTGCAAGCGGCCTGCCCTGTGTTCTACCGAAAACTTGAAATTCTGCAGAGACAAGAACCATCTGGTGACCCGAGCATTCCTGTCTTTCGCCTGGCACATCCACTTTAGAGGGGAATGGTTGGTCACCAGACGGAACTTTCTCCCTAGCAGATAATAGCGGAGAGACTCTAGTGCCCACTTGATGGCCAGGCACTCTCTCTCCACTATACTGTACCTGGTCTCGGCTGGGGTGAGTTTGCGACTCAGGAAAACCACGGGATTCTCCTCCCCATTGATTTCCTGAGAGAGTACAGCCCCGAGGCCCACTTCAGAGGCATCGGTCTGTACCACAAATTCTCTCTTGAAGTCGGGCGTCACCAAAACCGGGGACCCACACAGGACCGACTTCAACGCGGAGAAAGCCTCCTCCGCCTTCTCATTCCAGCTAACCTTCCCCGTCTTTCGCCCCTTCAACAGGTCTGTCAACGGCGCTGCTATTGTGGCAAAGTGTGGCACAAACCGCATGTAGTACCCTACAATTCCCAGGAAGGACTTTACCTGCCTGGTGGTGACCGGTCGGGGCCAATTATGAATGGCCTCTACCTTAGTTACCTGAGGTTTGATGACTCTCCGCCCAATGACATATCCCAGATATTTGGTCTCTTCCAACCCAATCGCACACTTCTTTGGATTGGCGGTTAGACCAGCTTTCCTCAGGGCATCTACTACCGCCTGCACTTTGGGCAAATGGCTTTCCCAGTCGGTGCTGTGGATGATAACATCATCTAAGTAGGCCGAGGCGTACCGACGATGAGGTCGCAGCACAATATCCATTAACCTTTGGAAGGTGGCGGGGCGCCATGCAGGCCAAAGGGTAACACCTTGTAATGATACAGGCCCTGCGGGGTAACAAAGCGTTTTTTCCTTGGCCGCCTCCGTTAAGGGTACTTGCCAGTATCCTTTAGTGAGGTCTAGCACAGAAAAATAACGGGCTTGCCCTAAATTCTCAACAAGCTCGTCTACCCGGGGCATGGGATATGCATCGAACTTGGACACTTCATTTAATTTGCGAAAATCGTTGCAGAACCGCAACGTCCCATCCGGCTTGGGTATTAGAACTATGGGACTGGCCCACTCACTTTTCGATTCCTCAATGACATCAAGCTTCAACATTAATTGCACTTCCTCCAAGATGGCCCGTCGCCGAGCCTCGGGTACCCGGTATGGTTTTAACCGGATTTTGGCCTGAGGCTCAGTGACGATGTCATGTTGGATGAGAGACGTGCGGCCAGGGAGGTCCGAGAACACATCCGTGTTCCGACTGATGAACTCCCTGACTTCCTGAACTTGTTTGGAAGACAGGCTGTCTGCAATTTTACCGTGGCTACCGCTCGCAGGCCTCGAACTGTGGGGCTGGACCCTTTTCACCTAGAAGCCCTGGCCGGGGGCTGTGGTCGTCGGCCGTGTCCCTATCTTTCCACGGCTTTAGTAAATTCACGTGGTACACCTGCTCGGCTTGCGCCGCCTGGCTGGTGTACTTTGTAATTTACTTCCCCTACCTTCTCGATCACCTCATAGGGGCCCTGCCACCTAGCTAGGAACTTGCTGTCAAGGGTGGGTACCAGAACCAAAACCCGATCTCCCGGATTGAAGTCCCGTACCTGAGCCTGACGATTGTACACCCTACTCTGGGCTTGTTGCGCTGCCTCCATATGCTCCCGGACCAAGGGCAACACCCTTTCCATCCGTTCCTGCATCTGGGCGACATACTCAATGACACTTTTGTGGGGGACAGGCTGTTGTTCCCACGCTTCCTTGGCGATATCCAACAGGCCCCGAGGGTGTCTGCCATAAAGCAGTTCGAAGGGCGAGAACCCAGTAGAGGCTTGGGGCACCTCTCGCACTGCGAACATGAGATAGGGCAGAAGCAGATCCCAGTCCATCCCATCTCTAGACACCACCCTCTTTAACATATTTTTTAGAGTTTGGTTAAACCTCTCAACAAGACCGTCTGTTTGCGGATGGTAAACGGACGTCCGTAACTGCTTTATACGCAACAATTTACACAGTTCCCTCATAACCTTGGACATAAAAGGGGTCCCTTGGTCTGTCAGAACCTCCTTTGGCAGGCCCACACGGGAAAACATTTCCATTAACTCTTTGGCAATGATCTTAGCTGAGGTATGTCGCAGAGGCACCGCCTCCGGATACCGAGTGGCATAGTCGAGAACTACCAGAATGTGTTGGTGGCCCCTGGCAGACTTTGGTACAGGCCCAATTAAATCCATAGCGATTCGCTCAAACGGTACTTCAATAATTGGCAGAGGTACCAGAGGACTATGGAAATGTGGCTGGGGGCTAGTTATCTGACAGGTTGGACAGGACTTACAATAATTTTCTACCTCCTTGAACACACTGGGCCAATAAAACCGCTGCAGTATGCGGTCCTGGGTTTTCTGCCACCCCAGGTGTCCCCCAAGAACATGTTGGTGGGCAAGCTCCATGACAAGCTTGCGATACGCTGTGGGCACCACCAACTGTTCAACAGGTTCACCCGGATTTGGTTCACCCGATATAACATTTCTTGGTGAACAACAAAGCGGGAAATATTAACTCAGCCCCTGGTTTCTGGGGTTTACCATCAATTTCCAGCACATTCTCCCAGGCCCTGGACAGGGTTTGGTCCCGGTGTTGGGCGGTTCAAAAATTGTCTCCGGAGACGTGGAGGTCTGCCAACTCAGGACCTGGTGGCAAGTCCTCCATGTCTCCCACCATTACACTCAGTGGGGGTGTCTCCCCCTCTATCACAGAAGTGGTGGGCACCCCTACCGCAGGCCCTTCGGACTCGGGCTCCCAGGGCTCTGGCCCCCCACTGGAACCAGGCCACTCTGCTAGGGTTCCATCTGCCTCCCGGGCAGTGGTGACTTTCGTGTCCGGCCAGAGTGCTGGGAAACCAGGGAAGTCTCTCCCAATTATAAGTTCATACTGTAGCTTTGTGGAGATCGCCACTTCACATGTCCATGTGCCGGCCACCGTGGACAGAGACATTACGGCAGTGGGATAGTCCTTTAAGTCTCCATGAATTCACACCACCCCAACTTTCCGGCCCGTATACTGGGAAGGCTGTACCAGGGCAGCACTTACCAGGGTTACTAGGCTCCCCGAGTCTAGCAGCGCCACTGCCAGATTATCACCGACTTGCACCTGGCACAGATGACGACTGTCTACTGTCTCGGGGGTGCCGGTCGCACACAGTCTCCGGGCATACATGGAAGCCCGGTACCCATAATTAGTCTCCATGGGTTCTCCCCACTGTGGACAGTCGGCCCTCACGTGGCCAGGCTCGTGACACCGCCAGCAGACTATCGGGGCCGGGTCTACAGGGGGTACACCCGAGCAGGTTTCTCGGGTACCAGTCGTCGGGACTGGATGGGAGACCTCCGGGTTTGACCGGACCCCTCCCAACAACACCCCCTTTCAAGTTTTTGTGGCCTCATAGCGCTCCACCAGGTCGACCATTTCCAGGGCATTAGTGGGCGATACCTGGCCGATCCAGTGCTGAAGGGGGTAAGGCAAAGCCCTCCAGAACATGTCAGCCAGCAGACGGTCCAGCATAGCAGTCGGACTGAGAATGTCAGGCTGCAGCCATTTTTGCAACCTGTGCAGCAACTCATAGTACTGCGGCCGGGCGGGTTCAGCCGCTTTAAAGTCCCACTGGTGGACCCGCTGAGCCCGGACTAACACGTTTACCCCCAGCCTGGCCAGGATCTCCCCCTTCACCGTGGGGTAATCACCAGCCTGGTCATCTGCTAAATCAGAGAAAACCTGCTGGGGACCGGACGCCAGGAACAGAGCGACCACCTCGGCCCACTGGTCACGGGGTAACTTCTCCCTCACGGCCACCTTCTCAAAGACTGCCAGATACGTCTCAACGTCGTCCGAGGGGGTCATCTTTGGGATCGCCGCACGGACCGCTTTCCGGGCATCATGGATGTGGTGGGACGCTCCTGCAGCTTGTAAAGCCATCACGTGCTGTAACAGTAGCTGGTTGGTCTCCCGCTGCTGCACGTTAGCCTCTATGAGAGCCTTCACAGCAGCCTCCATGTTGCCAGAAATTCCTGCTTGCAACTTTGCTGGCTTAATATATTCCATGCACTCGTGCTTAGCAAAAAAAAACTTCGGCGTTCACGCCAGCCTCACTGCGCATGCCCGCATCCGACACCAAATGTGGGGAGTCGCTCTGGTAGATAGCGGTGCGGGTGCAGTACAGAGGCAAACAAGGAGTCCAGAAAGTGCAATAACCAGTGTTTTATTCACACTTTGCACAAAATAAACAATAAACAGTCTCTTGGTGTTAGTTCACACACATAAGAAATCATGAGGAAAAACAAGACAGTCCAAAACAGGCTCCAGTCACCTGGGTGGTTTTAGGTGCAGGTTCGCACCTGGCTGTCAGTCCAGCCGCAAGACAAGCGACGCCAGGCTTCCAGGCCGTCTGCACTCCTCCTTGCAGGGCTCTTGCTTTTAGCCCAGAGAACTCTCCAACTCAAATGGTTCCACAGCCTTACAGCAGCTCCAGGACAATCACCACCCACACACCCAGCTGCTGGCTGTGTTATAAAGGCCCGGGAAGACCCGGCCTGGACCGTGGGGAGTAGGCACCCACCCAACTCTTTGCCTACTCCCAGTAAGAGCCGGCCCGGAGTGGCTTTGCAGCCAAACTAAATAGCAATGTGTCAAAACAGCACTAGCTGCTGCTGACACGCAAGAAAATCCGGCTCTTACCTCACCGAGGCCAGGAACCTCGGTGACACGTACCTGCCATCGACCACGGTACCTTGCACCTTACCACAGAGTTGAAGCAACCAAAAAACAGCGAATCAACCATTTTGACTTTTTTAATGTTTTTTCTTTACATTTTGGGGAAAGGGGGGTGATTTTAATTTTTATTTTTTATATTTTTTTATACTTTTAAAAAAAAGTTTACATAGAAAACTATAACAAGCAATCATTAGATTCTCTCATACACTCCAGTGCATTAGCATTCGAGTGTATAAGAGTTTCAATGTATTACTAAGGAGCCATAGGAACTAATGTGCGGCAGCTTCTGTTCATTCAGGAGTACAAAGGCTGCCGCACACAGCATACTGCTCCCCCGATCTTCGTCGGGGGGAACCGGAGCATACTCGTGCACTTCCAGGTTTTTGCTTGTTCGGATGCCGTGGTCACATTTGACCATGGCATCTGAAGGGTTAAAAGTCCGCGACCGGCAAACCAAGCGCACATGCAACAGGTAAGCCAGTTTTCATAGGTACTAATCTGCTGACAGGTTGTGTACAAATAAAGTGTGACTGTGACTTTTATGAACACCTACTCCAGTAGTGTATACACCCATACTGAGTGTCTACAATTTGCTAGTGTATAAAAAGATAAACATCATTGGTATCACCACATCCAGAAATGTCCAAACTATTAAACTCTAAAAAGATTTATCACATGCAGTAAACGCCGTAACAGAATTTTAAAATCAAAATGGAGGATTTGCTGCTTTTAGGCCACGTTGCTCTCCCCCCTCCCTAAAAAAATATGTATGTTGTCTAATCTTATGCCAATAAACACTATAGCACTTCCCACAAAATATATGCCCTCAAATATTGGTGATAGAATGTGGTAATGGAAAGACATTTTTTTAAAGGTTTTTATTTTTTTTAATAAAAAGAAAAACATAATAGAAACAGTATAAATTTCTTATCTCCATAATTGCATTGACCTGCAGAATAAGGTCACAGTGCACAGTGAAGGCCATATAAATGAACCCAAAAAACATAACAAAATAGTTATTTTCAGTTTCACCCCACAATAATTTTTTTCTTCATTTTCCAATACACGCGATGACAAATTAAATAAGCCCTCATATGGCTATATGAATGGAGAAAAGCTAAGGCTCTTGGAATGCAGAAAGGAGAAAACAAAAGCACAAAAATGAAAATTGCCCTGAGTCTTAAGGGGTTAAAGAAGTGATGTCAACTCACCTGAAATGTCTGTTTTAGTAAATCATTATATTCCACATAAAATGCCAATTCTGGAGAATGCCTATGACTCTATGTTGTGCCGTACTAATGTTATTCTTACTAAACGTTTACGAATAAATTACCAACTGGGTGTTACCAGTTGGGGGTGTGTCCCTGCACAGTCTGACACCGTGCAATCGTTGCTTATGGTGCAGAATGTGCAGAAATAATAGAGAAAAGGCACAACATACAGTTTTAAGAAAAGATGCTGCAGATTTATTATTTCATGTCAGGAGAGTTGACAGATCCTCTTCAGGGTGCTTTCACAAATGGCAAAATATTTTGCCACAAAATCTGCAGGGGTGAATTTTTATAATGGTTTGAAATTTGTTGCGGATTGCATTAATTGAGCAATCGATGTTTGTTGGCAGCACATCGTCCTATGAACACAGGATCCGCTGCCGACAATTTGCAAAGTGAACGGGGGATGAATGATCGTAACTTGTTCCCCTTTTGTCTTGCATCAGGCCATGTGCAAGGCACTTGTATATCGTCAATCACACTTGTTTACTGACCAGCATCAGCTCCTAAAAGAGGATCTAAGATACAAGATCATGCTTCCACTAGAAATTTCATAGTTATGACCTATGGATCTTTTAAAACCCCTGCCATATTGCATGAATTCTTACCGTATTTGCCGGCGTATAAGACGACTTTTTTGCCCTGAAAAACATGCCTCCAAGTGGGGGGTCGTCTTATACGCCAGGTGCACTTTAGTTGGGATAGCCATAGTTGCCCATAGTGGACTCCCGGTGCCCACCAACCTCATTCTCCAGTATCGCGCAGTATCCAGCGCGGCCGCGGCGGGTCATCAGCAGGCAGGGGTGCCAGCGTTTTTGGCGTGACCGGCCCGTTCTGCTCGGCGGGAAGCAGCGACGCTCCGGCCCGCCCCTTGTCTACGCAGAGCTCGCACTTGCGCTCTAGTCACAGGGAGATGCAAGGGCGGACCAGACTGCTGCTAGTGACAGGGAGACAGGAAGGGCAGACAGGGAGCAGGGACCAATCCAATCAGGCTTTGTATACAGCCAACAGCCAGCCACAGTACTGCACCATTGTACAGTACAGCATAGAAAATGTCCAGCAGTCAAAACCCTATTAACCCTATCATGGCACCAGCCAAAAGAAAGAAATATGATGCAAATTTTATTTTAGTGTGTGGAAGGTGTGCGGAAGAGGGGGTAGTCTTATACGGCGAGTATATAACAAACTCTATATTTTGAGTGGAAATGTTGGGGGGTCGTCTTATACGCCCAGTCGTCTTATACGCCGGCAAATACGGTAGGTTAAAATACATTTTCATATATTTCTTTTTTTTAAGAAGTGAAGGCAGCTAATGAGAACATGGTCACCTAAGGGGTTATTATTAAACCCATACATCCAATCCTATGGATATGATCGCTGTCAGGCAGATCTCCATATATCATGTTATGACCTCTAACCTCACAGCTCTGAGCTTGGAGTGTCATGGAGCTCCTGGCATTTATTAGTATAGCTAGCATGTTCATCACTAGAAAGCTTTAACAAGGTTGACAGAGACATGGTCTGAATGAGAAAGGTCAAACTGCTATCATACCATAAATTAGGCTATTGCATAAATGGGTTGTCCCACAAATCAATATTACGTTTCTCTGTGAGCTCATGCAAAACATAACAATTAGTCAACTAGAATCCCTTAAAGACAAGTAAATGCTCTTGTATGTAGACATCGCTGTTCAGGGACGTGCACAGACATTTTGAAGGGCAGGGGCTTAAGTTAAAGAAAAAGGGCACCCCAACCCCCCCCCCCCGCAACATTTCTCCCCCTCCATGGGCCTGGCAGCTCAGCAGCCCCACATAACTCTTACATTCAGTGACGTCTCATTTGATGTAGATGGTCTCTTTCCTCATCTCCTTTCAGACTTTCAGGCCAGACCACCATTTTTCCGCCATTTGTAGTCTCTGCCGTTTGACAAAAAAAAAAAATCTTAGTTTACTACTTTTCCATTATCCTCCCATCTTCTGGACAAACACAAATACTGGTAAATAAAAAAAGGAGGAGATAGCACGTCCAATACTGTGATGTTTATTCCAGATGCAAAGTTTCGGCTCAAGGAAGCCTTTGTCAAGCAAATGCTTGACAAAGGCTTCCATGAGCTGAAACGTTGCATCTGGAATAAACATCACAGCATTGGACATGCTGACATGATCCTACTACCACCAATACTGTGCCGCTATGCTCCCCAATACTATACTACAGTATGGATCCACAAAAAATACGGATGACGTCCGTGTGCATTCAGTATTTTGCGGAACGGAACAGCTGGCCCCTAATAGAACAGCACTATCCTTGTCCGTTATGCAGACAATAATAGGACAAGTTCTATCTTTTTACAGAATGGATATATGGAAATACGGAAATGGTATGCACACAGAGTACCTTCCGTTTTTTTTTGCGTACTCCATTTTAATGAATGGTTCCGCATGCGTTCTACAAAAACGGAGATGGAAAGAAAATACGCTTGTGTGCAAGAGGCCTTACCCAGTTTGCAACCTCCCCTACTGAACCCTTTTCTACATAAAAGCTGTGGAATGATTCCTCCCTATCCTTTCCCTGCACTTATAAATCGTTTTTTCACCACAATCAAGTCTTTCCTAGCACTGTCCCAAGCGCCTGCAGACACGTTTCTCCCTGCACTAAGTACACTGGTAAATGGGAGAATCTAAAATGGCTGCCGCTATTTATAGGACTGTGACATCACAGGGCTGGCTGGCTGCTAATTTGCTGCATGCATGGCATTATGGGTGATCCCGCCTTCCCAGAGTTCCTTTCTCTCACGTTTCTGGGCGATTTTTTACCACCCCCTGGAGACAAGCACCCATCACTTGGACAACTAAGGAGTGCTGTTCAACACCCAATTTTTACATCTTCTGGACAAATGATCCTACTACCACCAATACTGTGCCGCTATGCTACCCAATACTATACTGCAGTATAATACCCCTGATAATACTAGTACCACAAAGAGCCCCCCATATAAAATACCCCTTCTTTGTGGCCTCAGTAGATGCCCCTATAGTGCCCACCAATAATGTGCTGGCAAGAAGTGCCCCCATAGTGCCACTTAATAATGTACCAGTAAAAATGTCACATTACTCCCTCTCTATCGATGGCACATTTCTCCCCCTCCATGGGCCTGGTCCTGGCAGCAGCAAATCTTTGAATAAACCCCCGCAGGGCACAATAATGGCAGATTTTCCACCTCTATGGGCCTGGCAGAAGCACAACTTCCTAGCCGCCAACCCAACCCCCACCTGCCCCACCACCCCCACCCATGGCCCAACAATGGCACATTTTCCTGCTCCATGAGCCTAGGCATGGCAGCAGCACATCCCCCCCCCCCATCCCATGGTACATTTCTCCTGCCCCGACCCCCTCCATGATGGCACAGTGAAACAGTCAGTAGTGGCAGACAGACGCAGAAGTGGAACTCACACTGAGTCAGTAATTACTTTTTTGTATGTTGTCCCAACTCTCCCAAGGCATTAGGCATCAAGCAGGGGCGGACTGTCACTGGCAGGAGCAGTCACTCTCTCACTTCACAGACCTCCCGGTGACCGGCGGTGAGCATCAGTTGCACTGCAGCTGTCTCAGGCAGCTTTTCTCTGCTCCGCTCCAGTAGACTCCCTGCGCGAGGCATGCCGCCCCACGTGACTTGACCCTGACCTGCAGAGCTGGCTGAATACTGTGACTCCAGTGTGGATGCGCCGCACGGCCCGGCACTTGCAGCGCAATTGAAAAAAAAAGTGCCCAAACAGTCAGTGACAGGCTGCTTGACTTGGGGGACAATCAAGCCGAAAAAAAAGGGCATTAAAGGGGCAGGGGCATAAGGGGGCAGGGGCTCAAGCCCCCTTTGAGCCCTATGTGTGCACGTCCCTGTCGCTGTTACATACTTGATTTGATTGTCTCAGAATATCCTCTTAAAGGGGTTTTCTGGGATTACTGTGCTTTTTAACAGATATTCTCGTGTAGTTGTACATCTTCCCTACTCTTTTTTTTTGTTTTACTCTCATGACCCTTTTTCCCTATGTAAACCCGCTGAACCCGCTGCCGCACCTGACCAACTCCCTCAGAGGGCGATGTCTAAGCACACCCCTTTACACGATAGCTCTGATGGTGAGAAGAAACTTTCCCGAGGGGTGTATTAGGTGCTACCTCAGAGGGGATTTGGAACACAAGGGAATCGGGACCAGAGTGCGAACCTACTGGACTGACCTCCAGGTGACACAATACAGCCAGTGGATGCTGGGAGGCCGGAGGCTGATCAGACGGAGGCATAGTCAGGGTACGAAGACAGAATTTAGTGCAGGCGGCAGTCAGGCAAAGTCCATAAGTCCCAGCTAGTTACATAGACACTCCCCTATCAACACCCAGCTGGGCCAGTGTCATCACCTGGCAAACCCGGGGCCCACTGCTCTGGGGGGGGGGCACTCAGGTCTAGTCTGGCAGATCACTGAACAGTGGGGAATCCAGCAGTGATACTGAAGAGTTGAACTCTTCCTGGCTTAGGAGTCCCTGCTCTGACTCCATGTAAATGTTATAGCTCATATATGGAGTGGAGTCAGTGCTATAAACATGAAGGAGGTATCCCCAATCATTGTCATAGCCTCTTTTTCTGAAATGTTTCTACTGGGATTTGAACTCACAGCCTTCTACATTAAAGGCAAGAACCTCAAGAGCTCAATGCTAAGCTGTGGCAGAAAAACCTCATAGTAGTTTCTCATGTATTAGGTATTCCTCTACAGCAGAAGTATCATTTTATATTTTTTTAGTAATTGTAAAAAAATGTATGGCACAAAATAAATGTGTAATTACTAAAAAAAATATATAAAATCATACTTCTGATATATATGACTGCATAATATGTGGGAACCTACAACTGATGTTTTTAGTCATAATATATTTATAGCAGTTTAACATGAAGCTCTATAGCTCAGTGGTTAAGGTTCTTGCCTTTAATGTAGATGGCTATGAGTTGGAATCCCAGCAGAATTATTGAAAAAATAGAGGCTATATAAAACTTAAAAACACACACCCAGCTTTTTAATTTGTCTAGCTATTATTTTTGTTGGAAAAGGCGGCAACCCTAACAGAACCCCTGCTCCCCAGTGACCCCCATAACTTTTTTATAGTTATATCTATGGAGATGTGTGGGTGCTCATTTGAGGGAGGGACAATCTGTCTTTTTTGACAATACCATTTTGGGGGGTGTATGGGGTGTGTATGACAATGTAATTTTTTTTGTTTATTTTTATTTTGGGGAAAGTGGGGTGATTTTACTTTTTTATATTTTCAAAACTTTTTTTTTTTTTACTTTTTTATGTTTTTATGTATTTTTTTTTTACTTTTACTTTTTATCAGATTGCAACTTATACTATATAATTTACTATATCACAGTTCAGTGCTGCCATCTAGTGGCCCGAACTAGGATATACTAATAATGAGCCTGGAAGCCTAGTACAGGCTGCGGCTCATTTTTAGAACTGGACGTTTCACCGATCTCCGCTGTTGGAAGGCATGTCTGAGCAGGAAGCCCACACTTCCGTGTTTTTTACAATCTCAGATGCTGTGAATGATATTTGACCACAGCATTGGGGTGGTTAAATATCCAGGTCAGCATTACCGCAGATCATAGACACTGGTAGCGGATGCCTGGTTGCAGAGCAGACGCCATCTTTAACCACTTCAGCCCCCCTAGCTTATAAACACCCTTAATGACCAGGCCACTTTTTACAATTCTGCACTACAATACTTTCACCGTTTATTGCTCCGTCATACAACTTACCACCCAAATGAATTTTACCTCCTTTTCTTCTCAAATAGAGCTTTCATTTGGTGGTATTTCATTGCTGCTGACATTTTTACTGTTTTTGCTATTAATCAAAAATGACCAAAATTTTTGCAAAAAAATGACATTTTTCACTTTCTGTTGTAATTTTTTTTTTTAAAAACTACATTTCTATATAAATTTTTCGCAAAATTTATTGTTCTACATGTCTTTGATAAAAAAAAATCCAATAAGTGTATATTTTTTGGTTTGGGTAAAAGTTAGCATTTACAAACTATAGTGCAAAAAAGTGAATTTCCGCATTTTGAAGCAGCTCTGACTTTCGGAGCACCTGTCATGTTTTTTCAGGTGCTAGAATGTCAGGATAGTATAAATACCCCCAAATGACACCATTTTAGAAAGAAGACACCCCAAAGTATTCGCGGAGGGAATGGTGAGTTTATGTATCATTTCATTTTTTTTCACAAGTTAGCGGAGAATGACACTTTCTGAGGAAAAAAAAAATAATAATAAAGTTTCCATTTCTGCTAACTTCTGGCAAAAAAAATAAAAATCTCCCACGGACTCACTATGCCCCTCAGTGAATATCTTGGGGTGTCTACTTTCCGAAATGGGGTCATTTGTGGGGTGTGTTTACTGTTCTGGCATTTTGGGCGGGGCTAAATTGTGAGCAGCCATGTAAAACCTAAAGGTACTCGTTGGAATTTGGGCCCCGTTGCGCACCCAGGCTGCAAAAAAGTGTTACTCATGTGGTATCGCCGTACTCAGGAGAAGTAGGGCAATGTGTTTTGGGGTGTATTTTTACATATACCCATGTTGGGTGAGAGAAATATCTCTGTAAACTGACAACTTTGTATAAAAAAATGTAAAAATTGTCATTTACAGAGATATTTCTCACACCCAGCATGGGTATATGTAAAGTACACCCTAAACACATTGCCCTACTTCTCCTAAGTACGGCGATACCATGTGTGACACTTTGCAACCTGGGCGCTAAGGGCCCAAATTCCAATGAGTACCATTAGGATTTCACAGGGCATTTTTACGCATTTAGATTCCAGACTTCTTCTCACGCTTTAGGGGCCCCTAAAATGCCAGGGCAGTATAAATACCCCACAAGTGACCCCATTTTAGAAAGAAGACACCCCAAGGTATTCCGTGAGGGGTATGGTGAGTTCATGTAAAATTTTATTTTTTGTCACAAGTTAGTGAAATATGAGACTTTGTAAAAAAACAAAAAAAATAAATAAAAAAAATATCAATTTCCGCTAACTTGTGCCAAAAAAAAAAAATTCTGTGAACTCGACATGCCCCTCACGGAATACCTTGGGGTGTCTTCTTTCAAATGGGTATTTATACTGCCCTGGCATTTTAGTGGCCCTAAAGCGTGAGAGTCCAAATGCGTAAAAATGCCCTGTGAAATCCTAAAAGGTACTCATTAGAATTTGGGCCCCTTTTGCCCCTTTGTTTTGGGGTGTATTTTTATATATACCCATGCTGGGTGTGAGAAATATCTCTGTAAATGGCAACTTTTTAAAAAATTTTATACAAAGTTGTCAATTTACAGAGATATTTCTCTCACCCAGCACCCCAAAACACATTGCCCTACTTCTCCTGAGTACGGCGATACCACATGAGTGACACTTTTTTGCAGCCAAGATGTGCAAAGGGGCCCAAATTCCAATGAGTACCTTTTAGGAGGGCATTTTTACGCATTTTTCTTCTCACGCTTTAGGGCCCCTAAAATGCCAGGGCAGTATAAATACCCCACATGTGACCCCATTTTGGAAAGAAGACACCCCAAGGTATTCCGTGAGGGGCATGGCGAGTTCATAGAAGATTTTTTTTTTGGCACAAGTTAGCGGAAATTGATTTTTTATTGTTTTTTCTCACAAAGTCTCCCTTTCTGCTAACTTTTGACAAAAAGTTAAATTTTTCATGGACTCACTATGCCCCTCAGCGAATACCTTGGGGTGTCTTCTTTCCAAAATGGGGTCATTTGTAGGGTGTTTGTTCTGTTCTGGCATTTTGGGTGGGGCTAAATTGTGAGCAGCCATGTAAAACCTAAAGGTACTCGTTGGAATTTTGGCCCCTTTGCGCACCTAGGCTGCAAAAAAATGTTCCATCATGTGGTATCGCCGTACTCAGGAGAAGTAGGGCAATGTGTTTTGAAGTGTATTTTTACATATACCCATGTTGGGTGAGAGAAATATCTCTGTAAACTGACAACTTTGTATAAAAAATATTTTAAAAGTTGTCATTTACAGAGATATTTCTCACACACAGTATGGGTATATGTAAAAATACACCCCAAAACACATTGCCCTACTTCTCCTGAGTACGGCGATACCACATGAGTGACACTTTTTTGCAGCCAAGATGCGCAAAGGGGCCCATATTCCAATGAGTACCTTTAGGATTTCACAGGGCATTTTTATGCATTTGGATTCTCACGCTTTAGGACCCCTAAAATGCCAGGTCAGTATAAAATACCCCACATGTGACCCTATTTTGGAAAGAAGACACCCCAAGGTATTCCGTGAGGGGCATGGCGAGTTCACAGAAATTTTTTTTTTTTTGGGCAAAAAAAAAAAAAAAGAAGTAAGGCCCCATTCACACGTCCGCAAAAATGTCTTCATCTATTCCGCGGAATAGATGCGGACCCATTCACTGTGAATGGGGCCGGCGGTGATGCGGAGAGCACACTATGTGCTCGCCGCATCAGCATTTGCGGAGCTGCGGCCGCGAACTTCCAGGTTTCGGCCCCCAAACATCCGGCCACAGCCGGCCACAGTCTGATATGCGATTTTTTTTAACTTCTACAGCCTGCCAGCGCATGATCAGTGCTGGCAGGCTGTAGTTAAGGTTCTCCCCGACGCGATCCTGTTTGCTGACGCGTGGATACGTCCAGGAGGAGTAAACCAGCCACCTCCTGGACGCATCCGTGCGTACAGCCGTCGGGAGGCGGTTAAAGACCCGACATGTGCAGTACATTTACGGTAGAAGCCGGAAAGAGGTTACTGGTCAAATGACCAAATTTGTAAAGGACAGAACTTTCTGCAGTCCTGGGGTACATGCTGTATCACCACCGGATGAGGGGGGGTCTAGTGCTGTGCAGTCCTAGGGTACATGCTGTATGACGACCGGTTCCATTGCTATAGCTTTTAAAGAGGGAGGGGAACTCATTCCTGTGAGGGGAGGGGGCATGTGGCGTATTTCGGGGGCCATGAGGGTGCAAATCTGTGTGTGGGGCTTTATGGGGTGTAAATATGTGAGGGAGGGCCGGAATCGACAAAATGTGACTGTGATTTTTCCCAAGACCACATTTTGTCTAAAACTGGGCCCACTGTATGTTAGGGGGCATTATACTATAAAGGGCTATTATACTGTGTGAGGGGGTCATTATATTGTATAAGTGCCCCTTTCACAGTATAATGAGTAGTGCCCCCCCACCCACTGTGTAATGACACCCCATGCCCCCCATTCAGCATAATGATCCCCAGTGACCCCCCCATACAGTATAATGACCCCCAGAGCCCCCATTCAGTATAATGACTTCCAGTGACCCCCATACAGTATATTGGGGGTCACTAGGGGTTATTATACTGTAGGGGGGTTACTATACTTTCTGGGGGGCACTGGAGGTCATTATACTGTGTGGGAGCCACAGGGAGACATGTTACTGTAAAAAAAATCCCACAAGGGGGCTCACTGAGATTTATCGCCCAAGGGCCCACATGAACCTGGAGCCGGCCCTGACACCCAGCTAGTTTATAACTCCTCCTACCGAGCTAGTTACATAGACACCACATATCACTGACTCTAACAACACCCCAGTGGCGTCCTAAGGGGGCAGGGTTGCTAGAGCCCAGAAGCAATGAGCGCTTCCATCAATACAGATGGAAGCGCTCATTGGTAGAGCATCGGGAGCTGCGGTCCTGTTACTCAGCTCCACGTGCTCCGTCTCTTCCGCACTGATGATGAAGCAGGGAGACCTCTCGCTGCTCCACCATTCAGCCTGCAGGCATGGATCACGCTGCTGGACTGTGTGGGAGGAGCCGGCAGCCCGGGAATCTTCCTAAGCTCCGCCCACACAGTTCTGCAGAGCAATCTGTGTCTGCAGGGGAGAGAGGACTGTGAGCTTCAGGAACGGGACAAGGTGAGTAGTTACTGTGTTTTGGGTTTTTTAAACAGAGGGGGCACAGAGGGCATTTCTACCATGGAGGGTGCACAGAGGGCATTACTACTGCAAAGGGGTCACAGGGGGCATTACTTCTACAAAGAGAGCACAGAGGGCTTTAGTACTGTGAAGGGGGCACAATGGGCATTTCTTCTATGGAGGGGGGCACAGAGGGCATCACTACTACAAAGGTGGCACAGAGGGCATTACTACTACAAAGGGGGCACAGAGGGCAATACTACTACAAAGGGGGCACAGAGGGCATTACTACTATTAAGGGGGCACGATGGGCATTACTGCTTTGAAAGGTGCACCATAGGCAAAACTTATATGAAGGGAGCACAATGGGCATTACTATTATGAAGGGGGCACAATGGGCATTACTACTGTGGAGGGGCCACAATGGGAATTACTACTATGGAGAGGGCACAATGGGCATTAGTACTGTAAAGGGGGCACAATGGGCATTACTACAGTGAAAGGGGCACAATGGGTATTACTTATTCGAAAGTAGCACAATGGGCATCAATATTATGAAGGGGGCACAGAGGGCATTACTACTATGAAGAGACACAAAAGGCATTACTACTATGAAAGGGCACAATAGGCATTATTACTATGAAGGGGGCACAATGGGCATTATTACTATGAAGGGGGCACAGAGGGCATTACTACTATGAAGGGGGCACAATGGGCATTACTACTATGAAGGGGCCAAATGGGAATTACTACTATGAAGGGGGCACAGAGGACATTACTACTGTGAAGGGGGCACAGAGAGCATTACTCCTGTGAAGGGGGTGGGCATAACTTATGGGGCACTGAGTAAGCATTATTACTACCAATGGGCATTACTACTGTGAAGGGGCACAGAGGGCATTATTACTGTTATGGAGGCACAGTGAGGGCATAACTTCTCTGATGGGGCATAGAGAGGGCATTACAACTGTGAAGGTAGCACAGATAGGGTATTACTACTGTGAAAGGGACACAGAGGGCACAACTACTGGGAGGGAGGCAAAAAGAGGGCATTACAACTGTGAAGGGGGCACCGATAAGACATTACTACTGTGAAAGGGGCACAGAGAGGGCATAACTACTGTGAGGGGGGCAAAATGAGGGCATAACTACTATGAAGGATGCACAATGAAGGGATAAGTACTTTATGGGGCACAATGTGGGCATAACTACTGTGAAAATTGTATAGTGAGGGCATAAATACTGTGAGGGGGCTCAGTGTGGGCATAATTACTGTGAGGGGGCACAATATGAGCATAACTACCGTGAAGGGGCACATATCTGGACATAACTATTCTGAAGGTTGTAGAATGAGGGCAATACTACTGTGCCAATTTTGTAAAGTATTGGGGGTGTCAGAGAACACCCTAGGCACACCACTGCAACATCCAGCTAGTTTATAGCTCCTCCCACGCAGCTAGTTACATAGACACCCCTATCATTGCCCTAACAACACCCAGCTAGTTTATAGCTCCTCCCACCCAGCTAGTTACATAGACACTCCCCTATCACTGGCTCTAACAACACCCAGCTAGTTTCTAGCTCCTCCCACCCAGCTAGTTACATAGACACTCCCCTATTACTGCCCCTAACAACACCCAGCTAGTTTATAGCTCCTTCTACCCAGCTAGTTACATAGACACTCCCCTATCACTGCCCCTAACAACATCCAGCTAGTTTATAGCTCCTCCCACCCAGCTAGTTACATAGACACTCCCCTATCACTGCCCCTAACAACATCCAGCTAGTTACATAGACTCTCTCCTATCACTGCCCCTAACAACACCCAGCTAGTTTATAGCTCCTCCCACCCAGCTAGTTACATAGACACTCCCCTATCACTGCCCCTAACAACATCCAGCTAGTTACATAGACTCTCTCCTATCACTGCCCCTAACAACACCCAGCTAGTTTATAGCTCCTCCCACCCAGCTAGTTACATAGACACCCCTATCACTGCTCCTAACAACACCCAGCTAGTTTATAGCTCCTCCCACTCAGATAGTTACATAGACACCCCTATCGCTGACCCTAACAACACCCAGCTAGTTTATAGCTCCTCCCACCCAGCTAGTTACATAGACTCTCCCCTATCACTGCCCCTATCAACACCCAGCTAGTTTATAGCTCCTCCCACTCAGCTAGTTACATAGACACTCCCCTATCATTGCCCCTAACACAGAGCTAGTTTATTGCTCCTCCCACCCAGCTAGTTACATAGACACCCCTATCATTGCCCCAACAACATCCAGATAGATACATAGACTCTCCCCTATCACTGCCCCTAACAACACCCAGCTAGTTACATAGACTCTCCCCTATCACTGTCTCTAACAACACCCAGCTAGCTTATAGCTCCTCCCACCAGCTAGTTACATAGACACTCCTCTATCACTGCCCCTAACACCTAACTATTGTATAGCTCCTCCCACCCAGCTAGTTTATAGCTCCTCCCACCAGCTAGTTACATAGACACTCCTCTATCACTGCCCCTAACACCTAACTATTGTATAGCTCCTCCCACTCAGCTAGTTTATAGCTCCTCCCACCCAGATAGTTACATAGACACTCCCCTATCACTGTCCCTAACACCCAGCTAGTTTATAGCTCCTCCCACCTAGTTACATAGACACTCCCCTATCACTGCCCCTAACACCCAGCTAGTTTATAGCTCCTCCCACCAGCTAGTTATGTAGACACTCCCCTATCACTGCCCCTAACACCCAGCTACTTTATAGCTCCTCCCACCCAGCTAGTTACATAGACACTCCTCTATCACTGCTCCTAACACCCAGCTACTTTATAGCTCCTCCCACCCAGCTAGTTACATATACACTCCTCTATCACTGCCCCTAACACCCAGCTAGTTTATAGCTCCTTCCACCCAGCTAGTTACATAGACACTCCCCTATCACTGCCCCTAACACCCAGCTAGTTTATAGCTCCTCCCACCAGCTAGTTACATAGACACTCCCCTATCACTGCCCCTAACACCCAGCTAGTTTATACCTTCTCCCACCTAGATAGTTAAATAGACACTCCCTATTCACTGCCCCTAACAACACCCAGCTAGTTTATAGCTCCTCCCACCCAGCTAGTTACATAGACACTCCCCTATCACTGCCCCTAACACCCAGCTAGTTTATACCTTCTCCCACCTAGATAGTTAAATAGACACTCCCTATTCACTGCCCCTAACAACACCCAGCTAGTTTATAGCTCCTCCCACCCAGCTAGTTACATAGACACTCCTCTATCACTGCCCCTAACAACACCCAGCTAGTTTATAGCTCCTCCCACCCAGATAATTACATAGACACTCCCCTATCACTGTCCCTAACACCCAGCTAGTTTATAGCTCCTCCCACCTAGTTACATAGACACTCCCCTATCACTGCTCCTAACATCCAGCTAGTTTATAGCTCCTCCCACCAGCTAGTTACATAGACACTCCCCTATCACTGCCCCTAACAATACCCAGCTAGTTTATAGCTCCTTCCACCAGCTAGTTACATAGACATCCCTATCACTGCTCCTAACAACACCCAGATAGTTACATAGACTCTCCCCTATCACTGCCCCTAACAACACCCAGCTAGTTTATAGCTCCTCCCACCAAGCTAATTACATAGACATCCCTATCACTGCTCCTAACAACACCCAGCTAGTCTATAGCTCCTCCCACCAGCTAGTTACATAGACTCTCCCCTATCACTGCCCCTAACAATACCCAGCTAGTTTATAGCCCCTCCCCCAGCTAGTTAAATATACACTCCCCTATCACCGCCCCTAACACCCAGCTAGTTTATAGCTCCTCCCACCAGTTACATAGACACTACCCTATCACTGCCCCTAACAACACCCAGCTAGTTTATAGCTCCTCCCATCCAGCTAGTTACATAGACACTCCACTATCACTGTCCCTAACAATGCCAAGCTAGTTTATAGCTCCTCCCACCCAGCTAGTTACATAGAAACTTCCCTATCACTGCCCCTAACAACATCCAGCTAGTTTATAGCTCCTCCCACTCAGCTAGTTACATAGACACCCCTATCGCTGACCCTAACAACACCCAGCTAGTTTATAGCTCCTCCCACCCAGCTAGTTACATAGACACTGCCCTATCACTGCTCCTAACAACACCCAGCTAGTTTATAGCTCCTCCCACCCAGCTAGTTACATAGACACCCCTATCATTGCCCCAACAACATCCAGATAGATACATAGACTCTCCCCTATCACTGCCCCTAACAACACCCAGCTAGTTACATAGACTCTCCCCTATCACTGTCTCTAACAACACCCAGCTAGTTTATAGCTCCTCCCACCCAGCTAGTTCCATAGACTCTCCCTATCACTGCCCCTAACAACACCCAGCTAGTTACATAGACTCTCCCCTATCACTGTCTCTAACAACACCCAGCTAGTTTATAGCTCCTCCCACCCAGCTAGTTCCATAGACACTCCCTATCACTGCCCCTAACACCTAACTATTGTATAGCTCCTCCCACCCAGCTAGTTACATAGACTCTCCCTATCACTGCCCCTAACAACACCCAGCTAGTTTATAGCTCCTCCCACCCAGCTAGTTCCATAGACACTCCCCTATCACTGCCCCTAACAACACCCAGCTAGTTTATAGCTCCTCCCACCCAGCTAGTTACATAGACTCTCCCTATCACTGCCCCTAACATCTAACTATTGTATAGCTCCTCCCACCCAGCTAGTTTATAGCTCCTCCCACCAGCTAGTTACATAGACACTCCTCTATCACTACCCCTAACACCTAACTATTGTATAGCTCCTCCCACCCAGCTAGTTTATAGCTCCTCCCACCCAGATAGTTACATAGACACTCCCCTATCACTGTCCCTAACACCCAGCTAGTTTTAGCTCCTCCCACCTAGTTACATAGACACTCCCCTATCACTGCCCCTAACACCCAGCTAGTTTATAGCTCCTCCCACCAGCTAGTTACGTAGACACTCCCCTATCACTGCCCCTAACACCCAGCTAGTTTATAGCTCCTCCCACCCAGCTAGTTACATAGACACTCCCCTATCACTGCCCCTAACACCCAGCTAGTTTATAGCTCCTCCCACCCAGCTACTTACATAGACACTCCCTTATCACTGCCCCTAACACCCAGCTAGTTTATAGCTCCTCCCACCAGTTACATAGACACTCCTCTATCACTGCCCCTAATAACACCCAGCTACTTTATAGCTCCTCCCACCCAGCTAGTTACATAGACACTCCTCTATCACTGCCCCTAACACCCAGCTACTTTATAGCGCCTCCCACCCAGCTAGTTACATATACACTCCTCTATCACTGCCCCTAACAACACCCAGCTAGTTTATAGCTCCTCCCACCAGCTAGTTACATAGACACTCCCCTATCACTGCCCCTAACACCACCCAGCTAGTTTATAGCTCCTCCCCCAGCTAGTTAAATATACACTCCCCTATCACCGCCCCTAACACCCAGCTAGTTTATAGCTCCTCCCACCAGTTACATAGACACTACCCTATCACTGCCCCTAACAACACCCAGCTAGTTTATAGCTCCTCCCATCCAGCTAGTTACATAGACACTCCACTATCACTGTCCCTAACAATGCCAAGCTAGTTTATAGCTCCTCCCACCCAGCTAGTTACATAGAAACTTCCCTATCACTGCCCCTAACAACATCCAGCTAGTTTATAGCTCCTCCCACTCAGCTAGTTACATAGATACCCCTATCGCTGACCCTAACAACACCCAGCTAGTTTATAGCTCCTCCCACCCAGCTAGTTACATAGACACTGCCCTATCACTGCTCCTAACAACACCCAGCTAGTTTATAGCTCCTCCCACCCAGCTAGTTACATAGACACCCCTATCATTGCCCCAACAACATCCAGATAGATACATAGACTCTCCCCTATCACTGCCCCTAACAACACCCAGCTAGTTACATAGACTCTCCCCTATCACTGTCTCTAACAACACCCAGCTAGTTTATAGCTCCTCCCACCCAGCTAGTTCCATAGACTCTCCGCTATCACTGCCCCTAACAACACCCAGCTAGTTACATAGACTCTCCCCTATCACTGTCTCTAACAACACCCAGCTAGTTTATAGCTCCTCCCACCCAGCTAGTTCCATAGACACTCCCCTATCACTGCCCCTAACACCTAACTATTGTATAGCTCCTCCCACCCAGCTAGTTACATAGACTCTCCCCTATCACTGCCCCTAACAACACCCAGCTAGTTTATAGCTCCTCCCACCCAGCTAGTTCCATAGACACTCCCCTATCACTGCCCCTAACAACACCCAGCTAGTTTATAGCTCCCCCACCCAGCTAGTTACATAGACTCTCCCCTATCACTGCCCCTAACATCTAACTATTGTATAGCTCCTCCCACCCAGCTAGTTTATAGCTCCTCCCACCAGCTAGTTACATAGACACTCCTCTATCACTACCCCTAACACCTAACTATTGTATAGCTCCTCCCACCCAGCTAGTTTATAGCTCCTCCCACCCAGATAGTTACATAGACACTCCCCTATCACTGTCCCTAACACCCAGCTAGTTTTAGCTCCTCCCACCTAGTTACATAGACACTCCCCTATCACTGCCCCTAACACCCAGCTAGTTTATAGCTCCTCCCACCAGCTAGTTACGTAGACACTCCCCTATCACTGCCCCTAACACCCAGCTAGTTTATAGCTCCTCCCACCAGTTACATAGACACTCCTCTATCACTGCCCCTAATAACACCCAGCTACTTTATAGCTCCTCCCACCCAGCTAGTTACATAGACACTCCTCTATCACTGCCCCTAACACCCAGCTAGTTTATAGCTCCTCCCACCCAGCTAGTTACATATACACTCCTCTATCACTGCCCCTAACAACACCCAGCTAGTTTATAGCTCCTCCCACCAGCTAGTTACATAGACACTCCCCTATCACTGCCCCTAACACCAAGCTACTTTATAGCTCCTCCCACCCAGCTAGTTACATAGACACTCCCCTATCACTGCTCCTAACACCCAGCTAGTTTATACCTTCTCCCACCCAGCTAGTTACATAGACACTCCCCTATCACTGCTCCTGTTGCTGCTTTGAGATGTCTATGGACATAATATTCAAAGAAGTAATATTGAGCTGCACTGACATATCAGAATGGCAGCGGGAGATTAGGGAGGTAAACAAGTGGCTGAAGAGCTGGTGTAAGAAGGAGGGGTTCGGGTTTCTGGAGAACTGGGCCGACTTCTCTGTCAGCTACAGGTCGTAGGGATGGGCTGCACTTCAATGGGGAAGGGGCAGCTGTGTTGGGGGAGAAAGTTGGAGGAGTGTTTAAACTAGGGATTGTGTCTAAAGCCCACAGTCCAAGAAGACATAAGTAAGGGACATAAACATGTGGAGTCAATGTGGGTAGAAATACATGGAGCAAAAAACAATAATAAATTACTAATAGGAGTTTATTATAAACCACCTAATATACCAGAGTACACAGAAAATCTACTTCTAAACGAGATAGACGAGGCAGCAAATCATAATGAGGTCGTTATTATGGAGGACTTCAACTACCCAGATATAGACTGGGAAACTGAAAGCTGTACATCTCATAAAGGAAACAGGTTCTTGGCATTAACCAAAGACAATAACCTTTCCTAAATGGTTCAGGACCCGACTAGAGGGACGACCATACTGGACTTAGTACTAACCAATGGACCTGACAGAACAACAGACGTGCAGGTTGGGGGACACGTGGAAAGTAATGACCACAAAATAATAACTTTCAAATTGTCATTCAAAATAGGGATTTTTTCAGGTAGGCACAAAAACACTAAACTTCTGAAAAGCAAAATTTGACCAGCTTATAGCAGCTATTAGGCTAGGTCTACACAACAACATTTGTCACGTGACATTTTGTCGCATTAATGTCGCGCAACAATTTTTATAATAATAGTCTATGGTGTCGCATTGTGACATGCGACAAGCTGCGACTGCGACACGACAGTTGCAAAAAATCCATTCAAGATGGATTTTTCTGCAACTATCGCAGTCATAGCATGTCGCAGCATGTCGCAATGCGACACCATAGACTACCATTATAAAAATTGTCAAGCGACATTAATGCGACAAAATGTCACGCGACACATGTTGCAGTGTAGTTGTGCTCTATTTGTCGCGCGACTTATTGTCACGTGACAAATGTAGTCGTGTAGACCTAGCCTTAGTCTCACTAACTAGGACAATATCCTCAAAAATTAAAATACAGACACAAAATAGGATATTTCCAAAGCATCCTAAACTCTCATTGTGAGAGGTACATACCTTACATGAATAAAAGGGTAAGGAACCAATGGGGTTAGATAGAAAGGTAACGGGAGCAATAAATGTCAAAAAGCATTTAAATCTAAAACAGGAGGGTAGCGATGAAGCAGTGATAAACTATAAGGAAAAAAAGGTTAAACCTGAACGTGTTGGCTCTTTAAAGGGGTTGTCTCACTTCAGTAAGTAGCATTTATCGTGTAGAGAAAGTTAATACAAGGCACTTACTAATGTATTATTATCCATACTGCTTCCTTTGATGGCTGGATTCATTTTTCCATCACATTATACACTGCTTGTTTCCATGGTTACAGACCACCCTGCAATCCATCAGTGGTGGTCGTGCTTGCACATGAGAGGAGAAAGCGTCAGCCTAGTGCTAGTGCTTTTTCCTATATTGTGCAAGCACGGACACCACTGATGGATTGCAGGGTGGTCTGTAACCATGGAAACAAGCAGTGTATAATGTGATGGAAAAATGAATCCAACCATCAAAGGAAGCAGTATGGACAAGAATAATACATTAGTAAGTGCCTTGTATTAACTTTCTCTACACGATAAATGCTACTTACTGAAGTGAGACAACCCCGTTAAAGAGTGATGAGGGAGGAGAGTTGTAGAGGCCGATGAGGAGAAAGTGATTTTATCAATTCCCCCCGCGCCCCCCCCCCCCCCCACTGTATTCACTGAGGAAAATGAAATGTCAGAGGAAATGCAGTATTTATAAGAAGATCTATGGCACACCAAAGGTTCTTTTCAAGTGATGCTTTAATTCATTATGTGCATATTTAGATCATTGTGTACATGCTTTTCATCCGGAATTTACAATTAATTTAAGGTACTTTCACACTTGCATTGGTGCGGATCCGTCTGTTTATTTGCACAGACGGATCCGCACCCATAATGCAAACGTTTGTATTCGTTCAGAACGTATCCGTTTGCATTAGTTTTAAAGAAAAATGTCAAAGTCAAAACGGATCCGTTTTGAATTACATTGAAAGTCAATGGGGGACGGATCCGTTTTCAAATGCACCATATTGTGTAATTGAAAACGGATCCGTCCCCATTGACCTACATTGTAATTCAAAACGGATCCGTTCGGCTCCGCATCTTCAGACGGACACCAAAATGCTGCAAGCTGCGTTTTGGTGTCCGCCTCCAGAACGGAATAGAAGCGGAACGGAGCCTAACTGATGTATTCTGAACGGATCCTTATCCATTCAGAATGCATTGGGGCTGAACTGATCCGTTTTGGACAGTTTGTGAGAGCCCTGAAACAGATCTCACATACGGAATCCAAAACGCCAGTGTGAAAGTACCCTTAGATGCCATGTAAGAGTCCCAACGTTTCGGCCGGATGACGACCTTTATAAAGGGGTCTGTGGCCTGAAGGAGGAAGGCTTGTTCTAGTCTAATCTAGTTCCACAGGATTGGTGCTTAGTAAATGTGGTGCCAATATTCAAAAAGGGGTTAAAAACTGAGCCCAGAAACTATAGGCCGGTAAGTCTAACATATGTTGTGGGTAAACTGAAGGTTTTCTAAGAGAGGCTATCCTGAAGTATCTCAAAGAACATTAGTGTATAAAACCGTACCAGTATGGCTTCATGAGAATCGGATCTGTCAAACTATGAGGAGGTAAGTTCTAGACTTGACCAGGCAGAATCAATGTATGTCATATATTTTGACTTGATACTTGATAGCATTTGACACTATACCACATAAAAGATTAGTACATAAAATGAGAATGCTTGGACTGGGAGAAAATGTGTCTACGTAGGAAAGAAACATGCTCAGTGATAGAAAACAGAAGGTAGTCATTAATGGAACACACTCAGACTGTATTTGGGGTGCATTATCTCTCCTTGGAGAGAGAGCACCTTAATCGGTGTGAGGAGACTTATAGGCCATACATGCTCCTCTGGAATTCTGGGAAGGAAGAGATGCAAATAAGCTCTTAACAAGCTCTGTCCCTAATGCGACCAGATTAAAGGCAGCTATCCTATAAGTCAATGTTCGACCCTTTAAATAGGCCTTTAGACATGACTTGGATATACTCAGACTGTGTCACAATCACTAGTGAGAAACCATTGGGCCCTATTCTTCATTGTTCAATATATTTATTAATCATCTTGTAGTAAGCACTAAGCAATATTAATGATCTTATAGTTGTATGCATTTGGGGTGTGGCTGTCTCCATTTTGGTTGTGCACTCCTAGCTTTCCACAGGCTGTTTTTAATTAGAGCAGTATATGTAGCTGTAGCCTGTTCTCTCTGAATTCACAATGCCTTCTGGCACAGACAGAGGTAACAAACTGAACAGACACTATACATGTAAAAAACCAGCTTACCCTGAATTAAGAGGCCAGATGGCACATAGGCATTATAGATTATGTTCCCATCCAGATTGAGGTCACCTTGCCATGGTGGATGGGCTCAATAATTTCGATCAAAATATCGGTATATTTGCCTCATAATAATTTTATAGAGTGACTCTAGTAATAGTTCTTACAGTATATTCTATGTTTGCAGAGTGCTATTGCATTGTGTTGGCTTTAACCATGGCAACGTGAAACTACACTTGTAATTCCTTTTGCAACTGGTGCTGACTAACTTTTGTCTTTTGTTTATGGCAAGGGACCTTACTGCTGTGAAAGGCATTCATTGCACAAGTCCCTGCCACACTTTGATATAAACTTGCAATTTGTGTCTTTATCTGTACCACTTCAGGAACGGCAGTATGAGTTAAATGGGGTTGTGCATATTTTTTTTATATTGATGACCTATTGACCTATCCTCAGAATTTCATCAATATCTTATTGGTGGGGGTCGGACACCTGGGCCCCTTGACGCTCAGCAGTTTGAACAGGAGGCGGCGCTCCATGCTAGCGCTACTTTCTCTTCATTACACTGCCCATTGTCTCAGAAGCTAATTTAATTACAAGTACTAGCTCCATTCACTTGAATGGAGCAAGTACTTGTAACCACACTACACCGCCGTCTACAGGGGAGACTACGGGCAATGTAATGGGAAAAAAGCAGCTCTTGCCCGAGCGCCGTCTCCTCTTCAAACAGCTGATCAACGGGGTGCTGGGAGTCTGATCTCCACCAATCTGATATTGATGACCTATCCTGAGGATAAACCCCTCGACAACCCCATTTGGAACCTAATTGCCTGACTATGGTTACTTAGAAAGACTATAAAGAGTATATAGATAGATATACTGGAAATACTACTACCTCCATCACTGTGTTGCCCGTATGCTGCCATTGTGGAAATTCCTGCTGTGTGAGATACTTCTGAACTGCCATTTTGCTGCTACTTGTACTACAACTCTCATCATCAACTTAGTAAAGAGACTTTATTTATTTATTGCAGCCCATGGACCTGATCATTGTTTCCATACTCCACAGGCCCTGCTCCCACATACCTGACTTACACCCTGACCAAACACCCACAATCAACTACTACTACTCCAACCACTAGTGTTGAGCGCGAATATTCAAATAGTGTTTTTTTTACGACTATCGGCACTTCGCTAATTCGCGAATATTTAGAATATAGTGCTATATATTCGTAAAAAACGAATATTCGTTTTTTTTTTTCAATCTAAACCCAAGATACCGTTAACAATAATAGAGAATAATAGCGCTATGTTCTCTATCTTCGTTAGACCTAGCAAGCCAACCAATAGGAAAGTTATACCCCATTCAAAGTTTTATTCGCAGTATGCGAATATTACGTAATGTAATATTTGCGTACTGCGAATAAAACTTTGTACGGGGTATAACTTTCCTATTGGGTGGCTTGCTAAAATTAACGAAGATAGAGAATATAGCGCTATATTCGTATTCGTCATCTTTGTTAATTCTAGCAAGCCAAGTAAACTTGCCTATACACAGCTCTAAGTTGGATGCGCAATGCGAGAATATTAAGTAATATTACTCGAATTGCGCATCTAATTTAGAGCGGGGTATATGCAACTTACTTATTGTGCGGCTGGGTAGAAAGAATTAACGAATATGATGAATACGAATATAGCACTATATTCGTTAATTCGAGCAAGCCAACCCATAGGAAACTTGACTGTACCCAGCTCCAAGTTAGATGTGCAATGCGAGAATATTACTTTGCCTATCTTTTGCAATAAATAGAATAATGACTCAGTATTCTATTTATTGCAAAAAATAGGTAAAGTAATATTTTCGCATTGTGCATCCAACTTAGAACTGTCTATAGGCAACTCTCTATTGGCTTGCTAGAATTAGCGAATATAGAGAATATAGCGCTATATTTGTATTCGTCATATTCGTTAATTCTACCCAGCCAAACAATAGTAAAGTACCCCGCTCTAAGTTGGATGCGCATCCAACTTAGAGCTGTGTATAGGCAAGTTTACTTGGCTTGCTAGAATTAACAAAGATAACGAATACGAATATAGTGCTATATTCTTTATCTTCGTTAATAGCGAAGATAGAGAATATTTTGCTATCTTCGTTCTTAACAAAGATAACGAATATAGCTCTATATTCTCTATCTTCGTTAATTCTAGCAAGCCAACCAATATATACCCCGTTCAAAGTTTAATTCGCAGTACGCGAATATTACATAATGTATTATTCGCGTACTGCGAATAAAACTTTGAACGGGCTATAACGTTTCTATTGGTTGGCTTGCTCGAATTAACAAATATAAAGTATACAGCGCTATATTTGTATTTGTTATCTTCGCTAATTGTAGCAAGCCAATAGGAAAGTTGCCTATACACAGTTTCAAGTTGGAGGCGCAATGCGAGAATATAAAATAATATTACTCGCATTGCGCATCCAACTTAGAGCAGGGTATATGCAACTTACTGTACTATTATTTGGCTGGGAAGAATTAACGAATATGACGAATATGAATATAGCGCTATATTCTTTATATTCGCTAATTCTAGCAAGCCAATAGGAGAGTTGCCTATAGACAGCTCTAAGTTGGATGCGCAATGCGAGAATATTACTTTACCTATTTTTTGTAATAAATAGAATACTGAGTCATTATTCTATATATTGCAAAAAATAAGCAAGGTAATATTCTTGCATTGCACATCCAACTTAGAGCTGGGTACAGTCAAGTTTCCTATCAGTTGGCTTGCTCGAATTAACGAGATTAGAGAATATAGCGCTATATTAGTCGCCTTTATTAATTCTAGATAGCCAACCAATAGGAAAGTTGCCTTTGTACCCCGCTCAAAATTCAATTCGCAATACGCGAATATTTAAATCGCATATTATTCCCGAAAAATAGAATAATGAAGAATATTCGACTTCGACTAATATATGACGAATATTCAATCGAATATTTGCGAACTATTGCGAAATTGAATATGGCACCTCTCGCTCATCACTACCAACCACAACCAGGCAGGAGCCCCAATACCAGGGTGTAGTCCGAGCGAAGAATGGGTGCACCATCCATTTTCTGCATGGCTCCACGGAACACCAGAGGGAGAACCACTACTGTGAAAGGTGAATACTAGTACCCCTCTCAGGGCTACAACTACCACTCCTATCATCCACTCCTCTTCCTGGGCTTGCTTCCTGGACTGATTCCTGCTCTTTTTCTAGGCTAGCCAAAAAGGTTTAGCCAGCACTAACTGCATTCCATGGCTATTTTCACAGGGAATCATAATACCAGGGGGTGCCATAGCAAGTATGCAACAGCGGCTCTAGACACATATGCATTTTTCTAATTAATTCTATTTTATGTTCTCAAAGAAATATAATATTTCATATTGCAGAACCCCACTAAAACAGATTACTGTTCTTTATAGACAAGGTATGAACCCATGTTGAAATAATGTAAAAAATATTTTCCCACTAGCCGTGAATGGAGTAGTGGTCATGCATGCGCACCACTGCTGCATTCACATGGGGCATGCTGGGTCCTCTGTTCTTGTGATTGCAGGGGATCCCAGTGGCTGATCAGACACTAACCCCTGGTAGATAGGGGATAAGTATTGTTAGTGGGAAAACCTTTAAGTGGTGACCAACTAAATAAATAAAAGTTAGAGTACTCAATAGATAAAATTGAATGACTATTTGAAATGATGATTACAAAGAGTAAGCTTTTAAGTCTACTTGATAAGACATTTAAAGAGAATATAACAATTTTGGATCATACCTTCTTAGAACTCTATATTATGCCGTGCCATACTGTGTAGGGACATGAACATTTAACAAGAGAAATGGTAACGCTAAGTTATCGACTTATTCATATTAATTAAGTAGTGGTAGCAGAGAAAGGCACAGCAAAGAGTTATAAGAAAAGATGCTCCAGCATACAACAGACATGTCAGGGTTGGAGACATCCTCTTTAACATAAAAGTGCCTTGAAAAATGATTCATACCCCTTGAACTTTTCCACATTTTTTCACGTTTCACTATTTTGCAAAGAAGAATGTGCAAAGCTGGTAGAGAGATACCCCCAAAAGACTAGCAGCTGTAATTGCATTGAAAGGTGGTCCTACAAAGTACTGATTTAGGCCTCATGCACACGACCGTTGTTTAATTCCGTGTCCGTTGCTCCGTTTTTTCGTGATTTTCTGCGGACCCATTGGTTTTCAATGGGTCCGTGGAAAACTCGGCAAATGCACCGTTTGTCCTCCACGTCCGTGGTCCGTGATTCCAGTCCGTCAAAAAAATATAACCTGTCCTATTCTTGTCCGTGAAAAACGGTTTATGGACCCATTCAAGTCAATGGGACCGTGAAAAAATGCGGATGGCCATCCGTGTGTCATCCGCGCTCCGCGTCCGTTTTTTTTGCGGATCCCTTGGCAGGCACTTGCCAAAAATTGTCAGCCTGTCTTTTGGTAAAATCTTTTGGGTCATGTCCGCTAAAAAAAACGGAAGACACATGGATACACAACGGAAGGCAAAAACGGACACGGATCACTGAACAACGGAACCCCTTTTTGCGGACAGCATAAAAAAACGGTCGTGTGCATGAGGCCTTAGGGGGATGAATACAAATGTACACCACACTTTGTAGATTTTTATCTGTTACAAATTTTGAAAACCATGTATAAATTTCTTTTCACTTCACACCTTCTATCAGTTTGGTGGGAAAATTCAAGGGGTATGAATACTATTTCAAGGCATCGTATTTACACATGAAACAAGGTATGATCCAAAATTGATGTGGGTAAATATGATTCAAAATTGATGTGGGTGAATATGATCCAAAATTGATGTGGGTGAATAAAACAAGTGATTAGCAATAAGAAAACTTATTATAACTTCATTTGAGTTCGATTCATCCAAATCAGTGGACCAAATCAAAAGTCCCTAAAACACACTATCTCTCTCCAATTCTCCCAAATTGGATCACACATGGTTTGTTAGAAACATAACTTTTTGAAAAATTAGAGTCGAATTTCCAAAATTTAGAATTGAATTCTCTACAAGTGGTATAAAGCAGGACCATCAATATAAAGAGGGGAGTAAACAGTTGTAGAAGTGCAGAGACAAAAGAGAGTGAAAATTTCTGTTGCTCTCTAATAGAGATTTGGTTCATAGTTGTGATGTCCCCACCAGGTCTGAGGGGCACATTTCTTAAAGGGGATAACTAACTGACTTTTGCCTTCCTCTGGATCAACTTGAAATAACAGGCTGAACTGGATGGGTGAATGTTTTTTTTTCAGCCTTGCAAACTATTGTGGTCATTTATCGAACTGGTATGAAGAATATATGGTTTAGTCGCCCATAGCAACCAATCCGATTCCACCTTTCATTTTTGACAGCTCCTTTGGAAAATGAAAGGTGGAATCTGATTGGTTATTATGGCAACTAAACTAGTTCTACTTTACACCCGTTTGATAAATAACCCCATATTTTACTCCACCAATCAGTCATCTCCTGTCCTGTGGATAGGGGATAACTTGAAAATTTGGCATAACCCCTTTAATAGATGTAGAATGACACAAATCCATGAGACATATTGTGCTCAGCGATTTTGAATTGTTATCTCTTCTATCTGACACAAAATAGGGTACCGCACAGCTACTATTCATTCAAATAATAAGCTAAAAGTATTATTAGAGCAAATTGCATTGGAATATGAATGAATATACTGTATATATCAAATATGACACAACTCTACATGTGACACAGTAAAAGCTAGTTAAAGGGATTGCCAGGTAAAACTAATCTTTAAATACCTTCTTAACAGAGGTGATCTAAAATAGCCAGATAAACTGCATCAGTTACCAGAAGACATATGTAACTGACATATACTTTAATTGATCAGGTGGATGTTGGTCGAACAATAGTTTCAGTGGTGTCTGCTGCATTTATCGCAATCACCTCCTATCCCGACCCCCATATAGAGATGCTGTAATTGGTATTTTTTGCTATTTTACATGAGATAAGGTATGCAGCTGACTGACAAATCCTGGTTTGTTTGTATATCATTTAATAGCACAGTAATACAAACATAATACAACAAAACTGTCAAATAATTGGAATGAAAAAAGTCACAATAGAATATATTCTTGTTAGAAAATGACTCTTGGTACAGATATAAAACACCTACAAGCATAAATATCTCAACATTTCTATAACTGGCACTGATTCACACAAATTCACAACAATCTACTGTGATTACATCCATTTCAGTCGGAAATCAGGTACATTTTAATAATATAAGTACAATTCTGGTAAATGGTGGTTCTTCTAATGAAAAATCTCTTTTGAAAGGGCACCTGTCAACAGATTTGTATTTATGGAACTGGCTGACCTGTTACATGTGCGCTTGACAGCTGAAGGCATCTGTGTTGGTCCCATGTTCATATGTGCCTGCATTGCTGAGAAAAATGATGCATGAACGGGGGCGTTGCCGTTATGCCTAGAGGCTCTGCTCTCTCTGCAACTGCTATCCCCCCCCCCCGCACTTTGATTAACAGGGCCAGGTATGATCATGTTTACACTGCCCGCTCCTGCCAAACAAAGTTGAGAGGGCACAGCAGTTGCAGAGAGAGCAGAAGCTGTAGGTCCTAGAGGCTCATTTGCATACAGGGGCGTATTAGCCATAGACCTTACAGGGAAATTTCCCGGTGGGCTGAAACTAAGCGGGCCGCCCAAGACTCCCTCTCTGGTGCTGGCCAGGTACATAATGAGCTCTCAGCAGTAATTAACGTTGTGAAAATCAGGTACTCATGCCACTGACCGCACATGTCCTCCCAAACTCAACTGCTGTGGCCTGCACCTCACGTCCTAAGCTTCCTGCTCCATTTCTTAATTACAGACAACTACTGGAGGAGAAGGAGAACAGAAAATGGCAGCTATTGATGGCCAACACAAAGGGAAAGCTTTTGGGGCAATAAATTGTGCTGCACTGTGGTATTGTGGTATATGGTATTTTGTGCTAGGGTATTGCTGATCCCTCCGACTAGTTGCCCCACCTGATGTCATTTTAGACACTCCTACAACATAGAGCCACTTTAAGTTCCCAATCCACCCCTGTTTGCATATATTAAAACATTGAGAGTGGTGGTGGTCAGGCATTTGACTATGTTACTTTATTGGGTGGTCTTGCCTTGGATTAAATTTACCACTTTGATTTTACCTTTGTAGCTATTTCCAATTATGTTTATTTAATTAAATTGCTAAATTATAACTCAGATCTGTTTTCCTCAAATAATCTCTATATAAATGAATTATATTATATCAAACATACTATACACTTTTTGTCTTATGACTATCACTTTTAATATGAGATTTTAATTGTTTTTTAATCTATTTAACTGTGTTGTGCTTATAATTATCTTTGCTTATACTAATGAATTTAATTAATACTGCACTGATTACCATACTGCTAGTGTTGTAACTCATTGTTTTATAATAACTCCATATGCTTTGTATTGGTTACATATGCCAAGCACACATGCAACAGGTCAGCCAGTTTCACAGATACAAATCTACTGACAGACGCCCTTTAAGATCCATGCAGTTTTATATTTTACTTATTTCTCTTCTATATTGGATATACATGTAGATACAAAATTAAGTTATCACTTCACATACATGTGTTTTCAATAGTCTAAGATAAAAAGGTCATTTGGAAGAGATAAATATGATTAACATTGTCTTGTTGTCTCGGTGGTTAATCTTCATCTGTTATCACCCACAAAAATCTTGGATATCATAAATTATTACCATAGCAATACAGAATACAGAGTTTTAGCCTTCATAGTCTGGCTCTAAAAGATCCATTTTCCAAGAGTCTGAGTGGGAGAGACTTCCAGTTCATGTTGACCCAAGGGGCTTGACATTGCCTGTAGCACCAGATTTCAACACACATTTAAGCAGAAGTATGTATGAGCAGTTTGAGAAGTTCGTGACTATGTATGATATAACTAATTTTAAATTCTTGGCTTCCCTGAGAGACCACCCCAGACAGATGTAAATTGTTATTTGAATTAGTTTCAATTATTACATATGGATGTCGACATGCCTAGCATGACCTTTAATTCCAGAAGCTGCATTATTTGATTGGTTGATCTAGTTGCGAAATGGCAGTGGTATATCATCCTGAGGAAGTATCATTTGTATTTCATACCTCACTTAAGAAAAGTAATCCTGCACCTAGTTGTGTGCGCTACGCAATCACTGGTGGTCATGAGAAGGAACTTTTCCTAGTACAGTGCAGATAAAATTGTGAAGCCCATTCTTTTCCATGTGTCAGTTCAACATTTCCACCTTATACTCTTGTAAATTGATTTCTGATGATAAGGAGACACTGGTCAGTGTGCATGGTAGTCATCAATACATGGCCATTACTGGTCCAGACCATTTTAGGTTCATTTTCCATTCCCAAAAGAAAGACATAATTCTTAACCATGTTTTAAAACCCAAAGTGACAACCAGCTCAGTAGTCTATAGGACGGATCAACATGGAGACAGACTTCAGACCATGGCTGGGTCCCTTCCAATAATGCCACTTGATACTATTGAGCTTAGGTGGACCAGAACCACTTTTGTAATAGATGCCGTTTAAATTGGATGGGCCACAGGCATCAAACCACCAACCTACGGAAGGATAAATCTTTGTTAGGAGAGGTAAGACAAACATTCATGTTAATGACTTTTTGGAAATTGTAAATTGCACAATTAGGGTAGAGTAATATACATAAATGGTATTATTCATTGCATACATTGTAATAGTAGTAGTAGTAGTACAATGTAGTAGTATTCTGTACTATAATAACAGTGAATATTGATATTTTATTGCCTTATGCACTACTGGAACATTTATAAAAATTGTAGCTACTTCCTGTAGAGACCCATGAACTTCCAACAAGTACTTATAGTTCAGCTGTAGGGATGAGCAAGTCGATTTGTATAAATTAATTAGTTCATCAAATCGACTTCTGGTTCTGCTGCTCAAAGGCTCAAGGCTCCCCATTGATTGACAGGGCCGGACACCCCGAAGTATAGCGGCACTGCTTTGGTAGCAGAGCCGAGCCTCTGCTCTTTCACCGCTACTAGGAGCAACAGTGCTGGTGTGAGATTGACAGGCCCAGGTGAAATGTCCAGCCTTGTCAATTAAGGGGATGGGGAACCTCTTGAGCAGTGGGGCCACCTCACAAGAAGTCTGTTAGATGTACAAATCGATTTGCTCACCTATATTCCGCTTTCATTTCTTAAGCTACACTAGAAAGCTAGAGTATGAATTACAAGGACAGACTTAAGGTTAGACTAGGTTTACACTAAACTTACACACAAGACCATTTTACTCTATGAGTTGTACACATCCATAATACTGTGCCCACACAAGTGTATGAGGCATTTCTGTTTAGATTTCATATAGAGACATACAACAGTTATTTTATAAAGGATTCAGTACAAATCTGACAGAAAATAAGCCATAGAATTTTCCATAAGCTTCTATATATACAGAGGTATTCATGCATATAAAATCCAATAGAATCTGCATGGCAGCATATAGAGGCCACCCAGGGTCCATGCCTGTTGGGTACAATAAGCCCTAAGGGTGTGTTATCACAAATACCATAGATTTACCTCCTGTTGCATACTGAGCACATTTGCAGGTGCATCCATCATTATCTACATCCTTGGTGCTGAAGTCGGTTCCTGTGGGGGCAAAACTACTTGTCCGCCCTGCAGTTCCACTGTATCCTTTGACACCTAGCCTACAGAAGAAAAAACAGTAATACAGATGTGAACAAAAAAGCCTACAAGTAATGATTTGGGCATTGAAAACAAGTGTCAAGTACTGTATGTTTTTTTTATCAATTTTATACTATCCTATAAATCAAATATATCAGTAATATAACCATATTATACTGTTATTTAGTGAAACTTATTTTGGTGTAGAATTACAAGGAAATTGTAGTTCTACCTTATGCCCTACATAATTAAGACAGTAAGAACTGCACCTAGGTGCACCTTGTATGAAAAATACAGAAAGTTGTATAGCTCTCAGTTACCCTACTGAATGAGTCCACAGATCTCAAACATTTACCCTACGGTTGTATTCACAGAAGTAATTTATGGTCACGTAGACTAAAGCCTTATTCATACGTCAGTGTTTTGGTCAGTGATTTCCATCAGTGATTGTGAGCCAAAATCAGGATTGGGGCCTACTCAGACATAAGGTATAAGGGAAAGATCTGCACCTGTTCTGTGTTTAGAGCCGTACCTGGTTTTGGTTCAAAATCACTGATGAAAATCACTGATCAAACACTGACTGTGTGAATAAGGCATAAGGAGTAAGAGTTCACAGTTCATTGTGGTTGTGCTCTGGTTCAGAAAAGCATTCAATTAAGTAGTCTGATGGCTGTGTATACGTTTTATGTGTTCTCTCCCTTCTGTGATAATATTTGGGCTGCAGAACTATTGCAGGTTCGCTTCCTCTGGGATGCAGCATCAAAGCTTTCAGTATAATCTGATGTCTGTCAAAAGACAAAGGCAGATCATGCCCGTTACAGATGTGGCAAGCCAATCCAAATACCCTGTGACATTTCCAGTTGTTTGTCTAGAGTATTGTTTGCCTCAGATGAGGAAAAAAACAAAAAGGCTGATTTCCAATCCATACACAAACATGTCCTGTTTGTCTTGAAGTGAGCCAGGAGGCTTCCATAAGTCTGCCAGTTATGACTTCCCTACCCATCAGGCTGAGTGTGCAAGCTGCAGTAAACTAAACTAAGTTATAAGAGATTGTGCAAGTGTGTATTAATCTGACATTTTCTCAGATCTAGCATTCTAGAAGACTAGAAGTCTACAGGGCTGTGTCATTTGAAAATATTAATCTGCTAATAAATTATACAGAATACATACAAAGTATACTGTCTCTCTCTCTCACTATATATATATATATATATATATATATACACACACGAAAAATGGCGGCACTGACTATAGGAGCAGGCGGCAAGCAAGATGAAAAAGGCTCAAGTTTGGGCCGAAATGTCGTACCACATGGGTGAATAAAAAACACCTTTTTTTTGACTACTGGATGTGCTGTTCGTTTTTCGGACTTATATATATATATATATATATACATATATACATATACAGTATATATATATATATATATTTTTTTATATGCACAGTATATATATAATTTTTTTTTTGGATTGTAACATCATGTACTTCCATATTTTACATATTTTATAAGTTGTTTTCAGGTGATCAGTTAGCTGTCCATTTACATTTTAGGGTGTATCTCATCATGACAACCCCCTTTTTAGATAAAGCCATGATGATGGCCAGCTGATTGACACAATCCGGGCAGCAACCAATATCACCAGTTGTGGCTAGCCTATTGACGGTGGTTGTCTCTGTTTAAGAGCTGTCAGAATGATGGGGAAAATCAAGGATGTCTAAAGTTAAAAAGAACAGATGCCTGGCTTTTGTTTTGATAAAGTAGTAACTGCACATATACGGCCGCCTCTGTCTTGAAATAAATAGTCAATCTTAGGTCTATGTATCTCTATTTCAGTGAATAGGGGGTTGTATATGAACATTATTCTCTTGGTAAAGTCCAGAGCCAGGACTCCTTCATTCTGACCACCCTGACATGTCAAGACAGGGCTTTTTTTTAAAGGGGTTCTCCAGGAATTAAGAAAATAAAAATACTTAAATATTACGTTATAATAAATATATTCCCATATACCTTTCATTAGTTATAATGATTTGTTTTGTCTGGGGAGCAATCATTAGCAGTAATAAAATGGACGCCATCCTATTAGTGCACTCAAAACCTGTCCTAACTCCACAGGAGGACAAGTTACTTCACAACACTGAGCTAAAGAGCTGCCTCATCCTCCTCTCTGCTCTTCTTGTCAGGGATTATTATCCTGAATACAGTTTAATATGATCTTCAGCTGAATAAATTTCTGTAGAAATGGAGTTCATGAGGAGACATGAAGTACAGAGAAGATGGAACAGACAGACTGTGGTAATGTGAGGCTGTAGTAATGGAGACTGCATACAAGTGCTGCTGTTCATTATCTCCTTCCTCCTCTCTGTACTTCTCTGTGTGTCTGTATGTTTGTGACTGTATGTCTCCTCATAAACTCCATTTCTACACTGATTCATCTGAAGATCTTATCAGCTATCTTGAGGATCCCTAAAAAGTAGAGCAGAGAGGAGGATGAGGCAAATCTTTATCTCAGTGTTGTGAAGTAACAAGTGTAATTAGGACAAGTTTTGTGTGTACTAATAGTATGATGGCCATTTTATATATATAAGTATTTTCATTTTCTTAACTCCCAGAGAACACCTTTAAGTTACACTTACACTGGACTAGTATCAGGACTATTATCGTGAACAAACATTTGTACGAACACTTGTTCCTGATAACTGGCCCATGTAATGGTACCACTGATTATCCCATGAATGAGCAAAATGCTTGGTCATCCATTGAATTAATCATTTATGCAGACACCTAAATCATAGTTTCTGGGCAGCAGACCCTACTGTGTAAACTGCACTTAACTGTCCAGAAATAATGAAAAGTATAAGGACGAGCGATTGCTGTAGCCCTCACTCATACTCATATAATGGAGGTGATCACTGCATATTAATATTGGTCTTACCTCCACTGATAAGCAGGCATTTATTGGGAAGGAGCGGTCACTTTCCAATAATTGTCTTCTCATTCTGCGTGAGTAAATCCAGCACTGTACTTACAAGGTCGCATTTTAATATAAATCATATTTTTATATAAACTGTAAAACTGTTCAAAGGTAAACATACACTAAAAAAATGTGACACTTACACATGTCCCCATAAAGAACACATAGTAGCCAGGTTTTCAGAATAGCCCCGATCCAAAAATGATATGAATAAATCTTACCTGTAATTATTTCCCTCACTACCCAAAGAGAAGACATCATATAGGGAGTACGCTTCATTCCCATCCCAGTCCTGTAGCAGGATCCTCAGGGTGTATGAACCTTGAGATGTTAACTGGTGAACAAATTCATTTCCCAACCAGTATTCACCAGTGGGTGATCCAAAACCCTGTAAGGGATTATGTAATGTTATTTCTCAGATACGGTTTTCACATTTGTTGACATTTTTGCAATTAAATGAAATGTCTCAGATTATAAAACATGGTACCTTTCTTCAAGAAACAGCGCCACACCTGCCCACAGGTTATAAATGGGATTATTAAAAAAGTTATGGTTGGTGCAAATCAGAATCCCTGCACACTTATGCAGAACATTAATATGTGTCTGGTAAAGTGTCGTCAGGGCTTCATAAATATGGCAGTAAGCCTGAACGCATTCTTTTTATGTATATAAACTAAAAAACACTGAGCAGAAGGCATGAATATGGGCAAAAGGTGGCATATTATACATTTTGCATAATATCAGTTTAGCAATACAGCTCCTGTGTGGCTTTTTGCTGCTTGCCTACATAATTGTCAATCAAAAGTTGTTCAATAGTGTTGATCACGAATTTTCGAATTGCGAATTTTAATTGCGAATATCAGCACTTCGAGAATTCGCGAATATTTAGAATATCTCAAAATATATTCGCAATTGCGAATATTCGCTTTATGCGAATTTTTTATATGCAAATTTTCGCATGCAAGAAAATAATGGCATTATTTTCTTGTTTACGAAAATTCGCATAAAAATTCGCATAAATTAGCGTAAAAATTCGCATAAATTAGCGTAAAAATTCGCATAAATTAGCATAAAATTCACATAAACTGGTATTTAAAAGGTATTTTAAATGCCAGTTTATGCGAATTTTTATGTTAATTTATGCGAATTTTTATGCTAATTAATGCGAATTTTTTATGCGAATTTTCGCAAACAAGAAAATAATGGCTGGAGATTACGAATTTGCGAATTTTCGAATATATGGCGAATATTCGCCCAAATATTCGCGAAATATCACGAATTCGAATATTGCCCCTGCCGCTCATCACTATTGTTCAAGGGGCTTCCCTACATTAGGCATATTGACAAAATGGGATATGGCATTAGGGTATAGGGTATTAGGAGAATTTGAGTTTCCTGGACCTTGTTCTGCCAGGCGGTTGCTATTTCTAGCCAGAGTGAGTAAAGGGTGTCTCTCCATTCGACTCAGTGGGGCTTACAGAAGCAAGAAGCATGGGCCTTTTTGCCCATAGTAACTAATTAATGTTGGAGCTTCAATTCCATCTGATGCTTATTTTCTATTAAGGACATGTATGATGTGTGTCTTTGTAATAAATGCTTCAAGTCAGTGCCCAGGCTGCTGTAATCACAAAAGTTCTTTTCAAACTAGCAGATGCAGATTAATCTGTTTTCAGATCACTGCTTGTCCTGAGCCTTATCTGTCGCAAAAATTCTGCCAGCTTTGACTTTGGATATATACAACCACGCTTCTCTGTATACATTCTGGTACCTCGCTTCTGAAACACCATATTTAATCCATCAGCAGTTGCTATTTGAGTCTACTCAGAGACTGTCATGTGGGAATCTCTGAAGGAAGTCCATACTCCTATTTGTGGCATTTAAAGATTTCAAAATCCTTTAGACTATCAACTGGTTTACCCAAGCCAAATTCAATAGTGTCATAGTGGACCCATGATCATGGTCTTGGGGCTTGACAAAGACAGTATGCTTTAATATCTAATTGGATTAAATCTTTCTTCAGGCAGGGGATTGAAAGCAGCAACCTTCTTGGTTATTTTGACAGCTCCATGAATTATCCACTACACTTGAACGCCTCTGTTTTCCTTGGTTTTCACATACTGGGGGTCACTTACTAAGGTATAGTGTTTCACATGTCTGTCTTTGTAACATAAAACACTGGGGAAAGATTCGACTAATTAAGAGGCTGTAACAAGGGACCGGCGATGCGTGCTTCTTTCATAGCATCCCGCAGGCACCATGCGCAAGGAGAGGGGAAAGGACGTAGTCTGCGTCCTTGTCTCCATGGCGGCAGGGGAGCCGAGCGCCGATAATGATGATCGGTGCTCGGCTGAGTTTGGCTGCAGTGAGTCACGTGACGCTGGCCACGTCATGTGACTCACCAGCCAGACCTATTTAAACAGTCGGCAGCCTGCTGGCCACAGGTTGCCTGTGATAAAGGTCTTTATATGCTACTGTATTCCTGGCATTGTTTTCCTGTATCCTGACCTCGGCTCTGCTCATCCCCTGTTGCTTGTCATGATCTCATGGTACTAACCTCTGGCTTGTGTTTTGACTCGCTCTTGTTTGCTCCCTGGTTCTGACTTGACTTCCTGGTATTGACTTCGGCTAGTTTGACTTGCTTTGTGTTCTGTTTGTCCTGTCTTTTGTTCCCCTGCACTTACTTAAGTTAAGGACTGCCGTACAGTTGCGCCCTGTTACCTAGGACGGATCGTGGAAGTAGGTAGGGGCAGAGGTGTGGGTGGCAGTCAGGGGGGCACGTTTCCCTACCCCCGCCTGTGACAGAGGAACATGTTTTAATAATTTTGCTGCATCTTCTGCTATCTGTGCACCAGAATTAAAATCTACTAGGAGAAAATCTAGACAGGAGCTGGAGTAGATTTCTGATGCAATGTACAACAATATTTGCGACTTTTCTACCAAAACTGGTAAAAAACTTTAGTACATGACCCCTACAGTGTACAAAAATATAATTTCCTGAGTTTAAGATTCTACAGATATTAGTCACCGCACAGAATTATGTGCCTGTTCTGTATTATGCTACTTATCATTAATTTTGACATGTGTGCATATATAAAAATTTGGACACAGCTTGGTTTTGTCGGAAATGTTTAAACAGCTCAAAACTTGCCAAATTTAAATATTTTACTAGATGAAATTAATGGGCAAATGTAAAAAATGTCTTAACATCCATGGAAACGAGAACAACATAGTTATGAGGGAACACATCACTATGTGCTCTGTGAACTAGTTAATCTCCCGTGACCCCATTTATAGCAAACATGGTGAAGTGGTATGTGCAACTCCGTTCATAATGTATTACAGATCCAGCTGTCGGCAATGTATATCATAAATGATGTCTATTTTAAGATGATTATTAAGCAAACATTGATATGCATCTTATCAAGAAATCACAGCTGTTACATCGAAGGAGTCTTACACAGAATAAAAATAGATTTACTGTGAATTTATATAGGGATGCATTGACAGCTGAGACATGCATAAAAACACCTTACTGCAGCTTTTACTTGTTTCACATTTTATGTTGCAGCCTCGTGCTAAAATAATAAAAATAAATCAAGTTTTCCCCCATCATTCTGCACTCAATCGCCCTAAATGAGAAAGTGAAAACAGAATTTTAGAAATCAATGTAAAAATAGACGTAGTGTGGCTCAACTAGTTGACCAGAGATAGGTGGGTGCTCCAACTTCAGTAATCCCCAATACCAGTAAAATTCAAAGCCAAAAAATAGTTGTGCACTCCGTATCTGGATAAAATTTTAGAAATGTTGGCAAATTTATTAAAAAGGAAAAACTACAATTTTCTGAGGGACATTAGTATTCAGACCCTTTGCTATGACACTTGAAATTTAGCTTTGGATGCCTTCAATTTCTCTTGATCATCTTTGAGAAGTTTTTTCATCTTTATTGGAGTCCACTGGCAATAAATTCAGTTAATTGGACATGATTTGGAAAGCTACACCCCTGTCTATATAAGGTCTCAAAGCTGATAATGCATATCAGAGCAAAAAGCAAGCCATGAGGAGGAAAGAACTGCCTGTAGAGCCTAGAGACAGGATTTTGTGGAGGCACAGATCTGGAAAAGGGTACAAAAAATGTCTGCTGTATTAAATGTTTCCAAGAGCACAATCGTCTCCATGATTCTTAAATAGAAGAAGTTTGAAACAATCAGGACTCATCCTAGAGCTGATTAACCCTCCAAACTTAAGGGGGAAAAGGGCCTTGGTAAGAGAGGTGACCAAGATCCCAGTGGTCACTCTACGTGAGCTCCAAAGATCCTGTGTGAAGATAGGAGAAACTTCCAGAAGGTCGATCATCAATGTGACACTCCACTAGTCTGGACTTTATGGTAGAGTGGCCAAAAAGACGCTTCTCCTCAGTAAAAAACAAATGAAAGTTTGCAAAAAAACACCGAATGGAATCTCCTGCTTAATTCCATCTGTACAGTGAAGCATGGTTGTGGCAGCATCATGCTGTGGGTCAGACTGGTCAGAGTTAAGGAAAAGCTGAATGGAGCAAAGTACAGAGATCTTCTTAATGGATGTCTGATCCATAGTGCTCTGGACATCAGACTGGGCAGAAAGTTCACATTCCAACAAGTCAGGCACACAGAAAAGACAACACAGAAGTGGCTTATATAAGCTTATATTACACGCACAGATAATCGTTCAGATCATTGCTAACAAGGATTCGTATGAACGCTCGTTAGTGATGATCTGGCAGTGTAATTCTGCAACTGATTACCTGATGAATGAGCAAATGCTCGTTTATTGGGCAAATGGAACCTTTCAGCAGGTTGAAAAATTATCATTGGCTGGCGGCAGATCATGCTGTGTAATCATGATCTGCTGCTGGCAAACAGTGATTCAGTATGGGGACGAGCAATGGAATTGGTGATCGCTCCTCCCCATAATGAAAGGGAGATCGGTGCATGTAATAATAGTGGTCTCCGCCGCTAGGGAGCAGGCAATTGCTGGCAAGTAACACTTTCCGACAATTGCCTCCATGATCTGCATGTCTAATAAAAGCCTAAGACACAACTCTGAATGTCCTTGAGTGGCCCAGCCAGAGCCTTGACTTGAACCCAATGGAACATCTCTGGAGAGACCTGAAAATAGCCTTCCACCGACATTCCCCATGCAACCCAAAAGAGCTTGAGAGAGTCTGCAGAAAAGAGTCGCAGAAAATCCCAAAGTCCAGATGTGCAAACCTTGTGGCATCATACCCAAGAAGACTGGAGGCTGTAATCACTGCCAAAGGTGCTTCAACTAAGTCCTGAGTAGAGGGTCTAAATACATATGTCAATGCAAGATTTTAGTTTTTTTTTTCCAATAAATTAGTAAAGATTTCAAACATTCTGTTTTCACTTTGTCATTATGGGGTATTGAGGGCAGAATAATGTGGAAACATTTTAACTTTTTTACTATTGCACAAGACCGCAACATAACAAAATGTAAAAAAAAAAAAGGGGAAAGCGTGTGGGGACTTTCTGAATGCACTGTATATGGTGACCTGTTTATATACGGACAAATCTGATGGATTTTTAGCCCAAACAACAAAATAAATCTCATGCGGTATAATCAGTTGCACCTAACAACAAGTACAGTGGACTCATAGTTATGAGTCTGCTGTATTCATAAGAGGAACACTGCCACATCTACTCCCATGCTGATTTCCAGAGACTGATGGCTGCAGTGTATCAGCAGGTATATCTCTGCTGACAGGAACGGAGAGAGATGAGGGGGGAGTTTCCCCTCATAAATACAGCAAACACTTAAGGCCCCTATAAACAGGCCTAGAAACCACAGAAAATTACTACTAGTGTTCATTGGTAAAGGTAAAGCTGGTGCTAATTACCCAATGAACAAGCAAAATGCTTGTTCGTTGGGTAATATGCTTGTTTGTGCAGGCACCTAAATCGTCGTTTGCCGGCACCAGATTGTGCCACCTCAACAGCACTCTATTGCTGGTAAACAACAAGTCTGTACGGGGACAAGCGATAGAATTAGTGATCGCTCCTCCCCATACTGTGGAGAAGATCACTGCATGTAAATACAGCGGTGTCCTTCACTGATGAGCAGGAAGCTTGCTGGGTAGGAACGGTTCCTTCCTGACAATCGTCTGTTCAATTGTCCTGTGTAAAGGGACCTTAAATTATGAGTCTGATATATTTTTTCCGTCAGGTGCTATGAGCTGTGTGGCATAATATTTTTTTTAGTTCACAGGCTGATGACTCATCTAATTTCTAGTGTTCTTTTCATTACATTTTTACATTGTTTTTACAGAAAAATGTAAGAACACATTTTAATTAACATCCCCATTGATTTCAGTGTGATTTTTCTGACATGAAGCACCAGTCATGCAGCGTATAGGGAGGTCAGGACAGCTGTCGGCCAAGGTGTATGGCCAACTTAAGTCTGGGGGGCATATTTTACTTAGGCCTCATGCATATGACTATATTTTTGGTCCATGTCTGATCCGCATTTTTTCCGAAACGCGCATGGACCCATTAATTTTTATGGGTCTGCATGTCATCCGTGTTCTGTCTGCATCTGTGTGCCCAGGCCGCATTCTTGTCAGATTTGTGACAGTGGGTCCTGTGAAAAATAAACACGGATGTGGTAACAAAACAGATATGGTCGTGTGCAGGATGCCTTGGAGGAAGCATCTCTGCTAAAGACATCCATAGCTGTAGCTGTGGATATGAGCTCCCTTACAATAATCCTATTAATAGGACATTTTTAAAAAGTTGTAGTATTTCTTTATTATACAAAGATTTTTGATTAAGGTATTTGATTTGTACTTTGTGCAGAGAGAACACAAGGGTGTAAGCAAAGGGTGTTATTCCCTGTCCAAAAATTGCATATAACACAATTTTTGGATGATTGAAGGGGTTATATGGGCAAGAATAAATATGGGTCATTAATTTCACTTTGTATATGTCTACCAGTTTGTAATATACTTTACCTTTTTGGTCTGTATTATCCGATCTGAATTCTGGTCATATGACCCCATCCATTCACAAGACAATCCTTCGGCATAGGCCACTTCCATTGCAGAGAGACTCAGAGCGCATCACCGTGGGCGATCAGTTGTCATCATCCATCCCCCAAGCCTCCTAGATGTAATATTTACAGAGGGTTCATAGCTAAGACTTAGGGAAGGATTTTAGCACTGCCTACTGACTTCCCATGCAAATCAGTAAAGAGGTGACGTGCTCTAGGACTTTCTGCTTTGGAAGACAGAAGAACAGAGAAAAGGACTTGATGGACCATCTTGTGGAGTGGACAAGATCAAGTGAACAGAGTTCAGATCTAGTGATACAGACCACACATGTAAATAAAGTATAGTACAGACTGAAAAGAATATACAATGTTAAATTAATGACCTATACTTATTGTTTCCAGGACAACCCTTCACGTGTATAAAACACATACTTTAGGCCACATTCACATGACTATGGGACAGCTGTGCCTGTGGTTAATTGTGAAACGCTGATCTGCAAAACTCGGCATGTGCACTCTGTATCTTGTTATGGACCATTTGACTTCAAATAGTCTGCGATCGGCAAGATTTGGCCAAAAATAGGACATGTCCTATCTTTGGGCCGCGGAGACACGGATCCAGAAGTACACGAAAATAGACAGAAGCCTGTGTCCTATCTTTTGCTCCATCTTGCAGATCGCGGATCCATTGAAGTTAACGGGTCCACACTGCAATGCGGGGTGAACATGGCCAGTGTTTTGCGTGGTCAGCAACAAAGGCGCGGCCGTCAAAGGTTTGTATGAATGCACGCTGAAACTGCAAACAATGAGATTCTTATTAAAGATGTATCATATGTAAAATTATGGAAATATTAGTGCGCTTTTTATGTTAACATGTTACCTCTTTGTATTCCTTCCAACTGCGATGGAAATCCACTGATCCATCCCTGCGATGCTGAATTACAGTCCATCCTCCGCCACTTGTATCCATATCACAAAAAGCCTGCATAAGAATATTTTACATTAAATATAGAAAATATATTATATACTAGAACAGCATGCATTCTATGACACGTCACTGCTCAGTGAGTTTAATGGGTGGCCCTCTAATGAGTGGGTGCATTGGAACCAGTACATTTCTTTAATGAACAGGGTTCCATTTCAGGTACAATGCTGCTAAACACTGATACACAGTACTGTGGTCCAAGAACAACTTCCAATATGGTAACACATTTTCTTTGATGGTCAAGAGAAATGTCAATAAACAGAACATTACATTCTTTTACTGGTAGATTTTTGTTTTTCTTTTATTACATTCAGTCAGCATTTGTGTTAAGGTTAAATTATGGTTTTATAAGGCTTTTTCTTCAGTCTAGATGGTTTTACTTTTGACCACTTCTATTCTGTAGAAGCTGCATATATATCCAGTTAGGAATCAAGTAAATTGCCATGCTGATTTTAAAGAATGATAGAATTATATTAAAATTAATGTCCACCCTTCAACACCATTTACTTTTTTCATCCAAATCCTCTGTATAGCTGTAGACAGTTCCTCCCCTAAGGCTGCTTTCTCACTAGTGTTTTGGCTTTCCGTTTGTGAGATCCGTCATGGGCTCTAAGAAGCGGTCCAAAACGGATCAGTTTTGCCCTAATGCATTCTGAATGGAAATGGATCCGCTCAGAATGCATCAGTTTGCCTCCGTTCAGTCTCCATTCCGCTCTGGAGGCGGATCCTAAAATGCTGCCTGCAGCGTTTTGCTGTACGCCTAACGAAGCTGAGCCAAACGGATCCGTCCTGGCACACAATGTAAGTAAATGGGGACAGATCCGTTTTTTCTGACACAATCTGGCACAACAGAAAACGGATACGTCCCCCAGTGACTTTCAATGGTGTTCAAGACAGATCCGTCATGGCTATAGAAGACCTAATACAACCGGGTCCGTTTGTGACAGATGCATGCGGTTGTATTATTGTAACGGAAGCGTTTTTGCAGATCCATGACGAATCCGCAAAAAATGCTAGTGTGAAAGTAGCCTTAACCTTGTCATTTACCTGATAAGGGGAGGGAAAAATATTGTGTCACAACGTTCAAAAATATACAGCGGACAGATGTACAGTATGTCCTTTGCACTAGGTTAGTTAAATCATCTACACTGCGTGTGAAGTCTGGTAACGCAGCTATAATTATAAACTCTTTTAGAGACTATAAAGACTCATGCACTTGACCATAGTTTTGGTCCGCATCAGATCCGCATTTTTTGCAGATGGGAGGCAGACCCATTAATTTCCATTGGTCCGCAAAAGAAGCGGCACACTGTGTGTTGTCCGTATCCATATGTCTGTTCTGCGGCCCCGCAAATAAAATAGAATATGTCCTATTCTTGTCCTTTTTGCAGACAAGAATAGGCAGTTGTAACATAGTGCAGGACCTGCAGAAGGGAAGATACGGGATTCACATGGCCGGTATCCGCGTTTTGCGAATCTGCAATTTGCAGACCACAAAAATTGATATGGCCGTGTGCATAAGGCATAAAGTACCACACTTCTGATCCAGGCATGTGCAAACCTCTATGTGGAGAATTTAAAGGGGTTGTTCACCCCCAGGGGCTCTGGGGAGGGGAAAAACACCCCCTCCCCAGAGTGGCTGGTTGCAAATCGGATGATGACGTGGGGAGACCCAACATCTGCTGCTGCAGTGGTGAAGCTAGGGACCGGAACCCACCACTGGAAATCAGGTATGTATGATACCCTCCAGGTCCAGGTCCAGCCACGCTGAAAGGTTTGCAGAAAAGTCCCCAGGGGGACCAGTGGTACATTTTGCACCATCCTCATGAACTTGTAACTTTATGCATATTAATGCATCTTACAGCACTATTAATAATAATAATAATAATAATAATAATAATAATATGCAACATGGCTTTGCGACAAATTGCGGCTTTTCAATGTGCTTCTTGGCCATTAATTTTTTATGAGTCACATACGGCAGGCATAACTGTACCCTACACATGGTCAGGTTTGTGGATGCAGTTTTGGAAACTGAGATCAGGAGTGGATCATAAAAGAAGTGAAATTATAAAGGACAGAACCAGTTCTTTTTTTTTTTAATTCACACCTGCTGTTGGCTTCTTTAACTGTATCGGGAAACTTGACTGTGTGGCCGTACCCTAAGGTTTTAGTTTAAACTGAAGAAATATATAATGCAGTACAAGAACGGGTCTGTTAGTGTGAAAACTGTCATAACTATGATGAATAGGGTCTGGATTATGTACAGATTTCATGTGGCTCCTATTTTCGGTTTGTGAAATGTTCTGCACATGTGGAATGCATGGTGTCTGAAGAGCCCCAATTAGCATTCTTAGGGTATTATAGCATTTATGTGCTCTGCACTTTTCTCCTGTCAAAGCTAAAGTATCCTTCATATTGTTAAGTAGTCCATTGGCTTTTACATTACTTTATTTGTCAAACAGGATGTATACTTCATTGTTACTCAGCACTGTTAGTATAGCATTAGGGTGCACTTCGTTGTGTAGGTGATGGCTCAGTAATGCACAATGAAGGAAAATGTCATTGATTAAATATAATGTTCTTAGCTCACACATTTTTTTTTCACCTAGCAAATATTCAGGACTCAATAATATCATAATAGCACATATAGCCTTCTGTATATCTTTATGCAGCTGCTAACATCCAATGAATGGCGTCCTGTGATCACATGCTGCTCCATATGGAATATAATGAATTCCTTATTTGAGTTGCTCATTTGAAAATCATGAGTTCTGGGAAGTACGTTTTCTCATTGTCATTTGTCTCAGGATTTTGTGATTTCAAGTAACGTGAGATTGAAAGACATTAGGCCCACTGATTGAACTCTTCAGATCATCAGCAGAAATAATAGTATCAAAATGTATTGTAATATACCCCAAAAGCATTTTAAACACTTATGGAGGAATTTATCATGATGTAGTTTTTGGAGTTTGTTTTCTTGAGTCTGTTTGATAAATTGCCTCATTTTTAAACTTAACTTTTTTTTTATCTACAGATAAAATAGGGACTGACCATGCACCATATACCACTGTACAGTCTCCTGCCCACAGTTGGGCCATGTGCATGAAGCTTTATACACTACTTCATTTGACTTCCCATTTTCATTTGGTTTCCCATTCAAATAAATGGGAGCTGAGCTGCAGTACGCTGGCATGGTCACAACACAGTGGACGGAGCCTTCTGCTTTTGGCTCCATCCACTGGTTGGTTTTGCAGCATTGACGGCTGTTCAAAACAGCAGATCAGTGGGATGCCTGGTGTCAGGCCAAAATAACAATAGGGTACCTAAAATATAACTTTTAATATTAACGTTTAAAATGCCCAAGAAATATACAGTTTTACTTACAAACACGGTTAACACCTCCGTTAACCACATTAATCAATACTGCATGATGTGATGTGCATAGAGATGAACAAAAAGAATAGGATAGAGGTAAAGTAGCTGGGTCTCTGACCCTAATGGAGACCCAGCTACTTTACCTCTATCCTATCCTTTTTGTTCATCTCTATGCACATCACTTTTGCTATTGTGAGTTATTGCTGGTGTCAGGCCACCAAAATCCTGAGGACAGGTCATCAATATCGAGGAATGGAAAATCACTTTAAGGAAAAGAACAGGCAAAAGGCTCACAGGTTTACATATACATGTGGTAGAGCCTAGTCAGAATAAGAGAGCATTGGTCAGTCTATATATATATTTTGCTACTAGGGTCAGGCTTGGACTAGCCCACAGGGGTACAGCGGAATCCACCGGTGGGCCCCTGAGCAAGGTGGGCCCCTAGTATCCCACCCCCTGGCACATAACACAGTAGACTTACTGCACTACATAAATATATTCACTGTACAGCACCTCAACCAGCCTATGTTCATATACAAAAATTGTTAGGTTATTTATTATATTTGAATGTATCTGTACGGTGGGCCCCCAAAATAAATTTTACTTATGGGCCCTAGGTACCAAAGTCCAACACTGACTAGGGTTATATATTACTCTCAGCTACCAGGGTCACTATAGGTCAGTGTATATGCTTATCTGCTGCCAGGTATGCTTACTGTAGCTCAGGCCTGCTAACAGTGAGAATTTACAGTTCTCCATGTTTTCTTTTTCTTTTCTACAACTCTGTTTTACATGTCGAAGCAGCTGATGTTCCACTTAATATAGGATGACTTTATTGTAGTTAGATTGGTAACAAATTACTTTCTTCATAAAGTACAAAAGCAAACATTTGTAAATGCAGTATAACACCTCCTTTAAAAAAAGGTTATGTGCATGTCCCTGATGGAAATAGCTCTAGTGGCACAATCCTCAAAACTATATAGTCACAAATATTATAGGGTATATGAAAATAATCTGCCATGTCTGTGGTGTATTTTGTTTTTTTTTTCGAAAGAAAGAAAAGTAAAACTACCCAGAGATAAAGGGGGAATTTAGCACGGCTTGTACTCCACAACTTTGGCGCAAAATAAGGCTTTTGCAACTTTTTGGGTTTTCTTTTTGGGGGTGGTGGGGGGGGGGGTGGAGAGTGACTATTTAAAATTTTACACCACACACTCCAGTTTTAAAAAGTAGGTTGTAAAGTGTGCATGGGGAGCTGTGTTAGCGAGGTTAACTGAAGATTTATCTTGACCTTTTAAAAGAAAGTTGCAAAAACAGTTGCAATCTCACGCCAGTAGGGAGTGTGGAGTAAAAAAATAAAAAAACTGGAGTATAATTTCTAGACAAACGTGTTAGGTTTAAAGAGGCACCAAATTTAACAAATGATGTGCAACATTTGATAAATTTGGTGCAAAATACGCCTATGCAAAATCAGGCAAATCTGACTTCAAATACTCCCCTCATGATGCATTCCGCCCAATGTCATTCAATGTTATTCCGTTTTAAAAAAGTCCTGATTGCTCCTGTTAATCCTTATTACATCTCTGTTTTTTATTACAGGTTTCAACTGGTAATCAGGATATGCTTGCATTTGATTTTATGGTAACACGCTCGGACTGGCCCAGAAGTGTGCCCTTGGAGGGCCTCTGAGTCAGGGGTGCCTCTGTTCCTCTTGCACCAGTGGTATATAGCACAGTAGACTGACTACATTACAAACAGATATGCAGTGTACAGCATCTCAAACAGCATATGTAATTAAATAAAAAACTAGGTACATTTGTTACATTTGTACATTTGTTAAAAGGCTTATTATTGTATCAGGTAGCTGAGATAACTTTTGAGCACAGAGGCTAGGTCTAAAGGACAGAACAGCCGAGGCAGTGTGCCACTACTGAAGAGAATGTGTATTGGTGCAGTTTTAGTTATTTGCGAATGAGGGGGCAGGTAATATTTCCATATACCATAGCTGTACAGTGGGCCCCCAGAATTAAATTGTACTGGTGGGCACTGGGCACCCCAGTCTGACACTGGTATCAGATATTCCATTTTTTAAAGGCAATACTCATACCATTCTACTATAAATCCTATGTCAAATCCTTATATTCTGTATTAAAGTCCAAATAATGCTAGCCCAATGTTCCTCTAGCTATTGCAACATTTCTAAGGATTCTTGACTATGGTTCATTTGGCGTTTAATGAATATTTTAGGTTTATTTTTTTAACTCCGCATACAACTCCTATTTTTTATTTCATATGTATTTGCTTTGTGTGGAGATAGACAATGTCAAAAGTTGTGTTCTGTATTTTTTAACTGTTCCCTATCCATCTAACCATGTAGTACATGCAACAAGCTGAAAAAGATAGAAAATATACAGTAGTTTCCTAGACTCGCCTGTTTACTACTAACCTTTACTGATTCTGTAGAGTTTGGGAAATGCAAAGTGTAGACTCCGCTAGATGTCACACCAGATTTAGAAGCATCTGCACAGTCTCGAAAGCTCAACTGCTCCTCTTTTGGTATGACTGGAATATCTGAAAAAATGTAAATCACTTGCAATAATGAGTCTCAGACAACAAGGCAAAGCAAAATGTTGCCTTATTTGAGTTTATTATCACTATTAGGACATTCTTCAAACTGTATAATAAATTATATGCTGTAATGTTTGGTGGTGTAAATAAGGCCATTTTACTAAGACGTGAAGCCGCATCCCCTTAATTGTTTACCAAAAACAGATCTATTCTTTTAATAGCATTGTCTGCCTGCTATTACAGCTCAGTCTCAATTGGAAGGTGCTGTAGTGATCTGTAATCTGATCACATACCTTCAAACAGCTGACTAAGGGTAGGCCATCAATTTTGAAATCCCAGATAACTGCTTAAAGGGGTTACAGGCTATCCTCTATCCATAGGACAGGGGATAATTGTTTTTTTGGTAGGTGTCCATCCACTGGGTCCCTGACTGATCCTAAGAGCAGGAGTATGGTACTGCTGGAGAGTTCCATACAGAATGAAAATACAGTAGTGGCAGCTCACTTGCTTGACCTGATAGGGGGAACAGGACCCCTGTATGCAGGATACTATAAATAGGGAATAACTTCTAACTGTAATACCTATTTAACTTAAAAAAAAATGCTAAATGGAATATATCAAAGTATAATGAATATTATTTAAAAATTCATATAATGAATAACCAAAAATCTCGACATTTTGCCACCCATGGCACAGGAGCTTGTATGATCTGTAATACTGACAAGAAAGTGTCTGCATCATGTATGCATTTTGTAGTATTATCATCAGGTAAAAAGCAAAAGGTGATAATGACAAAGTACAGAAATATTTGTCTACTGTTTTTATTTGTTTTACTAACGGTTGTATTGTGAAACCAGGTTGGTAAGTTGGCCCACAGTCTCCATGATGAATGCCTGTTGTCTCTGTAGCATGCTGTTGTTCTGCACCGCTTCATTGAGTTGTTCTCCCAATTCGCCAATGAGCTCACTTTGCTTTGAAAGCAACTCATCTACATGCAGTTTCTCCGCTCTCAATACTTCTATTTCCTCCTGGTGCTTCTCCTCCATCTGCAAAACTTTATTTTCTAGGAAACTGAAAAGACACAGAATGCCCAGAAGGCATATTTTGAACATAGGTCCAGGCCAGCTATGACGCTGACATAGATACAGCAGACCTGAATTTGGTAATTTGTTCTGTGGATTATAAGAAATCATATTGAATTAAGATAACTCAGTGACAGAGACCCTAATTATAGTGGTGTGTCACTTACTTGTTTTCTTGTAGTAGTTAGTAACTTTCACAAAATCATACTTTATTAGATGCAGCACAAGCCAAGTGTGGAGCCCTCATATTCCTGAATAGTGGGCAACCCCTTGCCCTTACATGGCTGATTAACAACTTTCTCCTTATTAGCGTGCATGGGGTGAAAGCTGTCAATCAGACACAAGTGGACTTGGCAGCTCATCAATTTTGAGGAGTCTAGAGTATGTACACATCAACGAGAGGACTCCTGGCTCGACTCAAAGTGCATCTAGAAAACAAGTAAGTGACACATTAGGGTGTCTTGTAGGTATCGTATGGTTATGATATGGTTCTAAACATACTAGGCATTAGATATTAGTTATGCTAGTCATTTGACTATATGAAGGGGGTATAGTAGGTGTGATAGATGAAGGATTCACAGGCATGCTTTATATACCCATGGCATAAAGCTGAAAAATGTTCTATTAACTGGCTATTAGCTGGCCAGGAGGCTGTCCATAATGCTCAATTATGTTTCACCATCTAAATCAAGCATCCTCAAACTGCGGCCCTCCAGCTGTTGTAAAACTACAACTCCCACAATGCCCTGCTGTAGGCTGATACCTGTAGACTGTTCGGGCATGCTGGGAGTTGTAGTTTTGCAACAGCTGGAGGGCCGCAGTTTGAGGATGCCTGATCAAAATAATATAATTACATTTTTTAAACTGTACATCTATATAATATGTTCCATTAATAGCAACTTTACTTTATTGCTCATGTTTCTAATATTTTTCTATACCTTAGTAGCAGTTATTGTAAAGGCTATAAGAAACCTTCAATATTCATTGGCCTCTTAAATGAACAATGAAATGAAAATCAGACATCATATACAGTATTTATCGCTTTATAAGACACACTCCCCCCTCCCCCCCAAAAGTAGGGAGGGAAATGGCAGTGTGTCTTATGAAGCGAATACTAGTGAGCGGTTCCATTATGGAAGCGTTCACTAGTATGCTAGGTGCCGGGAGCAGGGAAGAAGCTCTGTAGGCGCTACCGGTACTCACCCTCCCTGGCCTTCTTTTCTGGGGCTGGCGCTGCACTGTCCTGACCCCGTACAGCATCAGGACGTAGTGCTCGCACTATGACCTAATGCTGCATGCTGTCAGGTGACAGTGCAGCGCGGGCCGAAGAAGACAGGGGAGCGTGACTTCTGCCGGAGATGAAGAGGATCTGTGGCGCAGGAGAGGTAAGAGGAGTTTTTTATTTTATTCTGATCTGGGGTCTGATGGGGGTCAGAAATACAGGGCTGATTTGAGGTCTGATGGGGGTATGACATTAAGCGCTGATCTGAGGTCTGATAGGGGTCAGAAATTAAGTGCTGATTTGAGGTCTGATGGGGTTCAGAAATAAAGGGCTGATTTAAGGTCTGATGGGGGTATGACAATAAGTGCTGATCTGAGGTCTGATGGGGGTCAGAAATAAAGGGCTGATTTGAGGTCTTATGGAGGTATGACATTAAGGGCTGATCTGAGGTCTGACGGAGGTCTGACATAGAGGGCTGATGGGGTTCTGACATGGAGGGCTGATGTGATGTCCTGATATTTATGGAGGCTGATCAGAGGATCTGATATGAGGTCTGATGAAAAATATTTCTCCTCCTCTAAAATCTGGGGTGCATCTTATCGGGTGCGTCTTATAAAGCCGAAAATACAGTAGTACATGACAATCTCTTTCTAACAAAGCTAGAACCAGCCCTGTACTCCCATGGGTCCAGAGATCTCCCTATTCATTGCTCTGCTAGATTTATATTAGGCTGACAGCTCAAGGGGAGTGTCTTTTCTGCTGCAGCTCAGGGGACGTGTCTATACTCTCCCTCTTTATTGCTTCAGCGGTAATGAGACCCTCACAGGCTCTCTCCTCAGTGTCAGAGATAACAGAAGTAGATTGTACATGAAGATGTGTGTGGAGAGAGGAGATGTAGTGAGGGCAGCTCACACAGGCTGCAGATAAGGAGGAAAGCACACACAAGGCAGTTTGCAGGGTGAAGACTGCAGCATCCTGGACACACGTATCCAGCATGTATGAGTGAGAGTACACTGTTTATTATAAAACTTTCACTGTTCTCATTATATGATTAAAATTCTGGCTTATTAATTATTTCTGCCAAAAAACATTAATGAAAAAAATTATTTTTTATACATGAGTAATCAATACAATAATATATTTGAAGATTTGTACCTGTTCTTTTCACGTAAGTTACTGATTTCTTGGTTCTGCAATAGCAACGCTTTCTCCAGCTTGTTGGTGGATATGGAATTTTCCAGTAATTGGATTTCCAACCTATTTGTCTGGTTGAGGACCTATCATAGGCATATTTTATGAGTACATGAGGCCCAGAAAATATTTATTACAGATAAAGACACCAAAGATTTTGCATGTATCAAATGCACAAAACAATTAAGGGCATTCCTGCACAACTATATCCCTGGTATCATCTGTATAGGGAAAAAAAAATCTGTCTTTTTGAAGAGTCTATCAATGATAAGCTGACCACAGTGCATATACTTTTAGAATAACCTTAGCTATAACTATGGGGGAACCCCACTTTTAATGGTCAACCCCTTTCAGCATTACTACAAGGAAGATTAGCGTTATGTACTGTATGCCTTTGGCATGGAAAAATATTTTTTTATATTTGCTAGTAGTTCAAGAAGTTGCACTAAGTTGCAGGCTGCAAACGTTATTCCTTTATGTTCAGAATCTGTGTCTAGTTTAAGATTTTTCTCATGTATGCATTTCCCTTCCAGTTTTATATGCTGGATGTGAGGTTTGTGAATCTAGGATTATGCTACCTTCACTAGCTATCGTGTATCAGCACAGCTTTATTTCTGGAATAATTTCTCTTTCTACAGACCATAATGCATCACTTATCTGTTCTGCTGCCATAATGTCCAGTTACACAAAGAAAAAGGGAATGCTTTTTTTCTGGTGCTCCTTTAAAGATGTGTAGTTCCTGGTTGTTTTTAAAGTGTCTTAGGTGCCCAGTTAAAGTAAATGTTTCAGGTTGAACCAAGGTAAAAGTCTTCATGTAAAACCACCTACTTTTCTTTTGTAACTGACAGACATTCTAGGATACTGTATCGTGCTCTAGGAAGCCAGGATGGAAAACCAGGCTGTGGCTTTCAGTTATTAGATACATAGGAGGCCTCTGCAGCAGTGGCGGATTATATTTGGGGCATTTGGGTCGGTCGCCCCGGGCCTGGCATCGCTGGTGGGCCCAGCGCCGACCCGAACACCCACGTACTGCGGCGGGGCATGGGAGCGTATAGTTCCCTGTCCTGCCGCCTATCACCGCCATAGGCTTCAGGCCTAGTAGGCCTGAGGCCTGTGTGGTGGTAGAAGCCCGGCGTGCGCGATGACATCATCGTGCGCCTGTATGGTGGCGCTCGCGCACGCTCTGATGTACGCGTGCCTGCCACACCATTCAGCATACAGGTAAGTATTACCTTTTTTTTTTTTTTTAATGTGTATGTGCTAACTTGGGGGAGGGAGTGGAGATATTAAGGGACAGTGGGGCAAATTAGTTAATGGATGGCAGTTGTGGGGGAAAATTAATGGATGGCAATGTGGGGGCAAAATAATTAATAAATGGCAGTGTGGGGCAAATTAATGGATGAGAGTGTGGGGGCAAACTAATTAATGGATGGCAGTTCTGGGGCAAATTAATTAATGGATGGCAGTTGTGGGGGCAAATTAATTAATGGATGGCAGTGTGGGGGCAAATTAATTAATGGATGGCAGTGTGGGGGCAAATTAATTAATGGATGGCAGTGTGGGGGCAAATTAATTAATGGATGGCAGTGTGGGGAAATTACTGTATGGAGCAGTGTGGGGAAATTACTATATGGGGCAGTGTGGGGAAATTACTGTATGGGGGCAGTGTGGGGAAATTACTGTATGGGGGCAGTGTGGGAAATTACTGTATGGGGGCAGTGTGGGGAAATTACTATATGGGGCAGTGTGGGGAAATTACTGTATGGGGGCAGTGTGGGGAAATTACTGTATGGGGGCAGTGTGGGGAAATTACTGTATGGGGACAGTGTGGGGAAATTACTGTATGGAGCAGTGTGGGGGAAATTACTATATGGGGCAGTGTGGGGGAAATTACTATATGGGGGCAGTGTGGGGGAAATTACTGTATGGGGCAGTGTGGGAGAAATTACTGTATGGAGGCAGTGTGGGGGAAATTACTGTATGGGGCAGTGTGGGGGAAATTACTGTATGAGGCAGTGTGGGGGAAATTACTGTATGGGGCAGTGTGGGGGAAATTACTGTATGGAGCAGTGTGGGGGAAATTACTATATGGGGACAGTTTGTGTGTGTGTGGGGGAAATTACTATATGGGGCAGTGTGGGGGAGATTACTATATGGGGGCAGTGTGGGGTATTGGGGGACATTATTTTTGGGGACACTATACAGGCATTATTACCTGGAGCACAATATAGGGTGTTGTTGTTATTACTGGGGGCACTCTAGGGGACATTATAACTGCTGTAGACACTATAGGGACCTTTGGGATAATTTATAAAGCTGGGGTAAAGTAGACCTGGCTTAGTTGTCCATAGCAACAGATTCCACCTTTCATTTTTAACAGCTCCTCTGGAAAAGGAAAGGTGGAATCTAATTGGTTGCTATGGGCAACTAAGCCAGTTCTAATTTACACCAGTTTGATAAATGACCCCAATTATGAGAAATCTAACGTGTCTGTGTAACAAACTCTGTAGAGACGAGATGCGGCTGAAAGAATTAGTCATGGCAGTCTGGGTCAGACGGAGGAGAAGAGGAAAGAGAAGATCTACATGACAGGAGAAGTCCCTGGATGTAAGAGGTATGTGGTGCTGTATCCTCACTGCTGTGACCTGCGTCTCATCTTCTCCTCCAAGTCTTTATCATAATCATATGTATTTTAAATTTGGCAACTTAAACTTTAATTTTTCACCTGCAGCCCTATGTAACAGCCCAGATACCAGTGATAACTCTCTGTGTGCAGATAATGTTGTACATGTTCCCTGCAGTCCTATGTAACACCCCACATAACAGAATAAATCACTGTGTTATGTGGGGTGTTACATAGGACTGCAGGTAACATCTATGACATCTGTACACAGAGAGTTATGAGATGGTGGGGGTCAGACTCCTGTTTGAGGAGACCGTGATGTTCCAGTGAGCGCCGCAGCCTCTTTGCTCCTTACCAAGCACAGCGCTGTCCATTTGACAGCACTGCACTTGGTATTGCAGCTCAGCCCCAATCACTCAGATGGGACAGAGCTGCACCTCAGCCACGTGAACGATGAATGTGACATCATATGGCCTAGGAAGAGACTGTGACGCTCACAAAGCACCGCAGCCTCTTCACACAGAAAAAAAACCTGAAACCTAAAATGGAGTGTGGGGGGGGCCCAAGTTGGGTAGACAGCCCCGAGCCTATCATGCACTTAATCCGCCCCTGCTCTGCAGCAGATGTGCCTTACAACACACATAGGTGAGTGCATCTAAAAGAAATTTTCTTTCTACCTGTCGACTAACTGTTGCCCTAAGAAGCACATTCTCTTTTTTTTTCATACCCTAAACACCCTTTGACTGCCAAACACTGATTCTGAGGAGCACCTGATTTTCTCTGCCTTTGACTGCCATGGCAGAAATGTCTATATTTTGTGCTTTCTGCACTAGCTACAATCCCTTACAGCGCAGCTTATTTTATTTTATTTTCAGATTTGGGTGCTTTGTCCCCTCTTTACACTCTGATTTGCTGTGTAGAAACTCCTACCCTCTCCCTGCTTCTGTATATAACACTATAAGGGCTCATGCACACGGCACTTGAATGGGTCCGCAAATCCAGAGATGCGGTGCGGAACGGAACCATGGAATGGAAGCACTACGGAATGCTTCCATGGTGTTCTGTTCCGTGCTTCCGTTCCGCAAAAAAGTAGTGCATGCACTACTTTTTGCGGTGCGGACCATCGATGCAGATCGCGTACCCCATTCAAGTGAATGGGTCCGTGATCCGCATGCAGCTTAGCCCATGGTCGTGCCGTGGGCATGAGCCCTAAGAAGGAAGGGGAGAGCAGAGAGATTCAACACAACCAGGAGCAGTCTGCAGTTTGAAGACTATTTATAAAGTTGCTTAATCCCTTTACCCCCAGAGGTTTTTTCCATTTCTGCATTTTTGTTTTTCACTCCCTGCCTTTCTGGAGCCGTAACTTTTTGATTTTTCTGTTCACTTAGCCATATAAGGGCTTTTTTTTTGCGGCACAAGTTGTACTTTCTAATGCCACCTTTTTATGGCATACAATGTAGAGGGAAGCTGGAAAAAAATTCCACATGGGGTGGAGTGCCGCCACAGTTTTATGGGTTTTGTATTTATGGCGTTCACTATGCAGTAAAACTGATCTGTTCCCTTTATTCTCTAGGTCAGTGTGATTACAGCAAAACCACGGGTATAGTTTTTATTGTGTTTTTACACTAAGGCCCATTTCACATGGGCAAGTTTTCCGCGCGGGTGCAATGCGTGAGGAGGACGCAGTGCACCCGCACTGAATCCGGACCCATTCATTTCTATGGGGCTGTGCACATGAGCAGTGATTTTCACGCATCACTTCTGCGTTGCGTGAAAATCGCAGCATGCTCTACATTGTGCGTTTTTCACGCAACGCAGGCCCCATAGAAGTGAATGGGGCTGCGGGAAAATCGCAAGCAAGTGCGGATGCAGTGCGATTTTCCCGCATGGTTGCTTAGCAACGGGACCAGATCTTTATTATTTTCCCTTATAACATGGTTATAAGGGGAAATAATAGCATTCTTTATAAAGAATGCATAGTAAAATGAAGAGGAAGGGGTTAAAAATAATAAAAGTTAACTTACCTTAGCCACTTGATCGCGTAGTTGCGATCTGTCCTCTCTTTCCCAGCATCAGCTAACAACTAAAGGACCTGTGATGACGTCACATCACATGGTCCAATCACATGGTCCACCTTACCATGGACTTTTAACCCCTTGGTGCATGCTTCCGTGTGTGTTCCGGCTACCCCGGGAAGGTTCGGGGGAGCCACATTCAGTGTGCGGCAGCTTCTGTCCGCCTGAATAAACAGAAGCTGCCGTGGCGAGGCTCCATAGGAATGTAGTCAAATCCTCATAGGCTCTAATGCTAATGCATTGGAGTCTATAAGAATATCAATCTGATGATTGCTTGTTATAGTTCCCTGTGGGAACTGATAAAAAAAAGTGAAAAAAAAATTATTATTTTTTTTAAATATAAAAAAAAGCATGGTGGAGGATCCTTGCAGGTTTGGGGCTGCATTTCAGCAAATGGAGTTGGGGATTTGGTCATGATTTCTGATGTCCTCAATGCTAAGAAGTATAGGCAGATGCTTATCTATCATTATATACAATAGGAAGCTTCTGACTGGGTCCAAATTATTCTGCAGCAGGACAATTACCAAAAAACAAACAGCCAATGCCATTAACCCCTTCCCGATATGCAATATATCTGGATAGCGCAGTGGAAGTGAGTTCTCGCATTCTGCCACACATTTATGGAGCCCTAATTGAGCAGGCACAGGAGCTGTGCTTGCTTGATCAAGGCAGAGGCCGAGCAGTTACTGATAGGTAGGCCTCTGCTGTAACTGCCGGCAGCGAAGAAAACTTTGATGCCAGTGGTTTAACCCCTTTGATGAATCGGCCAATGCTGACCACCACATCTAAAATGGTTTACAAAGAGTGGAGGCTCCCCCACTCACTACATTAGCTCCCCAAGATGAGATGGCAGGATGCCAATGGTTGCCTCAGGCTGGGTCTTATAGGCAACTGTCAGTGTGAAACTGACAGTTACAATTAGTTTTGAGTGAATTGAAGCCTGTGCAGCCAGCCAATCTGCCGGTAACCATTGCCTGTGATTTCACAGCCCTATAAAACCCTGATCCTGCGCTGTTTCCTCCATTGTTCCTTGAGCTAAACTAAGGGAGAAACGTGGCAAGCGCTCATGCACTAGGTACAGTGTTGCTGCAATAATCCAGTGGCCATGTTTGATCCATCCGCCATGTTCGACCATCTGGTCTTAACCCTAATACTTTTTAAAGCAAAATACCACTAGGTTTATAGTAGGGAAGGGTCCCAGATGTTATGGAGGGATTCACTTGGGATTATGGTCATCCCTGTTGTGGATCCTTCAATTTTATTGCTTTGAGAAAGGTTTTCCTGCTTCAATGTTGTGTACCATGTCTGGTACCGTCACACAGGAGGACAGGGGCTACTGCATACACGCTCCCCATCAACAAATCTACTATTGTAAAAAAATATAAAGAAAATAAAACACAGACATATTAGGTATCACCACATCGATAATAACCGGCTCTATAAAAATATCAGATGAACACTTAAAAAAAAAAAGCCATATTTTACTCACCTTGCCTCACCAAACGCATAATAATGAGCTATTAAAAAGTTGTAAAATCACAGAAAATAATGCACTATAATAATAGATGCAAGCATAACATATGGACTAAGCCCTCACGCTTGATAAAATCTGAGACACTTGGTCAATATATTTTGATCAAAATACATCTAAGCCCACCTACCAGGCGACAAGGTGGTCTCGGTTCAGGCGGGTTCCTATGCTAACCTATTCATGCTGTGGCGCATTTTTCAGGAGCACAGTCCCCGCACATATGGTGTGCTGCCCCTAGTTACCTCCATGTGCATCAGCAACCGGTGGGAGGAGAGACACACACACCTATATGTACCACCTTAATCAAGGTCACCTATTAGATAGGTGGGGCAAAAGTGCACTTGAATATCACTCCCAGTATAGGAGCGTATTCATACATGAAGGTGCCACTCCTTCAAGACACATTTAATACCATATTGTGCAGCATGGTTTATATATAGTTTTTTCTGTAATTTGTTTGATTTGTCTTGAAGGAGTGGCACCTTCATGTGTGTGTATCTCCTCCCACCGGTTGCTGATGCACATGGAGTTAACAATGGGCAGCACACCATATGTGCGGGGACTATGCTCCTGAAAACTGAGCTACAGCATGAATAGGTTAGCATAGAAACCCACCTGAACTGAGACCACATTGTCGCCTGGTAGGTGGGCTTAGATGTATTTTGATCAAAATGTATTGACCAAGTGTCTCAGATTTTATCAAGAGTGAGGGCTTAGTCCACATGTTATGCTTGCATCTATTATTATAGTGCATTATTTTCTGTAATTTTGTAAATGTAGCCATATATATCCGCATATTTAATACCATATCGTGCAGGATGGTTTATACATAGTTTTTTTCTGTGATTTATCAATAAGTTGTACCCCAAAATGGTACCACTGAAAATGTCAAGCCCTTACAAAATGGCTCTCAGAAAAGGGCGACACAAAAACATTATTTTTTTTCAAAAATACTTTTATTGTGAAAAACTGAAAAAATAAACCTATTTTGGTTTTGCTGTATTCATAAACAACCTGCTCTCTCTCCTCTCTTATATATATATATATATATATATATATATATATATATATATATATCACATGATCTACCCTGTCAGATGAACACCTTAAAAAAATCATATAAATGAAAATGATGCCAGAACAGCCATCCTTTGGTCATCTCGCCTACCAAAAAATATATCAAGCAATAAAAAAATCTTGTGTACCAATGAAAACGTCGCCTCATTGTGCAAAAAATCTATGCAGTTTACATCCAAATTTATGCACAACATATTGGGCAATAAAATGCCTTAACTGTGGAAAAAGTGCAATTTTCATTTTGCACTGTCCTAATTAATTTCTGCAAAATACCTGTAGGGTCCAAATTCCCTCTGACCCCTTAACATCTTGAGAGGCATAACTGAAGAAAAATTGCCTAAGCAAAAAAAAAAATCTAAATGCCCGAACCACAGTTTTTTTGTCACCTTGTTGACAGAAATAAATTTAATGAAAATTGTTAATAAATTGTATGTACCACAAAATAAATTTAATAAAAAATATTAAAAAGTGTATGTACCACAAAACTGCCATTAAAAACTACCACTCACCCTGCAAAAAATAGTCTGCAAATGGAAATAAAATGGCATAAAATGAGTGTCAGAAAATGGCAACCTTTGAAAGGGTTTTTTATTTAAAAAAAAAGTAGTAAAACATAAACATAATAAAAGCCAGATAAATAGGGCATCGCCATAATCGCACTGACACATGGAATAAGGCTTCTTGCACACGACCGTATGGCTTTTTCAGTATTTTGCGTTCTGCAAAAAACGGATCCGCAATAAATATGGATGACGTACGTGTGCATTCTGTTTTTTGTGGAATGGAACAGCTGGCGCCTGATAGAACAGTACTATCCTTGTCCGTTATGCGGACAATAATAGGACATGTTCTATCTTTGAACGGAACGGAAAAACGGAAATACGGAAATGGAAGGCATATGGAGTACCTAAAGTTTTTTTTGCGGATCCATTGAAATGAATGGTTCCGTATATGGTCCATAAACGGAACGCAAAAAAGGGAATGTAAACGGAAAAAAAAAACGTTTGTGTGCAGGAGGCCTAAGGTTGACATGTCATTTTTAGCACACAGCGAAAGCCGTACAATGAAAGTTTAAACGACATTGCCGGAACTGTGTTTTTTTTAATTTATTTCTTCCCACAAAGAATTTTTCCCATATGGTAAGCTGAATGGAGCTATTAAAATGTACATGTGAACAGGAAAGTAAAAAAGCTTTGGCTCTTGGAAGGTAGAAAGGAAAAAAACATTGGCCTGGTCTTAGAGGGGTTAAATGAATGCCATGATATTGTTATTTTTATTACAGTAAATGCAGATTTACACAGTATACACCTTAGAATACATATCAACATTTAGTGTGTTTCAGCCTTGCATACCTGGGTCTTAACTTCAGTCAGCTTCCGTGTCTGTTCTGCTGTTTGACTTATTAGATTTGTTCCAATTTCCAACATGGTGCTTGTTTGATTCTGGTCACCTGATAGATGGGAATCCGCCATTTCGCTTTTGACATTATCCTTGATGTAGTCTTCTAGCTGCAATAAGTAAGTAACCATTAAAAGTGATTCAACACCTGGTAATATATATTTATAAGGATGTCTTTATTTTAAACATCTCCCGGACTCTGCAGGTAAAATCACAGCATGCACTACTTTGGTCCAATTATCGCACATGACATGCCCATTCAAATCAATAGGTCTGCAAAAAAAAAATCAAAACATGAACGGCAATGGTGTGTGGTCTATTTGAAATCGTCTGTATCTAGCAGGTGGAACACAGATGACTATTAGCGCTTAGAGATGGGAATAAGGCGCTCATCTCCAGGGAAAGAGACGATTGCCGTGTAGAAAGCAACTTGCCCAATTCTTGTTTACCCTCATGGCAAACGACTAGGGGTAGCTGGGCTGCGTCCAGACAGATCAGATTTTAGGTGGGAGTAAGTAGTTTGGAGAACGGGGCGGACTGGGAACTTAAAGTGGCCCTGGAAAAAAGACCTAAAAGTGGCCCCATGTTATAGGGATGTCCAAATTGACAGAAGACGGGGTAACACAAATAAGTGGGGCCAGCAATACCATAGCCCAAAATACTGTCATAGCAGAACCATATACCAAAAAGCAGCACAATATATTTCCCCAAATGCTGTCCTTTTTTTGTGGCCATTTTCTGTCCTCCTCCAGTTGTCGCTGATTATTGGAGAAGGGGGCTCAGAAGGTGAGATGTGGGTCACAGCAGTTGAATTCAGAGGGCATGTGCAGTCGCTGGTGGGGTACATAAGTTTCTGATTCTCAAAGCGTTAATTACCACTGAGGGCTCATTATGTACCTGGCCAGCGGTAGAGAGCAGGACTTGGGCAGCCCCATAAGCATCATCTCACGGAGAAATTTTGCTGTAAGGTCTATGGCCAATCCGCTCCTGCTTGAAAATAAGCTTACATCCAAAACACTGGAAGATTGGAAATAGGATTCAAACAGAATAATAAACTTTCAATTAGAACATCAAAACTAAGAAAGATTTAGAAGTTACCAAATGTAGTGTGTACATTGTTGAAGAAATCAAAAACTGAACAATGTCTGACAGACTCCTCTGGCTTATAATGGAATCTGTCAAAGTTTTGGTTGCTTTTTATTTTTTTATTTTTGTTTAGCAAGATTAGAATTCCATGGCACTTTATTTATTTCATCAAAACTGACTGAACCCAATGGCAACTCCCAACACCTATGTGAACAGTGCTCTATGTCCACCTTTATTATGAATGTTTATTGTGAAGAACTGACGTTTATCCAACATTTAAGACAATATTTTACAGACAGTTCCTGTGGAAACCCCAACATGTGTCATTAATGTTCTTCAAGCAAAAAAGAAAAAGCATCTCTACTTGAAGAAAAAATATAGATCGCTGTTTGTGTGTAGTAATGAACAAATTTGTATTGTTCGTCTCTCTAAATTGGAAAAAACAGTAACATACTTCATCTAAAATAATACCGCAGGGAATGAAGGGAGCCAAGTCTCTGCCCATGTGGCCAAAAATGTGGAATTCTTAAATCAAACTTTGCCAAATAAAATATGCTCTTCATTAATGCAATATGTGGTTTGGTGCATGGCTTATACTATTTATACTACCCGTGAAAATGCTAGGGGTCCCAACTAGTGTTGGGCGCAAATATTCAAATTGTGAATATTGGCCCTTCAAGCATTCGCGAATATTTAGAATATAGTGATATATATTCGCAATTTCGAATGTTCTAGATTTTTTTTAAATCAGTAACCTCCCTGCTTCTTGCTTGTGGGCCAATGAGAAGGCTGCAATGTCTTTGTCTGAGCTTAGCAACATCCCTAGCAATCAATAGGAAAGTTGCCTACCCCATTAGTATATAAGAACTTCCCCAGCAGCCACTGTATGCAGTGTTTTGGAGATCTGAGAGAGAGACAGCAGTGTCATTGCTGTGCTCTGTGCTTTCCTGTGTCATGACATTAGATAATTAGTTACTTAGTTAGTTAACGTATATATATAATATGGATAGTGGGAGATAGACAGTGTAGGTTAGATATAGTGTAGCTGGTTCTGCTGTCTATACCTACATGCTACATACATAGTGTTGTATGTATGTATGTATGCTACATACATACATACATACATACATGGTGCTGTGATGTCACAAGTTCACAACAATACTTAATGCACCAATGTGAAGTTGCACTTATTGCGCCAAAATATTCGCATCATTAGTGCCGATTTCGCAATCGCGAATATATCGGAGCACTCTATCTGCATATAAAGCTATGGTAATGTTCTCCCATGCCAACCATTTTCTACAGTCTCAGGAAACTTCTAGCAGCTGCAAAAATATAGCTATAGTGACCCACGCCTGTATTTTGCGCGCATTACATGAATAGTACATTGGCGATTTTTCCGCAATCAAAAAAATAATCTCGAATTCGCGAATATATGACAAAGATTCTACCAAATATTCGTGAAATATCGCAAATTTGAATATTGCCCCGGCCGCTCATCACTAATTATAACCTAGTGCTATAGTGACCCAGGCATTATTAGCAAATAATCCCCCCATCTGTACTCATCTCTTGTTGGAGATCACTTGTTTGTGCCTCACTTGTTTGCTGTCACTGTGGACTGTGGCAACCCACGTATTCATACACCAGATGTCCTCAGTCTCCACTTTCTTTTTCTTGCTTGAGAGAATTATGGTATTCTCTTGAACTTTACTGGACAATTTCACATTCATTTCCACGGAAAGGTTCACATAGGAATAATAGGATAGGAAAAATGCTTGCACAAGTTGGGCTCCCTCTTCTCAAGGACTCCACAGCAGACGAAGTGTTGCTTTTACCCTAAGTTCACACCTGAGCGTTTTACAGCGCATTCAAACGCGCTATAAAACGCTTAACACATGAAAAACAATGCCTTCCTATGGCCCTGGTTCTCACTTGAGCGTTTTACAGCGCGTTTGAACGCGCTGTAAAACGCCCGACGCATAAACAAGTACTTGAGCTTTTTGGGGGCGTTTGTCGCGCGTTTTGTGATTGACACTACAGTAGTCAATCACAAGAACGCGCGTACAAACGCGCGTTTCCCATTTGCAAAAACGCGCTGAAATACGCGCGACAAAAACACGCGTTTCAAGAACGCTCAGGTCTGAACCCGGGGTTATGGTTATATACCCTTTAGGGCAGGGTTTCCCAACCAGTGTGCCTCCAGCTGTTGCAAAACTACAACTCCCAGCATGCTCGCACAGCCTTTTGCTGTGCGAGCATGCTGGGAGTTGTAGTTTTGCAACAGCTGGAGGCACACTGGTTGGGAAACCTGCTTTAGGGCATGATTTCATTATGCCAGGTATATCACTTATTCTCTCAATTTTTGCTATATAATAGATGTAGAACCTTACTATCCTAACCTAAAAATATTTGTCTGGGCTGAACTTTTGACCTGAAGAAAAAGAATACATGTCCTGTTAAACCTTCACACATCCCCATCACTAACCAATGGGGATCAAAACCATGTTATCCTAAAAACAAATTATTACTCTCCAAAAATAGTAACTCTAGAGCACCTTGGAACACAGGCCATGTGAGAGCAGAGCCAAAACTTTATTTCTGAGGAGATGGAATTCCACGTCAGCTGCCAGTGTCAGAAAAGCCTGCTGCGTGCCATACAAAGGCTTGCACAATCCCTCATCTAAGGTTCTTATTATGTCTTCTATTAAGCTTTTTTTATAATAAGGCTTTATTTAGCCCATATAATCTTGGTTATCTGATCTCTGAAGGCCCCAGAGTAAGTAAGTAAGTAAATGTATGAACTGGTGATATGTCTGGAGTTAGAAAAACACGGCAAACTCTGAAGGAGCCCATACAAAGGATGGGAGTGCTAGTGGCCCTGATGAAGTGTTGTGTCACAGTGTACTCCCTCAGGCTGTTGCCACCTGGGGATCGGCGTAGTGGTAATGTAGTTTTGAAAAATGAGGCCAGAATTAAAAAGGTCTTTATACTAAATTCATTGTAGAACTTGTAGAAATACAATCAACAACAGCAGATTTTGACTGCAATATTCTGGCATCAGTATGGATTATGGAGGCAGGTTGGATGTCTGCAATTTAGCGTCGTACTAGCCTACTATGTTCTGGGTGATAGGTGTCTTAGCCATAGTCCCTCACCTCACAGTAGTGTCTTCCAATGCCGCTATAGCGGTTCACTCTGCTGGCTGTCTTCTCAGGGATTTACATGAGGTGGAATATAACTGTAATTCATTTTAAGGAATCATCTTTAGGAAAAGGAGCTCAGACATATGCTTTCTTCTGCCTCTGTAGCTCAACAGGAACACCCCTTCTAGGCAGGAAGGAGGACCAGCCCATTCCTTACCAAGAGGGGGGAGGCTAATCACCCTGTTCCTGTCAACCATTGCCAACCACTCCTAAGGCTCCATTCACACGTCCGTGTGTGTTTTGCGGATCCATGGATCCACGGATCCGCAAAACACGGAGACCGGCAAGGTGTGTTCCGCATTTTGCGGACCGCATATCGCCAGCACTCTCATAGAAAATGCCGTTTCTTGTCCGCAATTGCGGACAAGAATAGGACATGTTCTATCTTTTTGCGAAACGGAAGTGCAAAAGTAATGCTGGGGATAGTGTTTGTGATGTTTTCCTTGCGTTCATCCAGGAGATGTGGATTTTTAGCGGACATTTGTTTTAGATTTCCCCACAGATAAAAATCGTATGTGGACAAGTCTGGGGAAGATGGCCATAACTCCTTGCTTACAGTTCGCTCCTCCATATTCAGTTCATGAACCCGTGCCAGTGAGTTCCATATGTGCCCATCTTGTTGGAAAAAGCAGGACATTTTTTCTTCTGCAGCATCAGTGTTGAAGAGCTACAAGCAGTATCAGCCTACATAATCTGACGTGCCCAAAGATGCCTAGATGTGAACGGGGACCACTTTCAGCATCTTCTGTGACTTGCGGGTAATTAACACAAACAATCTACTTTCTCGTTCATTTTGTCATACTATCGGGGGAGGCAGGCTACTCTTAGGTGGGCCACCCTGTATAAAACAATACAAAACTATATACAACATTTAGTTCCTCTAGGTCTGGGGTACTACAAACACTTAAAGGGGTTGCCCCAAACACTTAAAGGGGTTGCCCCAATACAGTCTTTACTCCCAAATTCTCATTAAGTACTATAAATCCTCACTGGAGTGGTTAAGGGTGTTGTAGTTTTGGTAGAGGTAAATTTATTCTTACAAACCCAACTTTTCACTTGCTGAGTGCTGCTAAACAGTACACCACATTGTGGGAGGGATCTAGAAGGGGCACATGTGATGGAACTACAGACACTATTTACAAGTTCCATAATACTTTCTTGACATTAGGAAAGCCAAGTAGAAAGGACAGTCCAATAACAGGAATGGAATCAATGTGCCAATAGTACAAAGATAGATCCAGTGGTACATTCTGCTTTACTGTGCATGCGCATCCTCCAGTGAAGGCGTACAAGGACCCATGCTGAAGAAACTGCAAGGGGCGCCAATCAAAGCTTTTACAAAATGCTCCCTTTCATAGAAGAAGTAAGGAAAAACATCACGAGTCTACCTGCTGGGAAGTTATATAGAGAGTCGAGACTCTTCAAAAAATAACATTCATGGGCTGGTAGCATGTGCTGGTGCTATATTGTTTTGTAAAATACCTCAATCCTTCCTGAGTCTTTCACAATTCCACCATTTAGAATATTTGAATCTACGCGCTATTTGATTATTTTTTATGGTACATTATTGTGAGTCAGGAAGTCACGGAAGTCTCTGATCAGCTATAGAAAGATATATACAGTATGTATCCTAGACTTGACCCACTGCCTGCACAGATACCGTCTTCTGACATTTGTATGACAGGGCAGAAAATCCATTTAATACATAATTCTGCATAACCCAACCAGAATCTTGGGTTGTATTAAATCCTCCCCACAAAGTTCTGTTTTAACTGTTTTCCTTCAATACTTAGGCTAATTTCACATGGATGATGTTTCCATATAGATGTGGTCGGTTTTTACAACACACAGCATCCGGACTGAACTCTGACCCATTCATTTCAATGGGTGTGTGCACATAGTGAGTGTAGCTCAGTGGTAGAGCCATACATTGCCTGTATGAGGCCCTGGGTCCAATCCCTGGAATCTCCATGTTTTTCTCATACAGTAGATTGTATTCTCTTGTGAGCAGGACCCTCATTCCTTAATTGTTGACTTGTTTGTTGTTATGTAATGTATGGTTCTGTGTGTATATCAATCCCCTGATTGTAAAGCGCTGCAGAATATGGGTCAGTTAAGAAAAAATTGACAGCACACGGACAGCATCCATGTGCAATCCGTCTTTGACTAGTGTTTGGCAGGAGATGCCGTGGGTTATTCTTCAGTTTGTTTCTTCACAAGCATGAAAAATGATGATCCAGATGGAAAAAATGGAAACACGGAACAAAACCGCAGGCAAAACTGATTCAACTTGCATACAAAATCATCCATTTTTCACTGAACAGACTCTGATAGATTCCGCATGAAAGCATAAGGGTAGAGTTTCCATGAGGAATGCTAACCTCTATGTGTTAACAAAGCATTACGTTTTACATGTTTATGTAGATTCCTGTAACTATTTTATTGTCTTTGTGTTTAAGCACATCAATCAATCCTTAGAGAACATTTCGTACAAATGACTGAGTAGATGTCTGAAATAGTTATCTTACTGCTCCTTGTGACCTCTACTATGCAAGGTTTCCAGTAATGTTAATGGAGGCTCACGTTCTCTTGGTACTTATTTTTGGGTAATTTGTGCCAAGCGGCACATTGCAGCCCAACAAATGTGTCAAAAATTCTGCCTCTCCCAGATAGCTTAGTTTTGACTGTAGGCTTGAGCCTCACTCTCTTTTCTTCTTAGTAGGATAAGTATAGCGAATATAGGGAGAAGGTCAACCTCTTGACAAATGACCAGAAATACAAGATGTATTAAAACCATTCCTGATGCCAAGACACAATGTACAGACCATTATTCTTTGCAGTCAACAGGGTAAGGTTTTGGAAACATATGTGAAGCCCATCTTAGCCTTGCAAACCTGAATTAAATAGTTATATTTTTTACAGAAGATGGATTTTGCAAAGGAGCCAATAAACATGACTCTCTTCCCTGGCCATTTCTACTAGCTGCTCTGCAGTGAACAGATGGTCATTGTGCGGAGGGAGACCTGGGTGTGTGGAGAGTGACAGACCATGTGTGACCAGCAGCACACACCTCAGTAGATGGTCTTGCACATTGCTATACATTTTGAACACCAGGTGGTGCTAGACCATGTAAGTAAATGGTAAAACTGTTCACTGGATCATTTTAATAGCATGTAAATGGTAAATATCATTAATTTTTTATCATCTATAAAATCAATATGACATGTAATGGTGGATCAACCCCTTTAATAAAAGAAGATTGTTTTTTAATAACCATCTGTCATCTCTGACCAGGGCATTTATTCATACTTGTTTTTAATAAGGATATTCTAATGTCCATTGTTCCCGCCAAAATATGTAACAGATAAGAATAGAAGAGAATGTAAGCCAGCTCTTGTGCCTGAACTAAATATGGTTCATAGGGAAACCAGTCATCATGAAGAGGCTGCAATATCAGGTAGAATCCATGGGCAAGAGTGGTGCTGTTAATGAAAAAAGCATTTTTTTGAAATTCTCATGCAACCCATTTATTTTGTAGAGTTTAAAGTAGCCTTTAAGAGGAAAGTGTCACCAGTTTTATGGTGACCTAACTAAGGGCAGCAAAAACTAGTGTCAGACGCCTTAGCTAAACGATGGGTCACTTTCTTTAATTGCCCAAGCTGTTTTGCTCAAATCTTGTATTGAATAGCTCCAGCGCATGCCAATAAGTACTGATATTCATGAGCTCCCGGCTCTCCCTGCCTACTTGCTGCTGATCTCTGTTGGAAAAAACAGTCAGAGAGCAGTGGGTAGACAGAGCCGAGAGCTCATGCATTTCAGGACTCATTGGCATGTTCTGGAGCTGTTAGGATAGAAAAGTTAGGGTGGCATAAAACTGGAAACAGATTCCCTTTAAGGAATCTCCCAGAAACATGAATCCTATTAATGGTAGAGCACATTCTTTTAGGTCCATATAACTGTTACAGTACTCTCCATTTTAGCTTTATGGATGTGTCACAATCACCACACTTTACTATTTGTCAGGAAGCATGATATATTTTATAGCTACATTTACAAGACACCAATTTTACAGCAGAAAACTATTTTGAAGACAGGGAGCTGAAATACAATAACTGAAAGTTACTCGCCCATGACCAAAAAAAAACACCTGTAGCCGGCTCCACTACACACTGCAATCCAAATTCAAAAGCATTGTATCTCTACAGTAGTAATTTATCCACACATAGTTAAACTGAGGCCATAGCTTGTATTTCATCGAAATATTCAAAGTGTTTTCATTTGTTTTGGAGAAAAACATGTAAGGAGCTTAGAATCTGTCTGCATTTGTATTTTATTGTTTAGTTTATTTCTCTTGTTCTTGGTCAGTGGAACCTTTGCCGTGGTACATGCAGTCTACCTGCTGGCAGCATGTTATAGAGAAGGAGGAGCTCAGCAGACTGATAATGAATAAACCATATTTTTTGCTTTATAAGATACACATTTCTCTCCCAAAAGTGGGGGCAAAATGAAAGTGCATCTAAAAAAACAAAAACTAGTGAGTGCCTCTATTATTGAACCCCTCTCTAGTATGCAGGAGGCGCGGAGAGAGGTGACTGTAGTGCTGCGGGCACTGCCTGTACTCACTGCTCCCTGGTCTTCCTCCAGGCACCGTGCAGCACTGTCCTGATGCATACAGCATCAGGACGTAGTGCACGCACCATGACCTGTCACCTGACATTGTATGCAGTCAGGTCATAGAGTAGCCCAAAGAAGTGAGTGCTGGAGATACTGCTCAATCTGCAGAGTGATGGTGGAGCAGGAGAGATACATTTATTTTGGCTCTGATGGGGTGTGATCTGGGGTCTGATCTGAGGATCTGATAAAGAGGTCTGATTTGAGGACTGGAGATGGGGGACTAATATGAGGGTCTGATATGGGTATCTGATCTGTGGTCTAATGAAAACTATCATCAGGTGTGTCTTATAAAGCGAAAAATACAGTGGTTTTATGGGAAAAGATTGAGCAAAACTTTTAGTGGGATATTTATCAAGACAGACAATTTTTTAAGCCATTCTTTACTCCACCTGTGCATCTGGAGGATGCACTAAATGTATGCAGAGGTGTTTCAATTCTTTACTCCACCTGTGCATCTGGAGGATGCACTAAATGTATGCAGAGGTGTTTCAATTCTTTACTCCACCTGTGCATCTGGAGGATGCACTAAATGTATGCAGAGGTGTTTCAATGGAGTTCATGACGTATCAGTCTTGGGTATGTTATAGATAATACATAACAGATGCAGATAGTTGTATTATCAGTAACGGAAGCGTTTTTGCTGAACCCTGCCAGATCCAGCAAAAATGTTAGTATGAATGTAGCCTAAGTTATATTAGATATGTATATAAGTATAATATCACAGTAGACTGCATATGTGTACGTATAGATATTTGTAGTCTGTAGTTGTATCATATTTACACATGGGTCTGTGGATTCTGTGGCCTGCAGAATCTATTATAAAGGTAAAGAAATTGAAATTTGAAAATTTGGGAATTTTTAAAAATTTTGGGTAAATTTGGGATTTTTTCACAAATAAAGTTGAAAGATATTGATTTAAATTTATGACTATCATGAAGTACAATGTGTCACGATTAAACATTCTCAGAATGGCTTGGATAAGTAAAAGTTTTCCAAAGCTATTACCACATAAAGTGACGCATGTAAATTTTGTTTATTATCCGATAAAGAGTTTTTTGTTCATAATTGGTTGCCGTAGTAAAAGTATTTTGATATCATTTGAGAGAGACATACAGTAAGATAGCCATACACATATTATTATTTTTAGGCCAATGGAGCTACAACCAAAAATGACCATATGAGCATATTGATGTAAGTAGTGACATCTAGAGCTGCTTATCTCAGCAGAAAACAGCAGTTAAACATCTGGCAGCTCCCCTCAGACAACAATGGCACGCTTGTAAGGAGAGTTACTATTCATTAACAGTACTGAAACAAAATAGCTGGTTAAAAAGGTTGTCCAATATCGTATAGTTTTTTTTTTAAAAGCCTGTCCCAACCAAGCAGGGCCCGTCAAGTGAACCATACTCAACTGCTCCCAGAATGCTCAGTCCGGCTCAGTGAGTCCACCGCTGTTTTCCCTGCACTTCAGTCACCACAAGTAAACTTCCGCCATGGACAGGGTAACTGGCCTCATCGGTGACATGTCCCAAAGTAGTCGTGGAACCACAAGCCAGAACCAACTGTCAAGCAGCAGGTCAGTATGCTTCCCTTAGCAGGCCTCACTGGTTGAAAGGTATTTAAAAACCTATATGAAGTTTGACAACCTCTTTAATTTAGATTCCATGTAGATGTAAGAAAAATGTATCTAGAGTTACAGTGGACTGTCGTGTGCCATGTTGTCTAATCAAGTATAATATATCAAAATTTAACCCCACCGTGAATGATAAAAGTATTGCAAAGCATAGGAGAAAAAACTAAATAACGATAACTTACGATCCAATAGAACTCCATAGTGATGTACCCTGTGATCAGAGCTGAGCTGCGTCCATTCTGATAAAGTTGACTGTCTGTATATATATCACATCTGATATGGCAGGTAACAGATCTATGGCGCAGAGGGGAGGGAAGGAGAGTACCCTTTCACTAGGGAGAGGGAGGAGTGGTGACCCCTAACTCACCTAGCACTTGCACCTGGCTGACGTCCCAAGAAGGGCTGCTCACCCGTACGCAGATCATGTGCCTCGTCCCTGGCTTACCCTGAAAGAAGCCCTAGGTAGTGAGTAGGGCAATGGGAGCACCAGTCCTCACCACTGACACCTAGGGTAACAACAGGGAAAGGACAAACAACACTAACACCACATACAATCCCCGAAGGGAGAAAACAAACAGGAGAGAACAGGAGATCCGACAGCACAGTTCCAACTGTTCCAACAGCTCCACAGCAACTCCATCAGAGGTCAGAATAGAAAATCTGGAAGGAAGGTCTATATCTGGCAACAAGGGAAGTAGAAAGGGAGAATATATAGTAGCTGGGAGTGGCTGACAAAGAACAGCTAAATGGAAAAGCTACCGATTCCTAAATGAGACAAAAAGCATCGCAAACCAAAGCAGGAAAACCTGGACCGGAATCCATTCCCACCACTAGGTCCTGGAGCGATCCCTTGAAACTGAGTGAGTAGCAACCCGCTGAGACCTTCTGACCCCAGGCACAACAGGGTCAATGATAGGTCGTGACACCCTCATGACAATATAGTTACCATTATAAGTGTTTTAGGCTGTCTGTGATCAGTGACTGCAGCATAGCTGCATTGTGTATAGGAGGTCCTGTCTCCATATAAACTTTGTCCGCTGTTCTCCCTCATGCTTTACATTGCAGCACTGTCTGTTCAATTTTGCTGCCGTGTGTAAGTGGAAGGTCAGTATGTGGAGAGATGATTGGTTACAGTAAGGACAGAAGATTATAAACTACAGGTACCCAAGCACTCAGAGAGAAGAGGACTATCAGGAAGCTGCGGCATGTAGATGGAGGGGAGGGGCATTAATAAGGGGGGAAAGGCCTGGGGAGGTGCTTTCATCAGTCATTGATTAGTAAACTCTTGACTCCTCCTCCTCAACGGTGCAGGACTTGCTGAGGGAGGAGAGGTTTTGGGAAAGTTGTTTGGGGTGTTTCTAAATTTTGCTCCTAGTACTGCCCTCTGGTACAATAAGGCCCCATAGACTACTTTGGGGGCTGTATTATGGCTGCTATCACTTGCATATTACTCTGGTGTCAATGAGTGGCCAAAATTTGGACAACCCCTTCATAATCACCAGAATGGGCACAACATAAAAATACACATTTCATATACTGCAGACCTTCTTATGAGAAGGACGAGGCCTTATCCAAGCAAACTTCCTCACTTTTGAGACCCTTAACACATTGGACAAGAAAATGGCTGAGTCTGCTGAAGACCTTTTGAAGGCATCTCACGAAGCTTCCAAAGTCAGTCTTAAAAGGAAAGCACCAACCTCCAATGACAGTCAGTCTGGGACATTTCCACCAGCCAAAAGAGCTGTGGCAGAAAACACGTCCACTCCATCTACCAAAGATGTAGGAAGCAAGGGGCTGGGAACACCACATGTGGAGATGGCCTATACCCAGAGAGCACAGAACAACTCGTCTCCAAAGCACTTATCCATCCTGAAGAGCAGCGGCCAAGAAGACGTGCTGGATGATGACATCATTAACAAGACCCAGGATCTCCTGCAGAATCAGTTTGGGGACTTTGATGGCCTGTAGCTCACTGCTGCTATTCTCTTTCCAGGGTACAGTGTGCTAAAGAAGGCCGTACAAGTCCACTATGACGAGGACAGGGTGCACTGGCTGACCACCTGCTTCAAAAAAGGCGACATGGCTGACAGCATCAAGACCAGCAGTTTGCCTCTATCTGTTTAAAAGCCAATTGATAATATCTACAGTGTAATGCTCAATGAACCCCTGAAACATCTAAAATTTCTCAACGTGGTTCAGCAGAGAAACACCTATGACTGTGGGGTGTTCGCCATAGCATTTGCCTTTGAGTTTCTGCCAGATGACGGTGAACCCACGGCGATCTTCCAGCACTATGTGATGAGAGACCATCTGATATCCTGCCTGCATAGTGGCAGGATCACAGGCTTTCCCAAAAGGTTAATTAGCGACTCCATGTCTTTTATGACATGTTGACTCTATGATGGGCCAAGAGATCGCCCTGACCAGAAGCCTGATATTACTGAAACAGACCTGGATCCTATGCATCACCAAAGACGCAGTCTCTACCCAACCCCAGATTACAACCACTGACCCATGATACAGGTCTAGAACCCACAGACTTGTTGGCATCGGTAAGTAACTCTGGCCCGCCCTCTGTCCTATTACCTCCTTAAGCTGAGCGGCACAACAACGGCGGGGCGGATGCCTTTAGTTGGCCGGCGCATGCGCACTGCTCTGCCCATTATGGGCAGAGGAACAGCTTTTCATATTGCGCATGCGCCGGCCAACTAAAGACATCCGTCCCGCTGTTGTTGTGCTGCTTGGCTGAAGGAGGTAATAGGACAGAGGGCAGGCCAGAGGGCAGAAAGAGGAGTGTTTTTCTGGGCACATCGCCCAGTAACGCCGCCCCTGGGCACCTTCAGCGGCTCATTTACATACGGTTTAAAAGTCTTTTTTTGTCTTCTGGACCACGGACGAATAAAAGAAAGGTAGTATAGTAATGAGGGGCAAAGAGTCTGTAACCTAATCTGAGCGGTCTAAAACGCTCAGATTAGGTGAAAGACTCCCTTTAAAGGGATTACAATGACCCAAAGTGACCGGGAGTAAATTGTGTGTCACTTGCATGTTATTTTCAGCTGCTCCATGTTCAGTCATAATTAATTATATTTTTTGCATCTGCAGATCCCTGTACTAGAGCAGGGGTCTTACTGTGTCCTTGAAATGAATATGGGATACAGCTGGAGGTGATGACATGGTGGCCACCGTGTCAAGATCAGATGACCTGCGCTTCAGCAAGAGGCAGATTCCGGACTTTCTGCAGTCGGATGTATTCACTAAAGAAGTAAGTTTCCTGCTGCATTAAGAGACAGATTCAGGGCTCGGTCTCTGCATTCACCACTGGACTTTTCATTCACCGACTTTCCGGAGTCAGATGTATTCACCGAAAGAAGTAAGTTTCCTGCTGTATCAAAAGGCAGATTCCAGGCTTGGTCTCTGCAGAAGTCAACTCACTTGACATGCACCATTGATTCAAGGAAAAAGATACCATCCTTGTCACGTGCCATCATTTTACCCTGCCGCCTAGGGGAAGGGCAGTCCTTCAGACATGGTTCCCTAGAGGTTTCCTCCACTGGGGGTTTTTCGTCTCCTGAGCGCTGAAGGCCCAACTCTTCATGAGTCAAAGGCCCATCATCATCAGGGTCACATTTAAAACCAGTGCCCTGACTTCAAATGAGAACTACTGTACATTTGATACCTTGCAGTTAATAAAGAAGTTGGAGGAAGGGCGCCCTGTCTTGGAGAATTCCACTTTAAGGGATTATACCATGACTAGAGATGAGCGAATTTCTGAAAAATTCGGTTCAGCCGGTTCGCCGAATTTTCCGAAAAAATTTGGTTAGATCCAAATTTATTTGTGGCGAATCATGTTAAAAAACGGCTATTTCCTGGCTGCAGGGAGCCTTTATAGTGGTGTAGAACACTGTGCCTTTTAGTAACACACAAAGGGAGTCTTCTGTGGTAGTGAAAAAATACTGTGAGTCAGTATGACATGTAGATGACAGGCGTCGCTCTTAGAAACACGGCACACTTCACTTATTTGGGCAGTTACGGGGCCAAAACTGACCAAATAACTAAAGTGTGAACTAAGCCTTACAGGTCAATGTTAGCGCCAGGTATTAAGAACTGTGCAGAGGCCCAAGATCCTACTATAGCGTGAAAGAGCACACTCCTTGTACACCAATTCACTGATTCCACATAGATCTCTACAGAACCTGTTCTATTAAAAGCTTATACAAGTAGAGCCCCCCTGACAGAGTGGAGTGGGTGTCAGCAGTAAGTTTGTGTTGACGTCACTCATTATTTTGCCCTTTCTGATCAGTCAGAACAATAACCCCCAAAAAACGGATCCTGTCTGTGGAGCATCCACCTTTACTCAGTCAGCATTTGGTCAGTAATCCATCAGTATTGCTAAAGTAAAAAAAAACTGGAGTGGATCCAAAACAGAGATGACACGTGAATGGAATTTTTGTATGTCTTCTGTGTTTTGTACCCACTCCTGCTTTTGGATACCAAATCATAAGTCAATTCTGATGCAAAAAAGGGATCATGTTATGCAGGTCTTACAGCTGTTACATTGACATGATTCGTTGTGCGTCTCATTTTTCCTTCCTTCTGACAGATCAGAAGAAGGGTCAAATAAATGATGATGTCAGCCAGGCCGAAAAGGGAGAAGTGGGGAGGGTAGGAACAGCATGAGAAGTCAACAGAGTGGCCCTATGGCATAGTGTTGAGGTGGAAGGAGCATGAGGAGACCCCAGAGTGGCCCAATGACAGAGTCTGGAGGTGGCAGCAGCATCAGGTGGAGGCCACAAAGTGGCACAATGACAGAGTTTGGAGGTGGCGGCAGCAGCATCAGGAGGCGGCCACAGAATGGCACAATGACAGTGTGGAGGTGGAAGCAGCATTATCAGAAGGCCACATAGTGGCACCACAATGACAGAGTGGACGTGGCAGCAGCAGCATGAGGATACCACAGAGTGGCATAATAAGTGGCAAGGTGACAGTGTTGGGGTAGCAGAAGCATCAGGAGACCACAGAGTGGCAAGGTGACATAGTGTGGAGGTGGCAGCAGCATCAGGATGCCAAGGTGAAATAGTGTGGAGGTGGCAGCAGCATGAGGAGACTACAGAGTGACCCGGTGACAGAGTGGGGAGGTGGGCGGCAATACCAGTACCATCTGAAGATAGTGGGTGAAAGAAGGAGCACTTGGCATCAGATTTGTGGCATCAGGCGGGTGGCAGCATGAGAGTAGTAGCTGAGGCAGGTAGCCAGAAGAAACCTGTCTCTTTTGTCAAAGTGTTTGTGTGGCACCATGGATGATCTAGTCTGATGCATCAGGCATTGGTGGGTGGAAATCCTGGCTGATCCACGCCTGATTCATCTTGACAAAGGTCAGTCTTTCCACATTTTGGGTGGACATGCGAGTTCTTCTTGGGGTAACTATGGCCCCCGCTGCACTAAACACCTGCTCTAATGCCACACTACTGGCCGGGCAGGGCAGCTTTTCCAGGGCAAATTCTGCCAGTTGCGGCCACAAATCCAGTTTGGCTGCCCAGTAGTCCAGCGGATCTTCAATGTGGGGTGGCAGGGTGCTATCCAAGTATGCCACCACCTGCTGGTTCAGGTCCTGCTCCAGGTCTAGCTGCTGCTGCTGGTGAGTATTTTCTTCACTAGGCGGGTGAAGAAAGCTGCTCATAAGCGACTCTAGACTCAACTTGCTGCTGATGGAGCTGGAACTGCTCCTACCCCCCCCCCCACCCTGCAACAGAATGCAAGGCAGAGGAATGTGAGGGCAGAGGGCCCCCCCAGTCAGACCTGCGAGAGAATGTACAATGGTGCAGATAAGCCGCGGCCAACTGACTACATAGGATGTCTCTATAGTAGTTCAGTTTGTCCTCCCTCTCAGCGGGTGTAAAAAATGGCTCCCATTTTGGCCCGGTAGCGAGGGTCTAACATGGTGGAGAGCCAGTAGTCATCCCTCTGGCAAATGGTGACAATTCGGCTGTCACTACGCAAGCGAGCATGCATCGGGCCATTTGCGCAAGTGACTCGGAGGGACTCCCTGCCTCCATCTCCACTGCTGCTCCTGCTCCTCCTCTCCTGTCCTGCTCAATGTCCTCCTCCTCCAGTTCAGCCCCCACAGGGCTCATGTAGCCATGAGATATAGGCACCACATCTCCAGTTCCCTGACCAGCCAGATTTAACAGCATCTTTCCAGGATATGAATCAGTGGAATGACATTCTTCATCCCGTAGTCCTGGCGACTGACAAATAACATGGTCTCCTCAAAGGGCACGAGCAAACGGTAGGTGTCACGCATAGGTTGCCACTGGCTAACATTGAAGTTACTCAGGGAAGTACCTCTGTCCGCTTGGATCATCGAGAAATCGTTTATGGCCTTTCTCTGTTTGTATACTGTAGTCAGTCCAACATATGGAGGGTGGAATTCCAATGGGTGAAAACTTCGCATATCAGCCTATGTTTGGGGGACACCGTTCTGCACTGCAGCTAAAAGAAGGTGTGCTTTGCGGTGTACGACTGTCTAAAGTGCATGCAAAGTTTTCTGGCCATTTTTAGGATGTCTTGCAGATACATGTAAGACTTCAGGAACTGCTTTACAACCAGATTGAACACATGGGCATGGCTCAGCCCTCCTTGATGCAGCGCCGACACCATGTTCTTCCTGTTGTCGGTAACCATGGTTCAAATTTTGAGTTGTCACGGAGAAAGCCGGGATTTTATTTCTTTATGAAGGACATGGAGCAGTTCCTCCCCTGTGTGACTCAGTTCACCCAGGCAAACCAGATGTAGAACAGCGTGACACCGCCATGCCCTGGACATGTGGTATGCTGGAAGAGCATTGTGAATTGTTTCTGCAGTGGAGGCTGAGGACACGGTGGAGGATGAGGAGGCAGAGGTGGACATTGTTGCAGGACCAACGGCGTGAGAACGTGGAGGCGGAAGTGGCGTCACCTGGCCAAGTTGCTGGTGTGGCTACGCAGAAATCACATTTACCCAGTGGCCCGTAAAGGACACGTATTGTCCTTGACCGTTGTTACAGCTACCGACCAATTTTCCCAAAAAAGGCTGTATCACAAACAAATTTCACCACTGAATAGCTAATCGATGCAATTACTCAGTTCCTACAGAAGAAAGTCTACATTCACAGACCAATTTTCCCAAAAAAGACTGTATCAAAAACAAATTTCACCACTGAATGACCATGTAAATTCACCGCAGAATGGCTAATAGAACATACTTATTTTTGCTATTAATACAGTTCAACAATGTCTGTATGACAATGTAAATTCACTGCAGAACGACTAATAACACGTACTTATTTTTCCCATTAATACACCCCAACAATGGCTGTATAACAATGTCAGTTCACTGCAGACCGGCTAATAAGACATATTTTTTTCCTATTTATACACTCTAATATACACTCTAAAAAAAAAATATATAACAATCACAATTCACAGCAGAACGGCTAATAGGAAGTACGTACCGGTATCTATCCTATTCATTCCCCCCCGTAAATGGCTGTAGTACAATGGAACTTCACCACTGAACGGCAAATAATATTGTTTTTTGCCACTAATAGATGCCAAAAAGGGCTTCAATTTTATCACTTCACCACACAACGGCTAATAAGCCCTTTTTATTTTTCCCCACTAATATATGCCAAAAAAAGACTTTAGAGCATATACGGTAACTGCAGCCGTGAACGGCAAATAATTTTTTTTTGCCACTAAAACACTCCAAAAAGGGCTTTAATTTGGTCACTTCACCACACAACCGCTAATAAGTCCCTTCTCTTTTTCCCCACTAATACACGCCAAAAAGGGCTTTAGAACATTTAACCACATCAGCCCCCCTAGCTTGAACACCCTTAATGACCAGGCCACTTTTTACAATTCTGCACTACACTATTTTCACCGTTTATTGCTCCGTCATGCAACTTACCACCCAACTGAATTGTACCTCCTTTTCTTCTCACTAATAGAGCTTTCATTTGGTGGTATTTCATTGCTGCTGACATTTTTACTTTTTTTGCTATTAATCAAAAATGACCAAAATTTTGGCAAAAAAATGACATTTTTCACTTTCTGTTGTAATTTTTTTTTTTTAAACTACATTTCTATATAACTTTTTCTATAAATTTATTATTCTACATGTCTTTGATAAAAAAAAATCCAATAAGTGTATATTTATTGGTTTGGGTAAAAGTTATAGCGCTTACAAACTATGGTGCAAAAAAGTGAATTTCCGCATTTTGAAGCAGCTCTGACTTTCTGAGCACCTGTCATGTTTCTTCAGGTGCTAGAATGCCAGGATAGTATAAATACCCCCCAAATGACACCATTTTAGAAAGAAGACACCCCAAAGTATTCGTGGAGGGGCATGGTAAGTTCATGTATGATTTCATTTTTTTTCACAAGTTAGCAGAAAATTACACTTTCTGAGGAAAAAAATAATAATAAAGTTTCCATTTCTGCTAACTTCTGGCAAAAAAAAATAAAATCTCCCACGGACTCACTCAGTGAATACGTTGGGGTGTCTACTTTCCGAAATGGGGTCATTTGTGGGGTGTTTGTACTGTTCTGGCATTTTGGGTGGGGCTAAATTGTGAGCAGCCATGTAAAACCTAAAGGTACTTGTTGGAATTTGGGCCCCTTTGCGCACCCAGGCTGTAAAAAAGTGTCACTCATGGGGTATCGCCGTACTCAGGAGAAGTAGGGCAATGTGTTTTGGGGTGTATTTTTACATATACCCATGTTGGGTGAGAGAAATATCTCTGTAAATTGACATCTTTGTATAATTTTTTTTTAAACGTTGTCGTTTACAGTGATATTTCTCACACACAAAGTATGGGTATATATAAAAATACACCCCAAAACTCATTGCCCTAGTTTTCCTGAGTACGGCGATACCACATGTATACCACTTTTTTGCAGCCAAGATGCGCAAAGGGGCCCAAATTCCAATGAGTACCTTTAGGATTTCACAGGGCATCTTTACGCATTTGGACCCCTAAAATGCCAGGGCAGTATAAATACCCCACATGTGACCCTATTTTGGAAAAAAGACACCCCAAGGTATTCTGTGAGGGGCATGGCGAGTTCACAGAAAAAAAAAAATTTGGGCACAAATTAGCGGAAATTGATATATATATTGTGACACAGTGAGAGGTTTGGTGGTAAAAAACAGGTATTTTCCTCTCAGCCTGTGCTGCTGGGTTGATTGCAGCCAGGTGAGGGCAAATACTGGACCGGATTTTAGGTGCCGGTCCGGGTTTTTTGGGTGATTACCTAGCTGCACTTAAGACAGCTGGGTTTTATGCAAACTCGCTCTGTGTTTGGGATCTGAGCCCTGTGCTGGGCTGAAAAGCTGAGACCTGTGTGTCAGAAGAGCAGGCCATTTAAAGACGGTCAGTGGACTTTTTGTGTTGCTGTACATTCAGTCAGGTGTGAACTGACACCTAGGATTTCAAGTGATTTACCTGGAAGCTGCCGGCGTTACTGTGGAGCTCTCAGGGCCTGGAAGCAAGAGCTTACAAAGAGGCGTGCAGTCTGCCTGGAAGCCTGAGGTTGGACTTTCCTGCGGCTGGGCTGACAGCCGGGTGTGAACACGCACCTAAACCACACAGGTGAATTTGATTCAGTCTTGGACTTTTGTTTTGCCTCAAGTTTTTGCTGTGAGTGTGAAGTAACACTAAGTGACTGTTTTGAACTTTTTTGTTTGTGCAAGTGTGAAATAAAACATTGTTTGCTGCACTACCTGGACTCTCTTTGCCTCTATACTGCACCCGCACCGCTGTCTACCAGAGCAACTCCCCACAATATATATTTTTTTTAACAAAGTCTCATATTCCACTAACTTGTGACAAAAAATAAAATTTTGCATGAACTCGCCATACCCCTCACGGAATACCTTGGGGTGTCTTCTTTCTAAAATGGGGTCACATGTGAGGTGTTTGTACTGCCCTGGCATTTGAGGGTCTCCGCAATCATTACACGTATGGCCAGCATTAGGAGTTTCTGCGATTCTCCTTATATTGAGCATACGGGTAATGAGATTTTTTTTCCGTTCAGCCTCTGGGCTGGAAAAAAAAATAAAAATGAACGGCACAGATTTTTTCATTCGCATCGATCAATGTGGATGAAAAAATCTCTGCCAAAATCAGTGACTGCGGTGCGGTGGGCTGGGCGCTAACTACCTAACAAGTAGCTAACTAACTGGCGGTGATAAGGGATCCTTATGCCCCATTCACAAGTCCGCAATTCTGTTTGCGGAACGGAATTGCGGACCCATTCATTTCTATGGGGACAGACTTTGTCCCGCTCGGATCCGGAATTGCGGATCTGCACTTCCGGGGCTTCACTTCCGTTCGGCAAAAATATAGAACATGTCCTATTCTTCTCCGCAATTGCGGACAAGAAAAGGCATTTTCTATATAGTTCTGGCAATGTGCGGATCTGCAAAATGCGGAAAGCACATTGCCGCTATCCGTGTGGATCCGCGGATCTGTGAATCCGTGGATTCACGGATCCGCAAAACACATATGGACGTCTGAATGGAGCCTTACAGGGGGGTGTGATCAGGAAATCTAGATGGGGTGATCAGGGGTTAACAAGGGGTTAATAAATGACAGGGGAGGGGGGGTAGTGTAGTGTGGTGCTTGGTGCAACTTTACATAGCTACCTGGTCCTCTGGTGGTCGATCCCAGCAAATGGGACCACTAGACGACCAGGTAGCAGGTATATCAGATGCTGTTAACAAAACAGCGTCTGATATACCTGTTTGATGCGATTTTTTTTTTACTTTGTGGTAAGGTGCAAGGTGTCATATGCGATGGCAGGTACGTGTCACCGAGGTTGCTGGCCTCGGTGAGGTGAGAGCCGGGTTTTTGTCTGCAGCAGCTAGTGCTGTTTTGACTCTTTTAAATAGCATGGCTGCAAAGCCGATCCGGGCCGGCTCTTACTGGGAGCAGCTAAAGAGTAGGGTGGGTGGCTGCTCCCCACGGTCCAGTCCGAGTTTTGGGCTGGGTATAAAACACAGCCATCAGCTGTGTCTGAGGTGATTATCCTGGAGCCTGCTAACAGGGCTGAGGAGTTCTCTGTGCTGGAGGACGGAGCTCAGCAAGGTGGTGTTTCCCTGCAACCTGAAGGAGGAATCGCCTGCGGCTGAACCGACTGCTAGGTGTGAACCCGCACTTAAACCACCCAAGGTGACTGGACCCTGTGTTGGCCTGTTTTTGGTTTTGCCACATGATTTCTGTTGTGTGTGAACTGTCACCAAGAGACTGTTTTCATTTCTGGTGTGCAAGTGTGAATAAAACACTGTTTGATGCACAATCTGGACTCCTTGTTTTGCCTCTAAACTGCACCCGCACCGCTGTCTACCAGAGCGACTCCCACATTTGGTGTCGGATGCGGGCATGCGCAGTGAGGCTGGCGTGAGCGCCGAACTTTGTTTTGCTGAGCAAAAGTGAATGTCCTATATTAAGCCGGCAAAGTTGCAGCCTGTGATCCCCGACAAAATGGAGGCGGCTGTGAAAGCCCTCATAGAGGCTAACGTGCAGCAGCGGGAGACCAACCAGCTACTGCTACAGCACGTGATGGCGTTGCAAGCGGCAGGAGCGTCCCACCGCGTCCACGATGCCCGGAAAGCTGTCCGTGCCGCGATCCCTAAGATGACCCCCTCGGATGATGTTGAGACCTATCTGGCGGTGTTCGAGAAGGTGGCCGTGAGGAGAAATTACCCGAGAACAGTGGGCAGAGGTCGTCGCTCCGTTCCTGGCGTCTGGACCCCAGCAAGTTTTTGATTTGGCAGACGACCAGGCTGCTGACTATTCCACGGTGAAGGGGAGATCCTGGCCAGACTGGGGGTAAGCGTGTTGGTCCGGGCTCAGCGTGTCCACCAGTGGGACTTTAACGTGGCTGAACCCGCCAGGCCGCAGTACTATGAGTTGCTGCACAGGTTGCAAAAATGGCTGCAGCCTGAGGTTCTGAGTCCGACTGCTATGCTGGACCGGCTGCTGGCTGACATGTTTTGGAGGGCCTTGCCTTACCCCCTTCAACACTGGATCGGCCAGGTATCCCCCACCAATGCCCTTGAGATGAGTCGACCTGGTGGAGCGATATGAGGCCACCAGAAACCTGCAGGGGGTTCTTTTGGGAGGGCCAGTCAAACCCCGCAAATCTCCACCCCAGTCCGGCGGCCGGCCAAACCCGCCCGGGAGGTACCTCTTGCAGATCCGTCCCCAGTGGTCTGCTGGCAGTGTCGGGAGCCTGGACACATAAGGGCCAACTGTCCACAGTGGGGGAACCCATGGAGACTAATTATGGGTACCGGGCTTCCATGTATGCCCGGAGACTGTGTGCGACCGGCATCCCGAGACAATGGACAGTCGTCATCTGTGCCAGGTGCAAGTCGGGGATAACCTGGCAGTGGCGCTGTTGGACTCAGGGAGCCTGGTAACCCTGGTAAGTGCTGCCCTGGTACAGCCCACCCAGTATACGGGCCGGAAAGTTGGGGTGGTGTGCATACACGGAGACTTAAAGGACTATCCCACTGCTGAAATGTCTCTGTCCACGGCGGCCGGCACCTGGACTTGTGAAGTGGCGATCTCCGCCAAACTACCGTATGAACTAATAATTGGGAGAGACTTCCCTGGTTTTCCGTCACTATGGCCTGAGGTGAAAGTGACTAATAGCCCTGAGACAGGGGTAACCCTAGCAGAGTGGCCTGGTTCCTGTGGGAGGCCAGAGCCCTGGGAGCCCGAGTCCGAAGGGCCTGCGGTAGGGGTGACCACCACTTCTGTGATAGAGGGAGACACCCCCACTGAGTGTAATGGTGGGAGACATGGAGGACTTGCCACCAGGTCCTGAGTTGGCAGACCTCCACGTCTCCGGAGATAATTTTGGGACCGCCCAACACCGGGACCAAACCCTCACCAGGGCCTGGGAGAATGTGCTGGAAATTGATGGTAAACCCCAGAAACCAGGGGCTGAATTAATGTTCCCACGATTTATTGTTCTGCAGGATATGTTGTATCGGGTGAACCAAATCCGAGGTGAACCTGTTGAACAGTTGGTGGTGCCCACAGCGTATCATAAGCTTGTCATGGAGCTTGCCCACCAACTATGTTCTTGGGGGACACCTGGGGTGGCAGAAAACCCAGGACCGCATACTGCAGCGGTTTTATTGGCCCGGTGTGTTCAAGGAGGTAGAAGATTATTGTAAGTCCTGTCCAACCTGTCAGATAACTAGCCCCCAGCCACATTTCCGTAGTCCTCTGGTACCTCTGCCAATTATTGAAGTACCGTTTGAGCGAGTCGCTATGGATTTAATTGGGCCTGTACCAAAGTCTGCCAGGGGCCACCAACACATTCTGGTAGTTCTCGACTATGCCACTCGGTATCCGGAGGCGGTGCCTCTGCGACATACCTCAGCTAGGCTCATTGCCAAAGAGTTAATGGAGATGTTTTCCCGTGTGGGCCTGCCTAAAGAGGTTCCTGACAGACCAAGGGACCCCTTTTATGTCCAAAGTAATGAGGGAACTGTGTAAATTGTTGCGTATAAAGCAGTTACGGACGTCCGTTTACCATCCGCAAACAGACGGTCTTGTGGAGAGAGTTTAACCAAACTCTAAAAAATATGTTAAAGAGGGTGGTGTCTAGAGATGGGAAGGACTGGGATCTGCTTCTGCCCTATCTCATGTTCGCAGTGCGAGAGGTGCCCCAGGCCTCTACTGGGTTCTCGCCCTTCGAACTGCTTTATAGCAGAACACCCTCGGGGCCTGTTGGATATCGCCAAGGAAGCATGGGAACAACAGCCTGTCCCCCACAAAAGTGTCATTGAGTATGTCGCCCAGATGCAGGAACGGATGGAAAGGGTGTTGCCCTTGGTCCGGGAGCATATGGAGGCAGCGCAACAAGCCCAGAGTAGGGTGTACAATCGTCAGGCTCGGGTGCGGGACTTCAATCCGGGAGATCGGGTTTTGGTTCTGGTACCCACCCTTGACAGCAAATTCCTAGCTAGGTGGCAGGGCCCCTATGAGGTGATCGAGAAAGTAGGGAAGTAAATTACAAAGTACACCAGCCAGGGCGGCGCAAGCCGAGCAGGTGTACCACGTGAATTTACTTAAGCCGTGGAAAGATAGGGACGCGGCCGACGACCCCAGCCCCGGCCAGGGCTTACTAGAGTGAAAAGGGTCCAGCCCCACAGTTCGAGGCCTGTGAAGCCGTAACCACGGTAAAAATTGCAGACAGCCTGTCTTCCAAACAAGTTCAGGAAGTCAGGGAGTTCCTCAGTCGGAACACGGATGTGTTCTCGGACCTCCCTGGCCGCACGTCTCTCATCCGACATGACATCGTCACTGAGCCTCAGGCCAAGGTCGGTTAAAACCATACCGGGTACCCGAGGCTCGGCGGCGGGCCATCGCGGAGGAAGTGCAGTTAATGTTGAAGCTTCGATGTCATTGAGGAGTCGAAAAGTGAGTGGGCCAGTCCCATAGTCCTAATACCCAAGCCGGATGGGACGTTGCGGTTCTGCAACGACTTTCGTAAGTTAAATGAAGTATCCAAGTTTGGCGCGTATCCCATGCCCCGAGTAGACGAGCTTGTTGAAAGTTTAGGACAAGCCCGTTATTTTTCTGTGCTGGACCTCACTAAAGGGTACTGGCAGGTACCCTTAGCGAGTCGGCTAAGGAAAAAACCGCATTTGTTACCCCGCAGGGCCTGTATCACTACAAGGTGTTACCCTTTGGCCTGCATGGCGCCCCGCCACTTTCCAAGGTTAATGGACATAGTGCTGCGACCACATCGTCGGTGCGCCTCGGCCTACTTAGATGATGTAGTCATCCACAGCACCCGACTGGGAAAGCCATTTACCCAAGGTGCAGGCGGTAGTGGATGCCCTGAGGAAAGCCGGACTGACCGCTAACCCAAAGAAGTGCTCCATAGGGTTAGAGGAGACAAAATATCTGGGATATGTAATTGGGCGGGGAGTTATCAAACCTCAGGTAACTAAGGTAGAGGCCATTACGTAACTGGCCCCGACCGGTCACCACCAGGCAGGTAAAGTCGTTCCTGGGGATTGTAGGTTACTACATGAGGTTTGTGCCCCACTTTGCCACAATAGCAGCGCCATTGACAGACCTGTTGAAGGGCGAAAGTCTGGGAGGCTTAGCTGGAGTGAGAAGGCGGAGGAGGCTTTCTCCGCGTTGAAGTCGGCCCTGTGTGGGTCCCGGTTTTGGTGACACCCGACTTCAACAAGGAGTTTGTCGTACAGACCGACGCCTCGGAGGTAGGCCTCGGTGCGGTACTGTCTCAGGAGGTCAACGGGGAAGAACATCCCGTTGTCTTCCTGAGCCGTAAGCTCAGTCCCGCCGAGTCCAGATATAGTATAGTGGAGAGGGAGTGCCTGGCTATCAAGTGGGCACTCGAATCTCTCGCTACTACCTGTTAGGGAGGAGGTTCCGTCTGGTGACCGACCATTCCCCCTCAAATGGATGAGTCAGGCCAAGGAGAGGAATGCTCGGGTCACCAGGTGGTTCCTATCTCTTCAAAATTTCAAGTTTTCCGTGGAACACAGGGCAGGCCGCTTGCAGGGCAACGCAGATGCCCTGTCCCGCGTCCACTGCCTTACGTGTGTTCACCCCCTCAGGGTTGAACAAAGGGAGTATGTGGTAAGGTGCAAGGTGTCATATGCGATGGCAGGTGCGTGTCACCGAGGTTGCTGGCCTCGGTGAGGTGAGACCGGGTTTTTGTCTGCAGCAGCTAGTGCTGTTTTGACTCTTTTAAATAGCATGGCTGCAAAGCCGATCCGGGCCGGCTCTTACTGGGAGCAGCTAAAGAGTAGGGTGGGTGGCTGCTCCCCACGGTCCAGTCCGAGTTTTGGGCTGGGTATAAAACACAGCCATCAGCTGTGTCTGAGGTGATTATCCTGGAGCCTGCTAACAGGGCTGAGGAGTTCTCTGTGCTGGAGGACGGAGCTCAGCAAGGTGGTGTTTCCCTGCAACCTGAAGGAGGAATCGCCTGCGGCTGAACCGACTGCTAGGTGTGAACCCGCACTTAAACCACCCAAGGTGACTGGACCCTGTGTTGGCCTGTTTTTGGTTTTGCCACATGATTTCTGTTGTGTGTGAACTGTCGCCAAGAGACTGTTTTCATTTCTGGTGTGCAAGTGTGAATAAAACACTGTTTGATGCACAATCTGGACTCCTTGTTTTGCCTCTAAACTGCACCCGCACCGCTGTCTACCAGAGCGACTCCCCACAACTTCTATAGCCTGCCAGCGATTGATCATCGCTGGCAGGCTGCAGTATAACTGCCGAGCCACGCGCCACTGTGAACGCGCGCGCTTCTCGCGAGATGACGCACGGATGTGTCCAGCCAGAGCAACAGGACCGCCGGCTGGACGCATCCGTGCGTTAGGCGGTCCTGAGGAGGTTAACTGCGGCCGTGAATGGCAAAAAAATTTTTTTTTTGCCACTAATACACACCAAAAAGGGCTGCAATTTTCCCACTTCATCACACAACGGCGAATAAGCCCTTTTTCCCCACTAATACTCGCCAAAAAAAGGCTTTTGAACATATAACTGCGGTCGTGAACGGCAAATATTTTTTTGCCACTAGTACACGACAAAAAGGGCTGTAATTTTCTCACTTCACCACACAAAGGCTAATAAGCCCTTTTTCCCCACTAATATACGCCAAAAAAAGACTTTAAAACATATAACTGCAGCCGTGAACGGCAAATAATACTTTTTTTTGCCACTTATACACATCAAAAGGGCTGTAATTTTCTCACTTCAACACACAACGGCTGATAAGCCCCCCCCCCCCCCCCACTAAGACACTACAAAAAAGGCTTTAGAAAATATAACTGCGGACATGAACGGCAAAGAATATATATTTTTTTGCCACTAATACACGTCAAAAAGGGCTTTAGAACATTTAACTGTGGCCGTGAATGGCAAATAATACTTTTTTTGCCACTAATACACGCCAAAAAGGGATGTAATTTTCCCACCTCACCACACAATGGCTAATATGGCCTTTTTCATTTTCCCCACTAATACACGCCAAAAAAAAGGCTTTAGAACATATAACTGCGGCTATAAAAGGCAAATTAAGTTTTTTTTGCCACTATTAAACGCCGAAAAGAGCTGTAATTTTCTAATTTTAACACACAACGGCTGATAAGCCCTTTTTCTTTTTCCCCACTAATACACGCCAAAAAAAGACTTTAGAACATATAACTGCAGCCATGAACGGCAAATAATTTTTTTTTTGCCACTAATACACCCCAAAAAGGGCTGTAATTTTCTTACTTCAACACACAACGCTTAATAAAACCCTTTTTTTCCCCACTAATACACGACAAAAAAAGGCTTTAGAACATATATATGACTGCACCGCACAAGGGCTAATAAGACCCCAATAACAAGAACGATTTGCTGGAATTACAGAGGTATTGCAAACCTGAACGGAGCAGCAGTAGAATGGCAATTTGGATCCACAGTCAGTGCAGCAAGGTGTAATAGGATTGTTCGTATTACCCAGGCTGTAAACACCCCTGTTCTGCTTCAATACCGTGGACTAATTCCTCCCTATCCTTTCCCTACATTTCTAATGCTCTATACCTGAACTTCTATTAAGCAAAATATAAGTTTCCAAGTCTTTCCTAGCACTGTCCCTAGCGCCTGCTAACGTCTCTACCTGCACTAAGTACACTGAAAAATGGCTGAATCCAAGATGGCTGAGGCTATTTATAGGGCTGTGACATCACAGGGCTGGCTGGCTGCTGATTAGCTACATGAATGGCATTGTGGGTGATCCCTCGTTCCCAGAGTTCCTTGCTAACATCTCCTAACATCACATATAGCATGCATGTGATTTTCAATATAGCAATTAAGAAACCAATGGGTTGATCTTAGAAAAAACTTATTTAGAAATGTTTTACATTCTGTTTTGGGTAACTTGTATATTGAGAACATGTCACATAAATATAAAGCTGGCCGTCCGCATGATATTTCCCAAATCTCTCCAAATTTCCCCATAAACAGGAAGTCACCAGTATCTGATCAACTGAGAGACCTCAAATACATTTATTTGTATAATGTATTGATAAGGGAGATGACCAGGACCTGTCACCTCTCTCAACATGTCTGCTTTAATTATTACTTGCATTCCCCCATGTGATAATAAGCCTGGAGCATCTTTTCATGTACCTTTATGTTGTTCCATTCATCTATTATTCCTGCTAGAAGTTTATGAAAGAATCGCCAATAAAGGTAATTTGGGGGGGGATATGGGCACGTTGCACAGTCTGACAATATCCAATCAGTGCTGCCAGTGTCAGACTGGGCAGGGACACCCTCCCCCTACTGGTAATATCCAGATGTACTTTACTGCAGACCACTGGTAATTTATTCATAAACCTCTAGTAGGCATATTATAAGAATGGCATAACAGAGTTATATGAAAATTTGCTCCAGAATTGTTATTACAATGTAAATGCAGATAGTTACTAAAACAGACATGTCAGGAGAGGTGACGAGTCCTCTTTAAAGTGCCATTCCCATCACATACAATGGGGCATTTCGCTAGGACCTGCACCTACAAAGAGAACGGAGCGGGGACAGCTGTGGCTGGAGTCCGTCCACCACCAAGCGCTGCTTCCTGCTGCCCCCATAGGTGTGAATAGGAGCGCACCACGCAAGCGCGGCCCCTGCTCCCAATCATTTCTATGGGTCAGACGGAAATAGCCGAGCCAGTGCTTGGCTATTTTCTGAGGCCCCACCATAGAAACTAATGGAGGGCGGCTGCGCGTACACAGTGCACCCTCCATTCAGTTCCCTGCTCCGCTCTCATTGTAGGTGCGGGTCCCACCTCTGCGATATGTCCCTATTGTCTGAGATAGCAAAATCCCTTTAAATACATGCATAATGAGAAAGAAATACGTTTCCAGCACTGCCGAGAATGCTCAGTTCACATCTTTGTCAGTCTAGTCGCAGATGCACTTTACTTTTAGATGTCTAGACACTGTAAGTCATAAGTGTCTCAAACATGCCATTATACAAAGCCTGACTGTAACACATTGCAGAGTTACATGCGTGGGATTTTATTATTACTATATAACGTTGTACAGTATGCGTAGACATTGACATGCTGTACATATTCTGGTATCACACCACGTATAGTTTTAAGGAAGAACTACATAACAAAGGTGAACATGCAAAATAGGCATACCTAGAAAGAAATTCTGAATGTGCATAATGAAATGACGCAACATATTGTAGTGATCTTAAATCAGTGGTGAATACGAATTCTCTATGTGTTGCTCAGGAAGTCATGCCAGGCAGGTAAAGGATAATGTTTTGCTGCCAGGGCTCAGAGGAACTGTGAACCCCTAAATCTTGATCAGGGATTCTCCAGAACACAGCAAGAACAAGATGCAGTAATGGCTAATCTCCGGAACTCCATCTGTGGTGAAACTACGACTCCCAGCATGCTCCATTCATTTCTATGGAGTTCTGGGAACAGCCAAGCAAGTGTACATCTTGGGAGTCGTAGTTTTACCACCGCTGGAGTGCCGGAGGTTACCATCACAGATCTAGGGAACCGATTTCAGCCTGCTCAAGATGGTTTGCGAAGTCGTAAGCCTATCTGAGCCAAAGGATAGCAAATTTTACTGTAAAACTATGTACAAACACAGCAAGTGGCTTAATTTCCGTATTAGTATCTTATTGCATCCTATTACATTATTTAGGAGCAATGTATAAATTCAGCTCATACCTTTAGCAGCCACTGTGTGTTGTTCTCCATGATATTCTCAAGTTCCCGTATCCTGTTGATAGGCCACTGGTGGTCCTCCACGGCAGGTGCATCCCTTTGTAAGGAGTTGGACACCTGGTAGTCAGAAGGGGGTGAGTGGCAGTTGTCAATCTCAGGGAGGAGGAAAGTGTAGCTGCAGCGTCCATGCTGCACCTTGTGGTGATGTTTCTCAGGTATGTTCAGGTGAGTGGCCAGTACTATGAGAGCCAGGAAAGGCCAGCTCAGAAGAAAGAGCAGGATCATGTTCCTCCCCATCATTGTGGAGTATACTCAGAGATCCCTGGGTATTCAATGACTCTGCGCAGTGTCTGCTCAGTGAGATAGCTGCCAGTGCCTTGGATAGCAAACCACGTTGTCCTGTCAACTTCAGGAAGTTTGTGCAGCAGCAACCCCCTCTATCCACAGTCTCCCGCCCACTGTATATGACTAGAGCTGGAACACTTCTAAGGATGCTGTATCATTTAACCTCTACATTACCAGACTGATGTGAGTCATTGCATCTGATCCCCATGCTGCAGAACACATCGCCACTTTCACCTATTTTGCAATATATTTGCACACACAAATTCTTTACTTAATAATACATATCTGATAACACGCTTTCAGCAATCTTTACATCAAAAATGTCATGTCAAGGCTTAGGCTACTTTCACACTCGCGTTTTGGCTTTCTGTTTGTCAGATCCGTTCAGGGCTCTCAGAAGCGGTCCAAACGGATCAGTTTTGCCCTAATGCATTCTGAATGGAAAAGGATCCGCTCAGAATGCATCAGTTTGCCTCCGTTCGGTCACCATTCCGCTCTGGAGGCGAACACCAAAATGCTGCCTGCAGCGTTTTTCTGTCCGTCCTGGGATGCGGAGCGAGACGGATCCGTCCTGACACACAGTGTAAGTCAATGGGGACAATTGTGCCAGATCTCTGACAAGATCTGGCACAATAGAAAACGGATCCGTCCCCCATTGACTTTTAATAGTGATCAAGACGGATCCGTCATGGCTATAGAAGACATAATACAACCAGATCCTTTCATGACGGTTGTATTATTGTAACAGAAGCGTTTTTGCAGATCCATGACGGATCCGCAAAAAAACGCTAGTGTGAAAGTAGCCTTAGATGAAAATGCACCATAATATGTCAATCATGTTTGACATGTCTTCATGTTTGTATAGGAAAATGTTTTATAGCCACTCTTAACAATTAAGGGTACCTTCACACTGGCGTTTTTCTTTTCCGGCATAGAGTCGTTGGGGCTCTGTGCCGAAAGAAACGCTTTAGTTACAGTTAATACAACCCATTTGAACGGATCCGCTTGTAATAACTTTAACTATTTTTTAACATTGCCAAGACGGATCCGTCATGAATTCAATTGAAAGTCAATGGAGGACGGATCCGTTTTCTATTGTGGCAGAGAGAACTGATCCGTCCCCATTGACTTACATCCCAGGTATTTTCTCCGTCCAAAAAACGTTCACATACTGAACGAAAGACATCCTGATGCATCCTGAACGGATTTCTCTCCACTCAGAATGCATAGGGATAATCCTGATCAGTATTCTTCCGACTTAGAGATCCGATGACGGAACTCTACGCCGGAAAAGAAAAACGCTAGTGTGTAAGTACCCTAAAATTACTCATTACAGGAATTTGTTTGGCCTAGCTCTCATATAGTTTCCTGTTTAAGTTCATGTTAATATAATTGAATGTTAAAAGCATATAACGCAAACTATTTATCCAGAAGCTGTTACTCTGATTAGATTTATTATTATTATTATTATTAATAACAAAGGTAACAAGAAAGTTAAAGATGTTAATCAATTATTAGGGCATGTTCACACAGCTGATTTTTCATGTTGAAAAATCAACCATGCAATCTGCAGCAGAAATCAGCGGCTTGGATTTCTGCCCAGATCAGCAATTCAAACTGTTCTTTCAAATGGTGCTAACGTGTGTGTGGCTGCCTGCCGTGGACACCGAGTGGAATCTGCCTAAAAAATTGACAAGGTAAAGGGGATTTCCAAGACATTACGGCTAGGTTCACACGACGACATTTGTTGCACGACAAATAGGGCACAAGTTCACTGCAACATTTGTCGCGCAACAATTTTTATAATGAGAGTCTATGGTGTCGCATTGCAACATGCGACATGCTGTGACTGCGACGCGACAGTCGCAGAAAAACCCATCTTGAATGGATTTTTTGCGCCTGTCGCGTAGCAGTCGCAGCATGTAGCATGTCGCAATACGACACAATAGACTCCCATTATAAAAATTGTCGCGCGACAACAGTGCGACTTTTTGTCGCGTGAAAAATGTTGTCGTGTGAACGTAGTCTTAGGCCTCATGCACACGACCGTTGTTTGTTTCCGCGTCCGTTCCGTTTTCTTTCACGAATAGGATGCTTCCCTATTCATTTCAATGGGTCCGTCAAAAAATATGGATGGTTAACCGTTTTTGTTCCACATCTGTGGTCCGTGTTTAACTTCCGTCAAAAAAATAGAGCATTTCCTATTTTTTTCACTTGCGGACAAGGATAGGCATTATTACAATGGATCTTCCCAAAAAAACGATCCGTCAAAAAAAACGGTCCGTCATCCGTTTTTTTTTGACGGACGCAAATTTGCAGACGGAGCAGACGCGGAGGCAGGCAACGGTCGTGTGCTTGTAGCCTTATACTGATGACCTATCCTCTGGATAGTGTAGTAAAGGATGAATGCAGCACACACGGTTTCACCGGGTCACCAGAATGCAACAGCCGCCAAACGAACCGCGGATCCCCAGCGGTCACACCAAATAGTAGAAATAGAAGAGCGAAGACTTCACAGCGTGTATACAGATAAAATGCAACGTTTCGGCTGTTGCCAGCCTTTGTCAAGCATGGTCATACAAGCATCAAGCATGCTTATCAAGCATCTGAATACACGCTGTGAAGTCTTCGCAATAAATTGAACAATCGGAGATGCTGCTGCGACTCTTCTATTTCTACTATCCTCTGGATAGGTCATCAGTATCTGGGGGTCAGACACCTGGGACCTCCGCCGGTCAGCTGTTTGAGAAGTCACCTGTGCTTCCACCAGTGACGTCACGTTCATCGGTCTCATGGCCTAGGCGCAGCTCAGCCCCAGAAGTGAATGAGGCTGAGTACGAAACCAAGCACAGCCGCTATATAACGTACGGCACTGTGCTTGGTGAGCAGGGAGGAGGCCGTGGATCTACATAATCAGTGTAAAAGTCAGGGAAAATAACTTTAATTCTCTTGTGGTCATATGAACAGAAACAAATGGAAGGCAGGTTCCTCTTCTTGCCTTCTGTTATCAGAGATGAACTGTAATGGTCAAATTCCTGCAATGACCGGAGAATCACTCACATGGCACAAATTCATCTACTCCTCGTTCCCAAAAGAGGATCATGATACTCGAACATAAAGGGGTTATCCCAAGAAAATATTAAGCATTTTTTAGACCAGCAGCTGGATCGGAATACTTTTTTGTATCTGCATTTAATTAGTATAGCCACTGAATTATCCATTGAAATCTCTGTATAGCGCCACCTGCTGTTTGCTCTTTTTCTAACTTGCTCACTGAGTTGACATACATGCTCAGTTCCATCCTTCAACAGCCAGCAGCTGCAGCAGAAAGGACATGCCCTCCGAGAAAGTGCACGTCCCCTGAGCTGCCAGTTTTAAATAAATCTAGCAGAGCAACTGGAGTAATGAATGGGGAGATCTCTGGATTCTAGTGGGGTACAGGGCTAGTTCCAAGTTTGTTAGAAAGCGATTGTCATGTACTATAGGTGCCCTGACATAGATTAATTCTCTGGATAATGTTAACTGGTGGAGAACCAAGCCATCAAGGAGTGACTGCTGGTGATTGCCAGTTCTAGCCAGGAGAAAATTACCAATCACCAGCAGGTTGGGGAGAGCAGGAGCAAATGAAAGACATGACTGGCTGTGACTCTTTTCCAGGCCCAGGCTGCGATGATAAGGGTACGTTCACACGACGACAATAAGTCGCGAGACAAATAGGGCACAACTTCACTGCGACAAAAAGTCGCACTATTGTTGCCCGACAATTTTTATAATGGGAGTTTATAGTGTCGCCTTGCGACATGCGACATGCTGCATCTGCGATGCGACAGTAGCAGAGAAATCCATCTTGAATGGATTTTTTGCGACTGTCGCGTCGCAGTCGCAGCATGTCGCATGTCGCAATGCGACACCATAGACTCCCATTATAAAAATTGTCGTGCGACTTTTTATCACGCGACAAATGTCATCGCGTGAACGTACCCTTAAACAGCAAGTTCTCGGGAACCACTTACTTTTAGCTCATGAGTGATAGAACACTGCAATCTATTGGGAAAACTGGTGTTACAGAAAACTGGCTTAGTTGCCCATAGCAACCCATACGATTTCACCTTTCATTTTCCAAAGGAGCTCTGATAAATGAAAGGTGGAATCTAATTGGTTGCTATGGACAACTACGCCCGTTTTAATTAACACCGTTTTTTATAAATCTCCCCCAATATGTTTGTCACTCTTTATGCTTCCCTTTAAGTGATTGTCCGTGCCATTCAGAGTGATTTGATTATTTTAGAAGATTGCCAATACTGCACAAAAATAAAAAACTTCCGACAACAGCTCAGAGGAGAAAGGGTGGATTGGTTCACAATCGCAGGAAAGCAACTACAATGTTACAGCTACAGTTATATGCAGAAAAGCATCTGACACAGTTGGTGGACAAAATGAGCTAGAATATCTACTAATCAGTGTCGTTCCTGCAAAAGAGGCAGATCATGCGACTGCTATAGGGCCTGGGGGAGGGGGAAAGGGGGCACACAGAACTTTACTTCCCTGCGTGAAAACTCTGCATTTTCACACAGCCACCACTAGGGGAGCTCAATGCAAAGAGATTATTACAGCTTCTACGGTAGGTGTATTAACTATGCACTGAGCTCCCCCTAGTGGTGGCTGCAGGCAGTCAGTTCGCTTTGTGATAGAAGAGAAGAATGAGATTTATCAATGTCTTTTGGCAGTTTTCTGGTGTAAATACATTGAGAAATATTTTTAAAGCGCCTGTCCACTTTTACCGGCATAAAAGCTGGATAAAGTGTGTGAGGCTGAAGGTCACTTTTTTATTATAATTTGTATTTAAATTAAGATTTCTTCCACTTGATTGAAAAGAAAATTTGGGGCAGGGGCAGGGGGCTCATACCAAATTTTTCTATGGGGTCCTATGAGATCTGTGTACACCCCCAGTACTGATAAAAAAGAGAAAAGTGTATTTTCAGTGACACAAGTATGTGAGTATGTCACACTTCAGTATTGGGGCCACATGCCCAATAACAGAGCAGCCACATGCCCCCTGCACTTTCTACCACCTTGTTCTTCTCGAATATAGTGCTGCCGTAGGTGCTGTGCAGTTCATGTGCTTATGTCAATCTTTTTTTTTTTTTTCGTGTAAAGCATGAAGTATTGGGTACAGCACGCTGAGTGAAATGACTTTCCACACTTTATGCATGGATCACATTATAAAAAAAATCAGTTTGGCAGGTTTATGTAAGAATGATTTTCCTCAAGTGTTGAAATGTCATGGATGATATGTGTTCTTGTGTTTTATTGCGTAAGGGTCAAAAATGGTATGTTACATATGTTGTGCTGTTGTGTTTTGCTTGTGACGTTTACTTACAGAACTTTAAGTGGACTTGGACACTATGAAAAACCCTGGAAACGTTAGAATTTTTGCTACAGATTTTTTTTTAAATTAAAACCAAGGGCATACATTTCAGATACTTTATCAAACAATATTAAGAAAATAGATAATACTACAGTATATGATAATGTAGTATTTTTAGTGAAATAGTATTGCTAACCATACGGCTACTGCTAGGCACCAAACAATAATGTTGTTGACATTAAAGGAGTTATCTGTAAATTAATAAAAAGAAAAATGACTGAAAATAAATATTAATTTACTATCAATACATTCCCAAATACCTTTCATTAGTTATAATGGCTCCTTTTCTCTGGGGAGCAATCATCAGGGGAAATAAAATGGCTGCGACCCTATTAGTACACATAGAACCTGTCCTAATCACGCAGGAGGACAAGTTACTTTACAACACTGAGGTAAAGAGCTGCCTCATCCTCCTCTCTGCTCTACTTGTCAGGGGTTATGATCCTGAATACAGATGATAAGATCTTCAGCTGAATCCCTGTAGGAATGCAGTTCATGAGTAGACATGAAGTATAGAGAGGAGGTGGGCATGTGGCCAGGGGCGTAACTACCGGGGCGGAGAAGCAGGGGAAGCGGCTGCTTCAGGGCCCGGGCTGACAAGGGGCCCGGCACCCGGCAGCACGTGTCCACTCTCCTCTGCTTCCCTGCCCCCGGTAATCAGCTGTTTGGGCGCTGCGCAGCAGCAGGCTATCTGCCGAGACTGTGCGCTGCGCCTGCGCTCCGTTAGACTGTCCACTGTGACTGTGCCAGCGGGGCCCCCCGCCCCCCCCTTTCAGTACAGTTTGGCCCGGGCCCCCCCCCCTTTCACAGTTCCCCCTCCCCTCCCCTCCCCTTTCACAGTTTGGCCCGTGCTGTCACAGGAGGCGGTGCTGTTGAACGGCCTGCTGCAGCCTATCAGAGAGGCTGGCGGCGCGATGACGTCATTGCGCAGGCGGCGCGATGACGTCATCGCGCCGCTGAGCTGCACAAGCCATCTGAACAGCGGACGTGGTGGACCGTGGGGTGTAAGAGCACAGTCACAGTGAGTGTGAGTCTGTGTCTGTGAGTCTGTGACCACATTATTTTTGGTTGGGCTGCCTGGGGGAATCGGATTAATAATTTGAATGTGCATTAGCTACTGGCACCGGGGGGATTGGAGGAAATCAATAATTCAGACTAATGGACTATTGGGGGGGGGGGGGATGCATTGGCTACTGGCAGTCTGGCACATTATGGGGGGGTGTTATATGGCTGGGTGGCTACTGGCACATTATGGGGGGGGGTTATATGGCTGGGTGGCTACTGGCACATTATGGGGGGGGGGGAGGATGCATTTGCTACTGGCAGTCTGGCACATTATGGGGGGGTGTTATATGGCTGGGTGGCTACTGGCACATTATGGGGGGGGTATCACGATTTTGTTGGTATTTTATTGTTTCCTAATGATTATGTTTAAAGTCCAAGCATCGGGAGCTTATCACGGCATTGCGGTTAATGATGGGGCGGTTGGCGCTCTTGAATACTAATATTTTCGCAGCCGTGTTTAGCTCTTCCGGTGTTTGGAACGCACAAGATCTCCTTGACTTCCGGGCTCTTGACACGCATATCCGGTTGGTTGGAGCGCAACTGCTCCTTCCGCCGGCGATGTTATTGACGTCTGCGCAGTGGATCGAATGAGACGCCGGGTCTCATGTAGACCGCATGTTTGACCTATGGTATGTAAATCCGTAATCCTTTACAGGTAGCCCCCGATCTTTTGGGTATTCAATTAATTATATATGTATCAGGTGCTTACTAATCATTGACAATTATGTAACATTTATAAGGAACACTGTTGATTCAGTTCACCAGAACTTCTGAGGAAGCCAGGAATGGCGATACGCGTCAGGTTTTTCCCTTAGGGGCTCTACCCTAACTACACGCTGCTATGTGAGGCTATAATGATTGTGGTATTGATGTTTCTGATTTTCATAATTCGAGGAAGTTCATTTTGGTCATAATTTATTCATGCTGAATTCATGCTTCCTGGTCAGTTGTGTAGTTTTTTATTCTTATTGTCCCTGATAGGGCCAATGTGGTGGATCCATTTTTAACATTTGTCTATGATGGTTTATGTCATTTCTTCTGTGTTTCAATAAATTGATCTGATTTTATAGGATGTGCGGTTGCTTTATATGGTGCTCTAAGGTTGTTTTTTCTTGATTATTCATTTTCACCTTAACCAGCACTCCCGTACATATATTAGGTGTGCCCCCTATTCATCGATTTATTTTTTATACATTATGGGGGGGGGGGGTTTATATGGCTGGGTGGCTACTGGCACATTATGGGGGGGGAAGGATGCATTGGCTACTGGCAGTCTGGCACATTATGGGGGGGTGTTATATGGCTGGGTGGCTACTGGCACATTATGGGGGGGGGGGTTATATGGCTGGGTGGCTACTGGCACATTATGGGGAGGATGCATTGGCTACTGGCAGTCTGGCACATTATGGGGGGGTGTTATATGGCGGGGGGGGGCCCATAACAAAATTTGCTGTGGGGCCCAGTCATTTCTAGCTACGCCCCTGCATGTGGCTAATAAGCAGCAGCACTTGTATGCAGTCAGCTACATTACAACAGCCCCACATTACTACAGTCTTTCCTGTCCATCCTCTCTTTACTTCAGCAGTCTCCTCATGAACACCATTCCTACAGAGCTGAAGATCTTATCAGAGCAGAGGATGAGGCAGCTGTTTAGCTCAGTGTTCTGAAGTAACACTGTTTTATGTGTACTAATAGGACGGCGGCCATTTTATTTCACCTGATAATTGTTCCATAGACAAAATGAGCCATTATAATTACTGAAAGATATTTGAGAATATATTTTCCATAAAGTGTTATTTAAGTATTTTCAGTAATTTTATTTTATTAATTCCTGGAGAACCCCTATTAGCATAATAGTAGTGCAATAAAATTATTTATTTTCATTGAAAGACAGCAGACAGTTATATTGCTTCAATATACAGTATATGTATTCATCAAGCCAAATAATATGCATCATGTACATCACAAGGGCAATGTTTTGAGCAGAGTGTGTTCATGTACTAGCTTTAAAATTCTGCCTTTGTGATATACATAAAAAATATGCTGTTGGGACTCCTGGATAAGAAGCTTAGGCTCAGTGGCGTACCGCCAATATAGGCAGACCACTCCATTGCTATGGAGCCCGCGGCACTAGGGGGCCCGAAGTGCAGGGAAGGCCCCGCCCACTCCTTTTACTGTGCAAAAAAGTTAATATGCGGCACAGCGGGGCACTTGTGTTCTTTCAGCTACACCCCCTGCAACAACTACCCCCCCTGCCCCGTCCCAGCCTAGTTTAAGTCTGACCTGTGGATCCATCCAGCCACAGGCTTGCTGCACGTAACTCTGCCCAATCAGCGCAAGTCAGCACTAAGGGGCAGCTGCTGATTGGCCAGTGTATTGCTGACACAGGCGTGCTGCACCCAGACTCCAACCCGGAGAGATAAAATCGTCGCCACTCGCCTCGCATCACGTCTGCGCACCGCCGCCTAGTCAACAGCTGACAGGCACAGCACAAGCCAGTGAAGGACCGCTGCTGACGGGACAGACAGAGTGACACGGTCACCAACATCTATATCGCTGGTTGGTGTGGTTCAGTAGTTCATGTAGAACTTAAGTTGAGCATGCAGCAAGAGAGGACTCAAAAGGAAGGAAGGGGGACACACTTTCCTCCTACACTGTCCTCTATGAGTCCCAACCCTTAATGCCCCCCAAAATTCCCAGGGGGGAAGAATAGGAGGAAAGCACACTGGCCTCTATGAGCCTCCCCCCCTGAGTCCTCTATGAGCCCCCCCAACCCCTAATGCCCCCCAAAATGCCCAGGAGGGAGAGAAGTAGGAGGAAAGCACACTGTCCTGAGAATTTTGGGGGGCATTAGGGGTTGGGGGGCTCATAGAGGACTCGGGGGGAGTCTCATAGAGGACAGTGTGCTTTCCTCCTACACCTACTCCCCCCCCCCGGGCATTTTGGGAGGCATTAGGGTTTGGATAACTCCTTGCTGCTGATGCTGAATGTGCACATAGCCACCAATTATATTCCACCTACCCCAACACATCAGTCACCTTTAGGGGGGGGGGGGCGGAATTTTATGGGTGGCTATGTGCACACTCAGCATCAGCAGCAAGGAGTTAAAAGGGTTTGGGCAGTGGCATACTGCAACCGTTTGGGGCAAGAGACATTATGACAAAATGGGGCAGGTAGCAAAGGGGTTAAGATGTGGGTGATGGCCTATCTCCGGCTTTAGCACAGTGGACAGAGGCAGGAGGAGTGATGTGTATGCGGGGTCCTGCCCTGCACTTGCTCAGCTGTGCTCGCATACATATTGTGCCCTGTGTCCACTGTCCTGTGCCCACTCTGCTAAAGCCTGACATAGCCCATCTATGCCCGGATTTACCAAAGCAGAAGCAGTGATGTGTGCTGTACATCGCTCACTGCAGCTCCAGGTTGGGCATGGGTGTGTGGCATGGGAGGAGCCAGGGCAGGAGGTGGAATGGGCATGGGGTGGGTAGTGGGCGGAGTTAGGGGCCCAATTCAGATTCTTGCTATGGGGCCCAGTGATTTCTATGTACGCCCCTGCTTAGGCTATCCTCCGATCAGTATACTGAGCAGTTCTGTGACTGGAAAAGACTTATTGACTGATGTTTTAGTGTCATCCTGGCAACAGTCAACACAAAAAAGTGGTACCATAATCAGTAACAGCCAAACGTGAATATTTCGGGCTAAAAGTTTCACAACCAGGGTTTGCCCTTCTTGGTCATGAGTTCCCCAAAAGACACCAGAAGAACAGCAAACCTTACAATAAGAATAGCAAACAGATTCTAATCTGCTTAAAGAGCTACATATCACATGCTCACAGAACAAAAAACTCTCTGCTTACTTTACCAGCTGGTACTTTACTTTTCTCCTAGACCTCCCCTTATCCACCTACAATAGGTGCCATTAGATTCAGCACCTAATACTACTGAATTGTCATAGGCTTTTTAATGGCTTGTCGAAGACTTGGGTATTGTTCCATCTATACTGGGCAGTGGAGACCATCCAACTGACAATTCACTTGTATGGGAGCTGAAATTAATGACACTGATTTCGTGCTACAGGGTGCTAAAATAAAAAAAGCTGGAACCAGTGAAAAGCCTGCTGTAAAAGTATAGTAAAGAAGCTTGGGATAGCAGGCGAGGCAATCATAAAACATCGGTGAAAATATAAAATTATAGCATACTGTACCTGTCCTCTATACTGAGCTTTTGAAATAGAAATAAGAGCAGGAGTTCACCCATGGTAATACTGTTGGGGTAATAGAAGTCTACAGACACGTTAGATGCATAATGCAGGATCATTTCCTAATGTATATGCCAAACGTAATGTTTAAACTCATCTTGGAAGTAGTCTCATTTTCGAGATATCAAGCATGTGTGTCCTGCTCTTCCCGGCAAACTGAAGTAAACTTGGCCTGTCCTCGGGATCTCAGCAGCCAAACTCACATTGATCAATGGTGGGAAATTATGGTGGGGAAACTCCATTTAATAGAAGACACAATAAGAATACTGTTGATCAGTTCAAGCTGATCAAGTTTTCTAGCATATAAAGTAATGATCATACCAAATAAGGTTCATACAAACTCTCTTGTAAAGTTTCTAGTTAGGAGCCTGTACATGGTTCCTATTAGAACAGATTGTACTAATACTCTACAGAATTTACTCTATATAGGCAATAGGCACACCAGCTATGGCTAGGTTACATGCAATGCTTTGGAGACAACTTCAATTGTAAGTAAAAGAACATTAACACAATTGCAGGAACGCTATGCTACATAAAGTGAACTGTGTTAAGACTGCTTTCTTTACACTTATGTAACAACCGTCTTCTGACTGCTGGTTTAGTTGATTGCACTGTATAATTATTCTGCTTGATTTTCTGGTTAGCTTGAGCAAAACTTCCCAACATTAGTGCCTGCAAGCATAAGCGCTTATGCACACGAATGTGTCCCGGCCGGCGGTTCTTTTTTGTGGTGCAGAAGCTCTCTGTAGTGCTTCCATGGGGTTCCGTGCCTCTGCTCCGCACGACCTTCTGGATTCCAGACCCATTCAAGCGAATGGGTCCGTGTCTGTTATGTGGGGTGCACACGGCCAACTCTCTCCTACTCTTTGCGGGCTTTCTGTGCATGAGCCTTTATGGAGAGAAGATCCCTCACAATCTGTTGAAGGACATAGCGGTACAGGAATGAAGCTCTATGGATACATATGAGATACTGATTACAGCAACGTACTGAACATACACACCACACATATAATAATAAATGTAAGGTCATATATAGTATGTATTACTGGTAGAAATATGCCAACATGAGCAGGTTGCAAATTTCATCAGGGTTCTAAACATAAAGTTATGAAGATTGCAGCCTTAGCTCAGTAGAATATATGCAACTTGGCAAATTGGGAAATGTGTAGAGAGCAAAAGTAAAGATCACATTCTTCTGAACCATGATGAATCATGTTTGTTTGGAAAGTGCATGCTTCAGATTTTCCATATCAACATGATTTAAATGTTCAGGTGACAATTCAGAAGGAATGCTAAACATTCTGGTGGGGTGAATGTCACATACTTTCTGCCATGACCAGCAGTGACCACACCAACACATTGAACCAACTACTGTAAACTACTAATTGAACACAGTCAACGGGATCTAGCTGCAGATATTACCTGGAATAAGCAGAGCATTATGCCACTTTGAGGAGATAGTGTCCTTTGGAAGATGATTTTCTATTTCTTGCAGCCTTATGAGAAATGTAAACTCTGCTTCTGGTGTGTAAAATTTTCAATCTTTTACTACCAATTATTTTATACTTTATAGTTCCCCAATAATTAGTCATACAACTACTATATGCACTGTGCCACAAGAATCCAGATATAAAGTTTCATACAGCTTGGAAAACAAATCAATTCTAGAATTTATAGACCAACTGTTACATCTCTGCTGATATATGGGTGTCCCCCCTGGTGGTCGTTGGGCCACACAGTGTTGGGAAGGGCGCACGTTTTCCTCCCTTCAGGGCACACCCTGACTTTAGGGCTCCTGCCTTTTGGTGGTTGGGGTGCACTTGATGGAGATGGGGCCTTGTAGATGAAAGGCAGAGCCCTCTTACAGTAGGATACCATACAATACTGTAGTGGTGCAGGTATTGGTGCACACAATGATAAGGCTGGTGTTAGTGCAAACAGTTCACTGTACTTTACAGAGGCAAGAGGGTAGATGTTCACACAAGCACTTTAAAATGTAAGCACAGTCTTTAAAAGTGGTTTAGACTATTTTCCCAAAGGCTGTGTGTATGGAAGGGTAGGCAGTTTACTAGTCCCCTCTGAGTCTCATTCTCTCCACCCTGTACAATCTCTCTGATCCGGGGTGCACTTTCTCTGTCTTTAGACCCTCAGTGGGGTGCTGTCACGTTAGTGATGTGGGAGGGTACACCACACGACAACAGGATGGAAAGGAAAAGGAACTAGGTCTCAAAGCTATGGAAACGGACACCACCTATAAAAACCCTAATCCTAGCCAGCCCTGACTCCTATCCGTATGAACAGACCTTGAGAGTAGGAATGTTCATACACCCGAACCTATGACCCTGGAAACCCTGAATTGCCCTGGAATAGTGTCAGGGCTTGAAACGACCTGTTCCTTCCAATATGGAAGAACCAGTGTCTCCCTGAGGCCTAGCAAAAAAAGACAGAGGGGAAACAAGAAATTATAAAAGGGAAGTAACACTTAACTTCTGAAGTAAATGGACAAGCAGGAACTCAAAAGAAGACCACACACCAGCACTTCCAATACCAAACTGAAGCTATCAACCGCATATCATGATGGGTGAAGCCAGACAAGAGGTGTGGTCATTCCTACCAACAACAATGAAATAAGTGAAACCAAAGGAGGCTGTCACATCACGTGCAGCCAGTCTCTTAGATCTTCTGACACCTGTCATGTTAGAGACCACGACAGTACCCCCCCCCTTCTATGGGTGGCCTCAGGACAACCAGGCCCGACTTTATCCTGATGAGCTCTGTGAAAGCACTGTGCCTTGCAGTAACACACATAGGGAGTCTGCTTTGGTAGTGAAATAATACTGTGAGTCTGTATGACATGCAGATAAAAGGCGTCGCTCTTAGAATCCCTGCTGCACGCTTCACTTATTTGGGCAGTCAAAGGGCCAAAACTGACCAAATAACTCAAGTATGAACTCAGCCTTACAGGTCGATGTTAGCCCCAAGAAAAAGCGCACTCCTTTTCACCGTCGTCAGCTGATTCCACATAGACATCTACAGAACTTGTTCTATTAAACGTTTAAACAAGTAGAGCCCCGCAACAGAGTGGAGAGAGTGTCATCAATACGTTTGTGTTTGACGTCACCGATTATTTTGTCCTTCCTCTGATCTGTCAGAATAATGAGCTACAAAAAACGTATCCTGTCTGTTGAGCATCCACCTTCACTTGGTCAGCATTTGGTCAGTAATCCATCAGTATTGCTAATGCCAAAAGAAACACGAGTGGATCCAAAACAGAGATGACACGTGAATGGAATATTTGCATGTCTTTTGTGTTTTGTACCCACTCCTGCTTTTGGCTACCAAATCACAAGCTAATTCTGAAGGGACCATACAGGCCTTACAGCTGCTAAACAGAGAGGATCCGTTGTGTGTTTCATTTTTACTTCCTTCTGACAGATCAGAAAGAGGGTCAAATAAAAGATGATGTCAGCCAAGCCAAAAAGGCTAAATAGTGGCCCAGTCATGAAGAGGGGAGGGTGGGAACAGCATGAGAAGTCCACAGAGTGGCCCTATGACATAGTGGTGAGGTGGAAGCAGCATGAGGAGACCACAGAGTGGCCCAATGACAGAGTGTGGAGGTGGCGGCAGCATGAGGAGGCCACAGAGGGGCATGACGACGAGAGATTGTGGACGTGGCAGCAGCATGAGGAGGCCACAGAGTGGCAAAATGACAGCGTCTGGAGGTGGCGGCCGCAGCAGCATCAGAAGGAGGCCACAGGATGGCACAATGACAGAGTGTGGAGGTGGCGGAAGCATAAGGAGGCCACAGAGTGGCAAGGTGACATAGTGTGGCGGTGGCAGCAGCATGAGGAGGCCACATAGGGGCATGAGGATGCAAGATTGTGGAGGTGGCAGCAGCATGAGGAGGCAACAGAGTGGCACAACGACGAGAGATTGTGGAGGTGGCAGCAGCATGAGGAGGCCACATAGGGGCACGATGACGAGAGATTGTGGAGGTGGCAGCAGCATGAGGCGGCAACAGAGTGGCACGACGACAAGAGATCGTGGAGGTGGCAGCAGCATGAGGAGGCCTTAGAGTGGTACGACGACGAACGATTGTGGAGGTAGCAGCAGCATGAGGAGGCCACAGAGTTGCATGACGATGAGAGATTGTGGAGGTGGCAGCAGGATGAGGAGGCCACAGAGCGGCCGCTTCGTCTATTCATTTATAGGGAATATGGGACAGAACATAAGGTTAAAGCATTCCAAAAAACTATTTCTCTCCACCTGGAAACTAATCCTGTTAATATTGATGCAAGTGCGGTATTGGCTCCTTTTCGAGCCGGATACTTCTGGGGGAAGCTGCCTGGCATGAACAGGCCTCTTATAGCTACAGACAATGAGAACAAAGCTTTAATATTGCTTGGAGCCTGGAAGATTCAAACCATAACTACCAGCCCTTGGTCTTTATGTCAGGGAAAACCACGAGTTCCCAGTCATCATGGAGGACATCATGTGGTACACAGAGATGAAGAGGGTCTTCGGATTCCCACGCACTATACGGATGTCTCAGAAATGAACCGGTGCTCCCGACAGCAGCTCCTGGGAAGGTCATGGAGCTTCCCGGTCATCCGGCATCTATTCGCTCCGCCGAATTATTTTGAAAGTGGGTAGAAGCCACATGGGCCCCCCACGCTGCAGATTTATCATGGAGACACCGGATTTAATAAAACTACATTATTATATAAAATAAATAAATAAATGAAGCCCCTTCGTCACTAGTGATGAGCGGCAGGGGCAATATTCGAATTTGTGATATTTCGCAAATATTTGGGCAAATATTCGCCATATATTCGCGAATTAACGAATTCCTGATCTTCAGGCATTATTCTTATTGATTGCAAAAATTCGCATTAACAAAATTTGTATAAAATTCGCATAGGCTGGTATTTAAAAAAAAACTAATATTCGCGATTCCGAATAAAATTTTGAGATATTCTAAATATTTGCGAATTCTCAAAGTGCTGATATTCGCAATTAAAATTTGCAATTCGAATATTTGTGATCAACACTATTTGTCACCCGGCTCCCAAGTGCGATCAGCTACATCATAATCATCGAGTACTGTCTGCACATCACTAATGTCCTCCTCAACCGTCTCTGGGTCAGGAGCCTGACCGCTCGCAACACCAGCTCCCACGCCACTCTCCTCATCACTACTTGCCCGCCTAGTGGAGGAAAGGACAGAGGCAGGTTGAGGACAGGTGAGGGCACAGGGCCTGCTCCCGGGCCATGCCAACTAAGGGTTGTTTCTTAAGAACCCACTGACTCTTGGCTGATGTCACTTGTGACAAAGTCGAAGATAGAGTCAACCATTCAACAACCGCTGGGTTACTGGTCATGACACGACCGGTAGCTGACACTGGGAGCTCAAGCCTCTCGAAGTGACCCCTGCTGCCACGGCCCCTAACTCTGTTGCGACCTGTGCCTGTGCCAGAAACACTTACGCCTCTGCCACTCCCCTGTGCAGGGCCTGGCACTTCTCTGTCTGACATACTGTTAGATCAAATAATTAAATGTCAGATCAAATATTTTTTATTTCGCCACTAATACATGGCAAACTGGGCTTCAGAATATATCACGGCACCGCAGAATGGCAATTAGGCCCTCATCTTTTTCTACTTTTACACAAAAGGCTTTTCAACAGATGAGTGCAACGATGAACGTCGAATATATATTTTTATTTCGCCACTAATACACGGCAAACAGGGCTTCAGAATATATCACTGCACCATAGAACGGCAATTAGGCCCTCATTTCTTTCTACTTTTACACAAAAGGCTTTTCAACAGATAAGAGCAACGATGAACGGCGAATATAATTTTTTTTCTTCCATTAATACACGGCAAACTGGGCTTTAGAATATATCACTGCACCGCAGAACGGCAATTATGCCCTACTTTTTTTCCACTTTTACACAAAATTCTTTTCAACAGATAAGTGCAACGCTGATTTTTACTACATGCAAAAAAGGGCTTTAAAACACATAACTGCACTGCTGAGTAGCAAATATATTTTTCCTTTTTCCACTAATACATGCAAAGAAGAGCTTTAGAACATATAACTGCACCGCTGAGCGGCAAAGATAATTTTTCTTTTTCGACTAATACACGGAAAAAAGGGCTTTAGAACAGATAACTGCACTGTACAAGGGCAAAAAAGATGTAGAAATATTTCCTTGTAATAAACCCTGTTAATGCCTGTATCAAACAGCACTTGCACCCTAATAAGAACGGTTTGCTGGAATTACAGAGCTCTATAATGGCAATTTGGATCCCCAGTTAGTGCAGCAAGGTGTAATAGAATTGTTCCTATTACCTAGTCTGTCACCTCCCCGACTGAACCCTGTTTAACAGAAATGCTGGTGGAATGATTCCTCCCTATCCTTTCCCTACAAATAATCTTTCCCTGCACTTGTAAATAGTTTTTTTTAGCACAATGACTTTTTTTCTATCACTGTCCCTAGCGCCTAAAGACGTCTCTCCCTGCACTGAGTACACTGGAAAATAGCAGAATCTAAGATGGCTGCTGCTACTTATAGGGCTGTGACATCATAGTGCTGGCTGGCTGCTGATTGGCTGCATGCATGTCAGTATGGGTGATCCCGCCTTCCCAGAGTTCCTTGCCCCATGTCCTCACATGTGCAGCAGCCATTTTAGGAAAAAATGCAATTCGTTACCATGAAGCGCGAGGAAATTCGCATTCGGTGTGAAACGAATTCCACTTCGTCAGCTTCGATACGCTCATGTCTAGTGTTTATTATCAATCACTGCTTGTCCTGCCCAAACTTCAGGCCCTAAAGAAAATGTTTCATCAATTTCAGGAAAACCTGATGCTCTTATCTATGCGGTGCTACAATTACGATTATATATAATCAGAATACTAAAAAGAATTTAATATGCATACGTGAATCAGCAGGTCTACAAATACATCACCTCAGATGGTGTACAGATTTCATGTTCAAATTTTAGAAAATAGACTGGCTATTAAAATATCTTTGGATCAGCAAAGGCCTAGTTGGAGTAGTGTCATCCAAACTTATGTCAACATTGATCTCTGCTTTGTATATCCATTGCTGTTTTTGTATGAGCACCCAAGCCACAAATGTAGTTCTTTGTGGTTTAACTATAGTAGCTCGCTCCAAAACAATTTTACATAATTTGTTCCTGGGATACAGCAACTGTTTAAGAATAAATCCTTTCCATTAAGACCAGCCAGCGTAAAGAGAGAATCTTATACACGGGGTCAGGATGCTGTAAATCAAGGCTTACATGTTAGCAAGGCTTTTATAGTTGATGCAACATAGGACATGACCCACAATCCTGAACCAATATGTCTATTTTTTAATGAGCCCAGAAATATCAGACAACCTAAAACAGTCCATGGATAACCTTACTGGCCTCTTACTACAAAAGAAGCAGCTGTTACCACTCTCCGTTTGCCCAGAATGGTGTGTTTCCATGATTTACAGAACTATGTTTTATTCTTGAGCCATGAAGACTGATCATTCCAGCCAATCTGATATTTAGAATGTGGTTTCTCTTCGTTAGAGGAGCCGGTCAACCTGTTTTCATAGTTTAATATATGTGTCATTGATCTGGCTGTGTTCTATCACGGACCGTACTAAACAGCCAGTTTGTTGCTGCTCAGCCACAGTGGTGATCACGTAACCATTGTATACATTGGATTAGTTCTGAATTTGCATGTCAACTCAATAGTTTTTTTCTGGATTTCTGAAGCACTAAACGTTGCCTGTGCTATGTCAATGACTGCTCTGTGTTCCTGTTCTACACTATGTAGACAAAAGTATTGGGACACACATCTTACTCATTGAATTGAGGTGTTTCATTCGAGCATGGTACCATAATAGGATGACCGCTGCAACAAGTTAGTTTGTGAATTTCTTCTCTTTTACACATTCCAACAGTGAACGGTATTGTTACAAAATGGATGTGTTTAGGAACCACAGCAACTCAGCAATAAAGTGGCAAACCACATAAAGTTTAAGAGCGGGGTAGCCGAGTGCTGGGGTGCATAGTGCATAAACGTCACCAGCACTCTGCTGACTCCATAACTTTCTCTGGCATTAACATCAGCCACAAACTGGGCACCAGGAGCTTTATGGCATGACTTTCTGTGGCCAAGCTTACATCACAAAGTGCAATGCCAAACGTCAGAGTGATGTAAAGCATGTCACTACTGGACTCTGAAGCAGTGGAAAATGTTCTGTGGAGTGATAAATCACACTTTAATATCTGACAGTCTGATGAACAAGTCTCGGTTTGGTGAATGCCAGAAGACTGCTAGACTGCATTGAGCCAACTGTAAAGTTTGATGGAGGAGGAATAATGCTATGGGGTTGTTTCAGGGGTTGGCCTAGGCTGAACCTATGGCATTGGTGATAGAGGCGGCACTCGGAGCCCTCTCTGTGGGCACCCACACCCTGGAAAAAGTCTATGGTGTACCAATATGCCTTAGACTTTTCCTGCCATTCATCAGCGCAGGGCGCGCTATGAATTGCACAGACAGCACACTGAATGTAGGCAGGCTATTATAGCTAAATTATAAAAGTACATGGAAGATATACCTTATTGGACTGTGGTATTCAGGGTAAATTGCCATGTTGGCACTGCGATAAAAAAGTGGGTTTTGGGTTGCAGTTTGGGCAAACAACCTCTAAACAGTTCATCAGTAGTGATGAGCGGCAGGGGCAATATTCGAATTTGCGATATTTTTCGAATATTTGGGCGAATATTCATCAAACTTGCAAATTCGGGAATTCGCGATTATTTTCTTGATTGCGAAAATCGGCAATGTAATATGCGCCTATTGGGTATACAGGCGTGGGTCACTTTTGCAACATTTTTCAAGCTGCTATAAGTTTCCTGAGACTGGAGAAAATGGTTGGCACGGAAGAACATTACAATAGCTTTATATGCAGATAGTGTGCGCGAATCGGCACTTATGATGTGAATATTTTGGCACAATACGTGCAACTTCCCATTTTAGCAGGTCTGACTACATATTACTGATTGGCGCACTAAGTATTCTTGTGAACTTGTGACATCACAGAACTATGTCTGTATGTATGTATCTATGGACAGCAGAACCTATTACACTACCTAACACCCTGCACTGGATCAGCTACACTATATCACCATCTAACCCACACTGACTATCTCCCACTAACTATCTGTAATTATATATACAGTTGTGTTCAAAATTATTCAACCCCCACTGAAATCGAGTGTTTTGGCCAGTTTGATATTGATTTTGATCATTTTAGTCATCTTGTTTACAATTAAATCAAAGATGCACTTGTAAGTCCGACAAATATAACATAACATTTATAATGAAATAACCACAAATGTCTTTTCTGTGCTCACATCATTATCAGTTTTATTCAACCCCCAAGTGACATTCAATCTTAGTACTTAGTACAACATCCTTTTCTAGTTATAACAGCTTTTAAACGTGAAGCATAGCTTGACACAAGTGTCTTGCAGCGATCTACGGGTATCTTCATGGGCAAAAGCCTCCAGTTCAGTCACATTCTTAGGCTTCGACGCTGCAACTGCTTTCATTAAGTCCCACCAGAGGTTCTCAATCGGATTTAAGTCTGGTGACTGCGATGGCCACTTCAAGATGTTCCAGCCTTTAATCTGCAACCATGCTCTAGTGGACTTGGAGGTATGCTTGGAATCATTGTCCTGTTGAAAGGTCCAACGTCTCCCAAGTCTCAGGTTTGTGATGGACTGCATCACATTTTCATTCAATATCTCCTGGTACTGAAGAGAATTCATGGTACCTTGCACACGCTAAAGCTTCCTGGTACCTGTAGAAGCAAAACAGCCCCAAAGCATGATTGACCCCCCGCCAGTGGCGGATTAACATAGGGGCGTTCGGGTCGGCAGCCCCGGGCCCGGCATCACTGGGGGGCCCAATGCCGACCCGAGCGCCCACATACTGCGGCGGGGCACGGGAGCGTATAGTTCCCTGCCCCGCCGCCTATCACCGCCATAGGCTTCAGGCCTAGTAGGCCTGAGGCCTATGTGGTGGTATAAGCCCGGCGTGCGCGATGACATCATCGCGCGGCGCGCGTGATGACGTCATTGTGCGCCTGTATAGTGGCGCGCGCACGCTCTGATGTACGCGCGCCTGCCACACCATTCAGCATACAGGTAAGTATTAGCTCTTTATTTTTTTTTGTGTGTGTGCTAACTTGGGGGGGGGAGGGGGGACATTAAGGGACAGTGGGGCATGTTTCCATGGGGGCAAATTAGTTAATGGATGGCAGTTGTGGGGGCAAATTAATGAATGGCAGTTGTGGGGGCAAATTAATGGATGGCAGTTGTGGGGGAAAATTAATGGATGGCAGTTGTGGGTGCAAACTAATTAATGGATGGCAGTGTGGGGGGAAATTAATGGATGGCAGTTGTGGGGGCAAATTAATGAATGGCAGTTGTGGGGGCAAATTAATGGATGACCGTGTGGGGGCAAATTAATAGATGGCAGTTGTGGGGGCAAATTAATGGATGGCAGTTGTGGGGGAAAATTAATGGATGGCAGTGTGGGGGCAAATTAATGAATGGCAGTTGTGGGGGCAAATTAATGGATGACCGTGTGGGGGCAAATTAATAGATGGCAGTTGTGGGGGCAAATTAATGGATGGCAGTTGTGGGGGAAAATTAATGGATGGCAGTGTGGGGGCAAATTAATGAATGGCAGTTGTGGGGGCAAATTAATGGATGACCGTGTGGGGGCAAATTAATGGATGACCGTGTGGGGGCAAATTAATGGATGACCGTGTGGGGGCAACTTAATTAATGGATGGCAGTGTGGGGGCAAATTAATGGATGGCAGTTGTGGGGGAAAATTAATGGATGGCAGTTGTGGGGGCAAACTAATTAATGGATGGCAATGTGGGGGAAAATTAATGGATGGCAGTTGTGGGGGCAAATTAATGAATGGCAGTTGTGGGGGCAAATTAATTAATGGATGGCAGTGTGGGGGCAAACTAATTAATGGATGGCAGTGTGGGGGAAAATTAATGGATGGCAGTTGTGGGGGCAAATTAATGAATGGCAGTTGTGGGGGCAAACTAATTAATGGATGGCAGTTGTGGGGGAAAATTAATGGATGGCAGTGTGGGGGCAAATTAATGGATGGCAGTGTGGGGGCAAATTAATGGATGACCGTGTGGGGGCAAATTAATAGATGGCAGTTGTGGGGGCAAATTAATGGATGGCAGTTGTGGGGGAAAATTAATGGATGGCAGTGTGGGGGCAAATTAATGAATGGCAGTTGTGGGGGCAAATTAATGGATGACCGTGTGGGGGCAAATTAATTAATGGATGGCAGTGTGGGGGCAAATTAATGGATGGCAGTTGTGGGGGAAAATTAATGGATGGCAATGTGGGGGCAAATTAATGAATGGCAGTTGTGGGGGCAAACTAATTAATGGATGGCAATGTGGAGGAAAATTAATGGATGGCAGTTGTGGGGGCAAATTAATGAATGGCAGTTGTGGGGGCAAATTAATTAATGGATGGCAGTGTGGGGGCAAATTAATTAATGGATGGCAGTGTGGGGGCAAATTAATGGATGACCGTGTGGGGGCAAATTAATGGATGACAGTGTGGGGGCAAATTAATGGATGACAGTGTGGGGGCAAATTAATGGATGACAGTGTGGGGGCAAATTAATGGATGACAGTGTGGGGGCAAATTAATGGATGACAGTGTGGGGGCAAATTAATGAATGACAGTGTGGGGGCAAATTAATGGATGACAGTGTGGGGGCAAATTAATGGATGACAGTGTGGGGGCAAATTAATTAATAGATGACAGTGTGGGGGCAAATTAATTAATAGATGGCAGTCTGGGGGAAATGACTATATGGGGACAGTGTGGGGGAAATTACTGTATGGGGGCAGTGTGGGGGGAATTACTATATGGGGGTAGTGTGGGGTATTGGGGGACACTATACAGGGATTATTGCCTGGAGCACAATATAGGGTGTTGTTATTATTACTGGGGGCACTCTAGGGGACATTATAACTGCTGTAGACACTATAGGGATCTTTGGGGTCATTTATCAAACTGTTGTAGTAGAACTGGCTTAGTTGCCCATAGCAACAGATTCCACCTTTCATTTTTGACAGCTCCTCTGGAAAATGAAAGGTGGAATCTGATTGGTTGCTATGGGCAACTAAGCCAGTTCTAATTTACACCAGTTTGATAAATGACCCCAATTATGAGAAATCTGACGTGTCTGTGTAACAAACTCTGTAGAGACGAGGTGCGGCTGGAGGAATTAGTCATGGCGGTCTGGGTCAGACGGAGGAGAAGAGGAAAGAGAAGATCTACATGACAGGAGAAGTCCCTGGATGTAAGAGGTATGTGGTGCTGTATTCCCCTATATGTAGAGGTGGCTCACTACTGTGACCTGCGTCTCATCTTCTCCTCCAAGTCTTTATCATAATTATATGTATTTTAAATTTGGCACCTCAAATTTAAATTTTTCACCTGCAGTCCTATGTAACAGCCCAGATAACAGTGATAACTTTCTGTGTGCAGATAATGTACATGTTCCCTGCAGTCCTAGGTAACACCCCACATAACACAATAATTCACTGTGTTATGTGGGGTGTTACATAGGACTGCAGGAAACATCTATGACATCTGTACTCAGAGAGTTATGAGATGGTGGGGGTCTGACTCCTGGCCCTCTGCCAATCAGCTGTTAGAGGAGACCGCGATGTTCCAGTGAGCGCCGCAGCCTCTTTGCTCCTTACCAAGCACGGCTCTGTCCATTTGATAGCACTGTGCTTGGTATTGCAGCTCAGCCCCAATCACTCAGATGGGACAGAGCTGCACCTCGGCCATGTGAACGATGAATGTGACGTCATATGGCCTAGAAAGAGACTGTGACGCTTACAAAGCACCGCAGCCTCTTTATACAGAAAAAAAACCTGAAACCTAAAATGGAGTGGGGGGGGGGGGGCCCAAGTTGGGTAGACAGCCCCGGGCCTATCATGCACTTAATCCGCCCCTGCCCCCCGCCATGCTTCACAGTAGGCAAGGTGTTCTTTTCTTTATAGGCCTTGTTCTTCCTCCTCCAAACATAGCGTTGATCCATGGGCCCAAACAGTTCTAATTTTGTTTCATCAGTCCACAGAACACTATCCCAAAACTTTTGTGGTTTGTCCACATGACTTTTGGCATACTGCAGTCGACTCTTCTTATTCTTTGGAGACAGCAAGGGGTGCGCCTGGGAGTTCTGGCATGGAGGCCTTCATTACGCAGTGTGCGCCTTATTGTCTGAGCTGAAACTTCAGTACCTGCATCTGACAAATCTTTTTCAGTTCCTCAGCAGTCACACGGGACTTTTCTCCACTTTGCACTTCAGGTAGCACACAGCAGTCGAAGTCAGCATCTTCTTTCTGCCACGACCAGGTAGCGTTTCAACAGTGCCCTTTGCCTTGAATTTGCGAATGATGCTTCCTATGGTGTCTCTTGGTATGTTTAACATCTTTGCAATCTTTTTATAGCCATTGCCCTTCCTGTGAAGAGAAATCACCTCTTCTCTTGTCTTCCTGGACCATTCTCTTGACTTCACCATGTCTGTAAACACACCAGTAAATGTCTAGAAGGAGCTGAGTATCACAGTCATTTTACATCTGCCTAATTGGTGCTTATTATGCTTGATTGCTGCTCCTTGACATCCACAGGTGTTTTCAATACCTGATCGAAAGCACTTGAATGAACCTCTGTTCTTAAGAGTGGTAGTCTTTAAGGGGTTGAATAATTGTGTCAATGAAGAAATCACAAAAAAACATTTAATACTGTATTACAAAAACAATTGATGTCATTTTAGTTGCATTTGGTTCTTTAAAAAGTCCTTGTAAGATTTCATTCTGAACACAATTACAAATGTACACTAAATTCACTAAAACCCTTTACCGCATTGGGGGTTGAATAATTTTGAACACAACTGTATATACACACTAACTATCTAATGTAATGTGACACAGCAAAGCACAGAGCACAGCAATGACACTGCTGTCTCTCTCAGAACTGCAAAAAACTACTGAAAATGGCTGCTGGGGAGGTTCTTATATAGTAAGGGGTAGGCAACTTTCCTATTGGTTGCTAGGGATGTTGCTAAGCTCAGACAAAGACATTGCAGCCTTCTGATTGGCCCACAATCAAGAAGCAGGGAGGGATCAAGGGTTCAGAGGGAAAAAAAATCTAGAATATTCGAGAATGCGAATATATAGCACTATATTCTAAATCTTCTCGAATTCTTGAAGTGGCGATATTCACGATTAAGATTCGCGATTTAAATATTCGCGCCCAACACTATTCTCTTGAGGATGAATAGGAAAAAATTCTCACAGAAATACTCCAAAATCTTGTAGAAAGCCTTCCCAGAAAAGTAGAAGCTATTTTAGGTGCAAAATAGGGGGGCAACTTAATATTAAAGCCTGTGGATTTAGAATGTGATGGCATAAAAGCTCTTGTAGATGTAATGTGTAGGCATCCCAGTACTTTTGTCCATACAGTGTATGTACTCTGATGTCAATTGATTCCGAAGACTAAAAATCATACACCTTGGACACAAATACATATGAGTACTGTAGTTATCTGATCGGAATTTTAAAGATCTACATTTGTGTCCTTTTTGCCTGTTTCAAGGTATGCCAAGATAAACAAAACATCAATTTAAATAAATGCTGACCTCTCTTCTTCTATATTGTGTTCCATTAAAGGGGTTATCCCATGAAAAATATTCTATTGCAATAAATAGGGTATTTCAAATTACAAATCCATGCAATAAAAGTGCTTTTTTTTCAAATTAACATAACATTTTCCTCTTTTGTAGCACCCCCGCTATTTATTTTTCTGGTCCACCCTCTTCTACATTCAGTGGTGGACTAACATGGTCAGCAGCACCCCTGCTCCCATAGTCTCCTCTCGGTGCCAGCATAAGGTTTACATAGTAGAACAGGTGAAGTAGTCCAGACACCTTTTATTAATTTATCCCTACTTCTAAAGATATAGCTATATCTCACTCTAGACAGTAGAGAAGTAAACTGTGGGGCATTACATACCTAATGTATCTCTGGGGCTCTATTAAGGGACTATTTTCTATGCGGGGGAGGAAGGGGTTAACAAATGCTAATTGCAGTGCATTGTGAGAGATGCAAGATTTTTTCATGTGAGCTACTGCCCACCCATAAAAAGGAAGGAAAGTTCTCCAGATAAGAAAAGTGTGTGAAAAAGAGTTTTAAATTCGTGAGGTTAACTCCTTTAACTTGGCACATACAACACACTATCATGTATCTGTTACAATATAAATAACTATGCTGGTAGTTACTGCAAGGAGAAGCAAAGGTCAAAGTAAAGCACAGCTAGTCATCTAAGTGCTTTCTTAGGAAAGGAAGGTCCTATAAATAGGAGTTGCAAAAGTTGGCAAATACATCCGGGCTTGTATAGCTGGAGGACATCCAAGTGGCACCTGCATGGCACGAATCTAAAATGTAAGCAACATATGCACTACATATGCTAAAAATATGTAGTGCATGTTATGTGCACATCACATGTACTTTCTGTGTGATCTTTGTGGGCTTCTACAGTATCTGTCTAATGTTTAGCTGTGCAGCATGCTTTCTGTTTGCCTAGGACTACACTCACACAACAGTGAGAAAATGGCACTCTGCTGCCGGCAAATAATGATTTTGTACAGGGATGAGCTATGGCATTAGTGATCACTCCTCCCCATACTGTGGAGGAGATGGCTGCATGTAAATGCAGCGGTCTCCTCCACTGATGAGTAGGCGATTGTCGGGAAGGAGCGCTTCCTTCTCAACAATCCTCTGCTCAATTTAGCAGTTTAAATTAGATTTCCAGTAGACAATTTGTAACAGACACTTATATTCAACACCCCCCCCCCCTTTCCAAAAAAAAAAAAAAAAGGATCATAACAGATTATTATTTAACCACCATAAGTTCCTCATAAAAGGGAAGGCATAATGTGAGTGTGAACACCATCAAGTACCAGTTATTATGTTTTGTGCTCATCAAGACATGTTCTATTCCTGCATTGATGTCTGTGATAAAGTGGCAATTAATACTACTTACTTGTGGTTTTAAAATAAGTCACAGCCATTTTGGAAAATTATCCGGTAAAGATGTATACATACATGAGTTTTCTCTGTTAAACAACATGTGGTAACAGATTACATGAAATAAAATTCAGTTTATGTGAAATAAAAGGGGTAATTAAAGGGTCATTCCCATCTCAAAGGATCATTCCCATGTACTAACTATGTGCCCCCATTGTCTGATAGGTGCCAGTCCCACCTCTGGATGGGAAATGAATGGTAGCACACCGCGCTTGCATGGCAACCGCTTCCATTCACTTCAAAGGGGCCAACGGAAATAACCGAGTCAGCACTTGGCTATTTTTGGCGGCCCCATAGAAAGGGATGGAGGCCAGCCTCGCATGTGCCATGCGCCCTTCTTCAATTTGCCGGCTCAGTTTACGATAAGACAATGGGGGCATAAACTGGCGATATGCTCCCATTGTCTGAGATGGGAAAACCCCTTTATGTATTGATCTCCAATTAGGCAGAGGAGGCCTGGAATGACAGAGGTACAGTTCTCTAAATAGTAAGAATGTCAGGCATACAGAATTGAGGTGATATGTATCAAACTCACTTAAGTTTTGGCATCAACCCTATTAAACAAAATAGAAGAGCTACAAATGTTTCTCTTTTAAACATGTGCATATTAGGTGCCAGAAGTTATCTGATTCATGCATGGCAAAAAGAAAAAGATTGGGGCATTCAGCATCGGGATCCAGATAGAAAATTGGCACACCCATTCTATTTACATACTATAAATACCATTCTCTTGTTATCTCTTTTTATTTTTGTTGCTGCCATCTTTTTTTTTTTAAGTTTTGAAAAATAAGAATTCATGAAAAAAACAGAAATGCATCAGACGTATGTGAAGAGGAAATTGCCTTCACAGTTAAATAGGACCTGAGGAAGGGGGACTGAAAAAGTTGAGAGAATAATGAGTGGTGTGGTCTCAGGATAATAGAAACATGAGGCCATGATGCCAGCTACTTGACTTTGGACAAGCATAAGAAGAATTTGAAGATTCAGGGGGTACCCTGCAGAACTGGTCAATATGACCTAATAAAACAACTTTTCTAACAAAGACTATTGTTTTGTTCATATATAAAAGAATGGACTGGGCACTCTACTAGATATCTGTATTTTATTGAAAAGACACACATCCAACATAAAACCTATCCAATAAAATATAAGGTCGTGAACTTGTAAAAATGGCAGCAGTACATTAATAAAAAGAGAGTCAATCCACGTATGCCAATGGCAAGTAGAGGGAGTATATAGGTATATAGGTTAACCAGTGGCAACCGGGATTGAGTCCACCTAATATCCAATACAATAAATTCAATTGAATACCTGGTAATATATAAAGCCTACAGGACACGTAAATCAATGTCCCTGTGGCCCATAAATCACCAGTAGTAATATGCACATGAATGAACCAAGTGTGTTCAAAATATTGTGAGATATAAAACAGAATACAAAAGGAATAAAAAATGGATACTATATTGTCCCGCACTTTGGGTTGCAATGTTAGTTGCAATATAAATAGCCGACCAGGCGTTTGCAGATTCCAAATGACAAAGACAGTCTTGTAGAGTCGCAACACTAATCACATTGGTATATGTGGATTGCAATATGAATAGCCTGCCAGGCGTTGGCAGATTTCCAGTATCAAACAAGGTCTTTTAGAGTCGCAACACTAATCGCATCAGTATCGCATCACTTCTTGTAAAATAGTGAGTAGGGCATATAGTGGGTACGTCCGATTAAAGTATTGCTATATGCCCTACTCACTATTTTACAAGAAGTGATGCGATACTGATGCGATTAGTGTTGCGACTCTAAAAGACCTTGTTTGATACTGGAAATCTGCCAACGCCTGGCAGGCTATTCATATTGCAATCCACATATACCAATGTGATTAGTGTTGCGACTCTACAAGACTGTCTTTGTCATTTGGAATCTGCAAACGCCTGGTCGGCTATTTATATTGCAACTAACATTGCAACCCAAAGTGCGGGACAATATAGTATCCATTTTTTATTCCTTTTGTATTCTGTTTTATATCTCACAATATTTTGAACACACTTGGTTCATTCATGTGCATATTACTACTGGTGATTTATGGGCCACAGGGACATTGATTTACGTGTCCTGTAGGCTTTATATATTACCAGGTATTCAATTGAATTTATTGTATTGGATATTAGGTTGACTCAATCCCGGTTGCCACTGGTTAACCTATATACCTATATACTCCCTCTACTTGCCATTGGCATACGTGGATTGACTCTCTTTTTATTAATGTACTGCTGCCATTTTTACAAGTTCACGACCTTATATTTTATTGGATAGGTTTTATGTTGGATGTGCGTCTTTTCAATAAAATACAGATATCTAGTAGAGTGCCCAGTCCATTCTTTTATATATTTTCCTAATCAGCGGTGAGGCGGTACTGCTGGACTGAGAGCACCTCGTTGGTGAACTGGTGGTTCTGTGCGTCCTTATCACCTTTGTATATTGTTTTGTTCATGCAGTAGATTGCAAAGAAACTGAAGATTTAATATCGAGGTGGCTACTACTTTACCGAGAGAGAATAGGGAAAATTGGATGTAGAAAAAAAACAGAAGGCTCACATAGACAACTGCAAAAGAACATCAGAGTCTACAGAACAGATACTTTTCAGTTCTTGAGTTGGAAGCTTACTTAAATAGTACGTACAAAATTTCAGAAAAGTTCACTATTTTACCATTTCATACAAAACCCTGCAATCAGCTCCTCACTCTGTTCTTATGGGAGATAAATCACCATGTTAAACATCCGGCAGTGGCATACTCCCCTCTCCCTACTGAAAACAAGTAAAAGCTTGGGTAAGTGTTTATGTATATTAAGGGTCCTAAACATTATTGTTAAAACTAGCTTTTGGTCAACACTCGACAGCTATAAAAGGTGCATGCCAAAACCTTTACATAAATAAAGAGTAAACTGGAGTTCCTTATTTGAATGACCAGCCAGTCACTAAATCTCGCAGTTGTCATATAGGATAATTATTGTCAGGTCAAGACCATAGGTCATGTTGGTTGCACCTCAAGATTAAGGCATGGAAGTCTTGAAATTTCCTCTAAATGCCTTTAAAAACAGAACACCAAACATCTGCAAAGTTGTAATCGCTACAGTTGGCTGTTTCATTGATGAATGTAACTCGTGATGAATAGGACAATTATATGAAATAAACATAATAAGTTCTAACATTTTCAGTCAGTTTAATGGTTTGCTGATAAAACAAGAGTCATTTCCAAGCATGTGTAATGTAAAAAAGATATCACTGTGGCTAGGCTACAAGTGAGTCATCCATTTTCTCCTTCCTGAGCTAAGTCCTGCTGTCTTTGATGAACACTCCATGTATAGTCATCACTTGCAAAGCAACTTTAAAGGGATTTTCCAAGACTTTATAACTGATGACCTATCCTCTGGATAAGTCATCAGTATCTGATCCGTGGGGGTCCGACACCTGGGAACCCCTGCCGATCAGCTGTTCTAGAAGGCAGCAGGGCTCACGGTAGTGCCACAGCCTTTGTTCAGCTTTCCCTAAGCCTATGTGATGGAACGTACATTGCTCACATGGCCTAGGCACAGCTTTGTCCCACAGAAGTCAATAGGGCTGAGCAAGATACCAAGCACAGCCGCTATACTATGTAAGGTGCTGTGCTTGGTAAGCAGAGAGAAGGCCGTGGCGCTCACAGGAGAGCTGGTACCTTCTCAAACAGCTGATCAACAGGGGTCCCTGTAATCGGACCCCCACTGATCAGATACCAGGGGATAGGTCATCAGTATTTAAATCTCGGAAAACCCTTGTAAGTCACCTTTTTAGTACTAGGACGAAGGAAGTTTACTATGTTATAGCACCTGTAAAACCTCACTTTATTACATGGGAGACTTTCTGCCAAACACTAATAACAAACCAGAGCAAAGGAAGCCGTGGCCAATGATACTCGACTAGGTCTGCTCGCTGACACTGAGAATGGCTTAATTCTGTTTGCTTCCCTATTTTTATCTATACACAAAATGCTGCCTGGTTAATTGGTGGAGTTAACAAAATTTTGACCACCTCCAGTAGACAGAAACATTTTCTATCACTCCCCTTTATCCAGATGCCTGTTTTATCTGGAGGATGATCCTCCAGCAGATAGGCTGTTGCAATACTTGCCATATTTCCCAATCACCATTGAAATAAGCATGTACATTCTGTCATGTTGGAGCCTGAAGGAACAGCGATCATCCTTCTTAGCCTTTAAACTTCATGGTTAATTCGTTAAGTAAAAAATGGCAAGACAATTTTGAATTGATTTTTTAATGGATTTCACTGGCTTTTGTCATGAGATAACACTGTGACGTGTTGTCAGAAGCAATTTAAGCTTGGCTGCATCTGTATGAAATATGTACGGGTGGCCTTGGGATGGGGTATCAATGACAAATCATATCTTTAGTCTGATCACTGAACAGTAGTGTAATTTGCCTGGGACATCACTGTGGATTTAGATTAACTATAGAACAGAAGTGGGATTTAAAAAAAAAAATGGATAAATGGGTTACTGGTTTCATTTTGAATACAGCACCCATTCGAACACCATGCTTTATGTACTGAAACCACTTTTCTGGGGGAATTTAAGCCCTTTTCCAAAGCATGCTTTCCCATCTGTGCAATGTGCTTCCTCCTATTCAGCTCAGTATTTCATGGTTGTTTCATGGTTTTGAAAAATATAAGTTAATGTCGCATAATCAGTGTCCGTGTAAGGTAATTGGGCAGAAAACCAAAAATATGCAGGAATTAGCTTTTGGATGACAGGTTCCTGTACATGTGCAATAAAGATGTTTGGTGAGTTTGGAAAATAGAAGCATCAAATGGATATGAGGGAAGGTGACCTGAAGCTATCGTTCATCATTTCACCTTTCAAGATAAGAAGAAATTCCATTACAGAGGCATTTAAACACCTTCACATACACTCTGGAGAGCATTCCCATGAGGAGATGCCATGTGTTTGTAATTGGGAAGCACAGTCCATACTTCTCACATAGATTACTCTCTAAAACAATTAGGTGAGAATCATGCAGCTCCTTGGGGAAGCCTCTAATCAGAATACAAAGTTCAGAAAGAAGACATATGAGGAATGCATTGATTCTGAACCCTACCCTTTGAAAGTGCTTCTTTAAGTATTTTTGAAAAAGTAAAGTCATGTGTGGAAATAGAGATGGTTCACTTGTTTCTTTAAGTATGAGCTAGAACGTCACCACGGAGTGAGTAAAATGTCTTCGTTTTTCGGTCTTTATGAAGCAACTTTTCGAAATTATTTATTAGAAAAAATAAATAGGTGGATCTCGAGAAAAGAACAGTCTAAAATTCTTAAAGGGCTTTTCCATGATCAGTATAATGATGGCCCTTCCATAGGCAGGCCATCAGATTAGTGGAGTCCAGCTCTTGGCACCCCTGCCAATCAGCTGCTTGAATTGGAAATGGTGGTCATGCGAAACCTTGTCAATACTCACCTTAGTCAGTCTACCTGCACACTGTGCATACACTAGTAGAGCCATCACAGAACACAAATGGCAATCTAATTATTGCTAGTTATAGTCACCTATGGTGACTTAAAAAAAGCTAAAGTTTTTTTTTTTTAATTCAAAAATATAAAAGTTCAAATCATCCCCCTTTCTCCCAAATCAAAATACATAAACAAAAATAAATAAGCATCATGGGCACTGCCACATGCAAAGATGCCCATACTATTAAAATATAAACATATGTATCCCATATGGCAGGGATGCTCAACCTGCGGCCCTCCAGCTGTTGTAAAACTACAACTCCCAGCATGCCCTTCTGCAGGCTGATAGCTGTAGGCTGCCCAGGAATGATGGGAGTTGTAGTTTTGCAACAGCTGGAGGGCCGCAGGTTGAGCATGCCTGCCATATGGCAAACGGCAAAACACCTTCCACAAAAAATGGAATAAAAACTGAGTAAAAAGTCATACACACCAGAAATGGTATTGTACAGATCATCCTGCAAAATATGAGCCCGCACACAGCTCCTTACACTTAACTAAAGACTTATTGGGGTCAGAATATTGCAAAGAAAAGAAGAACCTAATTTTTTTTCAAGGTTTTAATTTTTTTTCAGCATTAATACGCAAGAAAAACTATAAAAATGTGGTATCACCGTAATCAGACTGACCCGGAGAATTGAAGTAACAGGTCAGTTTTACCGAATAAGGAGCACCATAAAACTTTGGCTGTATTGTATTTTTTTTCCAATTTCACCCGATTTTATAATTTTTTTTCCTGCTCCAAACTACAAAATCATATGCAATATTAAATGGTGCCATTAGAAATTACGACTTGTCCTGCAAAAAACAAGTCCCCATACAGCTATGTGAATGGAAAAATAAAAAAGTTATGGGTCTGGGAAGGCTGGGAGTGAAAAACAAAACTCAAAAACTGAAAATCACAGTCCTCTAAGGGTTAAGTAATGCGGCTTCCTTCTAGTCCAGTGTCCTCAAGCTTATCCGTAACGTGCCTATGTACAGCTCAGTCCTTTTTAAGTGAATGGACCTGGGCTGCAATAGCAAGCACAGCCACAATACAATGCACAGTGGTGTGCTTTGTATGCTGTGTGTAGGCTATGACGCTGTGTCCATTTCAAACAGCTAGTCAGCAGGGGTGCCCCTGATCTGATCAGTGGCACAACTAGAAATGACTGGGCCCCACAGCAAATTTTTTAAAGGCCTCCCGCCCAAGCAATTTCTTTGCAACCCCCTGCTCCCATGCAACCTCCACGTCTGTGGCTAGTCAAAATCGCTCTCTCAGACCAGGCCCGGTAGCTGCTCCGTTTCTTACAGTGTCTCTATATATATTGTCATTTTAAAATACTGTTGAGGGGGCCCTGACAATAAAATCTTTTAGTCCTCCTCTTATGTGGGCCCCTTCTGAGCTCCGGCCCCAATCAGCTGCTTCCCCTATAGCTACACCCCTGGATCTGATATTGATGATCTATCCTGGTAGGTCATCAATATTGTGCTCCTAGAAAAAAACAAAAAACTTTGGGGCGCATTTATTAAACGCCAGTCTTAATAAAGGCCCATAGCTGGCAGTGGATCTGCCGAAGTTATGTAGAGGCAATGGCCTCTTCATAACCATTGTGTCACCATCTGCCCCAAATGCACCTAATTTAGGCTTATGTCAGATTAATAAATGACCCCCTTTAACCCCTTAAGGACCGGGGGTTTGGGGATTTTTGCGTTTTTGTTTTGCGCTCCCTGCCTTCCAAAAGCCATAACATTTTTATATTTCTGCTCACATAGCCATATGACGGCTTATTTTTTGCGGGACAAGTTGTACTTTTTAACGCTACCATTTATTTTTGCATGTGATGTAGTGGGAAACGGGAAAAAATTCCAAATGGGGTGAAATTGCAAAAAAAGCAATTTCACCACAGTTTTACGGGTTTTTAAATTACAACGTTCGATTTGCGATAAAACTGACTGGTTAATTTTATTCTTCAGGTCAGTACGAATCCGGCAATACCTAATATGTATAGTTTTTCTTGCGTTTTGATAGTGAAAAAAATTTAAAGTGGGAATTTTTTTATTTTATTTTTTGTCGCCATGTTTTGACCCCTATAACTTTTTTGTAATTATGCGTACGGAACAGTGTAGGGGCTCATTTTTTGTGGGCAATCTGAACTTTTAATTGATACCATTATGGGGTGCGTATGATGTTTTGATCACTTTTTATTCATTTTTTTAGGAAATGAAGCGCCCAAAAATGGCGAATTAGCCATTTGGACGCTTTCTTTCCGTTTTTATGTTTACCGTATGGTGAATATTTTTTAATATTATTATAGTATGGGCGTTTTCGCACATTGCGACACCCATTATGTGTAATTTTTTTATTTTTTTATTTATTTTATTTTCATTTTGGGGAAAGGGGGGTGATTTGAATTTTTATATTTTTTTTATTTAATTTTTATTTTTTAAACTTTTTTTTTTTTTTACCACTTTCTTATAGTTCCCATAGAGAACTATAAGATGCAATCATCAGATTGTTATTTCATATATTCCAATGCAATAGCATTGGAATATATGAGAAAATCGATATTCCTATGGAGCCTATTACAGTCATAGGCTCCATAGGAATATTGTAGTACCCTAGGTTTCATTCACAGAAACCTAGGGTACTACATGCATGCCCGGCTCCCCTTGTGGCCATCAGGGAGCCGGAGCAAAACCGAAAGTGAAACTTTCGGTTTTTGCGCTGACAGATGCCGTGGTCAGGATTGACCACGGCATCTGAGGGGTTAAATGTCCGCGATCGGCATCGCTGCCGGTCGCGGACATGAGCTGCGGGTGTCAGCTTGATGAATCAAGCGTTTACCCGCAGCTCGGGCGCCCGCTCCGTGCGGGAGCGGGCGCCATCTTTAAAGTGCGGACGAAGGGCGTACATGTACGCCCTTCGTCCTTAAGAGGTTAATCTTAGCAGTGACCCTTAGAGCCATCTCTGCTCTGTCATTGTTATGGAGCTTAATACTTAATGTAATAAACACCTGATGTTATAATCTGCTGGATTGGTTAAATCGAATGATGGCCATATGGATAAGTTTGAGGCTGTCATTCTTTACCGCTAATCTGAACTGCTCCAGTTCCACTGCATCTTTTTTAGGTTTGTAAAATGTTTTTGATATACCGTACCCATTAATGTTCCTTTTGAGTTTTAGAGACCCATTATCTATCATTGAGATAAATTTGAATCCATAAAACCTGGAATTTCTGTAGAATGCTTTGCATGTATGGGCACCAAATCTCTATCACTGTTTTTTGAAGTTGATATATGGTTTATGTATATTGTCCATATTGTCCTTTAAACATACACCATAACGTTGGGCTAAATAGAAGTATATATATATTTTTTTAATGAAAGGAACAGTAATACCCTATCAGCATATGCATTCACAAGCATGTAGAACAGAGGTACCATTTCAAGCATATCACAATCTCCTGATCCCTATAATTTTGGAAATGTGGCATACTAATACTGGAATATGTACGATAGGATAAGGGAAAACTCTCAACACTCCAGGCAAAATCAGATTTCACTTCACTCAGATAGCTTATTTAAGATGCTGATCTCTTGTGGACCAGATGTAAGGATTATATTATGCATACTAGCATGGCTTCTACAACTGGTAAACTTCAAGTTGTAAACTTCAAGGTATGTTAAGGCTGATATAAATCTCTACAACTACAAATTCAGAAACTCTGCAGGGGACTTGGAACTACAACATAACACATGAGCCTTCAGTAGTTAGTCCTGCATTTGCGTAAGATTACAGCTCCAGAAGGAATTCAAGCATCCTATGTTGTAATTCTCCAAATTCTCCACTGTATTAACTCCTTTGACTACACTTGAATAGGCCTTAATGCCCAGCTAATATTTTTTTGTTTTTGCTTTTCTGCATTTCAACAGCCATACATTTTTTTAAATTTGAATCATTGATGTGGTTTTATGAGGCTTTGTTTTATGTGATTTTCTAGTAATTTTCAATGCTGTTTGTGGATGCATATAAATTACAGCCAAGATTGGAGCTTTCTCTGATCCCGCTTGTATAGCAGAAGGCTTTTTGTTCCTAGAGCAGACATGCTCAGACCTGCTGCTCCATAAATTTTATGGGCCCTGTGGGGTATAGTGTGCAATCACAGGATGTGAGGAAAGGGCAGGAGAGCAGGTGGACGACAACTGTTTCATGTCACAGGACACTTTCTCAAGGCTTCATTGAAGCTAGCGCATCCTCCCTTTAAAGACGAAGCCTTCCATAGTAGTAGAAATGTAACAATATACAATAACACATAAATAATATACATATGATTCATATTTAATAATAATAAAAAATACAAAAATACATCCATTACTTTTATACTTTAAATGTGGACAAATCATGCAGAGCAGTGAGACCTAGAGGTCCCAAGACATCTGTCTTGATAATCCAATTAGACTCACACCTTAAAAGAGTCCCATGTCTGTTTAAACGATTTATAGAAATATTCAGTCAGCACTTTGGTAGAAGGTGGTGCTCGTATCCTGGGTTGTATGTAAGCCCATATATCCAAGTAGAAGAAATGGATCAGCACTCACTTTTTGATGCTAATAAATCTTCACTTTATTTTCTTAAACAAAATACAGATCACACCACTTTAGTCAAGAAGAATGCAACATAGTACACAATTTTACTTATTGATGTACTGTTCCTCAGCAATGATTCACACGTCTTGGATTACCACCTACCGTTCATAATCAGGTTCATATTTATCTCTATGGCTACAAGGATGTGTATAGATTTATATTCCCCATGCCCCTATTTGTGATTATATTTAATTATCATATTATATTGATTTAATCTAGATGTAGCCAGATTAGGATACTATGCGATTGTTTTTGTTGTCATTGTTTTTATGTAGATTTCTTGTTACTACTTGTGTTACAACATGACTTTAAGCATGTAATCTATGCTGAAGTCTAGTCACATGTTGTTATAAAACCAGAATCAGGGGAGTGTCTTTATACTAGGATTCCATCTTGAATATGCCTATTTACACATACTGACGATCAAAGGGGTAACAATATTTTGAACTTTTGACTTTCAGGCTCCATATCTCACCATCCATTACAGCTTTGAATTTAAGACTATCATCATCTCATACATAAATTGGACTTGCAACTATTTAGCATATGAATAGTTATGCAGATTCTTGTTATGTAACTGCATTGTTGCTGTTTTGCTCCTAAAGTATACACTACTACCAAAAGGTTAGGGATATTTGACTTGTGGGTGAAATTTTAGGGTGAACCTAAAATGCACTCTAGCCTTTACAATGTGATCTTTTCTAAACTTTTGAATGCACATGTCCAACTGTTCAATGTTTCAGTAATTTTTGCACAACCTGCTGTTCTCTAACAAGGAGCTTAATGACAAAATTCACAACAGGTGTTTGATCCATGAAACGCCCAATAGATTTCCTGGCTCAATTAGAAAATTAGAATTGGTATTTAAACAGTCGTCGTCATCATGCTGTTCACATTTTGACATCCTGAGACCAAGACGACAGCTAACAATTGATCAACAGTACCTCGCAATTGCAATTGCGAGGCTTCAAGCAGGATGTTCTCAGATGGAAGTGGCTATTGAACTTAGAGTGTAACAGAATGTGATAAGCAGGTTGCAACAGATACAGAGATGATATGATATCAATGTGGAGTGAACTTTTTACGTTTTCCATAAATGTCACCTAAAAGCCAAATATCCCGAACTTTTTGAGAATAGTGTATATACACCACTCTATATAATGTGACATGCTTGTTTGAAAAAGGCTGTTTAGCCAAAATACGTCACATCTGCCTATATTTTATTTATGGCAATAAAGTGAAGATTTATTAGCATCAAAAAGTGAGTGCTGATCCACTTCTATTTGAATTTTCCGTTTACGGGTGCAAACCTGCAAAAATCAAACAATTTATATCATTACAGTGAACCTCTCTCATAATAGAATAAAACATCCTTTGCCTGTTTTCAATGAATATCTATGTTCTTTAAACCACTTAATCAATGGTTGGATCATTTTACCTACAGTATGTAGAAAAATCTGCATGGGCAAAAAATATCAACAACAAATTCTGATCTGCATGGGATCAACTGATGCATATAGTGTGTAATAGCTCCTACTCCTAGTATTTTACCCTCAATCATAAAAATGACAAAAAGTGCAATTCCTACATTTATCACTGCTTACAGGGGCCAAATCATTTACCCAATTGTTCCTTTTTACTTCAATAAATTGCCCTCTGATTAATTGTTCCCTCAAATTATGACTTTGCTGAAAAGATATGATAGTTGTTTCTCTCACACTTTCTGAAAGATCTAGGTCAGATTCAATCAAATGCTACTATTTTCAGATGGCATTTTTGATGTTATCGGCCATAGGGCCATATTGAAAGGACAGAAGAAAATGGGAATTTTTTTTCTGCAGAAAAACAGATCATCTCTATTATGTCTAAGGGCTTGTGTAAATGATTCACATATTACATCCTCTGTATTTCTCCTCTCTAGAAGTCATTCAGCAAGATCAAGTGACCATTTCAAGAATACATCATATTCACTGTTATTTCGTATCAACCTGAGAAGCTGACCATATGGTAATGATTTTCTAGAAGGGCGTTAGTTGCAGCTAATTTGTGGAAACCTTCAATCAACAGTTTGTTGCCCTTAAAACCGTGGAGAGATGGACCTTGGCCGCGCTGGACACGGCCAAGGCGTTTGACTCCGTGGAATGGCCGTACTTGGTGCAGGCCCTTAGATGCTTCGGTTTTGGTCCCACATTTATCAGATGGGTGACTACATTATATCACTCCCCTACTGCGAACATTTTGATTAATGACTCCCTGTCGGCCTTATTTAGGTTATCCCGGGGGACTAGGCAGGGGTGCCCCCTGTCTCCCCTGCTATTTGCAGTTACCATTAAACATCTGGCATTGAGGATCAGGCAGGATGATGTATTTAAAGGTGTGTCCCTGGGAGCTAGGGAGGATTGTCTGGGGTTATACGCCGACGACCTTATTCTATATATAAAACTCTGTGGAGACTACTCTGCCCAGAGCGATATATATTATCCCACGGTTAGTCAGTGGAAAACACTAGTTAACTCTGTTATACCTTTCGAGAGGATAATGTATACCCGTAGAGGTTGCCCCCAAACATTTGGGGTGCATGGTGCGCCTCTCCTCTAACTGTGACGGCTTCTAACATGCACTCTGCTGACTAGGGGTTTTGCCATTCTTCGGAGCCGCACCTCGAGTCATGTGGCACTGTCACTGTTTTCTTATGGATTCCTAAATGCTGGTTTATGAGTGTCGGTTAACACCCTGTGCTATTGAAACCTTGAGGCTCTTCCACCTTGATTTACTCGCCTCTAATGTGTCCGAGCTACTTTGTCATTCCTATATGATTTTTCTTGTATACATTGCTATGTACTGAACTGCTTGCCTTGTACAAAAATATTCATGAAATATCGCAAATTCGAATATAGCCCCTGCCGCTCATCACTAATCATTACCTGTGGGCGATACTGACATATGGATTCTCATCACCATGCACATGTAGCTGGCGTCTCCCTGGCTTTACCGCGCATGTCCATCTACCATTACGTCATCCACACAACTGCATGCAATCCTCACGTGATCTATTCCCGATCCCATGGCTCATATTCACATGTGACCTCATGCATCATGTCCACCTGATCAAGCCAACACCTCCCGCTTCATGAGCGTCTCCTATTACCATGGAGACCCTCATGGCCATGCAGCGGGTGATCAAACCATCAATGATGACCAGACCCACCGCACAAGTCAATGTCTCGATCTTATAAGGACAATCAAAGGACTGTGAAACAGATGTTAAAGTGTATATGCATCCGCACTTACTTATAAGTCGATCATACTCATATATATTTCTAAAATGTGCATAGTGGATATCTATATGGCAGAGGTGGAGGACTGGCTGGTGTACCAATCTGTTTTTATGGAGAGAATCCTGTGCTGGTGGCGTTACATTGATGATATTTTCCTGATTTGGAGTAGTACAGAAACAGAATTGGAAGATTTCCATGTACATCTTAATGTAGGAGTTACAGGCCTACAATTTACAAAGACAGTATCGGACACTGAAATACAGTTCCTATATGTGAGGATGGTGGTAATTGTGTGCTGTATTACATTGTACTATCCTAAGGATAGGTCATCAGTATCAAAATCCGGGAAAACCCCTTTAAATAATTTAAAGTCTTTTAGACTGCAATATTAATCTATGCTAGCTTTTTCCACTGCTAGAGCAAACAGTCACCTATCTCAAGTGCCTTTCTACACCAGAAACATTGCAAATGTATATGCTTGTTATTTGTTTTGCGGATTTTTCAAGTTCACCATATCCTGCGTTTTCAGATATTATTTTTCCAGCATTGTTAAAAATTAGATCCTGCAGAATCTTTTCAGACAGCTGATCGGCAGGGATGCCGAGTGTTGGACCCCCGCCGATCAGATATTGACCTATCCAGAGGATAGGTTATCAATATAAACAGGCCGCACAACCCCTTTAATTCATTTTCAGACTGTATTAAACTTTGCTCATTCCCAGTGGGTGAGGCCACCACTGCATTGCAAATACATAGTGGAGCTATGCAGCTGCTATGCACGCTCCCGTGGTCTCACTAGAAAGACCAGCACATTTTTCTATGCAAACACAGGCATAGACATGCAAACACAGCGACCTCTGCTGAATTGCAGCAGTGGCCATATACCATGGAAATGAGCAGAGCATAACGTGATGGAAAAATGAATCAGGACAGTACAGCAGGTAATATAGACAATCACAGTATATCAGTAAGTGTATTAAGCCATACTACAAATAAAAAACAATAAAAATAAACGACAAAACCTAACATACTGTAATCTCCTTATGGGTCTTTTTTGCATTTGCAGACCAGGAAAAATACACTATAAAAGCAGTGCATTGTTCTCTCAGGTTGCAGCCATGTCTAATAACCCTCCTTCTACCTACCGTGTTATGCTTATGTACTTAAGCCAGGAAGTGTTGGAGGAGGGGCAGGGTTTAATGTGGATAAATTTTGTCTACACAGCAAGTAAGGCAATTTTGTGGGAAGGAAACTTCTATTTAGTAATTATACACAACCATTTTGGTTACCACTATGTGGTTCTTTAACAGACTGCAGAATAATAGATCTACCAATATAAATCCCCCCTCTACTCCAAGATTTACAAATATAATCCAGGCAATCGGTTATAGTGACACAGAGAAAATGCCTGTTCTGATGGAAACATTCCTAATTTCTCAGAAATCTACCAGATCTTCCTCTAGTGACAGTCATAATTACTGAAGTGTGTAAGGCTGACATTATAGGGAGAAGGGTATAAGAGGGCAGAACTACAACTACCAGTATGTCCACACTGTTCAACATTTAATAAGGAGGCGTGTGAGAGTGGAGAACTAGAACTCCCAGCAGGTCAACATTACATGTAGAAGCGAGATCTCTATCTTTAAGGCTCCATTCACACGTCAGTATATTCTTTCCGCATCTGTTCCGCATTTTACGGAACAGATGCGGATCCGTTGCGGACCCATTCATTTTCAATGGGTCCTGAAAAGATGCTGACAGCACAATGTGTGTTATCCGCATCACTGAATCCGTTCCGCAAGTCCGTAAAAAGATAAAGCATGTCCTATTATAATCCGCAAATTGCGGTCCGCAGACCAATACAAAGTATAGGGATCTGCAAAATGCGGATAACATGCGGATGACAATCCGTATGTCATCCGCAATTGCGGATTCCGTTCCTGGAAATAAAGCCCTGCCCACATAGACCTAAGAGATAGGCCCTGGCAGAGCAGGAATAGCCAGAAATTAACCACACCAGAAGTTGGCCAGAAAAGAAGATGGCAAAATTTGTTGATGTGGAAAAATTAATAGTCCTCATACAGGACCGTCCCAATATATGGGATAAAAGAAAGGAGTCCTACCATGACCGCATAATGAAGGACAGGTCGTGGGAGGAGATTGGAAAAGAAATTTGTGGATCAGAAGAATGGGAGAAGGCAGATGCTAAGAGGAAGCACAGCATCAGTAAGTAATGACAGTATATTTTCAGTTTATGTATAGACACCTTTTTCATGTGAACACCCAGGACTGGCCAACCTTTTCCTCTCAAATAGTTTGAAAACTACTACTCCCACCGTGACGTGCTCTATGGAGTTGTAGTTTAGCATCAGTTTGAGATCAGCAGGTTGGCCATGCCTGCCATATTTTATGTACATACAGCAGCTTAAATTGTGAATATATTTTTTCACTGCAAAACTTTTATCCCCTTGCTGATTATATAAAAAGTACTTTGCAAACATTAGCATTGCTATGCATCTATATACAGCTGCATATGCATGCATTTATGTGTGCAAAGTATAACTTTTAACCCCTTCCAGCTAAAATAAATCTTTGCAAACATTAGATTGCTATGCATCTATATACAGCTGCATATGCATGCATTTATGTGTGCAAAGTATAACTTTTAACCCCTTCCAGCTAAAATAAATGTTTTTTCAAACATTAGCATTGCTGTGCATCTATATACAGCTGCATATGCATACAGATATGTGAGATTAGCAAACTTAGTAAACCTATATATAAATTTAACTACTATAGTATACTTATATAATATTTAACTTAAACTTTTTTTTTTTTTTCTGTAGTATCCCGTCTGAAGACTCGATGGTATTCATGCCGTGACCAATTTCGGCGAGAGAAAAATATGAAGATGAAGAGTGGAGATGGGCGAAAAAACAAAAAACCGTATTTATACACGGCACATTTGGAATTTTTAAATACAATTTTGGAAACTGGACCGTAAGTATTGTAAAAAATTTAATAGGTGGTGTTCTCAATGTTTTTTTTTTGTTATTGATGACCTATCCTCAGGATAGGCTATCAATATCAGATTCGCGTTGGTCCGACACCCTCGCCGATCAGCTTTGCGTGGAGAAGTTGCATTAATAAGGTGGTAAGAGCCATCTCCCTTCCCACTTCCTGCTCACCGCTGTATGTCTATGGGACACAGCAGTAGACAGGAAGAAAGAAGGGAGACGAGTCGTGTGTAATGCTTGCGTCGTCTTCCCACAACACCTGACCGGCAGGGGGTGTCGGGTGGTAGAACCCCGCCAATCTGATATTGATGTCCTTTCCTGAGGATAGGATAATTGTAGAGTATTGTTAGAGTTTTTCTTGCAACGCCTGTCCGATTCAAGTGAATGGGGCTTCGGGAAAATTGCAGGCATCTGCAAAGAAGTCATATAAAAAGACATTTTATTTTATCATACATTTTCTCGCGTATAACTACTTTTTAAGACATAAACAACTTCTCAAAAGTCGGGGGTCGTCTTGTACGCCGGTATCCTGAGTGCTGTAACTTTTAAGAGGACCTTTCACTGGTCCAACAATTGTTAGATAATAATATGTGTGTGTAGAGCGGCGCCAAGGGATCTCCCGGCACTTATTATCCCTGGGCGCCGCTCCTTTCGCCGGCTGTGGCACCGATTACCGGCGCCCGCGACGTATGCTAATTACAGCTAGAGCTAATCTCGCACCTGGGAGGAGAAATCCACTTCTGCCCTGGGCATCTCCTCCCAGTATGTTAGCTGAGCGCTGCAATTGGCCAGCATATGACGCAGGGGGCGGTGATCGGGACAACAGCGGGCGAACAGAGAGGCGACCAGGGATAATAGTATTAAGTGCAGGGAGATCCCTTGGCGCGGCTCTAGACACACATATATTATTTACTAACAATTGTTGGACCAGTGAAAGGTCCTTTTTACTTCCAAGCCGGACTAGAGAAGCTGTCCTTCTCCAGCTTCAGGGACAGGAACCCTCTAGCTGAGCCACCGTGCGCTGCATCCCGGCCAGTCGCTCCTGAAGCAGCCCCCTCTCCCTGCTCTCAGTGCTTTTCTCATGCTCAGATCATCTTTTTAATTTTTATTTAGTATGCGTTGGAAGAGGGGTAGTCTTATACTGCGAAAATTGCCCAAAGCCCATATTTTAACAGGAAAAGTGGGGGGTCGTCTTATATGCCTAAAAAAATAAGGTATATATATATATACATTTTTTTTTTTATAGGACTGTGGACAACTTGAGTGAAGAGCCAGACGAATCCAGCTCTCAAGCAACTGGAATATCTGTACGACCTTCCCAAGATAATCCGGAAGAACCTACTCCAGAGTTGTCTGAAGAACTGCCGGTTCAACGTGCAGAGGTGTCCCAGCCTTGTGAGAGACCACAACCATGTATCTCACAGGATATCCCTGTTAATACATCTCGCTGTTCTTCTAGCAGACGTAGAGGGGCTCCTCCCCAGGATTCTGGTTTAGAATCTAGAACCATAGTAGAATCACGTGTTCTAGACTATCTAAACCAGAATCGTGGAGAGAGTGAGGAAGAAACTTTATTAAAAAGTTTGGCACATATATTAAAACGTGTGCCAGAAGAACGGCGATCAAGGTGTATAGGTGCAGTGGTGATGGTAATGGACCTATTTGCAGGTCCCAGAGAACCAACTGATGTGGTTCATTATATGGAACAGGCACGTGATGTTATGCTTAATTGGAATCGCAATAGGCCCACAAATGTTTGCCCAAATCCTCCCCCACAAAATTATCAGCCTTCTGATGCATATTCCCAGGGAAGGGTGCAGTACATGTGACATTTCCAATCTTCATTGGAGGACAGTCGTCAACCATCTACCAGTGCCGGCCCTTTTACAAGGGAACTTTATGATCGTTAAAAAAAAGTTTCTTAAAAAACTTTCTTTGTATTTTTCAATAAATGTTATTATGTTTGATATGAGTATGTTTGCATTATTTTTTTAATAATTTAACATTTTACACAACAAGGTATATAGGTAAGAGACCACCGTACAATCCATCCAATGTGTACAAGCACTAAGACAGCTGATGGATTGCAGAGTGATCTGTTACCATGGAAACAAGCAGTGTATAATGTATGATAAAATGTCAGCCAGCTAGGCAAGCAATATGGATAATATTTTGAGATTAAATAATGAGTCTTCAGAAATAAAATCTTTATTGATAATTTTTTATGCAATTCACATACTTACCTAATATTTTTTGGAAAAACTTTGTCCTACAACGGATAGGTTTAATGAGGGATTAGAAGGTATTAAAACCAAATTCAAAATTTTTTTTTTATTCACTATCAATATTATATTAGTAAATTGATAGTGGAATTTGGAAATTACAAAATACCTCAGCCCGCAACCCACGTCAAGGGTCCTCATTATCTTGCGAGTCCCTAACTGAACTAGCAACAGGGGAACTAACTAAACTAAAAAATTTCAAATTTAAATTAATTTAAACACCAGAACCAAGCTGAAATCAACGACTACCACGGATGGCTTCCATCTGCCACGGTAATGCCCCCTCTGGACTGCAGAAGTAGTCAGCATAGACTTCCCGAACAGCTAGTCCAGCCGCTCCAGGTCGTCCAGTCCGACTATGATCAAAAATGACAGGAGTTGCCATATTTTGACCATTATCTGCATCAGCGGAGGCATCATGTATCCTGGTGAAGTTGTGTAGTAGTACACAAGCCTGGATCACCAGGGTGGCATTCTCCGGATTCATCTGTATGGATGACATGAATACTCTCCACTTAGTGGACAGTATTCCGAAAGCGCACTCCACATACTGACGGGCGCAAGACAATCGATAGTTGAAGATGCGCTTCCTTTCATCCAGATCGCGTCTAGGGAAGGGCCGCATCAGGTGTTGTGACAATGCGAATCCTTTGTCTGCCGTGATCACAAATGGAGCCGGCGGACCTGCAGATCCGGGTAGTCTTCTTGGCTCTGGCAGGGCAAGCTGGTTTTCACGAAGCCGTTCACCCATTCTGGAATCACTAAAGATGCGGCTGTCAGAAGTGTTCCCATAGGCCCCGATATCCACAATTACAAACCTGTAGTTACTGTCAGCCAAGGCCATCAGCACCACAGAAAAATACTGCTTGTAATTGAAGTACCGGGACCCTGAGTGAGGCGGCTTCTGCACACGGATGTGTTTACCGTCCAGTGCCCCAATGCAGTTAGGAAACTGCGCTGATTGGTAAAATCCCTCGGCAATACGTAGCCAATCCTCCGCCTTGGGTGTGGGCATGACCGCTTCTCTGAGACGCTGCCATATAACTTGGCAAGTATGGCAGACAATCCCAGAGATTGTTGAGATTCCAAGCAAGAATTCAAAGTGCAGCGATGCGAAGGAATTACCAGTTGCGAGGAATCTGTGAAAACAAAAAAGAAAAATTAGATTTATATATAAATTTTATAATTTAAATACATAAAATATGATTACTAAAAATTTTACCTCAAAGTGACAAGGAGTCTTTGCTCAGCAGAGATGCTGCGCCGCATGCACGTGTCCATGAAGTTTAAGTGAGGATGTAAAGAAAACAATAGATTGTCAAAGGTCTCCATGGACATGCAGCAATAACTGTTGAATTTGAAGGGGTCCTGGCGCAGGTCATTACAAATCGTATGAAATTGTCCCTTCTGATGACGTTGAGCGACAATGGGGTGGATCCAGTGTCTCCTCCTCCTCCTCTCCGGCTCTTCGTCCAACATCGCTGCCTGATGGCCAAAGAGCCGAAAAAGGATCCAATGGAAAAGTACTCCATCTAATACTTTCGGCATGATATCGTTGTAGATGAGAATGTCCGAAAAAAATGCTTATATCAAACACAGTTTTCAAACACAGCTCTTCACAACACAATGAACCAAACAAAATGGCGCCTGAGATGTCACTTGACAGAACTTTTAAAATAAAGAATATTCACTTTTTTCACTTTTTTCATATAACTTTATTAGTGAATAGAAATGTATATTCTTCTTTCCGTTTTTGCGGATCCGCAAAAAACGGATGAAATACGGAAACAATTGATAGAAAACGGATCCGCAAAAAACGGACCGCAATTACGGTTATAGAAAAATACTGACGTGTGAATGGACCCTAAGAATGTCAGGACTATTCTACATTATATGGAGAGGGGAGAATTACAACACCCAGCATGTCCAAACTGTTCAACATTACATGGAGAGGAGTGTGAGAGGGGAGAACTACAACTACATGTTCAGAATGTTCAACAATGCATACAGAGGAATACAAGAGGGGGGAACTGCAATTCCCAACATGTCCAGACTGTTGTTATAGGGCATCAGTGGTCATTACATGGAGAGGGGTGGTATTTTACAACTTTTAGAGGAAAACACTAACCTCACACATACGGCACAGGAGCTCCGCCAACACTGTGACATCACTAAGGTCCTTACAGGTCCTTTACTACTCATTTCATAATTGGGTTGAAATGAAAAACTGAAGTGGAGTGCAGAAGTTTAACAGGCTGTGAGGTTTTGTCAGAAGCTGCTGAAATTTTGCAGCTTCCATACACGTTCCCAATGTCTGACAGTGAATCAGTGGCAGATCCAGGGGGCGGGCAACGGGACAATTGCCCCCCCCCCGATATTGTGGCAGCACCGGCGGCAGTGACAGGAGATGAACGCTTCCACTGTGGAAGCGTTCATCTCCATAGCGATCTGTGTCTCCGTCCTCTGGACAGCGATACAGATCGCTGTGCAGTGCGGCAGGGGAGGGAGAGGCGTCTCCCTCCCCTGCTCCTCTGATAGGCTGCCGGCCTCGTGCCGACAGCCTATCAGAGCGGTTCAGGCGGCGCGATGACGTCATCGCGCCGCCTGAGCAGAGGACAGAACGGGACACAGGCCGGAAGAGGCCTGCATCCAGCGCTGCAAGGAGGTAAGTAGGGAGGGAGGGAGGGAAAAGAAAACCTGCACAATATTGGGGGAGGGAAAAGAAAACCTGCAGAATATTGGGGGAGGGGAAAAGAAAACCTGCACAATATTGGGGGAGGGGAAAAAATCTGCACAATATTGGGGGAAGGGGAAAAGAAGCCTGCACAATATTGGGGGAGGGGAAAGAAGCCTGCACAATATTGGGGGAGAGGGAAAAGAAGCCTGCACAATATTGGGGGAAGGGGAAAGAAGCCTGCACAATATTGGGGGAGGGGAAAAGAAGCCTGCACAATATTGGGGGAGGGGAAAGATGCCTGCACAATATTGGGGGAGAAGCCTGCACATGATTTTGGGGGAGGGGGGAAGGAGCCTGCACATGATTTGGGGGCTGGGGAAAGGAGCCTGCAAATAATTTTGGGGAAGGGGATGGATGGGGAAAGGAGCCTGCACATGATTGTGGGGGACGGGGGACATGATGGGGGGAGAGAGGAGACTGGCACTTTTCACTAGCACATGATCGGGGGCCACTATGGGGACATTACTGATGTATTTTGTATGGGGGTAGTAGGATAATTTGTCCAGAATATGGGAGGATGATGGAAAAGTAGTAACTGAGATTTATTTTGTTGTCAAACTGCAGAGACGAAACCTGTCGGTCTGGTCTGAAGGTCTGAAAGGAGAAGATGAGGAAAGAGAACATCTACATCACAGGAAACGTCACTGGATGGAAGAGGTAAGTGGGGCTGTATTTCTGTAGTGATGGGAGCTGGGGCGTATCAATCGCCCAAAGTGCCCCTCCCGAGACCAGGCTCTGGATCCGCTAGTGCAGTGAATGCAGTGTTATGCCCCATCCCCTGGCTGATCTTCCTGTGAGCACAGTGTCAGTCTCCAGCTGAAGATGGAGAGGCAGGGAAAAAAGAAAACCCTTCACTGATTGCAGGATTTCTGTTTAACTTCTTTCTTGCAGATGTCCACGAAGAAAGGACTACAGACATGTTTTCAAGGGCAGGTTATGCTTCAGGTTTCTTATTTACCAGGGTTTATTGGCATGTTAACTTTGTCTACAAAAAAAATGCTACAGCTCTAAGTAAACATTCACAAAACTAATAGATAATTGTGTTGTATTTTGGGCCACTGTAAAATATTTCTGAAGGACACCATTTCAGGACAAACTGTTGCCCACTAACAACAACCAGATGCATATTAACTCTAATGGAATGAGCTAGTGAAACAGCGGGTTACAGGCATTAATACTAATGCATTAAAACATGAGACTGAATGTATTTACCAGCATAAAAACCATATTTATGCTAGAAACATCACATATTTGTTGCACATTCCATTGTAGTCAATGTGTATCTGGCAGTGGCTGGTGGTCAACAGCTCAGTCTTATATGGTATACTACAGATGTATGTTCTATTGTCTATAAATTCTACTGGTTAACACATAAGATATGTGTCACAAGTATAGGGAGGGTAAGACACCAGAACACACACAGAAGGAAATAGACAGGCCTCAAAGCTAAGGGAGAGGGATGGTGACCTCCTAGGAATCCCTAGACCTCTCTCTGACTCCTGCCGATATAAGTAGACCCTGAAGGTGGAAATACTCATAAAGCGGAACCTAAGCCCTCGAAAGCCCTAGGAGTGGTGGCAGGGAATGAGACTACTAGTTCCTTCCCAGATGAAGGAACCAGTGTCTCCCTGAGGCCTAGAAAGCAACTAACACAAGCGAACAAAATGCAAAACAAAATGCACTTAGCTTAAAGCAGAATGGAGGAGCAGGAGATCCAAAGGAACAACACACCAGCTTAACCAACTACAGCAGGAAATATCAACTGCATGGTAAGCAGTGTGAATCAGAACTAAATAAGACTTCAGTAATTACTACAAGCTGCATCTGACAAGAGGTGTGGTCATTACCAAACAACAAGACTGCAAGGAGAAAACAGAGAAACTGTCAGATACCCTCACGTGCCACCAGTCTCTCCGAGCTTCTCACCTCTGTCATGGGAGGGACTGTGAACATACCCCCCCCCCCTACGGGTGACCTCTGGACACCCAGAGCCGACTTTATCAGGATGCGCCCTGTGAAAGGCCTTCACAAGGTGACTGGAATTACCGTCGGTTGCAGGAGCCCATATTCTTTCCTCTGGACTGTAACCTTTCCAGTGCACAAGATACTGAAGAGATCGACTGAGAATTTGTGAGTTCACTATCCTGGCAATCTGAAATTCAAGATTACCGTCCACCAAGACAGGAGCAGGAGGTAAGGACTGGGAGGACAGTTTGTGAAAAACATCAGGAATTTTTAAGGCCTGTGAGTTAGAATTAAATAGGGCCTCAGTAATTACTACAAACTGCACCTGACAAGAGGTCTGGTCATTACCATAACAACAACAACACTGCAAGGAGAAAAAAGAGAGACTGTCAGACACCCTCATGTGCCGCCAGTCTCTCCGATCTTCTCACCTCTGTCATGTGAGGGACCGTCACAATATGTGCTTAAATTAAATATTTTATTTAATGTGGAAGGAATAATGTACATGCTTATGTTTTTGCTTGCCAAAATGTTTTTTGGTGAGATTGAACATCGATCAATCAATTTTTTTACTAAATAATAGGCATGTCAACCATGCAGAGGTTCAGCTAAGGCAACTTTAACATGTGCAGTACAGCCTTCCGGTAGGTTGATCCTACATAGAATGCCAGGAATCCCATGGACAAAAACTGACGTGTGCAGCGGTTTCTGTATGGCCGATTCTCAGCATATTTTCTGGGTTGCAGTCGACAATCCTGGATCCGGAGAACTCTGGCTGGTTGTTCTAAGTGCTACAGATATAAAACTAGCCTTACATTAAAATCTATACTACTAAGCACTAAAATCTATACTACTATAATACTTAAGCAAAAAGTGACAAACAATCCTACAATGAAGTTGAACCATGCATCTGGACAGTAGATGTATTTGAATCCACAGCTTGCACACAGACAAACAGATACCGTCATGTATTTTTTTTTATGTAACTAAATGTTAAATGTAAAAATTTTGACAACTTTTACCCACAAGAATTGAAGATCCAAAATCCCCATTTTTAAACTTAGTTGATAGACGACTGTTGTCTAATGTAAACGCATCATGTGATGATCCTGGATACTTGGACACAACATCTGCTATGTGGAAATCTGGACCACATGTTATCTGTATGTTTACAGAATAAAAGACCTTTCGAAACATATTTTAAAAAATATATTCATCTTTAGTTGGCGGAATCATAACGAGATGACTGCAATCTATCAATACAATAACATTTGGAAAACCAACCTCTTCAAAAAACTGGTTTTGAACCATCTGAATTTATTCATCTGTTTGTAGAAAATGAATATAATGATATGTCACAGAAAGTATGGCATTGGGGGGGCTCAGGGGAAATGCTATATGCCATCAGGGTGGCACTGGGGCCATTAGTGCAGTGTGTGGATTTTATTTGTGAATTGCTGGACTTTGTTTTGTCTAAAAAAACACTTAGTTTTGGTAACCACTAGTATGCCCAGTGTACTGGTACTGCGATGGGCACACCAGTGGCACTGATGTCTGCAAACCTATTTTTGGCCCATCCGAAGAAAAATATGTGCATAATATTAAGAATTGTTTTGTTGGATACCTTCAGTGTAGGACAAGATTTATAGATTATGAGGGTCATTGATTAAGACCGGCCTTAATCCCCATGCGCTGGCAGCGCCAAAGTTTTGTAAAGATGCAGGTTCCGCTGGCCGTGCAACATGGTTTAAACTATGGCGTAGTTTAAGACCATTTTCCATGCCATAAACTCGCGTAGAAAATGCTAAATGAGTTGGGCCAGGCGCCCCCCCCTCTTTGTCCCCCACACCACGCCCCCCTTTTTCCACCACCTTGGAAAAGCTGCGTGAGTGGGGCAAAGGCACAGACAAAATCTGTGCCTTAAATATGCAAGAAAGTGGAGTATATTCCTTAATAAATGACCGCCTGTGGCCTAGTCATTTGGTCTGGGGCAAAGGATGACTTATGTATTCTAGGAATATATTAGTCGTAATGACATAAATATGGAATTTACAGTTACTTTCGGCGGACAGAAAATTGAGTTTTTAGATATTACTTTTTCGAAGATCGTCAAACTGTTGATTAAAGGTTTCTGCAAATTAACTGCAACTAATTCCCTTTTACAAAATCATATAGTCAGTTTCTCAGGTTGATACGAAATAACAGTGAATATTTTATATTCTTAGAACAGTCACTTGATCTTGCTGTATGACTTCTAGAGTGAAGAAATTATGTCTAAGGGCCCACAAGCCCTTAGACATAATAGAGATGAATTGCTTTTCTGTGAACAAAGATATTCCCATTTTATTCTGCCCTTTCAATATAGCCCTATGGCCAATAACATAAAAAACGCCATTAAAAAATATTAGCATTTGACTGAATCTGACCCAGATCTTTCGGAAAGTGCGAAAGAATCACCTATCATATCTTTTCAGCAAAGTCATAATTTGAGGGCACAATAAGTCAGAGGAAGATTTATTGAAGTAAAAAGGAACAACTGGTTAAGAGATTTTGCCCGTGTAGGTTATAATAAATGTAGGAATTGCACTTTTTGTCCTATGAGTAGGAGTTATATACTATGTGCATCAATTGATCACATGCGATTCAGATTTTGTTTGTTATGTTATTTTTTGCCCATCCAGATTCTTCTATATACTGTAGGTAAGACGATCTGAATATTAATGAAGAGGTTTAGGGAACATAGATATTTATTGAAAACAGGCAAATGATGTACCTGCCTATCTCAATCAAGTGAGGGAGGTTCACAGTAATGATATGAATTGTTTGACTTTTGCAGGTTTGCAGCATATTTTTTTACCCTTAGGGCCCATTCACACATCTGTAATGGCTCCATTGACTTGATTTGGTATGCGATCCGCAAAACATGGAAAAAAATGGGACATGTCCTATCTTTGCGGAGCGGAGGCACGAATCGAAAGCCCACCTAAACACTCGAAAGCGCTTCCATTCGCTTTTGAGTCCGTGCTTCTGCACTGCAAAAAGTAGGACATGTTCTATCTTTTGCTGTATTTTGCAGATCACCGACCCATTCAAGTCAATGGGTCTACACTGCAATATGGGATTCACATGGGCACATCCATCATATGGTCATGTGAATGAGCCCTTAAACAGCCATGGCCACCTTCTCTCCTGCCCTTTTCCTCTCAACCTGTGATTGCACATTTGAATTGAAATAAAGGAAATTTTATGGTGAGTGCCATGTTGCATCTCTTTTTTGTGGAATTACTTGTGAATTGTTTTGTTTACATTTAGCACCACCATATCCTGTACATGGACCTGATCATTATAAATACTGTGAGTGGATATCTGTATTGGAAAATGCTGACTGTGAATTTATCTTGGGTTAAATATTTTAGTAACCCTCCTAGGTTCCATGCGCCACTGCTTTGTGTCTGTCGTTATGCAGGCAGCTTGACCAGCAAAGGCCAATGCAGCCGATAATCAGCAGTTGAGTATTCTTTCCTCAATGGGGCTTCTACTTCTTTTATTCAAGGGGTACTCAATTTTTTCTTATCCATGCGGAACAGTGTGAGCATTTTTATAATTTAGGGGGCACAGTCATTTGCTTTTTTTTTTATTAAGGGGGGCACATTTTTTTATTCAATAGCCATGAAGACCCATGACATATGAATAGGTATATTTATCAATATTCTTTAGAGTTGAGCGAAACACCAGGAAGTTCGGGTTTGCCCGAACTTCCTCGCAAAGTTCGAGTTCGGGACCCGAACTTGACCCCGAACCTAAACCCCATTGAAGTCAATAGGAACCCGAACTTTGGGGCACTAAAATGGCTCTGAAAAAGTAATGGAAAGGGCTAGAGGGCTGCAAAAGGAAGAAAAATGGGGGTAAGAGCTGGACAATTGTCCTGCAAACAAATGTGGATAGGGAAATTACTTAAAATAACATAAAACACAGAAAAATAAAAAATTATAATCTTGAACTAGGAGGAGGAGGTCCATATGGAGTAGGAGGTTGAGGAGGCGGTGGATGTGGCGGTGTAGGTGGAAGCGGTGGTGGAGGAGGTAGTCGCCAACAACACTGAGGTGCTGGTGGTGCCCCAGCTGCGTTGGCGACTTCTTCCTCCTCCTCTGCCTTTGCCTTGTGCTTCCACTGAAGCCTCGGTGTCAGGTGGGAATGCCATCAGCAGCGCGTCTACCAGCAGGCAGAATATATTTCCCAGTCAGGTATGCAGTGCAGGGGTAGTGTGAAAGAAAAAAGGGGTACAGATCACCCAACAATCTAATCGCCGCCGAACTTACAGGATATATTTCCCAGTCAGGTATGCAGGGCAGGGATAGTGTAAAAGAAAAAAGGGGTACAGATCACCCAACAATGTAAACGCCCCCAAATTTACAGAATATATTTCCCAGTCAGGTATGCAGTGCAGGGGTAGTGTGAAAGAAAAAAGCGGTACAGATCACCCAACCATCTAAACGCCGCCGAATTTACAGAATATATTTCCCCGTCAGGTATGCAGTGCAGGAACACACCCTCCAAGCCACTTGTGAATGACTGGTCTGATAACTGTTAAAATGTCCACCCACAATCTAAGAGCTGGATTTACTGATTTCACTCTCAGAAATGCAGTGCAGGACGCACTTTGGTACTTTATGGAAAAACAACAGATGATTTTTTTACCCACAATGAAACAGATGGATTTAACAAATTTTCTTTTACTATCACAAATGCAGTGCAGGGAGCAAATGTACTTTTTAGAAAATTTTTTTTAATTTGTCCCCCCAGAATCTAACAGATGGATTTACTGAATTGATTACACTAACATAGGTACTTTACAGAAAAAAATGGGAAAATTTCCCCCCTGGGTCCCTAAACTCACAGACGGATTACCTATATTATTTTCCCTTCCCTTGGCACATATGCAGTGCAGGTGCACTTAAAAAATGGGTATATGTTGCCCACTGAACTAAAAGAACAGGATTAAACTATTGTCCCTGGCACATATGCCGGTGCAAGTGCACTACACTTGCACAAAATGGCCGCCGACACCCACCTAACTAACAGATTGATAAAACTTATTTTTCTGTGTCACTGGGCTCAGGGCAGGGTAAAAAAAAGTTGCATTGCACCCACCAAAAAAATCACTGTAGATCGCTGAGTTCTGATATCAGATTCTTTCCTATTCTCTCCCTCACAGAAGCAGCATCCTATCCCTAAACTAGTAAGAGCTGAGTGACGTGCGGCGCTATGTGACTCCAGCTTATATAGAGGCTGGGTCACATGCTGCATTTGGCCAATCACAGCCATGCCATTAGTAGGCATGGCTGTGATGGCTTCTAAGGGTATACATGTTAAACACTTGTTGATTGGCTGCACTGCAGCCTTTAACAAGCTTTAATAAACGTCCAAACACCGAACCAGAACCCAAACTTTTATGAAAATGTTCAGGCTCTGGTCCGGGTACGAAAATTCCTAAAGTCCGGTATGAACCAGAACTTTACAGTTCGGGTTCGCTCAACTCTAATATTCTTTCTATTTACAATTAGTCATTGACTACCAATGTCCTATTTTTTACATATGCCAATTTAGTGTTTATAAATATATCACTTTTATTTTCTCTTCTGTAAAAAACTATAATTGGGAATAACTAGTTTAAAAAGAATCAGATGTGGAACAGTGTATCTTCTAATAAACAGGCATAAGTGCTTTGCTGCTCCTTGGCAACAATGTATTGTTGCAATCTCTCTCAGCTGGGAACCAGTAAGCCGCGCGCTGCCGACTGCCTCCTTATCTATGCCGTACCGCAACTATTCTATTTCAATGGCTTGTTGCATATTAATATTGTGCCATGTTCTGTTTTAAAATAGACTCAAAACACTGCCCCCAACATGTTTATCCAGAGATCCTGTTGTCTTTAGGAAAACGGGCAGAGATGTGTTTGAGTGGGGCGGGGACAGGTATCTAATTCTTTGGCTCACAGGACGTCACCAGGGGTTGCCCTTATTATTATTAGCTTTATTGTCTGCTACTCATCCTACTTTTAGCAACTTGATCGCTATGATAGCTATGAGAGATCAAGGTCTTTTGTCAGAAGATAGTGCCATCTATCTTCACCACCTACTATGTTATTAAATGAAATGTGCATGAAAGAAAAGTAATGGCGACTTTGGTTCCTTTGTACCCGAGTATATGTCCGTGTTTATATTGTAAATTATGTACCTGACCAAAGATTGTCCATGTTCTTGGTAAGTAATGCACATTTAGCCTAGTTTTTTCAGGCACTGTCATTGTTCCGTATTTTATTTTTTAGTTTGAGGGTTGGCATGCAGTACATAGATTCTAATAAATATTGCACATGGCCTGTTACATTAAAACATATAGGGGTCATATCCATTGTGCTCATCAGGAATAAATGCTGAAAGATGACATCACATTGACATTAAACAGACACAAAAACATCAATCTGTTTCTAGTTCTCCTGGGGGCCACTTTCAATAGAATGAGTATGTACCGTAATTTATAAATTCTGACATTATCTGGAAACATTCTGCATAGAAGAAGTAATATTTTAATGATTACTCAAAGGGTAATGATTAATAATAAGCTGTGATAAGAACTGATTATTAGATCTCAATAATGTAGGCTGCATGATCAATTCCCATTATGGTTGTTTATATTATAATTGTTGTGTTAAGAACCACTATACATTTTAGTGATGTTTGGTTTGCCATCTTATAAACTTAGTTCAACTCAATACTCAAAAGGAACCTGTAACAATGTATTGGACTCTCATAGAAAGTCAGTGGTCTGGTCCTACCAGTGTCCCTCTTTTTCTATTAAAAGAGTAAGGGCTGCTGCACATGAACGTATTTTCTTTCCGTGTCCGTTCCATTTTTTTTTTGCGGACCGTATGCGGAACCATTCATTTCAATGGGTCCCCCCCAAAAAACGGAAGTTAATTCCGTGTGCATTCCATTTCCGTATGTCCTTTCTGCCAAAAAATAGAACATGTCCTATTATTGTCCGCATAACTTTTGTTAGGGGCCAGCTGTTCTGTTCCGCAAAATACAGAATTCATATGGACATCATCCGTATTTTTTGCGGATATGTGTTTTGCATACTGCAAAATACATACGGTCGTGTGCATGAGCCCTAACACTGTCCTTCCACGCAGGTTGAGGCTTGCTTCCTGATGGCAATACCTCCTACCGTGTGCATGGCGCGTGCGCAAATGGCCAGGCACACAATATATATCTAATATTCCCCAGCCAATGGCTGGCTACCCTGCCTACTTAACGCACTTTTCCCTATGGGAAGTTGCCGGAGCAACAGGTTCTGGTATGCTAGTTTCCTGCAAAGATATGCCATTACTTTAATTAACTATATATTCTATTTGGATAAAGGCTAAAGAACCAGAAGGTGAGACAAGGGGAGGCAGTTATAGGGTAAGTATGTTAGGATCAAATATGTTTAAAATGAAGTTATGGTCCTGAACTTCTTGTGTCGTGGTTAATTAGGCACAACGCTAATGAAGAGCCTTTGATGAATGGTCGGTGCTGCAAATGTCGTCAAGAGTCTCTCGGTGTTGGGGCCAACAGTGTTGGCTCTGTGCTGTTCTCTCAGTGTTGGAAGAGAACAGCAGGGAGAAACATGTAGGTAGAACAGCTTCTTGGACATCACTTGGCACAATCATGGCCACAAATTTTGTATAGGAAACTTCTTGTATTGGTAACACTATGAAACAATGCATTTTGGAGTAAAAATACTCCATTTTCAAGTCTGTGAGAGGAGGTCGGCAGTCGCACAGGGTAGCCAAGAGGACCCGAATGTTGTGCTGACCAATGGCCATTGGTCAGCACATCAGTCAGATCCTGCTGATTGAATAAGGCATATTTTTACTCTGAAATGATTTATTTCATAGAGGTACTATTAAAAGATGTTTCCTAAACGAAATGTGTGGCCGTGATTGGGCCAAGTGATGTCCATACATAGGTAGACAAGAGGTTTTTCTCTCCAGGCATGAACATCATAGAAGCAATTGCTGCAACTGCTGTGTGGCTCATGGAGACTGACTCAAGGGAACATATTGTCAAACAATGATTTGTTTAAAAGTAATTATCTCATTATTATCACAGGTATGATTAAGATAGTCATACACATTAGACAAAGGACAGCAGGACTGGATGAACATCTGATGGCTTTTCGGATATCCCAACTTTCCCCTAATAGATGTCGGGAGTAAAAGATTGAGCGTGTTGGAATTCAACATGCTCTATCCATTGTTCTCAAGGGCGATAAGCCAATGCCAGAAGGTTCTGCCAGTAGCCTATTCCCTTCTTCCTACTGAGTACAACTAAATGTTCTGCTGAGTCAAGCATGCATGTGTATGTGGGGGTCAGAAAGAATAAGCATTCAACCAATCAAAGGTGCAAGGTCATGTTTACAATGGAAGGCAACAACTGTATCAGAGAGCTGGAAGCAGACGATGGTCACAGCTCACCATCTCATTGTACAATGACCTCAGCACGTGTCAGAGCACGGACACAAAATGCTTCTATAGAAGTCAAGAAGTTGTTTTCTGACTGAGGTTTCTTGTATTTATAAAGCTTCTGTAAAGCAAATCTCTGAACTGCTGTTAACAGGGCAGAGCAGCAGCTCAGATGTGATGGCAGCTCCCGTAATTACAAAAAATAAAAAAATAAAATAAAAACATTAAAAAGGTTTTAGAATATATTTCAAAAATATAGGCAGTATGTTCTCTTTAAATATCATCTGTTAGGCACATTGGGTCAGATTACTAATCTAAATGTGTATAAATTGCGCAAGAATTCTAGTGCACGTTCTGTGTGCCACATTTATTAAATGGTTTACGATACTTTTACTCCACTAAACTTTTTTAGTGTTAACAAATTGGAGCATGGTTTTAATTACTTTGTAAAATACCGTACATTTATTAATGACAACTAAATAAAATAGCATTGTTCACCACACACAGAAAAATCAAAGGAATATAGGTGCAACAATAATAAAGGGTACTATTTTGTCAGTTCAACTATATTAATACTCATTGTGTGTAACCAGAACTCCAGATACTGTACGGTGTTTGTGAAAAAGCTTATGCTCCATTCTATTCCCAGAATGGCATCACATATATATTGTTCCAACACATGATGTGGGTGCAACTAAATGGAATAATCAATCTCCACTCACTCAGTCCGCACACTCAAAAAACACACTACCACCCATCATTATGGCTGACGAGATGCCATTGCAATATGGTACACATGGACATACACTGCTCTTTGGCATCAACAGGCAAAACACTCTTTGAAAGGCTATGGATTCTTCAAGCAGACAGGGACAAAGCATTTTAAAGTTTCAAACATTAATAGAAAAAGAGACAAAACAAAATCACATAAAAATACTAGCAAATGACATAAAAAGAACAAAATAGCAGGTGCCCGGCCGCACCCAACACCGTTCGTGCCCAGCGCCGCCTTTCCTGACTTGTGCCCCGCTTCTAATGCTCTGTGCCGCCTCTCCCTCCCTCCCCCTCCTCCTGCTTCAAGATCTCGAGCTTGCGCACAGGGCTCTGCCTGATGCGCCCGTGCGAAATCGGCTTCTTCAAGCGAAGTGCGCGAGATCTTGAAGCAGGAGGAGGAGGGGCAGGGAGGGAGAGGCGGCACAGAGCATTAGGAGGCGGCGCACAAGTCAGGAAAGGCGGCGCTGGGCACAAACGGCGTTGAATGCGGCCGGGCACCCTGCATCCCTGGATCTCCCCTTGGGCACCTTATTTATTTGATTGACAGGTTAGTAAAACCTGTTTTTGGGCTAAATAAAGGTACTTTGATGAGCACACATTAGGACTACTGATGAGACCCTGAGTGTCAGCATATGTTTAGCTGACAGGGGTCAAACCTGGTGACAGAATCCCTTTATACATCTGCCTGCTTCCTTAATGGAGGAGAAAAATAGATTAACACCTCAGTCTTGGCTGTCCTCAAAATGTGCACCCCACTTTATTGTTCCAACATGTTATACCTTTAGCACTTGGCTTGGGTTTCAAAACCACATTTCTGGTTCAAAACACTACATAATTCAATTGAACATTAAAACTAGTGAAGAGACAAAAAGCATAGAAAGACAATACACGTCTATATTCTACCAGTGTAATTAAATTCACATCTTTATTATGAAAAAGAAAGATGTCCTACACTACCTAACAGTGCAGTTTAAATTACTCAGTGGCCACCTAGACTGAAAAAAATAATCCAGCAAAATTTTGAAAACTTTTTCAAAAACTTGGCATGCTGATACAAGGCTGATGTGGATCAGCTTAGTCTACTGAACAGATTTGACTTGGGGCTACTCTTAAGGGTGTTATCTAAGTGACACCCTGGTTTTCACCTATAACCTCTATACAAGGATCTGGACTCTGCTGCAGATGAAACACCAGGCCGCTACCTCTTTGAGTAGTGTCTGTTCAGTAGACTGGTGACCCACAGGTGTCAAATGACACTCTTGTGAAATTAAGGCTTCTGGCAAAACCATAGACAGCAACAAGCCAGGGTCAGGGCAGGCAGAATTTGAGGCTGCTCAGAATCAGCACGGAGATCAGGGAGAGGTCATGTCAAGCAGAGAAGGGTCAACTCCAGAGACAGGCAGAAGTAGGCAAACAAGACAAATAGTGCCCCTTTGCAGGAAACTAGACAATTAGACTGGGGAAGACTGAGGTTTGCGTGCTGACCCTTTAAATACCAGAGAAAGCGTGCACGCCCTACAGGCAGTAGAGGAAGGAGTCAGAGCAGCTCTTTTCCAGTGGCCCTGCCTGCCAAGAAGACGAACCAGGACACTGGCAGGCAAGAACCACCAGGAAAACAACAGAAGAGGCCCAGTGAGTACTTCAGTGGCTCTGCCCACTGATTGAGATGAAATTGTGGTGAGCACAGATCACCACATAAATCAGTTAATGACAATTTTTGGATTTCCAAATGTAAGCTGTGAAAAAAACACTTCATTAAGGCCCCTGGTACTCAGAGAATTGAGTCTGTAGATTCAGTGGCATCTTTCTGTAGAGGTTTGTGGTCTAGATTGCTCTTCCTTGGAATTAGTTGATAGGACTAACGGTACAAAATGTTAGCACTTACACTTTGCTAATAGAGCATCCTCTCCAGTATTGATTGAGCCTACTTTCTCTATATGATAAATGCCATTTACTGAAATGAGAAAACCCCTTTAAAGGGGTTGTCTCTCAGCAAGTGGCTTTTGTCATGTAGAGAAAGGCACTCACTAATGTATAGTGATTTCCATATTGCTTCCTTTGCTGGCTTGATTCATTTTTCCATCACATTATACACTGCCATCCATCAGTGGTGGTTGTGCTTGCCACTATAGGAAAAAGCACCAGCCTATATGCGCTCCTACAGTCCTGGCCACCAGAGAGGCCGGTGGTTTTCCTATAGTGTGCAAGCAGGACCACCGCTGCTGGATTACAGTGTGGTCATAACTAGAGAGGAGCACAGCGACTTCGGAATGCCTCACCTGAAGTTGCTTCGCTAAAAAATTTGTTATAATACTGTATGGAGATTCGTCTCTGTAGAGTATTCGAATGTATGGGCTCCGATGAGCCCATACATTCTAATACTGTACGGTGATGAATCTCCGTACAGTATTATAACAATTTTTTCAGCAAAGCGGCTTCGGATGTAGCATCCGAAGCTCGCTTCGCTCATCTCTAGTCATAACAATGGAAACAAGCTGTGTATAATGTGAGGGAAAAATGAATCCAGCCATTAAAGGAAGCAATATGGATACTAACAATACATTAGTAAATGCCTTGTATTAACGTCCTCTACATAAGAATGCCACTTGCTGAAGTGACACAACCCCTTTAAGTATTTATTCCACTGATTGCTACGTATTTTGTATGGATTTCAGGCCATGACCAAGTCCAGGATCGACGGAAACACTATTGTGGGCCAAACAGTAAAAAGAATAAAAAAGATATGTGTTAATCTGAGAATGAGTGCTGTGGTTTATTATATGTATTCCTGTGGATCAAGTCCTACCACAGAGCATCTAGTCTCATCCAGTGTGATGATCAGAACTTTCTAATTATTATTACCTCAATAATAATAATTAAAAATAATAATTAGAAAGTTCTGATCATCACACTGGATAAGACTAGATGCTCTGTGGTAGGACTTGATCCACAGGAATACATATAATAAACCAATAAACCATTACCAAATGCTCACAAGTGCGAGGACTAGGAAGTAATATAGTTAGCAGACCATGCCCATTACTCCCAAAATCTTTGTAGGTCCCCAGGGAGGAGCACCAAGTTGGATGCATTACTCACCTCTACTTGTTAGCTAACCACTATGCAGTGCATTTGTCCTCTCTATACCATGGATTGTGGTTGTTCTCTGTGTTCTTCGTGTACTATTGCAGGGTCCTCTTGGGCAACTCTATTAACCAACTACAGGAACTACTACACAGTATGACATTCTAGGCATTACAGATATGCTGACCCCTGACCCAGAACCGTGGCCTGCATGGCATTTAACCACTTACTTCCATGAACAAGCCAACTATTTACAATGCAGGTTCTCAAAATATACAGTGCAGTTCAGAGCTGTCACCAGATTTCCATTCATCCAAGATAAAGAGTCAGTGCACTGTCCTTACCCTGTATCTTATATATGATATTTATCCTGGCCTATTGACATCCTGTCTGACTGTATATGGCTCACATGGTTTCATAGGCCACATGTGGCACCACTACTCGCAGTGTAAAGTTTAAACGTGACAATTACTCAGCACATTTACCCTACAGTGGTGCACATAATACTTAACCTGTTGCCGACCGCCTCACGCAGGATTGCGTCCTGCGGGCGGTCGGTTTGTTCCTCCTTGACGCGCGGGCGCGTCATCTCGCGAGACGCGAAATGACGTGCGTTTGAGCCAGGTGGAACGCAAATGGAACGCACCGCCGGGCTCAGAAGAAGTGAGTCACCAGCCTACCAGCCAATGATCAGCGCTGGCAGGCTGGTGATTTTCAAAATCGCCTATGGAAATAGGCGATATAAGGTGTATTTACAAATATATGTGTTTTATAAGGGATCTGTGCCATGTGCTGGGTCCTTTTCATCAGTTGGACCCAGCACAGAGCACAGATCCCAAGTAAGTGCACAAATCACAACATATCAGGCCCTGATCACCCCCCATCACCCTAATTAACCCCTTGATCACCTGTCAATACATAGTGAAAGGGAAAAAAGTGATCAGTGTCACTTTTGTGAACTGTCACTTTTTTTTTTTCACTAGGATTGACTGTTAGGTTTAGCTTAGTTTAGGCCCCTTTGGTAGGTAGTTAGCGTTAGCGCCAAGCCCACCGCACCGCAGTCACTGATTCGCTGATTAGCGTAGCGCTAATCAGCGTTTGTACTTTTATAGTATCTGTAAGTGATCAGAACTGATCACGGTCAGATATATAATAGTACTAGTGTCACCTTAGTTCGCCCTCCACCCCAAACGCAGTGTTTGCCCGATCAGACCTGATCGGTCGCCCACACCTGCGTTCACCCACGCCCGCCCCGCCGCAGTGACAAAAAATATTTTTTTTTTTGTATCACTGCACAATCACTTCACAAGCACTGCGGCGATAAAAAAATCAGTTTTGATATTTTTTTATCAATCGCAGCGGCTTTTGTACTTCGCTACACTCCCATTTGTAAGACAGGCTTGCTTTTTTTTCTTAGGTAGTCTCAGGGAATAACCCCTAAATTTAGACGCCGAAATGTCAAACAAGGGGTATTCCTCTGAAGAGGCCTACAGGATTCTGACCCAGTCGGATGAGGAATGGGAACCCTCATCTGACGAATCTAGCGGGTCAGAATACGAACCTGTAGAGAGCAGTGGCAGTCTGACCCAAAGTTCGGACGAGGAGGTTGAGGTCCCTGATACCACCAGGCGTACCCGGCCCCGTGTTGCTAGACCGCAGGTTGCGCAGGATCCGCTTCAAGGGCAGCAGAGTGGGGCTGGCGCTGCCGGATTACGTGGTGAGGCATACACCAGCAGCGCAGCCCGTCCTGGACCTAGTACCAGCACTGCCGTACAACATGGTGAAGTGGCGAGCACCAGAAGGGCAGTAGAAGCTGGTACGGTGGCACGTGCAGTAGTTTCCCGTCGCAGCCACCGCAAAGACAGGCCCGTAGAGCCCCTAGAGTCCCTGAGGTGCTGGCAAATCCTGATTGGCAGCCCCCAACTTCAGCCGCACCAGTAGTTCCCCCTTTCACCGCCCAGTCAGGAGTTCGGGTGGAGACAGCTCAGATAGGATCGGCGCTGGGGTTTTTGAGCTGTTCTTCACTGCGGAGCTCTATGACTTAGTCGTGGCAGAAACAAATCGGTATGCCACTCAATTTATCGCCGACAACCCGGGAAGCTTCTATGCCCAGCCTTTCCGGTGGAAACCAGTCCAAGTTTCCGAATTTAGAACTTTTCTGGGCCTTCTCCTCAACATGGGCATTACAAAAAACATGAATTGCAGTCATATTGGTCCACGAACCCAATTCATCACATGCCCATGTACTCTGCTGCCATGTCCAGGACACGTTTTGAGACCATCCTGCGTTTCCTGCACTTTAGTGACAACACCACCTCCCGTCCCAGAGGCCACCCAGCTTTTGACCGGCTCCACAAAATTCGGCCCCTCATAGACCATTTCAACCTGAAATTTGCAGATTTGTATACCCCTGCACAAAACATCTGCGTAGACGAGTCCCTAATACATTTTACCGGGCGCCTTGGCTTCAAGCAGTACATCCCAAGCAAGCGCGCCCGGTATGGGGTCAAATTGTATAAGCTCTGTGAAAGGGCCACAGGCTATACGCACAAATTTCGGATCTATGAGGGAAAAGATCAGACCCTGGAGCCGGTCGGTTGCCCTGACTACCTGGGGAGCAGTGGGAAGATAGTCTGGGACTTGGTGTCACCCTTATTCGGCAAGGGTACCATCTTTATGTGGACAACTTTTACACAAGTGTGGCCCTCTTCAAGCATTTGTTCCTAGAACAGATTGGCTGCTGTGGCACCGTGCGACCTAGTCGCCGGGGCTTCCCCAACGGCTCATTACCACCAGACTTGCAAGGGGGCAGAGGGCTGCATTGTGTAACGAAGAACTGCTCGCGGTGAAATGGAGAGACAAGCGTGACGTTTACATGCTCTCCTCCATTCACGCAGACACGACAGTCCAAATTGAACGGGCAGCCAGTGTCGTTGAAAAGCCCCTCTCGGTCCACGACTATAACCTCCACATGGGAGGGTGGACTTCAACGACCAGATGTTGGCCCCGTATTTGATTTCCCGACGCACCAGACGCTGGTATAAGAAGGTGTCTGTATATTTATTTCAATTGGCTGCCTATAATAGTTATGTTCTCTACAGTAAGGCTGGGAGAACAGGATCCTTCCTCAAATTTCAGGAAGAGATCATTTCGGAACTCCTGTATCCAGGAGGTTCCGTGGCCCCATCCACCAGTGTAGTTAGCCGTCTACACGAGCGGCACTTCCCCAGCGTTGTGCCTGGTACCTCAACCCAACCGCCACCCCGAAAAAGATGTCGTGTCTGTAGCAGGAGTGGAATAAGGCGTGACACCCGTTATTTCTGTCCTGACTGTCCTGACCACCCTGCCCTATGCCTAGGGGAGTGTTTACGGAAGTACCACACTCAGGTACACTTAGGGACCTAGGGATTGCAGGACACAGGTAGTTTTTACAATCAGGCTCAAGGGTCTCTCAGGATACTAGGTTTTGAGAGACCCTAACACATAGGGGACGGTGCTGCTGTGCTGCTGTGCTACTGCAGAAGTGTGAAACGGTAGAAACCTCTCCTTTCACTTGGGATAACGTGTATAGTGAATAGTGTACTACTCACCATCTCTGTGTGATTTACACTTTACACATTGTCCCATGGGAAAGGAGAGGTTTCTGCTAGGAAAATAAAGAGTGAAATGGTTAAAAAAAATTAAAAAAAATTAAACAGGTAGCAAGAAAAGAAAAATCTTGAGTTAGTTCAGTTTTTAAAAGTTCCGTTTTTTTTTCATGTTCAGGTTTTATTCATGTTTTATAAAGTTTGTAACGTTCAAGTTATGTGCCTGCTGCCTGTTTTTTCTTCTTTTTTTTTTTTTTTCCCCCTAACCACCCTTTATTTTCTAGGTAGATCAATGGACCAACCGATGAAAACGCTGCAGCACTGATGTGAATTCTGAGAGAAGCATTGCGCTGCTGTCAGAAGACACGTGAAGTCGGTGTATGCGGCGCTGCAAGACGAGATTTCTCCTCTGCAGGACAGGTACGTTTGCCCAGGCATATGAGCTGAGGAGAGGTGTTGGAGTTCATATGCTTTGGCAAACACTTTGTATCAAAAATCTGGCAAAGATGTCTTCCTCCACACCGATCGTTTGATCGATGTGAATGGAGAAATCACGTTTGCCAGGACATAGGAGCTGAAGTGGGTATGGATGTTTGGGCGGAGCCCCTATGTCCTGGCAATCGCCAGGCCCCTCTATTTTTTGCATATTTTTGGCAGACATTTTTTCATCCACATCGATCGATGCGAATGAGGAAATCTGTGCCGTTCATTTTTTCTTCTAGCCCAGAAGCTGAACGGAAAAAAAATCTCATTACCCGTATGCTCAATATAAGGAGAATAGCAGAAACTCCTAATGCTGGCCATACAGGTAATGATTGCGGAGACCCTCAAATGCCAGGGCAGTACAAAAACCTCACATGTGACCCCATTTTGGAAAGAAGACACCCCAAGGTATTCGCTGAGGGGCATATTGAGTCCATGAAAGATTGAATTTTTTGTCACAAGTTAGCGGAAAGGGAGACTTTGTGTGAAAAAACAAAAAAAATCAAATTCCGCTAACTTGTGCCAAAAAAAAAAATCTTCTATGAACTCGCCATGCCCCTCACAGAATATCTTGGGGTGTCTTATTTCTAAAATAGGGTCACATTTGGGGTATTTATACTGCCCTGGCATTTTAGGGGCCCTAAAGGGTGAGAAGAAAAATGCGTAAAAATGCCATCCTAAAAGGTACTCATTGGAATTGGGGCCCCTTTGTGCATCTTGGCTGCAAAAAAGTGCCACACATGTGGTATCGCCATACTCAGGAGAAGTAGGGCAATGTGTTTTGGGGTGTATTTTTACATATACCCATGCTGGGTGAGAGAAATATCTCTGTAAATTGACAACTTTGTATAAAAAAATGGAAAAGTTATCATTTACAGAGATATTTCTCTCACCCAGCATGGGTATATGTAAAAATACACCCCAAAGCACATTGCCTACTTCTGCCAGTACGGCGATACCACATGTGTGGCACTTTGCAGCCAAATGCAAAGGCCCTAAATCAATGAGTACCTTTAGAATTTCACAGGACATTTCTACTCATTTGGATTCCAAACCGCTTCTCACGCTTTAGGGGCCACTAAAATGCCAGGGCAGTAAAAATACCCCACAAGTGACCCCATTTTAGAAAGTAGACACCCCAAGGTGTTCTGTGAGGGGCATAGTGAGTTCATGTAAAATTTTATTTTTGTCACAAGTTAGTGGAATATGAGACTTTGTAAGAAAAAACAAAAAAAAACAAAAAAAAAACATTTCCGCTAACTTGTGACAAAAAATAAAAACTTCCATGAATTCACTATGCCCATCAGCGAATACCTTAGGGTGTCTACTTTCCAGAATGGGGTCACTTGTGGGGTATTTTTATTGTCCCGGCATTTTAGGGGCCCCTAAAGCGTGAGAAGGAGTTTGGAATCCAAATGCGTAAAATTGCCCTGTGAAATCCTAAAGGTACTCATTGGTTTTAGGGCCCCTTTGCGCATCTTGGCTGCAAAAAAGTGCCACACATGTGGTATCGCCGTACTCAGGAGAAGTAGGGCAATGAGTTTTGGGGGTGTATTTTTAAATATACACATACTTTGTGTGATAAATACCGCTGTAAACGACAACTTTTAAAAAACATTTATACAAAGTTGTCAATTTACAGTAATATTTCTCTCACCCAGCATGGGTATATGTAAAAATACAACTCAAAACACATTGCCCTACTTCTCCTGAATACGGCGATACCACATGTGTGACACTTTTTTGCAGCCAAGATGTGCAAAGGGGCCCTAATTCCAATGAGTACCTTTAGGATTTCACAGGGCATTTTTACGCATTTGGATTCTCACGCTTAGGGGCCCCTAAAATGCCAGGGCAGTAAAAATACCCCACAAGTGACCCTATTTCGGAAAGTAGACACCCTAAGGTATTCGCTGATGGGCATAGTGAGTTCATGGAAGTTTTTATTTTTGGTCACAAGTTTGCGGAAAATGAAATTTTTTGTTAAAAAAAAAACAAAAACATTCCCGCTAACTTGTGACAAAAAATAAAAACTTCCATGAACTTACTATGCCCCTCAGTGAATACCTTAGGGTGTCCTCTTTCCGAAATGGGGTCATTTATGGGGTGTTTCTACTGTCTGGGCATTGTAGTACGTCAGGAAACAGGACAGGTGCTCAGAAAGTCAAAGTGCGGAAATTCACTTTTTTGCACCATAGTTTGTAAAAGCTATAACTTTTACCCAAACCAATAAATATACACTTATTGCATTTTTTTTTTATCAAAGACATGTAGAACAATAAATTTTGAGAAAAATTTGTAGAGAAATGTAGTTTTATTTGACAAATTTTCAAACAGAAAGTGAAAAATGTCATTTTTTTGCAAAAATTTCGGTAATTTTTGATTAATAGCAAAAAAAGTAAAAATGTCAGCAAGAATGAAATAGCACCAAATGAAAGCTCTATTAGTGAGAAGAAAAGGAGGTAAAATTCATTTGGGTGGTAAGTTGTATGGCCGAGCAATAAACGTTGAAAGTAGTGTAGTGCAGAATTGTAAAAAGTGGCCTGGTCATTAAGGGTGTTTAAACTAGGGGGGCTTAAGTGGTTAATTATCATACTGCCATCTGACAGCAGCATAAGGCCCATTAAATGGTGTATTTTCCATAGCATATTTAAGTGCTTAACATATACATGAGCAGAATATAGGCTCATTATCTGGGAATATTACTCCTGTAACTATGACAATGGTAATACATAACACATGAACAATCATTGTAAAAGCGTATTTACAACCATACTGTCAGGTTTTTGTATGCAGTTTTGAATGCTAAAATCAAGAGTGAGTCATAAAAGGAGAGGAAGTATGGACACAACTTTTTTAATTAACTCCTGGAATTGGCTTCCAAAATTGCATTAGGAAACCTGACGCTGTGGCTGTACCGTAAGAGAAAGAGAGTTTTCAATACTCTTTACATGCATATCTTATGCTGCTAAATAATTGTATAAACTATCCTTAAGGAAAAGTTCCAGTAAGGGATTTAAATCAAGGGAATAAAACTTTTTAATCACTGGCAGTACAAGAAGCTCCATTTGCCTTGGATATGCTATGCTTTAGAGTTTATATTCTTCTAATTGCTTGTCAAACAGAATCCACTGATGTAAACTGTGAAATGCTTAGAGATAAACCAAGTTAAATGATTACGGCAGGATTTGGAGAAAATTAGATACTATGACTAGACATGAGCGAATGTTTCAAAAATTAGATTCGGCCGGTTCGACAGATTTTTTGAAAAAATTTGGTTCGATCTGAATTTATTCGCGGCGAATAAAGTTAAAAAACGGCTATTTCCCGGCTGCAGAGAGCCTTTTTAGTGGTGTACAACACTGTGCCTTGCAGTAACACGCATAGAGAGTCTGTTGTGGTAGTGAAATAATACTATGAGTCAGTATGACATGCAGATGACAGGCGTCACTCTTAGAATCACTGCACACTTCACTTATTTGGGCAGTTATGGTCTAAAACTGACCAAATAACTCAAGTATAAACTCAGCCTTACAGGTCGATGTTAGCGCAAAGAAGAAGTGCACTCCTTTTATACCGTCCTCAGCTGATTCCACATAGATGTTTACAGAACCTGTTCTTTTAAGCGCTTATACAAGTAGAGCCCCCAACAGAGTGGAGAGGGTGTCAGCAGTAAGTTTGTGTTGACATTACTAATTATTTTGCCCTTCCTCTGATCCGTCAGAACAATAACCCCCAAAAAACGTATCCTGTCTGTTGAGCATCCGCCTCAACTCGGTCAGCATTTGGTCAGTAATCCATCAGTATTGCTAATGCCCAAATAAAAACAGGAGTGGATCCAAAACAGAGATTACACGTGAATGGAATATTTGCATGTCTTCTGTGTTTTGTACCCACTCCTGCAGAAGGGTCAAATAGATGATGTCAGCCAGGCCAAAAGGCAAAATAGTGTCCCAGTCATGAAGTGGGGAGGGTGGGAAGAGCATGAGAAGTCCACAGAGTGGCCCTATGACATAGTGATGAGGTGGAATCAGTATGAGGTGGCCACAGAGTGGCACAATGACAGTGTGGAGGAGGCAGCAGCAGCATCAGGAGGCCACAGAGTGGCACAGAGACAGAGTTTGAAGGTGGCAGCAGCATCAGGAGGAGGCCACAGACTGTCACAATGACAGTGTGGAGGTGGAGGAAGCATCAGGAAGCCACAGAGTGGCAAGATGACATAGTGTGGAGGTGGCAGCAGCATCAGGAGGCCACAGAGTGGCAAAGTGACATAGTGTGGAGATGGCACCTCGCATTCTGGGAGTTGGACTTCCTGCAATCTGATAATGATGACCTATCCTGAAGGGAAATAAAACTCTTGTGGAAAAACCCTGAACCATTGTATAGAAGAAATGCGCTACAACTACGTGATATACTTTAAAGTTTAATTCCTCACCATTTTCAGGAATCAGTTTGCAGTCAGTAAACGTTACCACTCATGTTTACATCCAGCGGCTTACAAACCTGTACATACTTAGTTCTGCTCTCAGCTAAGAAGTGGATACAACTGAATTCAGTCTATACAGTGCTCTGTGAGCTAAATACAGCAGCAGCACAAATGTCATTGACAATTTGCTGCAATGTATCAGTCTGAAGTCCAAACAGACAAAACATTGTCAAGACTGGATAGAACTGTATTCACTGCTCAGTTATGTAACAGAAGCATTTTTGCAGATCCATGACAGATCCGCAAAAAAAACGCTAGTGTGAAAGTAGCCTAAAGTGTTTGAAGCAGAAAAAAAGGCAAATGTAAAAATTTTAGTGACTTTGACGTGGGCCAAACTGTCCTAATCCAAGGAAAGACAACTGTGAATCGGTAAAACAGTCAAGGGCTCATTGATGTGCGTGTCTGCTAGTCTGATCCTACAGAAAAGCCATTGTATTGCAAACTGCTGAAAAAGTTAAAGGGGTTGACCCACAAAAAATATTCTACAGTCTTCAAACTAGCACCTGGATCTGAATACCTTTGTAATTGCATGTAATTAAAAATTTATTGTAGCCACTGAGTTATTCACAAAAAATAACCTGTATAGCGTGACCTGCTTGTCCCGGATGAGGTATGGGAGGGAACACCACACCAACAACAGGAGGAAAGGGAAAAGCCACTAGGCCTAAACGCTAGGGAAAGGGTCACCTTCTATAGAACCCTACTCCTTGCCCTGACTCCTATCCGTATGGGCACACCTTGAAGGTAGGAATGCACATACCCCATAACCTGGAGGACCTGGAGACCCTAAAGAGCCCTATGGGTATTGGCAGGGCTTGAGATGACCCGTTCCTTCCCAGATGAACGAACCAGCGTCTCCCTGAGGCCTAGTAACAACAAACACAGGGAGAGACAAAACACAAAGGAACGAGACACTTAACTTCTGTAGTGAGATGGACGAGCAGTAACTCCAGAGAACACAACACACCAGCAATTCCAAAACCAAATAAAGCTATCAACCGCATAGCCAGAAGGGTGAGGTCAGACTATATAGGGGACGTGTAATGACCACTAAGCTACACCTGAAACAAGGGGTGTGGTCATTAACAACAACAACACTCAAGCAAGAGTAACCAAAGAGGCTGTTAGATCCCTTCACATGTAGCCAGTCTCTTCGATCTCCTGACATCTGTCTTGGCAGGGACCGTGACACTACTGTTTGTTTTTTCCTTTTTCTTTGTCTGGCTCACTGAGAAGGCCGCACATGCTCAGTTTCATCCTTCAACTGCCTCCTGAGCTGTGATAGGGAGAGCATGGACATGCCCCCTTAGCTGCAGCAGAAAAGACACTCCCCTTGAGCTGCCAGCATGATATAAATCTAGCAGAGCAATAAATGGGGAGATCTCTGGATCCATGTGAGGTACAGGGCTGGTCATTGCTGTCATGAACTATATGATGTCTAATTTTCATTTTTTACATTAGTAATGGGATAACCCCTTTAATTCTGGCAATGACAGAAAGGTTGCTAAACACACAGTGCGTCACGGCTTGCTGCATATGGGAGCCACAGATGTTAGAGTGCCCATACTGATACCTGTCCACTGCTGAAAGTGTCTACAGTGGGCAAGTGAGCATCAGAACTGGACAATGGAGCAATGAGAATGAGTCTGAGTGGTCAAGTGCTGTTCATACACATCACAGCTGTAACCATTGATTGGCTGGCATCAGTCATAAGCATGTCATATGGCAAGTTATCATTTCAAACTAGGTAGGGAATGGGCACACTGCAGTACCAAGCCAGGTTTTCAAACTTGGAGATATTCAGTTAAAAAAAACGGTTGAATTTCGGGAGACCTAATTACAATATACAAATATGTAAATAGAAGTGCCATGATCTCTCTTACTGATCTTTTTTATGACTAGGCAGGTAATGACAAGTAGGCATTCACTACGTCTAAAAGAAAAAAGGTTTCACTATCAAAGCAATTGGGGATTCTTTACTGTAAAAGCAGGCAGATAAAATGGTGCCTGGATGCTTTTCTTAAAAGTAAAAATGTCATGGATAGATTTATAGTACATTGATCCATATGGTCTGTCATATTTGCAGTTGGGTAGGCATGTATTATCTTAATATGGAACAGTTGACAGTTTTTGCCTTCCTCTGGATCAACATGGTAGGATTTCAGGTTGCACTTTATGGAACTATTTCTTTTTCAATATTATCAACATTATGTTACTGTGATTAAACTGTAAATTTTTAATATGCTGTAAGATTAATTTCAATTATTCCTGCTTCTCTGAGCAATGTTATGCCAAGGTTCAGAACTGATTCAATTTAGACACAGTGGCATACTAACATGGAGGAAGACTGCTAGGAGCCTAGGGGAAGCCTGGCACTGAAATTCTTCTGTTTCCGACACAGATTCACAGCATTTACCAGCAGGCTCCACTAGACAGAGCTCCGTGCAAAGAGATTTTACAGCTTCTATTCATTTCAATGGTAACTGTATAAATTTGTATGCACTGAGATCTATTTTATAGATCATATTATGTACTGTGTGATGTGAAGAAGAAGATTTAAAGCCATATGGAGATTTAGCAATTTATTTATGTCATTTGTGTATCATATACAAATACAATGAAAAATATGGTATACAGAAAACTATAATTACAGTGGGTCTCTAAGTAAAGCCAGCACCGAAATATAAATAAGACACACTTACCAGTTCTTGCGTTGGTCTTGGTGCCTTAAGATCTAGACCTGCCATTTATGAAGAAACCATGACTTCTGAGCACAAAAGAGTTAATACCAGAGGCCAAGGAGAAACAAATTTAAGGGGTTGTGTCATCTCATACATTGGGGACATGTGCTCTCCTTCTCTTTATGGGCTCCGTTTTAGAAATAGGTGCGGGTCCCAGAGGTGGGACACCTATCAGACATATCCTAGTAAATTATAAAGATGTAGTTTCTGATCATTTGAATTCCATTTTGTATCTATTCATTTAAATTTAATTTTAAGACCTGTGAATGTAGGTTCAAGGGAGTAAGGTTTTGTCTACATATATTCTCAAGGTTGTTTTTGGATTCTGACTCCCTGCGGACCTGGGAACTGGCCGCTCCAAGGTCTGGAGGTATAGAAGATGAACAACACGTACACAGTGACAATTATGGAGTGCATTTGCTGGCTACGTTTTACTAGGGAATGGAGCTTTTTGTTTAATCTGTATAAAGCTGTAACCCTTCAGGAAAGAAGCTAGAAGCTCATCCTATGGAGGGATGCCTCGTGTAGGGACCTGATCGGTGTTTTCATGATCGAAACTCTGACTGCTTTAGCTGAAAAGGGCTTCCCAGCTGATGTGTCGCTGTCAGATGATGTTAACTCAATTGGTGATGTATGTACCTTCATTCTGGATGTATTCAGGACTCCAGTTGAAGTGTTGATATATTTGTATGATTTTCCTAGCTTGTGACGTAAAGTCATGATTTTATTAAGGACACGGAGGCGAGTATTGCATTCTCTTTCTTTACTGAAATCTATAGTAGCACAGAGAAAAAACCTTTACCACACAAGGTAACCATGGCAACAAGCCCTCCCCTAACCCAGTATAATAGTCCTGGAATCCAACAGCTCCTCCTCTTTCTTTGATGAAGACACATTTAAAGACAGCCGCAAACCAAACTGGACCAACTCCAACCGCGAAGAATTCAATCCGAACACATCCAACAGGGATGACTGTAGAGAAAAGACAATGGAACAAAACTTGATCTCAAGCTCCAAGAACACCCGGGCTTTCATCCTATGAAAAAAGAGCAGATAAAGAGAAACATAACTAATGTAAACCTAATGTACTGTAGATCCGAACGAACGGTTCAATGTATAATGTAAACAGGACAATATAGGATAAGGCAAATATGGTGAGTATAATAAATATTTATAAATATGGAGAATAATAACAGCACGTATAGAACAGAACACAAAATCTATAAATACTATAGTAGAAAAAACAAGGGGAAGGGAAAAAACAAATAGGAAAAGCAATACTCGCCTCCGTGTCCTTAATAAAATCATGACTTTACGTCACAAGCTAGGAAAATCATACAATTTTATTACATGACATGGAGGCTCCTATTGCAAGTTTAAAGCTGTTTGATCACCGATGAAAATGCATGAGGAGATGGTCGGAAATAAACCAGAAGACGTCTAGTTGCCTCTGGAACGCCTGAGACGTCCCAGGATCCCCTGAAACTCTGCACGCGAGCCGGCGTAGAGAACCGTTTAGCACGAGCGGATGTTGGCGACCTGACGGATCGAGTAGAAGGTACGGGAGCGACGGCAGAAGCAAGGGAGGTTGAATCAGACACTCCAGGAAACCATGATTGGGCTGTCCAGAAGGGAACCAGCAGGACCATCTCTACTCTCTGAAGACGTAGTTGAGCTAGGACTCGTAGAACCATCATGAATGGTGGGAACGCATTTGACAGAAGATTGGTCCAATCCTGGAGAAACGCGTCCACTGCTTCAGCGTCCGGATCCAGCCTCCAGCTGTAGAATCTGGGAAGCTGGGAATTCAGGTGAGAGGCAAAAAGGTCGATGCACATAGGACCCCATCGAGAAGAAATGGAGGAAAACATCATCGCATCTAATTTCCAATCGCTAAACGAGAGGACCAATCCGCGTGTGTATTGTGTAAACCCAGCAAATATTCCGCCACAACACTGATGTCCCTGTCTAGGCAAAATTCCCAGAAGTCCCTCGCTAGATGGGATAGGGCCGAAGAACGTGTTCCTCCCATGGCGTTGACATAACGTACAGCCGAGATGTTGTCCATCTGCAGTCTGACACAGGCATTGGCCATACCATTTGTGAAGCTGCGAATAGCAAAGGAGCCGGCCAGTAGTTCCAGGGAGTTGATGTGTAGATTCGCTTCTGCAGGGGACCAACAGCCGCCGGTGGAACTGCCGTTGCAGTAGGCACCACAGCCCGAGAGGCTGGCGTCCGGTTTTATTGTGAAGTCGGGTTGCAGGCCGAAGATCGCTTTGCCGTTCCAGGCCTCCAGGTTGTGGATCCACCACTGTAATTCGTCCCTGGTCTCCCTGTCTAGGGAAATCAGGTCCTAGTAGGTAGCACTGACATGAAGGTGGGCAGTCTTGAGGCGTTGAAGGGCTCAATAGTGCAACGGAGCCAGGAAGACCGCCTGAATGAAGGAGGATAGTAGGCCTATGACGCAGGCAAGTTGACGAAGGGAGACTTGTGGGAGGGATAACGTCCGGCGAAGCTCTTTGCGAATAGAGCGAACCTTGGTGGAAGGGAGACTGAGGGACTCTGTGGTAGAGTCGATCCGAAAGCCCAGGAACTCCATGGCATGTGACGGGACTAGGCATGATTTCTCTAGATTAATAAGAAAACCTAACCAGGATAGAAGCTGAATCGAAGTCGACAGGTGCTCCAGGAGGAGGTTTGCGATCCTGGGCCATGAGAAGGATGTCGTCTAGATAGATAATCAGACGACTCCCGTGACTGCGAAGGAAAGCCATGACCGGCCGCATCAGCTTAGTGAAGCACCAAGGAGCTGATGACAGGCCGAATGGAAGGCAGGTAAACCTCCAAGTTTCTCTGCCCCAATGGAAACGTAGGAGGTCCCTGGAAGAGTCTGCCATGGGGACCGTCAGGTAAGCGTCCTTCAAATCGAGTTTGGCCATCCAATCGTTCTAGAGGAGCATCTCCCGTAGAAGGTGAATGCCCTCCATCTTGAAATGGCGATAACGGACATAGTAATTGAGGGGACAGAGATTGATTACCGGGCGCATCTGGCCGTCCTTTTTGGCCACCAGGAACATGTTGCTGATGATTCTGGTGGAGTGGGGTGGAGCCCGTTCTATCGTGCCCTTCCGAAAAAGGGAAAGCAGTTCTATGTGTAGAAGACGTTGCTTCTGCAGCGGTAGGCAAACAGGGTGGGGGGTGGGGATCTGTACAGATGGACATACCAATTCTATATGGAACCCCTGAACTGTGGACAAGACCCAAGGGTCTGCGGTAACAGTCGACCAGACATGGGAAAAACTATGGAGTCTGCCTCCTACCCAAACGGCTGAAGAACACAGAGGGTGACTTACCGAGGGGTTGACGGTAGGAAGAGCATCTGGGGCCTCTGGATCTCCATGAAGGACCACGGGACGGGAAGAATGCTGGAGGTTGTCTTGCGTCCTGGGAGGCGCGGTATGGGTAGGAGCAGTACCGCGAGTCTGAAATGATGCGCGGTCGGACAGGCGGCCCTTGGAGCTGCCGGCCCCAGAAGAGACCTGCCCCTGAAAGACGCGTCTCATTGACGACTGGGCCTTATCAAGGGCAGTGAAGGCCCCTACAAATCGACCAAGGTCCTTGATGAAGGAGTCTCCGAATAGGAGACCCTGGGCGTCCTTACCGGCCTCCATGAGGGCTAAATTGGAGAGCTTTGGCTCTATTTTAAAGAGGATTGCCTTACGCCTCTCAATCGAAAGAGAGGTATTGACATTACCGGTGATGCACAACGCTCTCTGGACCCATCCCCTAAGCTCTTCAGGGTCAATGAGCATATTCTGGGCCTTGGCAGATTCTGCCAATTCAAAAATCTTGGTCAGAGGACCCAAAATATCAAGCAATTTGTCTTGACAGGCCTTCAAGGCCGATTCTAAACCCCTACGCGGGTTCCATCCGGACTTGAATTGTGTCATCTTCGGGTCTACCGAAGGGGTCTCGCCACTTTACTAGAGATTATGGGTCTTGGGCACTCTGCCCTTAGCTTATTTCTTGCCTCCTTGGACAGGGATTGGCGAACCCGAGACTCTAAATATCTCGCCACGTGGTCGGATGGCAACCATTTGGTGGACCGAGGATGGTGTAAAGAGTCTGGGTCGAAAGAGACTCTCCTGACGGGTCAAGGACGGCAGAAGCAGGTGTCTTGAGGAGGGTCAGAAGGGGCGACCACAGGATCCACTAAAGTGGCAGAGGGGCCAGGGAGGGTCTCCTCCGCGTAATCAAGATCCTCTTCCTCAGAAGAGATATTTTGTAAATGCGCCTCCTCATCCGTTATTACGTCCGATTCAGAATCGGATTCAGGCTGCGCTCTGGCGCACTTCCAAGGCCTCGCCCTTTATGCCTGGCGGGCATAGGCTCTTTTGCACGATGTATGCACGCTCTCAGTGGTGGAACTTAGCACACCGGTCATAGGGTTTCTGGAGGCATTGGGCTCAGGCACAGGGTGACTGTGCTGACGGGTAGGGCGGTGATGGCGTTTGGTGGGTGCATGGCCCTTAAGAGCTTCAGCAATGGAGGTAGTAATAGCGCTGGATACAGAGCCCATGGCGGCTTGGATAGCGGCCGCTACCGAGCGTTGAATAGCAGAGGTATGTAAAGCCTCAGGGCTGGAGGGTAAATTATGACTCAGAGGAAGATTCTCAGAATCCTCAGGAAGCTCAGGTAAGGCAGGGTTAATGGGATTATTGCCCTCGTAGTTAATGGGATTATTGCCCCCTTATTGCCATGGTAGTAAACTAGGTAGTGAACAGTAAAACAGGGAAAAGGAGACTCAAGAGCTCACAGGCACTGCAATACTTGCGATCCGGTGAGGCAGTGACACAGGGGAGCGCGAATTGCAGGGCTGAGATGACGGCCGAAGTCTCGCGAGAATTTGCGAGGCTTCCGGTCAGCCGCAGGAAGTATGAGAGTCTTCTCGCTCCAGTGAAAAGACAGAAGCGGGAAAGGTGCGTAAGGAGAAGAAGATGGGCGGATACAAGATGGCAAGGGGGAGTGGCCGAACGGACTAGCGCTAGAGAACAGGGTAGGTGGAAAAGAGGGAAGTTGAAGCGTGGACAACGGGCAGAAGGGAGAAGAACTAAACCGAGGGAAAAACTCCCAGGGCACAGGGGATAAAAGGGGGGCACAAAAACCGTGAAATAATATAAAGACAAACAGAATAAATAAGAGGTCCAGAGGGCCAAGTGCTAAGATGAGGGGAGAAACCCCAGCAATATGTGTACTATTACCAGTATCACAGTAAATATAAAAAACGGCTACACAACATAGAGTACTTATCTTGATGTGAAGCAGCAAAGAAAGGGGAGGAGCTGTTGGATTCCAGGACTCTTATACTGGATTAGGGGAGGGCTTGTTGCCATGGTTACCCTGTGTGGTAAAGGTTTTTTCTCTGTGCTGCTATAGATTTCAGTAAAGAAAGAGAATGCAATAGGAACCTCCGTGTCATGTAATAAAATTATGTATTATGTTCTTTATCCTTTGTAAATAGATAAGTGCAAAAGAAGGACATTATATCGCTATTTGTATATACTACTTATTATCTTTAATGAAATCATATTATAAATCTTCCTTTGAAGTGTTGCTGTAGTTAACATACATTGAGGACACAACCCCTTTAAGCTGAGCACACGAGCAATGGTCAGTACTGATTAAGCCACACCATGGCCAGTCAGGGATTGGCTGCAAAACTGTGGGTTTCCCTGTTGTAATGAACCTGAATGTAACATTCAGTGACCAGATGTGGAAGAATATGGGGTATAAGTTTAAGGTTTATGATGCCCTGCACATATATGGTATATTCTGACAGTGTAGCAATTCACAAAGTGCAGTTGCCTTATTGGACATGGATTTATTGCAGTTGCAGGGCTGCCATCAGAAGTTTTAGCCTTTACTATATTGTACAGTTTATTATGATTACAGAGATACTAAAAACTGTTGACAAAACATTGAAAAAAAGATTTTTAGTACAATGCAATAATTAAAAAAATGGTCCCAAAGGTGTACATAGCCTTTCAACTTGATTGACAGGGCCAGGCATCTGAGTTGTCATCTCACCTAGCCCTGTCAATGAAGCTGAGTATCACAATGGATGGAAGGGAGAATGGTATGTATTTATTTAGTGAGGCATTGTGATTCTAATTATTCTAGTAACAAATCCCATCTTTATAGGCAGAGTACACATGTGAATATGTCTGACGCCATCGGTTTGTTTGGATAAACACCTAGACATGCTTCCAAACTCCAGATGCATCACATCAGACTTTAGCACACTGCAACTCCTCTTCCTGGATCAATGATCACACAACCACCCCTACCATTACCGATTATACAACCCCATATAGTTATTTTCCGCTTTTTTTGTTTCTTTTTTTTTTTAACTTTTATTAAGATTATGATGGAAAATATGTTTACTTTACGTGATTATATCCCAGGGGATGACAAGCAATGCAGTCTTTAGTGATTATCAATAAGAACATTGAGAAAGATGTGCAGATATATATGAGAACCTCTGTGATTTAGGAAACCCATGGGAGTAGTAATCATGCTCACTGTTGTTTTAGTCTGCATATTAAAAGTAATCAATCATTTAAGAAGATAGATATTTACTTTTCAACACATGTTTAAGAAGATTACACACATATCCATTAAATCCAATAACAATGTGTTCACTTTTTTGACTTCCATTCTTTCCCTAACATGTGCTTTCAATGTGTCTGTGATTGCCAAGTAAGAAAGCCTAGTACGATATCCGCTGGGCGTCATGTTTAGGGTGAAGACACATGGTGCGGTACTTGGGTTGCTGTGAACCGTTTTGAGATATGTTTGGCATGGCTTTCAAACTGACTGTACAAGTGGCCGCAAGATTTTTTTTTAGAAATTAGCTGTTTAACCAGAAGTTTTATGGGTGAAAAAGCTGTTTCCCGTCAAAAATGTTCAGCCACCTAAAAATTAATTTAAAAACCGCACTGAACGTAAATCTCTGCCTCCCTGGTGCTGCTGTTTGTGGTCTTAGCCTTATATATGGATATAAATATTTAACACTGTTTTTGTCAAATGGATCTACCTACAGACACAACAAATCTTCATTAGGTCAATTTCATACAAGCATATTCAGTGCAAGAAATAAGCTCTATGTGTCAGAGGAATTCTCTTCTATATAATCAGGGGTGGACTGGGAACTTAAAGTTGCCTTGAAAAAAAACTAAAAGTGGCCCCATGTTGTAGGCAGGTCCAAACTGACAGTGTGTCAACGAGTTAGCAATACCATGGTGCAGAACAAAATACCACAGTGCTGCACAAAACACTACCACCCACACCACAGTAAGAAACTGTATCACTGTCCCAAGGACGACAATATAGTTGAATTCAGTAGGGCACCTTCGGGCACTCTCCAGATGCATACTGTAATGCTTCTACATTGATTAACCCCTTCAAGACCCAGCCATTTTTCACCTTAAGGACCAGGCCATTTTTAGCAAATCTGACATTTGTCACTTTATGTGGTGATAACTTTAATAAGCTTTTACTTATCCAGGCCATTATGAGACCATTTTCTCATCACATATTGTACTTCATGATAGTCATAAATTTTAGTCAATATAATTCACCTTTATTTATGAAAAAATCCCAAATTTACCAAAAATCTGAAAAAATTAGCAAATCTGCAAATTTCTATTTCTCTACTTTTATAATAGATAGTAATTCCTCCAAAAATAGTTATTACTTTACATTCCCCATATGTCTACTTCATGTTTGGATCATTTTGAAAATTACATTTTATTTTTTTGGAACATAAGAACGCTTAGAAATGTAGAAGCAAATCTTACAATTTTTAAGAAAATTTCCAAAACCCAATTTATTCAGGACCAGTTCAGTTATGAAGTCACTTTCTGGGGCTTACATATTAGAAACCACCCATGAATTACCCTATTTTAGAAACTACACCCATCAAGCTATTCAAAACTAATTTTACCAACTTTGTTAACCCTTTAGGTGCCCTGCGAGAATTAAAGGAAAATGGAAATTAAATTTCAAAATTTCACTTTTTTTTAGCAGGTTTCAGAGTGGAAGGAGCACCATATGGCTTTTGGAGAGCGGATTTAGCTGGAATGGCAATTGGGAGCTACAGTGGAAACCCCCAAAAACTGACCCCATTCCAGAAACTACACCGCTCAAGGAATATTTCAAGGTGTGTAGTGAGAACTTTAACCCATCAGGCGTTTCACAGAATTAGGAAACACTTGGCTGTGATAAGGAAAAATTACAATTTTTTTCCAGAAAAGTTGCTTTACACCCACATTTTTTACTTTCACAAAGGGTAAGAGGACAAAATGCACCCCACATTTTGTTCCCCATTTCCCCCCGAATACGGCAACACCCAATATGTGCTCACAAAATAATGTATGGGCGCACAGCAGGGCTCTAGAGTTAAGGTGCTATGTCACATTTAAAAGATTCCTGAGGTCCCCAGAAATTAAAAATCCCAAGAAGTGACCCCATTTTGGAAAAGCACCCCCGTAAGAACATTTTAAGTGGTAGAAAGGGTACTTTTCAGCAAACAGGTGTCTCACAGAAGACTAATGGAGAAAATGCACCCCAGTATATGTTCCACATTTTCTCCCCATTCAGACACCCCACATGTGCTTGTAGCCTGCTGTATGGGCACACAGCAGGGCTCTAGAGGCAAAGTGCAAAATATTAGTGTGAATTTGGATGGCATGGCGCACAGGACGGTTCAGTAGCCAAATGAGGTGCTCAAAGTGGAGTAGTAACACTCTAACTACTCCAAAGGTAAATTAAGAAGTGTAGGTAAAATACTGGGCACTCTCCAGATAAATGGGATAAATATTGAATTTATTAATTAAAAATCAAGGAGTAAATGCAATAATAGAATAAATACAACAAATTGAATGCAAATTAAAAAACTAAAAGTAACCAGTATAGAGCTAATATCAATAAATATTGGTGGTCAATAACATCCCCCTAAATCTCTGTGACCCTGAGTCACAAACATAGAATACTCATTGGCTGAGGAAACAGTCAATCTCTTTCAAATAAAAGTCCTTTGCATATTAAATCTTTTCAGTAGGCAACAATTGGCTCCAATGTCTCCACTTCACACAATGGTGAATGGAGATAAAATACGAATCACCAGTTACTGTCTTATGATTAATCGCTCTACCTGAATCACCTTTAATCCCAGGCGGTCCAAGTGTATTCCCGTGGTCAGGCGACTTCGCTTATGTGAACAAAATACAGCGGCGTCCCGCTCTAAGTGTGCGCCAGCGGCGTCCCGCTAAAACGGAGTTTGACACATGTGTGGCCAATGCCGGCAATAGTGAAGAACAGTAGTGAAGATCTTACCGCTAGGTCTTCAAGTGCCTGAATGCGGTTGTTTGCAGGTACTCCTTCCTATGTGTCCCCCTAAATTAGCTCAGTCTTCGTTGCGCTGGTGGGCAGTGGATGCGGAGACCTCGATCTGTATATCTGGTCTCTCTTAGTTGTCACCTTTAGCCCGTTTTCGCGTGTTCACGATCAAACCTGAGCGGCACTCTCCCAGTTGTGGTAAGATCTTCACTACTGTTCTTCACTGTTGCCGGCATTGGCCACACACGTAGCAAACTCTGTTTCAGCGGGACGCTGCTGGCGCACACTTAGAGCGGGACGCCGCTGTATTTTGTTCACATAAGCGAAGTCGCCTGACCACGGGAATACACTTGGACCGCCTGGGATTGAAGGCGATTCAGGTAGAGCGATTAATCATAAGACAGTAACTGGTAATTCAATTTGTTGTGTTTATTCTATTATTGCATTTACTCCTTGATTTTTTATTAATAAATTTAATATTTATCCCATTTATCTGGAGAGCGCCCAGTATTTTACCTACACTTCTTAAAGTGCAAAATATGTTTTTTGCAGGCTTGAATAAACAGACAGATTCCTGCGGTCCCCAGAAATTAAAAACCCCAAGAAGTGACCCCATTTTGGAAAGAGAACTCCCGTACGAACATGTTAAGGGGTGAAAAGGGCACTTTTGACCTAACAGTTCTCTCACAGAAAAGAATATGTAGTGGTTGTTGGAAAGTGGATATGCAAGCGACTTGGACTAAATCAGAGATATAAAGTGGAAATATTACAAGGAGCATAAAGAGATGAAATTACATTAATACTCCATGGATGACTGGTAGATTTTAAAACACTCCTGCATGCACAGGCCAGGTTTTTCATGGCAGGTTTCGCAGTGGTAAATAGTGTCTTTACTTATCCCCCTTTTGGAACACACCCTGCATCTTTTTTGGGTCCTTCCCTTCCTTGCTGTCTGGGGGACTTGACCTAGAAAATGTTGCCCTGGTACGACACGGGTACCATGACTTCCAGAAGTACTGGGACCCTCCCCGGCCTGGTTTTGAAAAATAAGGGTCTTGATAACCACCTCTTCGAACTGAATGAAAGTTCCTGTGTGGCCTGCAGACTGAAATAGCATATACGCATTGCACATTGCCATATGTACAATGTGTACGGCCAGCTTTTTGTACCACCCTTCGTTTTTCGTGTGGGAGTAGTGGTTGTCGTACCTCATACAGGAGCAGTGAAGCTGGCGTTAGTGCGAATGGTCGCCAGTACAAGGACATCCCTCTTGTTCTTGTCCTTGACTACCAGCATGTTCTCATGGAGGAGGGCCCTACTTTCTCCCATTCTCAGTGGTTTCCCTACCAGGGATCTAGGGAGGCCTCCCTTATTTTTGCGCACTGTGCCGCAAGTCACAGTACCTCTGGCAGTTAGGGATGTGAATAGGTGTATGCTGGTATAATAGTTATCCACATAGAGGTGGTAACCCTTTACAGCAGTGGGTGCAGTAAGTCCCACACAATCTTCCCACTCACTCCTAGGATGGGGGGTATTCTGGGGGTTCTGCCTGGGAATCTTTCCCTTCGTAAACGTGTATTGGTGGAATCTAATCCTCCCTTTGAAGAGTAATAGGGACTAATCTACACAGACATTTTTATCTGGGTTGTACACCTCAGCAAACTTGGTGCTGAAGTAGTCAATGACAGCCCTAACTTTGAACAGACGGTCAAATGTCGGGTCGTTTTGGGGTGGGTACTGTAAATTGTCGTTGTAGTGTAGGAATTTCCTAATTGACTCGAATCGCTTTCGGGTCATGATGTTATTGTAAATTGTAGTCTGGTAGAAAATGTCCGAATTCCAATATTGCCTTTGTTTTTTTTTACAACGCCCATATGCAGCACGAGTCCCCAAAACTTCATAATCTCTGGTGCACTTACTGGGGTCCAACCCAGGGGTCTAGTGTATGCTGATGTAGGGTTCTGAGCAATAAATTGTTGGGCGTATAAATTGGTTTGGGCCACTATTACATTTACAAAGTCTTCAGAGAAGAAGATTTTTTAAAAGATCTAGTTCAGTGAAGTCTGCACAGTCTATCTGTATTCCGGACCTGTCCTCAAAATCCGGAATTTGGGGTTGATAATCGTCAGGGGGTGGTGTCCATAAGGGTTCACTCTGGGGGGCTGCCTCTGCTACTACCCTGGGGCGCAGCATGATGATGATGAGGAGGGGGTAGAGGAGGAATAGAGGAAAGTGCCATCCTCGTTTCCTTCACTGGCAGACTCCGTATCGGAGGCAAGGATGGCGTATGCCTCTTCAGCTGAGTATACTCGTTGGGATGAATTGGACATTTTTATTTTATTGGGTGTGAAATGTGTAAACCTTTATTTAGTGTGAGGGGTGTGTATGTTGTGTTTTCACACGTGAAGGGGCTTGTAATAAATTTGCAATTAAATTTAGAAGAAAAAAAATTTGTAAAAAAAAAAAGTCTTGCAGTGCAGTACTGATCGGTGCTCAGTGTTTTGCAAAATGCACGTACGCAGATGGTGCGTTTGTGCAAAATTCTAAACTGACACTAATTGAAATTTTATATATATATATATATATATATATATATATATATATACATACACAGTATATACTGTATATATATACTACAAATATAAAACCTCCTGGGAGGTAATTATTTCATTGGCACAGGAATAAGGACTTGGTCAGGTCTGAAATAATTTCTCCTATATTGAGATGTATGTTGCTAAATGTTATACAAAGTAACAATGCTTTAGGACTAGTAAAATGTACTTTTCTATTCACACTGATCGGCGGTGTTGTTATCTCAGACACTCACCGCTTGTTGTCCCATGCGTATCATTAGAGATGCTGCAAAGGCTTCCAATCCTGGGTTCTCCTATTCAGTGCAGATAATCTTCCTGTTCACCTGTGCGTACACACGCTGCTCCGGCCGGTAGCCGCATGGTGCCGGGGAACCGATGTACAAATTCAGAGTCTAGGAACGTTTGTGCGCGTGACGTCACCGCTAGTATGTTCGGCGCTTCCAAAGGTCAAGGGTTATCCGACGTGTTTCTGAGCCTGCGGGCTCCTTCATCAGGGATGGTAGGACCCGTCTGTCCTCAGGGTTATAGAGCGTCCCGTTCCCATAGCAACGCTGGCTTGTAAATTAAACTTACAGGTTATCTGAAATTATTCATTGAAAGGCAAACAATTCAATTTCATGATTCAGTCCATTTGGGCTAAGCTGTTTAGTTTAAATATCCAGCCACTTTCTGCCCTCAACATTTTCTTAATATAATTACCTCCTCTTATATCAGCGGTTATCTTTTCTATACCCGCAAATGTTGATCCTCTAAATTTTGCTACATGGAATTGAACATAATGTCTTGATAGGGGGTGCCCATCAAATATATATGTTGGCTATATGGGATGTTGGTCAGCCAAGTGGTTAGATGACAGCTTGTTAAAGGGATAAAACTATTTGCATCTGCAAAATTTTTTAGACTATTTTTATAGAGGATGGGGTACTGAAAACCAAAACATTTCATAAACCAACAGATGCAAATAGTTTCATCCCTTTAACAAGCTGTCATCTAACCACTTGGCTGACCAACATCCCATATAGCCAACACATACGGGCACGCAGAAATTGCTCAGACGAAACACACCAGTTAAATAAAAAATTTCTGGAGAAGGGTTACAGATCAAGTGACCTCTCACAAACAGTAGAAAAGGTCAAACAACTAAATCGAACAACTTTATTGGATGAAAAAAAGAACATAACACAAGAAATGAAAAAGGACAGATTGGACATTCCCCTCATTTCTAGACACAGCGCAAGAGCCAGTATATTTAGGAATATTGTTAGATGATATTAGGACATCCTGAAAGAAGATAAACTGATAGGGGATAAAATTCCACCAAAACCTAGATTCATTTTTCAAAAAGCCTCTAATTTAAATAATATGATTGCCCCCTCTGTTAAACCTAATCAAACTATAAAATCGAATTCCCTTACCACTAAAAAAGGATTCTACCCGTGTAAAATGTGTAAAAACTGCAAAACTACCAGATCTTCCCAGAAAAAAACTATAAAAATGGTAGATACCTTCCAAATAAAGAACTATATAAAACGTGCAATACAAAAGGGGTAATCTACTATATAAAATGTCCTTGTGACAAATTATACATAGGGAGAACGAAAAGGGAATTAAAAATCAGAATTCAGGAACACATAACTAACATTCATAAAAAATTTGATGGGCACCCCCTATCAAGACTTTATGTTCATTTCCATGGAGCAAAATTTAGAGGATCAACATTTGCGGGTGTAGAAAAGATAACCGCTGATATAAGAGGAGGTAATTATTTTAAGAAAATGTCGAGGGCAGAAAGTGGCTGGATTTTTAAACTAAACAGCCTAGCCCCCGAAAGGTTTCCATATGTTATCCGTATTTTGCAGATCCGTTTCCGTATTATTATTAGAATATTTTATTATCTCTTTTTTTTTTTTTCTCCCTCCAGTTCAGTATTTTGCGGATCCTCAAAAAACGGAAGACATACGGAAGCCTTCTTCCGCAAAATGCGGACATACGGCTTCCGTTTTTTGCGTCCGTAAAATACGGATGAAAAAAATACGGTTGTGTGAATGTAGCCTAACCCTGAGGACAGACGGGTCCTACTATCCCTGATGAAGGAGCCCGCAGGCTCGGAAACGCGTCAGTTAACCCTTCCTTGACCTTTGGAAGCGCCCAAACATACTAGCGGTGACGTCGATCAGTGTGAATAGAAAAGTACATTTTACTAGACCTAAAGCATTGCTACTTTGTATAACATTTAGCAACATACATCTCAATATAGGAGAAATTATTTCAGACCTGACCAAGTCCATATTCCTGTGCCAATGAAATAATTACCTCCCAGGAGGTTTTATATTTGAAGTATTTTAATCCTATAGGGGGTACAGCAAAACCCTACGTTTTTTTTTGTGCTGCGGACTCCAATATAGGAGTAAACAAGGACTGATATATGGGAGCGCGGAATCGCAAATCATATTTTCTTGTGTATATATATATATATATATATATATATATATATATATATATATATATATATATATATAACTACCACTAACTGCAGGTCTTTTTTCACACAAAAAAAAAAAAAAAAAAAATACAAGCTCAAAAATGTGCAGATGCAAATGAGCTTGAGGGATTAGCCAGTGTTGTCAGTTGCGTATCATTGTGGTGCACTTTTTTTCAGTTATTTAGATGCAAATGAGCGGGAAATTTCCATGTAGGGTCTATGGCCAAGTCCATCTATATAATGAATGCTATGCGTTTCTGTCTGCCCTTAAAGGGAGTCTGTCACCAAAGTTGGACATAATAGACCGCTGACATAGCTTTGTAGCATCACTTTAGATGAATGAAACGGTACCTTTGTTGTCTTCTTCAGAGCTTCACCTGCTTCAAAAACGGACTTTTATTGATATGTAAATGAGGGCTCGCAAGTGCCCAGGGCGGAGTTAAGTTCTTTGGAGCCCAGGCTGCTCGGCCTCTTTAGTTCTTATCCCCGCCCCTGTCTCTGTCTCTGCCCGCCCTTCTATTGCCTTTCTTCCTCCTCCTCTGGTAGCGAACTCCTGCGCCTGCGCTCAGCTTTGCCTCGGCGGGGCATGCGCACTGCGATGCCCACTGTGGGAACGGCATCAATGTAGCTACTGCGCATTCCCCGGCTGACGCTGCAAACCCAGCTGTAAGCTGGTGGACATGCGCAGTAGCTACATTGATGCCGTTCCCACAGTGGGCATCGCAGTGCGCATGCCCCGCCGAGGCAAAGCTGAGCGCAGGCGCAGGAGTTCGCTACCAGAGGAGGAGGAAGAAAGGCAATAGAAGGGCGGGCAGAGACAGAGACAGGGGCGGGGATAAGAACTAAAGAGGATGAGCAGCCTGGGCTCCAAAGAACTTAACTCCGCCCTGGGCACTTGCGAGCCCTCATTTACATATCAATAAAAGTCCGTTTTTGAAGCAGGTCAAGCGCTGAAGAAGACAACAAAGGTACCGTTTCATTCATCTAAAGTGATGCTACAAAGCTATGTCAGCGGTCTATTATGTCCAACTTTGGTGACAGACTCCCTTTAACTCTAATGAACTGTACTGACTGCATTATGTGAGCACAGTTCATTAGAGTTGAAGTCAGCCGGGAACACACAGCATTATAAATGATTATAATATGGTGGCTCCATGTCATAGGAGCAGCATTCAGGATGAGAAATGTCTTTGATACACTGGACGTATTTTTCACATTAATATTCTCATGTGAAATTGGCCTTAGGCCTCTTACACGCGACCGTACTTTCGGTCCACATCCAACCTTAGTGTCAGACTGGGATGCCTGGGGGCCACCAATAGAAATTTTTGAGGGGGTCCATTGTACATATGCATTCAAATATTACCTGCTAAGACAGCAGCTAGATGCTACCAGATGATTGAATATGGGGTTCCCTGCAGCAACTTTGAAAAGGTAGGTCCTGGGGAAAAGAAGACACTGGCTAGCTTTCCTCTATACCTAGAAGACATCTCAGCTATGATTGTGTCTATAATAATAAACTGGGGAGTTTCTTTAATAATCTATCAAGTTTTTTTTATATTAATATAGGCTGGTTAAGGTGTTGTACATTGAATATATGTATGTAGTACAGTAAGTCTACTGTTTTATGTGGCAGTTATGCATGGGGTGGGAGACCAGGGGCCTACCGGGGGATTCACCTGTACCCCGTAGGCCAGTCCGAGCCTGTATGTTTGCGTACAAACTTTCTTTCCTCCAGACGCAGAGGATGTCCCCTCATTCCAGTTATTACTTTAGTTGCCCTCCTCTGAACCCTATCCAGCTCTGCTATGTCTGCCTTGTTCACAGGAGACCAGAACTGTACACAGTACTCTATGTGTGGTCTGACCAGTGATTTGTAAAGTGGTAGGACTATGTTCTCATCACGGGTATCTATGCCCCTTTTGATGCAACCCATTATCTTATTGGCCTTGGCAGCAGCTGCCCGGCACTGGTTTTTATAGCTTAGTTTTCTGTTCACTAAAATTCCTAGTTCCTTTTCCATGTCAGTGTTATCCAGTGTTTTACCATTTAGTGTGTACGGGTGACTTGCATTATTCCTTTCCATGTGCATAACCCTACATTTGTCAGTGTTAAAGCTCATCTGCCACTTATCTGCCCAAGCCTCCAATTTATCCAGATCCATCTGTAGCAGTATACTGTCCTCTTCCGTGTCAATTACTTTACACAGTTTAGTGTCATCTGCAAAAATTTATATTTTACTGTGCAAGCCTTCTACAAGATCATTAATAAATATATTGAAGAGTATAGGGCCCAGTACTGACCCCTGAGGTACTCCACTAGTGACAGTGACCCAATCTGAGTGTGTAGCATTAATAACCACCCTCTGTTTTCTATCACTGAGCCAGTTACTTACCCACATACAGACATTTTCTCCCAGTCCGAGCATTCTCATTTTATATACTAACCTTTTATGTGGTACAGTGTCAAATGTTTTGGAGAGGTCCAGATATACGACATCCATTGATTCGCTGCTGTCAAGTCTAGAACTTACCTCCTCATAAAAACTTATTAAATTAGTTTTACATGACCTATCCCTCATGAAGCCATGCTGATATGGTGTTATTTGCTTATTTTCATTGAGGTTCTTCAAGATAGCATCTCTTAGAAAACCTTTAAACAGTTTACCCACGTTGTTAAACTTACCGGCCTATAGTTTCCGGGCTCTGTTTTTGGACCCTTTTTGAATATTGGCACCACATTTGCTATGCGCTAATCCTGTGGAACACTCCCTGTCGGTATAGAGTTCTTAAATATCAGAAATAAGGGTCTGGCTATGACATTACTTAATTCTCTTAGGATACGGGGCTGTATGGCATCTGGTACTGGCGATTTGTCTATTTTAATCTTTTTAAGACGCTCCTGTACTTCTTCCTGGGTTAGACAGGGCACTTTTAATGGGGATTTAGTTTTACACTCTGCATTTCATCTGACAGTTTATTTTCTTCAGTAAATAAAGTGGAGAAAAAAATATTTAATAGCTTTGCTTTCTCCTCATAGCTCTCTGCAACTTGCCCCCTCATCACTCTGTAAAGGGCTCACACCTTCAGATTTATACTTTTTACCATTTATATAATTGAAGAACATTTTAGGGTTAGTTTTGCTCTCTTTGGCAATTAATCTTTCGGTCTCTAGTTTGGCCACTTTTATTTGTTTATCACAGATTTTATTTTTTTCTATAGTTTTTCAGTGCTTCCTCGGTACCATCCTGTTTTAGTGATTTAAATGCTTTCTTTTCATCATTTATTGCTTTATTTACAGTTCTATTTATCCACATTGGTTTCTTCTTGTTCCTTAACCTTTTACGCCCATAAGGTATGTACTTTTCACAATTAGATTTTAGGATGCTTTTAAAAATATCCCATTTTATGGCTGTATTTTTATTTTTGAGGACTTTGTCCAACTTAGTTAGGCCTATGGCCTCTCTTAGTTGGCTAAATTTAGCTTTTTTGAAGTTTGGTATTTTTGTTCCTCCCCGAAGAAACACTCTTTTGAATAATAATTGGAAGGTTATTACTTTATGGTCACTATTTCCCAGGTGTTCTTAAACCTACACATCTGTTGTTCTGTCAGGTCTATTGGTTAGTACTAAGTCCAGTTTGGCCGTCCCTCTAGTCGGGTCCTGAGCCAGTTGGGAAAGGTAATTGTCTTTGGTTATTGCCAAGAACCTGTTTTCTTTTATGAAATGTACAGCTTTCAGTTTCCCAGTCTATATCTGGGTAGTTAAAGTCCCCCATAATAACGACCTCATTATGATTTGTCACCTTGTCTATCTCGTTTCGTAGTAGATTTTCTGTGGACTCTGGTATATTAGGTGGTTTATAACAAACTCCTATTAGTAATTTATTATTGTTTTTTCCTCCATGTATTTCTACCGACAGTGACTCCACATGTTTATGTCCCTCACTTATATCTTCTCGGACTGTGGGCTTTAGACAGGACTTTACATAAAGGCAGACCCCCCCAGACTCTTTACATTAACTGCCCAGTCATAGCTATCATCCAGCCATGTCTCAGTTATTCCCACTATGTCATAGTCTTCCTCACACATCACTAATTCCAGTTCCCCAGCATGCTGCAGTTTTCTTTCCGTCAAGAGATGCGGAGCAAGACGGATCTCTCTGACACAATAGAAAACGGATGGGTCCCCCATTGACTTTCAATGTAGTTAATAACAGATCCGTCTTGGCTATGTTAAAGATAATACAACCAGATCTGTTCATAAGACGGTTGTATTATCAGTAACGGAAGCGTTTTTGCTGAACCCTGCCGGATCCAGCAAAAACGCTAGTGTGAAAGTAGCCTTACTACAGCCCTGGTTCCTCTGTACTATGCTGTAATATCGGTACTGTATAAATTAATATATAATACCTTAGAGGGTATTGATCAGTGACAAGCAGCATAAAAGAAATTGCATATGTGCGTGCCTAAACTAAAATAAATGCAAACTCCAATGGCTGATCACCCCAGAGACAACGCTTATGAGCCAGCGCTAAATTTGACAAATTGTATCTGTTGTACATCCATAATTGCATCAATCAGCAGGTTCTTGAGAACACTGACTACACACCAGAAGTACATTTATCATAGCAGGCCAATGTGGCAGAAGTGATTGGCGTCTGCATTACATCCAGATGTGTCCTGAGCTGATCTGGAGTAATTGTGTGAACCTTCCTATCTGTTTTAACTCCTGAAGCAGGGAAAATGAGGATACAGTAAATAAAAAAAATAAAAAAATTAAAAATTAAAATCAAATACACATATACGTGTTCCAAATTATTATGAATTATATTTTTCTCTGATTTTCCTAAACGCTCAATGCAAATGATAGTCCGTATAATTTTCAAGTCATCAACCGTTAAATCAAATTTTACTGAACAAATCTCCAATTAATAACAGTATTTTTTTCCACAAATTACAAAACTGAAAATGCACTGTTCCAAATTATTATGCACAACGGAGTTTTCAAGCATGTTATAGGTTGTAAAGAACTAAAAATGGTCATTTGTAGAATTTTCAACATTGAGATGTCACATTTAGTGAAATCAAGCGACTTCAATCAAAAACAACTTAACAGGCCAAGTTACATGTTAACATAGGAACCCTTCTTTGATATCACCTTAACAATTCTTGCATCCATTGAACATGTGAGTTTTTGGAGAGTCTCTACTTGAATTTCTTTGCAGGATGTCAGAATAGTCTCCCAGAGCTGCTGTTTTGATGTTAACTGCCTCCTGCCCTCATAGATCTTTTGCTTGAGGATACTCCAAATGTTCTCAATAAGTCTGAGGTCAGAGGAGGATGGTGGCCACACTATGAGTTTATCTCCTTTTATGCCCATTTCAGCCAATGACTCAGAGGTATTCTTTGCAGCATTCTTTGTCATGCATTAAGATGAATTTGCTACGGAAGGCATGGTTCTTTTTGCACCATGGAAGAAAGTGGTCAGTCAAAAACTATACCTTGCCAAGGTCATTTTCACACCTTCAGGGACTCTAAAGTGGCCTACCAACTCTCTCCCGATAATTCTGTCCCAAAACATAACTCCACCACCTTCTTGCTGACGTCACAGACTTGTTGGGACATGGTGGCCATCCACTAACCATCCGCTACTCCATCCATCTGGACTAGAGATGAGCGAAATTCTCAAAAATTTGATCCGGTCAGTTCGCCAAATTCACCAAAAACATTTGATTCGATTTGAATTAATTTGTGGTGAATCGCATTAAAAAACAGCTATTTCCTGGCTGCAGAGAGCCTGTATAGTGGTGTAGAACACTGTGCCTTGCAGCAACACGCATAGTGAGTCTGCTGTTGTAGTGAAACAATACTGTGAGTCAGTATGACATGCAGATGACACCACTTATTTGGGCAGTTACAGAGCCAAAACTGACCAAATAACTCAAGTGTGAACTTACAGGTCGATGTTAGTGTCAGGAATAAAGAACCTTGCAGAGGCCCAAGATGCTACTATAGCGCGAAAGAACGCACTTCTTTTACACCATCGTCAGCTGATTACACATACAGTAGATGTCTGCAGAACCTGTTCTATTAAACACTTATACAAATAGAGCCCCCTGACAGAGTGGAGAGGGTGTCAGCAGTAAATTTGTGTTGACGTCACTGATTATTTTGCCCTTCCTCTGATCCTTCAGAACAATAACCCCTCAAAAAACGGATCCTGTCTGTTCAGCATCCGCCTTCACTCAGCATTTGGTCAGTAATCCATCACTATTGCTAGTGCCAAAAAAAAAAAAAAAAACAGGAGTGGATCCAAAGCAGAGAACGGAATATTTGCATGTGTTCTGTGTTTTGTACCCACTTCTGTTTTTGGCTACCAAATCATAAGCCAATTCAAATAGGACCATACAGACCTTACAGCTGCTACACAGACAGGATCAGTTGTGTGTCTTATTTTTCCTTCAATCTGAAAGATCAGAAGAAGGGTCAAATAAATGATGATGTCAACCAGGCCAAAAAAAGGCAAAATAGTGGCCCAGTCATGAAGTGGGGAGAATGGGAATAGCATAAGAAGTCCACAGAGTGGCCCAATGACATAGTGTGGAGGTGGCAGCAGCAGCATGAGGAGGTCACAGAGTGGCACAATGACAGAGTGTGGAGGAGGCAGCAGCAGCATAAGGAGGCCACTGAGTGGCAAGGTGACATAGTGTTGAGGTAGCAGCAGCATCAGGAAACCACAGAGTGGCAAGGTGACATAGTGTGGATGTAGCAGCAGCATCAGGAGACCACAGAGTGGCAAGATGACATAGTGTGGAGGTGGCAGCAGCATCAGGAGACCACAGAGTGACCCGGTGACAGAGTGGGAAGGAGAGTGGCACTAACAGTACCCGCTGACGATGGTGGATGTAAGAAGGAGCACTTGGCATAAGATGTGTGGCATCAGGCGGGTAGCAGCATCAGAATAGTAGCTGAGGCAGGTAGCCAGAAGAAACCGGTCTCTTTTGTCAAGGTTTGGGTGAGGCAGCATCAATGATCTAATCTGATGCATCAGGCATCATCAGTACCCATGATCCCTCACTGCTTCTTGCTTGTGGGCCAATGAGAAGGCTGCAATATCTTTGACTTTAGGAGTAGTGTTGATTGCAAATTTTTGTATCATGAATTTTCCGATTGCCGATTTTTGCAATCAAGAAAATAATGACTGGAGAATTCTTGAATTCGCGAATATATGATGAATATTCGCCAAAATATTCGTGAAATATCGCAAAATATTGCCCCTGACGCTCATTACTGCTGGCCGGGTAGGACAGCTTTTCCAGGGCAAACTCGTCCAGTTGCGGCCACAAATCCAGTTTGGCTACCCAGTAGTTTAGTGGATCTTCAATGACGGCTGGCAGGGTGCACTCCAAGTATACCACCACCTGCTGGTTCAGGTTCTGCTCTATGTCTAGCTGCTGGTGAGTAGTTTCTTGACTATGCGGGTGAAGGAAGCTGCTCATCACCGACTCTAGACCTAGGCTGCTGATGGAGCTAATACAGCTCCTGCGCCCCCCCCCCCCCCCGGCAGCCATAGCAGTGGAATGTGAGCACAGAGGGCGGTCAGACCTGCCAGAGGATAGACAATGGCGCAGATAGGCAGCGGACAACTGACCACATAGGATGTCTCTATAGTAGTTCAGATTGTCCTCCCTCTCAGCGGGTGTAAAAAAAGGTCCCCATTTTGGACCGGTAGCAAGGGTCTAACATGGTGGAGAGCCAGTAGTCATTATTCTGCTGAATGGTGACAATTCGGCTGTCACTACGCAAGCAAGTGAGCATGCATCTGGCCATTTGTGCAAGTGACTTGGAGGGACTCCCTGCCTCCATCTCCACTGCATACTGCCACGGTGTGTCTGGGTCCTCTGCCTCGTCTTCCTCATCTCCCTCTTGCTCCTCTGGCTGCTCCTGCCCCTCTCCTGTCACCTGTGTAGAAAAAACACCCATTTCGCTACACATTGCCTGTGCTCCAATGTCCTCCTCCAGTTCAGCCCCCACAGGGCTCATGTGGCAGTGAGATGTAGACACCACGTCTCCACTCCCCTGACCAGCCAGATTTACCAGCATCTTTTCCAGGATATGAATCAGTGGAATGACGTTGTTCATCCTGTAGTCCTGGCGACTGACAAATAAAGTGGCCTCCTCAAAGGGCACAAGCAAACAGCAGGTGTCACGCATGAGCTGCCACTGGCTAACATCGAAGTTATACAGGGGAGTACCTCTGTCCGCCTGTATCATCAAGAAATCATTTATGGCCTTTCTCTGTTTGTACAGTCAGTCCAACATATGGAGGGTGGAATTCCAATGGGTGGAAACGTCGCATATCGGCCTATGTTGGGGGAAGTTCTGCCACTGTAGTTCAAGGAGGGTGTGCTTGGCAGTGTACAAGTGGCTGAAGTGCATGCAAAGTTTCCTGGCCACTTTTAGGATGTCTTGAAGATGGGTTGGAAGACTTCAGGAACCGCTTGACAACTAGATTGAATACGTGCGCCATGCAGGGTGAATGGCTCAGTCCTCCTTGACGCAGCACCGACACCATGTTCTTCTCGTTATCGGTCACCATGATTCCAATTTTGAGTTGTCGCGGAGAAATCCAGGATTCAATTTCGTGATGAAGGATACGGAGCAGTCCCTCCCCTGTGTGACTCCGTTCGCCCAGGCTAACTAGTGACACCGCCGTGCCCTGCACATGTGGTATGCTGGTGGGGCGCTGTGAATTGTCCCTGCAGTGGAGGCTGAGGACAAGGCGGAGGATGAGGAGGCAGAGGCGGACACTGTCACAGGAACATTGGCATGAGAACGTGGAGCTGGACAGGGTGTCACCTGGCCAAGTTGCTGGTTTGGCTGGGCAGGAACATTTACCCAGTGGTTCATAAAGGACATATATTGTCCTTGACTGTAGTTAAAGCTCCCCACATTGGCGATGCCGTGCACTTTAGCAGACACTGACAGGGTCAAGGACTTGCCCACCTTCTGTTCTACATATATGTGCAGGGCTGGTACTGCCTTTTTGGCAAAGAAATGACGGTTTGGGACTCTCCACCTCGGCTCGGCACAAGCCATCGGTTCTCTGAAAGGTGCAGAGTCCACCACTTGGAGACGGAGGGACTGCAGTACCAGCAACTTGGCCAGGAGCACGTTCAGCTTCTGCGCTGTTGGATGAGTGGACGCATACTGTTGTCTCTTTGCAATCGCTTCAGTGATCGATTGCTGACAGAATGACTGACTAGGAGGAGAAGGAGCAGGAGCATCAGGACCAGCAGATGATGGGAAGGACAGATAGCTTCCTTCAGCTGAGGTGTTGGAGCCTTGACTGCCTGAAATCGGGTGCGTGCCACTAGGTGATGCAGCGGTTGTTGCGGCAGTCTGACCACCACATTGGATCCACGGTTCTTCCAGGCCACTTTATGGTATATGTTGCATATGCATATGTTGCATATGCGGTCCTGCATATGTTGACACAGGGCCATGGTGCCATTGGCACCCTGGCCATGCTTCACCTTCTGCCCACATATTTAACAAATGGCCATGTTCATCTCCCCTGACGGCTTAACAAAAAAACACAGAGTAGGAGATTTTACCCCCAACACTCCGCACTGACTGACTGCTACCGCCACTACCTCCGTGAACCCCTGCACCACTACTTTCTGGTCCGCTAGGCTCCTGAGAAGCAGGTGGTCTACCCCGGGCACGTTTGGCTCCCGACCTCCCACTGCTGCCACCCTGCTGACTCCCGGCCACGCTACCGACTTGCTGGCTTCACTGCTGCCTCACGTGCAAGCTGCCACCCTCTTCTCCTGATGATCATAAAGCCCCTTCGTCACCCGGCTCCCAATTGCGATCGGCTACATCATCATCGATTACTGTCTGCACATCACTGATGTCCTCCTCAAGGGTCTCTGAGCCAGGAGCCTGACCGCAACATCAGCTCCCACGCCACTTTCCTCGTCACTACTACCGGATGAAGCGGCGGATGTCTCCTCTGGATCTTGGCTGGGCAGTAGATGCTGACTGTCCTCTAGTAGCTCTTCCTCGCTGTATAGTGGATCTGAGCCCACAGCATATAGCACTTCTCTGGCTGAGGGAACAGAAAAGGACAAAGGCAGGTTGAGGACAGGTGATGGCAAAGGTCCTGCTCCCGGGCCATGCCAACTAAGGGTTGTGTCTGACGAACCCACCAACTCTTGGCTGGGGGTGTCTTATGTCACTTGCGATGAAATCGAAGATCGAGTCAACCATTCAAGAACCGCTGGGTTGCTGGTCAAGACACGACCGCTAGCTGACACTGGGAGCTCAGGCCTCTTGAAGTGACCCCTGCTGCCACGCCCCCTTACTCTGCTGCAACCTGTGCCTGCGCCAGAAACATTTAGGACTGTGCCCCTCCCCTGTGCAGGGCCTGTCACTTCTCTGTCTGACATACTGTTAGATCAAATAAGTAAATAAAAAGGAAATTAATACGCGCCAAAAAGGGCTTTAATTTCCCCACACAACGGTTAATAAGCCCTTTTTCTTTTTCCCCACTAATACATGCCAAAAAAAGGTTTTAGAACATATAACTGCGTCCATGAACGGTAAATAATATTTTTTTACACTAAAACACGCCAAAAAGGGCTGTAATTTTCTCACTTCACCACACAATGGCTAATAAGCCCCCTCCCCCCCCCCCCACTAATACAAGCCAAAAAGGCTTTCATTTTCTCACTTCACCCCACAACGGCTAATAAGCCCTTTTTCTTTTTTTCCCACTAATACACGCCAAAAAAGGCTTTAGAACATAAAACTGCGGCTGTGAATGATATTTTTTTTGCCACTAAAACACGCCAAAAAGGGCTGTAATTTTCTCACTTCACCACACAATGGCTAATAAGCCCCCTCCCCCCCCCCCCTTCACTAATACAAGCCAAAAAGGCTTTCATTTTCTCACTTCACCCCACAAAGGCTAATAAGCCCTTTTTCTTTTTTCCCACTAACACGCCAAAAAAGGCTTTAGAACATAAAACTGCGACCGTTATTGATATTTTTTTTTTGCCACTAATACACGCCAAAAAGGGCTGTAATTTTCTCACTTCACAACACAACGGCCAATAAGCCCTTTGTCTTTTTCCCCACTAATACACACCAAAAAAAGACGTTAAAACATATATGACTGCACCTCACAAGGGCTAATAAGACCCCAATAACAAGAACGGTTTGCTTAAATTACAGAGGTATTGCAAACTTGAAAGCAGCAGTATAATAGAAAGTTGGATCTGCAGTCAATGCAGCAAGGTGTAATAAGATTATTCCTATAACCCAGGCTGTAAACACCCCTATTGGACCCTGTTCTGCTTCAATACTGTGGAATAATTCCTCCCTGTCCTTTCCCCACACTTCTAATTATCTGTCCCTGAACTTCTAGCACCTGCTAACGCTTCTCCCTGCACTATGTACACTGGAAAATGGCTGCTGATTGGCTACATGCATGGCATTGTGGGTGATCCCTCATTCCCACAGTTCCTTGCTCCATATCCTAACATGTGCAGCAGCCATTTTAGGAAAAAAATTGATTCGTTACCACGAAGTGTGAGGAAATTTGGATTTGGTGCGAATCAAATAATTTCTGAAATTCAGATCTAATTCCACTTCGTCAGCTTCGATTCGCTCATCTCTAATCTGGACCATCCAGGGTTGCATGGCACTCATTGGTAAACAAGACTGTTTACGGTCTTCATGTCTGTCTGGGCCCACTGCAACCATTATTGCTTGTGAGCACTGGTTAGGGGTGGCTAAATAGTAGGCTTATGTACAACTGCAAGCCTCTGGAGGATCCTACACCTTGAGGCTTGCGGGACTCCAGATGCACCACCAGCTTCAAATACCTGTTTGCTGCTTTGTAATGGCATTTAAGCAGCTGCTCTTTTAATCAGATGAATTGTCTGGAAGACACCGTCCTCATTATGCCTTTTTCTGCACAAACCCGTCTGTGTTCCGAATCAGCCTCAAATCTCTTCACAATATGATGTCCATGGCAATGTACTATTTAGAGCAGTGAACTCTTTTTTCTTTCCTAGATTGCTTGAAACCTGTGGTCTGCTTAATAATGTGGAATGACCTTCTTAAGTAGTTTTCCTTTAATTGGGCTTACCTGGCAAACTAATTATCATAGGTGTTTGATATTGATTTCACTGATCCAAAGAGCCCTGAGACACAATACCTCCATGAGGTTAATTGAAAAACTAAAAATTACATTTTTATGACACTTAAATGTAATTTGCATAATCATTTGGAATGTGGTGTATTCTCCTCAGATTTAAATGTATATACAGTACATGGTCATTTAATTTGAAGGGTTAATAACATTGCAATATAATCCCTATTGAGGCTCGTCCTCTGGGTCATAACTAGCTATTAGTTTTTTTTAGTTTTTTTTTCTTTAATACGCATCTGTGAATCACAGTTGTGTGCTGTCCATAGTCTCCAAAGACCGCTCACGTATACATTGAATTTAATCTGTGTATTCACCGTGGGTCAGTGGTGCCACCACGGAAGCATGTCCTATTTTTGTCTATGATACGGATCCATCATGCACATGACTAGTCTATGGGTTTGTGAAAACCACGGATGCCATTCATGTTTGGTCTGTGGTTTTCACTGATCGTTGCTAGGGTAACATAGTAACATAGTAACATAGTATATGAGACTGAAAAAAGACATTTGTCCATCCAGTTCGGCCTGTTTCCTACAAGTTGATCCAGAGGAAGGCAAAAAACCCCTGTGAGGCAGAAGCCAATTTTCCCCACTTAAGGGGAAAAAATTCCTTCCCGACTCCAATCAGGCAATCAGAATAACTCCCTGGATCAACGACCCATCTCTAGTAGCTGTAGCCTGTAATATTATTACACTCCAGAAATACATCAAGGCCTCTCTTGAATTCCTTTATTGTACTCACCATCACCACCTCCTCAGGCAGAGAGTTCCATAGTCTGACTGCTCATACTGTGAAGAATCCTTTTCTATGTTTGTGTACAAACCTTCTTTCCTCCAGACCAGAGGATGTCCCCTCGTCACAGTCACGGGGATAAATAGATGATGGGAAAGATCTCTATACTGACCCTTCTGTACTATGGAAATTGATTTTCAGCCTCACAATGTCTGTGGAATACGGATGACATAGAGGGCAAATAACGGACGCACGGACTAAACACAAATTCTTCACGGACATCTTCATGGATGAACCACTAACTATCTTGCCACAGACCTGTGGAAGAAGCCTTACTCATGAAACTAGCCGTATGGTAATGCCCACACAGTTGCTACACAGAAGTGAACATTACACACAAGTGGTTAGAACAGCAGGTAGTCAATGATGACTATGTAGTAGCGTCTATATTGCACTGCCATATTTTAATGCTACTTGCCACAAAATTTCCCCCAATAGTTGTGCCTACTCCCATTGTCTCCATATACTGTAGTATTTTGTATAAGAATGTGTCCTGTCTCTACCAGTTACCTAAACTAACACCTCTCTCATATCTCAATTCTTGCACCTTGGTGTGGTACAAATCATTACAACATAAATAGTCTTAAAACCAGCGTAAATTACAAGTAGCAGCATCTAATCCGAAGCATTAAAGGGGCCTCCTTCTTTGTCTATAGATCATCACTCCTGTCTTCAGAGCCTCTAATAAATTGTTTTCTCTTTGTACAAGCTGGTAATCCTTCTTAATACATGTATGTTAACACTACGGACAATCATCCCTGGTTTATCTGTAAATGTCTGGAATGAATTACTGACTGCACAGATGTTTTACATTCACTAACTGCATGGCAAATTGTCATTCTGTTTAATTGTATAAAAAGATATACAGCAAACGCATCGAGCAGGTGGAGATGCAGTCTAAGAGAGATTAGGAGGGGATAAATGTGTGTTATTTTACTACTGGTAATACCGCCAACACTGGCATATGTCACTTATAAGTGATGAGCGGCAGGGGTAATATTCGAATTTGCGATATTTTGGGAAGAATATTCACCATATATTCGCGAATTCGTGAATATTTTCTTGATTGCGAAAATCGGCAATGTAATATGCGCGCATTGCGTGCGCAATACAGGCGTGGGTCACTTTTCCTACTTTTATCAAACTGCTAGAAGTTTCCTGAGACTGGAGAAAATGGTTGGCACGGCAGAACATTACAATATCTTTATATGCAGATAGAGTGCTCCAATATATTCGCGATTGTGCAAATCGGCACTAATGATACGAATATTTGGCGCAATATGGGCAACTTTACATTTAAGCAGGTCTGACTACATATTACTGATTGGTACACTAAGTATTGTTGTGAACTTGTGACATCACAGCACTATGTATGTACAGTCGTGGCCAAAAGTTTTGAGAATGACACAAATATTAGTTTTCACAAAGTTTGCTGCTAAACTGCTTTTAGATCTTTGTTTCAGTTGTTTCTGCGATGTAGTGAAATATAATTACATGCCCTTCTTACGTTTCAAAGGCTTTTATCGACAATTACATGACATTTATGCAAAGAGTCAGTATTTGCAGTGTTGGCCCTTCTTTTTCAGGACCCCTGCAATTCGACTGGGCATGCTCGCAATTAACTTCTGGGCCAATTCCTGACTGATAGCAACCCATTCTTTCATAATCACTTCTTGGAGTTTGTCAGAATTAGTGGGTTTTTGTTTGTCCACCCGCCTCTTGAGGATTGACCAGAAGTTCTTAATAGGATTAAGATCTGGGGAGTTTCCAGGCCATGGACCCAAAATGTCAACGTTTTGGTACCCGAGCCACTTAGTTATCACTTTTGCCTTATGGCACGGTGCTCCATCGTGCTGGAAAATGCATTGTTCTTCCCCAAACTGTTGTTGGATTGTTGGAAGAAGTTGCTGTTGGAGGGTGTTTTGGTACCATTCTTTATTCATGGCTGTGTTTTTGGGCAAAATTGTGAATGAGCCCACTCCCTTTGATGAGAAGCAACCCCACACATGAATGGTCTCAGAATGCTTTACTCTTGGCATGACACAGGACTGATGGTAGCGCTCACCTTTTCTTCTCCGGACAAGCCTTTTTCCTGATGCCCCAAACCATCGGAAAGAGGCTTCATCGGAGAATATGACTTTGCCCCAGTCCTCAGTAGTCCATTCACCATACTTTCTGCAGAAGATCAATTTGTCCCTGATGTTTTTTTTGGGAGAGAAGTGGCTTCTTGACACCAGGCCATCTTCCAAAAGTCTTCGCCTCACTGTGCGTGCAGATGCGCTCACACCTGCCTGCTGCCATTCCTGAGCAAGCTCTGCACTGGTGGCACTCCGATCCCACAGCTGAATCCTCTTTAGGAGAAGATCCTGGCGCTTGCTGGACTTTCTTGGACGCCCTGAAGCTTTCTTAACAAGAATTGAACCTCTTTCCTTGAAGTTCTTGATGATCCTATAAATTGTTGATTGAGGTGCAATCTTAGTAGCCACAATATCCTTGCCTGTGAAGCCATTTTTATGCAACGCAATGATGGCTGCACGCGTTTCTTTGCAGGTCACCATGGTTAACAATGGAAGAACAATGATTTTTGCCATTTTAACCCAATCAGCCTGACATAATGATCTCCAGCCTTGTGCTCGTCAACATTCTCACCTGAATTAACAAGACGATTACTGAAATGATCTAAGCAGGTCCTTTAATGACAGCAATGAAATGCAGTGGAAAGTTTTTTTGGGATTAAGTTAATTTTCATGGCAAAGAAGGACTATGCAATTCATCTGATCACTCTTCATAACATTCTGGAGTATATGCAAATTGCTATTAAAAAACATTTCCAAATTCCAATATTTATGTAATTCTCAAAACTTTTGGCCACAACTGTATGTATGTATGTAGCATACATACATACATACATACAGCACTATGTATGTAGCATGTATGTATGGACAGCAGAACCTATCAGCTACACTATATCACAATCTAACCTACACTGAATATCTCCCACTAACTATCTGTATTATATATATATAAGCTAACTAACTATCTAATAGAATGTGACATAAGAAAGCAGAGAGCACAGCAATGCCACTGCTGTCTCTCTCAGAACTGCAAAAATATGGACAAAATGGCTGCTGGGGAGGTTCTTATATAGTAAGGGGTAGGCAACTTTCCTATTGGTTACTAGGGATGTTGCTAAGCTCAGATAAAAACATTGCAGCCTTCTCATTGTCCCACAAGCAAGAAGCAGGGAGGGAACATGGGTTCAGAGGGAAAAAAAAAATCTAGAATATTCATGAATACGAATATATAGCACTATATTCTAATTATTCACAAATTCTCGAAGTTGCGATATTCACGATTAAAATTTGCGATTTGACTATTCACGCCCAACACTATTATTACTTATTGATTCTTTGGCAATCAACCAGCACATTATCAAACCATTCTAAGTTTTAAATGCAGATTTAAAATCCAAAATATGAACACAATTTTTCTGATACAACAAAAATCCATGACCTTAAGGAATTTTATAGGACTTGCTTAATGATGACCTATTTTTAGGGCAGATCCTTAATATCAATTGAATGGGCAGGTAGTTGTAATTAAACCGCACCTCAAAATGGAAAACAAGGATCCAGTACTGTGTTTCTCTGAACTGTAGACTTTATTGAAGCCTACACATGCAATTAAAAAAGACTGAGTTTTATTGACGTGTTTCGGGCAACACTAGCCCTTTGTCAAAGTCGACAGCTCAGGGAAAGGCAGGGCTGGATCCTTGTTTTCCATTTTGGGAGTCTTCACTCACCGTGACACGCCGCTTCCACTGAAATATAATTTAATCCTGGGTTGTATCTGGTAAGGAAGTAAGGGAGTTTTTCTTAAGTATATCTATTTATTACACCGTACCGCAGCTACAAAGGAGATGGTGTGCAAGTAGACCTTAAAGAGGAAGTCAGAGCACAGCGACCACTTCAACCAGGGGGTGCCGGGAGTCGGATCCCCAATGAACTCCTATTGATGATTCATCCTGAAGATAGCTCATCAATATTACACCACTGTATAACCACTTTAAATATCTACAAGTAAAATTATCAACCACCCCTAGACGAAGCCATTGGCGATATGTGTGTCGTGTGTGATGGTTGAGCTCAGCTTAAAGGGGTATTGCAGTAGGTAAAAGATAGCGCCGGAGATAGCCGAGCGCTCTACTCGGCTATCTCTGGAACTCCCATAGAAATGAATAGAGCGGCTTTGTACATGTGTGAATGGCCACTTCAGTCATTTTGAGGAAGCAGCAGGGGGCCTGTAGGAGGTACGGGGCCACCATTTTCGTGATCGGTGGCCGGATAGTTATCCCCTATTCTACGGAATACCCCTTTAAGGGCTGTATCCCACTGCAGATTTCACAGATGATAGTCTAGAAAAAAGTGCTCCTTCCCAACAATCGCCTGCTCATCAGTGGAGGAGACCACTGTATTTAGATGCAGCAATCTCCTCCACAGTATAGGGAGGAGCAATCGCTAATGCCATCGCTTGACCCCATACAGAGTTATTATTTGCCAGCAGCAGAGCGTGATTAGATGGCACAATCTGCTGCCGGCAAACAATTATTTTTATAAAGGCATGAAAGATTTGATTACCGGATGAATAAGCATTTAGCTCGTTCGTGCGGTAACAAGCTGCACCTTTACAACGCCAGTGTTCCTGCAAACGCTTGTTAGCCTTAGGCCCCTTTCACACGGGCGAGTTTTCCGCGCGGGTGCAATGCAGGAGGAGGACGCATTGCACCTGCACTGAATCCTGACCCATTCATTTTTATGGGGCTGTGCACATGAGCGGTGATTTTCACGCATCACTTCTGCGTTGCGTGAAAATCGCAGCATGCTCTATATTGTGCGTTTTTCACGCAACGCAGGCCCCATAGAAGTGAATGGGGCTGCGGGAAAATCGCAAGCATCCACAAGCAAGTGCGGATGCGTTGCGATTTTCCCGCATGGTTGCTTAGCAACGGGACCCGATCTCTATTATTTTCCCTTATAACATGGTTATAAGGGGAAATAATAGCATTCTTAATAAAGAATGCATTGTTAAATGAAGTGGAAGGGGTTAAAAATAATAAAGTTAACTTACCTTAGCCACTTGATCGCGTAGTCGCGATCTCTCCTCTCTTCCCTGCATCTTCTAAGATCTACAGGACCTGTGATGACGTCACATCACATGGTCCAATCACATGGTCCATCACCATGGTAAGATGGACCATGTGATTGGACCATGTGATGTGACGTCATCACAGGTCCTGTAGATCTTAGAAGATGCAGAAAGAGAGGAGAGATCGCGACTACGCGATCAAGTGGCTAAGGTAAGTTAACTTTTATTATTTTTAACCCCTTCCTCTTCATTTAACAATGCATTCTTTATTAAGAATGCTATTATTTCCCCTTATAACCATGTTATAAGGGAAAATAATAAATTCTCCAGAAGACCCGACACCGGACTTCAGTGATGAAGTCTGGCTTCGGGTCTGGGTACCAAACATGGCAATTTTTCTCACGCGTTACAAAACGCGTTACAAACGTTTGCACCCGCGCGGGAAAAACACGCATATTCCCGCAACGCACCCGCCTCTTATCCGGTCGTCAAATATGACGCCCGTGTGAAAGAGGCCTTAAGAGTACATTGTATACCATTACAGATTTGGGGACATTTACTACAGTCCTCCCCCTCTCTTATTTCCAGGATGGCTCACATTGCTGACACTCTGCTTGAAACAGCTGACATCTGTGCTGGCACAGATCTCAGCCATTTACCCCTTCCATGCCACGGTCCATAGGGACCATTGTATGGAAGCGGTTAACAGGGAGGGAGCTCCCTCCCTCTCCCATCGGGGCTGCTGTGCTGTTTCAGCCCCTGATTCTTGACGGGATCACAGATGGAGGGGGATCCCCTTCCTCCCCATCACCCGCTGCTCTGTTGTGGCAGCAGGTGATGTTACCATGGCAACCGGAAACCTTCACAGGCGTCCTGCTTGCGATGGTAATGGTACGTCTGATCAGACTTCTGCTAAAGGCAGAAGTCTGATCAGACTAAGTGTAAAGTGAAATACAGTACAGTACCCTATATAGTATACTGTACTGTATTATACAGACATCAGACCCACTGGATCTTCAAGAACCAAGTGGGTCTGGGTCAAAAAAATAGAAATAAAAAAACACATTTATCACTGAATTAAAAAATAATAATAATACACTACACATGTTTGATATCACTGTGTCCGTAATGACCTGATCTATGAAACAAGATAAGAAGAGAAGAGACCGGCACTCGCTTTTAGATAATCTTGCTGTGATTTATTGTCACATTCCAGTGACAGTGTTTCGGCATACAATCTGCTTTTGTCAAACAGTTTGAAATTTTGCCCACCTTACTTCGCAAAAAAGGTAATAAAAGTGATCAGAAAAGTCGTATATACGCCAAAATGGTACCAATCAAATCGGCACCTCATCCTGCAAAAAATGAGCCCCTACATGAGACAATCGCCCAAAAAATAAAAAATAAAATATGGCTTTCAGAATGTAGAGACACTAAAAAATCTTTTTTTTTTCAAAAATGCTTTATTATGTAAAACTAAAACAAAACCCCCCCAAAAGTAGTCATATTTAGTATTGTTGCATCCGTAGCAACCTGCTCTATAAAAATATCACATAACCTAACCCCTCAGGTAAATACCGTAAAAAAAATTAAATAAAAACAGTGTAAAAAAAAACATTTTTGTCACCTCACATCACAAACATTGTAATAGCAAGCGATCAAAAAGTTATATGCACCCCAAAATAGGGCCAATCAAACCGTCATCTCTTCCCGCAAAAAATGAGCCCCTACATAGGACAATCGCCCAAAAAAATAAAAAAATATGGCTCTCATACTATGGAGACATTAAAACATGACTTTTTTTAAATGATATTATTGTGTAAAACTTAAATAAATAAAAAAAAGTATACATATTAGGTATCGCCACATCCGTAAAAATCTGCTCTATAAAATAACACATGACCTAACTCCTAAGGGGAACACAGCAAAAAAAATAATATGAATACGGTGTCAAATGCCATTTTTGTCACCTTACATCACAAAAAGTGTAATAGCATGCTACCAAAAGGTCATATGCACCTCAAGATAGTGCCAATCAAACAGTCATTTCATCCTGCAAAAAATGAGCCCCTTCATAAGACAGTAAGCCCAAAAAAAAAAATATGGCTTTCAATTTAGCGGTCTTTGTCAAGCTCAAATACACATATAACAAGTGAACTTAATATACCTCCCCCAGCATGTTGATTGGATAAAACAAACCCCTCCTCCCAACAATGTTGCTTCCACACATATCTCAAAGTTGTCCTTCATCTGACATATATGAACAGACAATCCATTTCAAAATCCAACTCTGCACATCCTTTGCTAGCATATACTTTCATTACATCACAGTTTGATGCCTTCATGAGACTCCATTCTCTCAGTGCCGTTCAGCGTCCCCACTGCGTGTGTGCGCATGCGCCTGTCAGTGGCCGCACACTCCGCCGTTGGTGTCAGGTGACTGGAGGTGTGCGACATCATCATACTTCTACGCAAATGACCCTTCTGGCCCAGGAATTTACAATAAATCAAAATAACACAAGGTGGTCAAACAGACCACAATAAACCTGTTTATGGCCCCATTAAAATCACTCTTTATTCATTTTATATTAAAAGAAGATCACTTTACTTCAAATAACCCCAATTAAAATTACGAGGTTCTGTGAGTGTAGATTTTATTTATGTTTTATTTTCTTTAATATTTCTCTGGTGTATTACTTACACCGTAAAGCCAACGTTTTTATACAGTGAGGGTGTATTTCTTGGCACTTAAATCCTGGTACCAACAGTGTATCCAGGATAAAGTTATTATTATATATGTTACTGTATTCTTTCACATTCACAGTTAACAATTCACTGGTTGTATTACACTTCCATGGATAACTGGTTGGTTTCTACTCACTTTGTTTGTCTACTCTTGCTATTGTTTTCTTGTTTGTTCTGAGTATCGCTGTATTCCCAACCCTGATGAAGCCGCATTAGTGGCGAAACATGTTGGGGGAACAACTCTTGTAGTTTTTAATAGCGAGGCAGTGAGTGTAGAAAGCAGAGGCTGACACCGGTGGCACTGCAGAGAGCCGGTTATGCAGCGCGATAATGCAATATAACTTAGCCAGATAGTTTAGTAGCCCTAGTTTAATAGTGAGGGAATACAGCGATACTCAGAACAAACAAGAAAACAATAGCAAGAGTAGACAAACCAAGTGAGTAGAAACCAACCAGTGAATACAACCAGTGAATTGTTAACTGTGAATGTGAAAGAATACAGTAACATATATAATAATAATTTTATCCTGGATACACTGTTGGTACCAGGATTTAAGTGCCAAGCAATACACCCTCACTGTATAAAAACGTTGGCTTTACGGTGTATGAAGTAATACACCAGAGAAATATTAAAGAAACTAAAACATAAATAAAATCTACACTCACAGAACCTCGTAATTTTAATTGGGGTTATTTGAAGTAAAGTGATCTTCTTTTAATATAAAATGAATAAAGAGTGATTTTAATGGGGCCATAAACAGGTTTATTGTGGTCTGTTTGACCACCTTGTGTTATTTCGACATCATCATAGACACACCTCTCAGTCATATGACCTCCATCTTCATGGGGAAGATTAAAGAAACCAGGATCCCTCTGCGGCGTTAATCGGGAGCAGTATCTTAAAACATGGGCGCACCGGTCACACTCATACATCTGGGACATACAGCGACCCATACAGGAGTTCAGAATAGTCTTCCATACACCCGACCGCAACTTTTGAGCAATAATAATATGATCGCAACATATCTGGACCACCAATCAGCACAATCAATTGCGCGCACTGTAGTCCAGGAAAGGGCTAGAGGGCTGCAAAAGGCAGCAAAATGTAGGTAAATGCCCTGCAAACACATGTGGATAGGGAAATGAATTAAAATAAAATAAATAAAAATTAACCAATATCAATTGGAGAGAGGTCGCATAGCAGAGAATCAAGCGTCATATCACCCACCACTGGAGAAGGCCACTTTCAGTTATTTCAGCCCCAGCACCCAGACAGAGGAGAGAGGTCCCACAGCAAGAAATCATGCGTCATATCACCGACCACTGGAGAAGGCCACTTTCAGTTATTTCGGCCCCAGCACCCAGACAGAGGAGAGAGGTCCCACAGCAAGGAATAAGGCGTCATATTACCCACCACTGGAGAAGGCCACTTTCAGTTATTTAGGCCCAGCACCCAGACAGAGGAGAGAGGTCCCACAGCAATGAATCATGCGTCATATCACCCACCACTGGAGAAAGCCACTTTCAGTTATTTCGGTCCCAGCACCCAGACAGAGGAGAGAGGTCCCACAGCAAGAAATAAGGTGTTATATCACCCACCACTGGAGAAGGCCACTTTCAGTTATTTCGGCCCCAGCACCCAGACAGAGGCGAGAGGTCCCACAGCAAGGAATAAGGCGTCATATGACCCACCACTGGAGAAGGCCACTTTCAGTTATTTAGGCCCAGCACCCAGACAGACGAGAGAGGTCCCACAGCAAGGAATCATGCGTCATATCACCCACCACTGGAGAAGGCCACTTTCAGTTATTTCGGCCCCAGCACCCAGACAGAGGAGAGAGGTCCCACAGCAAGAAATCATGCATCATATCACCCACCACTGGAGATGGCCACTTTCAGTTATTTCGGCCCCAGCACCCAGACAGAGAAGAGAGGTCCCACAGCAAGGAATAAGGCGTTATATCACCCACCACTGGCGAAAGCCACTTTCAGTTATTTCGGCCCCAGCACCCAGACAGAGGAGAGAGGTCCCACAGCAAGGAATCATGCGTCATATCACCCACCACTGGAGAAGGCCCCTTTTAGTTATTTCGGCCCCAGCACCCAGACAGAGAAGAGAGGTCCCACAGCAAGGAATAAGGCGTTATATCACCCACCACTGGCGAAAGCCACTTTCAGTTATTTCGGCCCCAGCACCCAGACAGAGGAGAGAGGTCCCACAGCAAGGAATCATGCGTCATATCACCCACCACTGGAGAAGGCCACTTTCAGTTATTTCGGCCCCAGCACCGAGACAGAGGAGAGAGGTCCCACAGCAAGGAATCATGCGTTATATCACCGACCACTGGAGAAGGCCACTTTCAGTTATTTCGGCCCCAGCATCCAGACAGAGGAGAGAGGTCCCACAGCTAGGAATAAGGCGTCATATGACCTACCACTGGAGAAGGCCACTTTCAGTTATTTAGGCCCAGCACCGAGACAGAGGAGAGAGGTCCCACAGCAAGGAATCATGCGTCATATCACCCACCACTGGAGAAGGCCACTTTCAGTTATTTCGGCCCCAGCACCCAGACAGAGGAGAGAGGTCCCACAGCAAGGAATAAGGCGTTATATCATCCACCACTGGAGAAGGCCACTTTCAGTTATTTCGGCCCCAGCACCCAGACAGAGGCGAGAGGTCCCACAGCAAGGAATAAGGCGTCATATGACCCACCACTGGAGAAGGCCACTTTCAGTTATTTAGGCCCAGCACCCAGACAGACAAGAGAGGTCCCACAGCAAGGAATCATGCGTCATATCACCGACCACTGGAGAAGGCTACTTTCAGTTATTTCGGCCCCAACACCCAGACAGAGGAGAGAGGTCCCACAGCAAGGAATCATGCATCATATCACCCACCACTGGCGAAAGCCACTTTCAGTTATTTCGGCCCCAGCACCCAGACAGAGGAGAGAGGTCCCACAGCAAGGAATCATGCGTCATATCATTCACCACTGGAGAAGGCCACTTTCAGTTATTTTGGCCCCAGCACCCAGACAGAGGAGAGAGGTCCCACAGCAAGGAATCATGCGTCATATCACCCACCTCTGGAGAGGGCCACTTTCAGTTATTTCAGCTCCAGCACCCAGACAGAGGAGAGAGGTCCCACAGCAAGGAATAAGACATCATATGACCCACCAGTGGAGAAGGCTACTTTCAGTTATTTAGGCCCAGCACCCAGAAAGAGGAGAGAGGTCCCACAGCAAGGAATCATGCGTCATATCACCCACCACTGGAGAAGGCCACTTTCAGTTATTTCGGCCCCAGCACCCAGACAGAGGAGAGAGGTCCCATAGCAAGAAATCATGCGTCATATCACCCATCACTGGAGAAGGCCACTTTCAGTTATTTCGGCCCCAGCACCCAGACAGAGGAGAGAGGTCCCACAGCAAGGAATAAGGCGTCATATGACCCACCACTGGAGAAGGCCACTTTCAGTTATTTCAGCCCCAGCACCCAGACAGAGGAGAGAGGTCCCACAGCAAGGAATAATGCGTCATATCACCCACCACTGGAGAAGGCCACTTTCAGTTATTTTGGCCCCAGCACCCAGACAGAGGAGAGAGGTCCCACAGCAAGGAATCATGCGTCATATCACCCACCACTGGAGAAGGCCACTTTCAGTTATTTCGTCCCCAGCACCCAGACAGAGGAGAGAGATCCCACAGCAAGGAATATGGCGTTATATCACCCACCACTGGAGAAGGCCACTTTCAGTTATTTCGGCCCCAGCACCCAGACAGAGGAGAGAGGTCCCACAGCAAGGAATCATGCGTCATATGACCCACCACTGGAGAAGGCCACTTTCACTTATGTCGGCCCAGTACCCAGACAGAGGAGAGAGGTCACACAGCAAGGAATCATGCGTCATATCACCCACCACTGGAGAAGGCCACTTTCAGTTGATTCGGCCCTAGCACCCAGACAGAGGAGAGAGGTCCCACAGCAAGGAATCATGCGTCATATCACCCACCACTGGAGAAGGACACTTTCAGTTATTTCGGCCCCAGCATCCAGACAGAGGAGAGAGGTCCAAAAGCAAGGAATAAGGCGTTATATCACCCACCACTGGAGAAGGCCACTTTCAGTTATTTCGGCCCCAGCACCCAGACAGAGGAGAGAGGTCCCACAGCAAGGAATCATGCGTCATATCACCCACCACTGGAGAAGGCCACTTTCAGTTATTTAGGCCCTGGCGCCCAGATTGAGGAGAGGTTCATTCAACTTTGGGTTGCACCGCAAGATCATGGTAAAGTTAAAAAAATGAGGATTCAATAAAGAAGTGCCCCGGAGTACAAGAATACATGGTTGAGTGGGAGGCAGTTATAAATGTCTATTCTGCACAAGGGAGGGACATGTCCTGTGGGATCCATGCCTGGTTCATTTTTATGAACGTCAGCTTGTCCACGTTGGCTGTGGACAGGCGGCTACGTTTGTCAGTAATGACGCCCCCTGCCGTGCTGAATACACGTTCAGACAAAATGCTGGCCGCCGGGCAGGCCAGCACCTCCAAGGCATAAAAGGCTAACTCTGGCCACGTGGACAATTTGGAGACCCAGAAGTTGAATGGGGCCGAACTATCAGTCAGTACGTGGAGGGGTGTGCAGACGTACTGTTCAACCATGTTAGTGAAATTCTGCTAACACATTCCGTATCAGGTGGTTGTGCAGTTAGCTGTGGCGTGGAGACAAAACTTTTCCACATTTCTGCCATGCTAACCCTGCCCTCAGAGGAGCTGGCTGTGACACAGCTGCGTTTGCGACCTCTTGCTCCTCCTCTGCCTTCGCCTTGGGCTTCCACCTGTTCCCCTGTGACATTTGGGAATGCTCTCAGGAGCGCGTCTACCAGCGTGTGCTTGTACTCGCGCATCTTCCTAACACGCTCCAGTGCAGGAAGTAAGGTGGGCACATTATCTTTGTACCGAGGATCCAGCAGGGTGGCAACCCAGTAGTCCGCACACGTTAAAATGTGGGCAACTCTGCTGTCGTTGTGCAGGCACTGCAGCATGTAGTCGCTCATGTGTGCCAGGCTCCCCAGAGGTAAGGACAAGCTGTCCTCTGTGGGAGGCGTATCGTCATCGTCCTCCTTATCCCCCCAGCCACGCACCAGTGATGCGCCTGAGCTGTGTCGGGTGCCACCCCGCTGTGAACCTGCTTCATCCTCATCCTCCTCCACCTCCTCCTCATTCTCCTCGACCTCCAGTAGTGGGCCCTGGCTGGCCACATTTGTACCTCGCCTCTGCTGATGCAAAAAACCTCCCTCTGAGCCACTTCTAACGGACTGGCTTGAAAGTGCTAAAAATGACCTCTCATCCTCCTCCTCCTGGGCCACCTCCTCTTCCATCATCGCCCTAATTGTTTTCTCAAGGAGACATAGAAGTGGTATTGTAACGCTGATAACGGTGTCATCGCCACTGGCCATGTTGGTGGAGTACTCGAAACAGCGCAACAGGGCACACAGGTCTCGCATGGAGGCCCAATCATTGGTGGTGAAGTGGTGCTGTTTCGCAGTGCGACTGACGTGTGCGTGCTGCAGCTGAAACTCCACTATGGTCTGCTGCTGCTCGCACAGTCTCTCCAGCATGTGCAAGGTGGAGTTCCACCTGGTGGGCACGTCGCATATGAGGAGGTGAGCGGGAAGGCCGAAGTTACGCTGTAGCGCAGACAGGCGAGCAGCGGCAGGATGTGAATGCCGGAAGCGCGCACAGATGGCCCGCACTTCATGCAGCAGCTCTGACATGTCGGGGTAGTTGTGAATAAACTTCTGCACCACCAAATTCAGCACATGCACCAGGCAAGGGATGTGCGTCAAACCGGCTAGTCCCAGAGCTGCGACGAGATTTCGCCCATTATCGCACACCACCAGGCCGGGCTTGAGGCCCACCGGCAGAAACCACTCGTCGGTCTGTTGTTCAATACCCCGCCACAACTCCTGCACGGTGTGGGGCCTGTCCCCTAAACATATGAGTTTCAGAATGGCCTGCTGACGTTTGCCCCAGGCTGTGCTGAAGTTGGTAGTGAAGGTGTGTGGCTGACTGGATGAGCTGGTGGAAGCAGAGGAGGAGGAAGCCAAGTAGGAGGAGGAGGCAAAGAATGATGCCCTGCGATCCTTGGCGGCGGAAGGACGTGCGCTAAGGAACTCTCCGCCTGGGGCCCAGCCGCCACTACATTTACCCAGTGTGCAGTTAGGGAGATATAGCGTCCCTGGCCGTGCTTACTGGTCCACGTATCTGTGGTTAGGTGGACCTTGCCCCAGATGGCGTTGCGCAGTGCACACTTGATTTTATCGGATACTTGGTTGTGCAGGGAAGGCACGGCTGTCTTGGAGAAGTAGTGGCGGCTGGGAACAACATACTGTGGGACAGCCATGGACATCAGCTGTTTGAAGCTGTCTGTGTCCACCAGCCGGAATGACAGCATTTCAAAGGCCAGTAGTTTAGAAATGCTGGCATTCAGGCCCAGGGCTCGAGGGTGGCTATGTGGGAATTTACGCTTTCTCTCCAAGGTTTGCGAGATGGAGAGCTGAACGCTGCCGTGTGACATGGTGGAGATGCTTGGTGACGCAGGTGGTGGTGTCGGTGGTACATCCTCTATTTGGTGGGCGGCAGGTGCCAACGTTCCTCCCGAGGCGGAGGAAGAGGCCGAGGCAGCAGCAGAAGAGGGAGCAGGGGGAGCCAGAGTGAGTACCTTGCTTTTAAGGTGTTAACTCCACTGCAGTTCATGCTTTGCATGTAGATGCCTGGTCATGCAGGTTGTGCTAAGGTTCAGAACGTTAATGCCTCGCTTCAGGCTCTGATGGCACAGCGTGCAAACCACTCGGGTCTTGTCGTCAGCATATTGTTTAAAGAAGTGCCATGCCAGGGAACTCCTTGAAGCTGCCTTTGGGGTGCTCGGTCCCTGGTGACGGTGGCCAGTAGCAGGCGAACTCTCTTGGCGGCGGCTGTTCTGCTTTTGCCCCCTGCTCCGTCTTTTGCTACGCTGTTGGCTCGGTCTCCCCACTGCCTCTTCCTCTGAACTATGAAAGTCAGTGGCACGACCTTCATTCCGTGGGGTCTAGGACCTCATCGTCCCCTGCATCGTCTTCCACACAGTCTTCCTCCCTGACCTCCTGTTCGGTCAGACGTGCAGACTCCGATGAGGTGGTATTCCCATGTCCTGATCATCAGGAAACATCAGTGGTTGTGCATCAGTGCATTCTATGTCTTCCACCACTGGGGAAGGGCAAGGTGGATTCCCTTGGGAAACCCTGCCAGCAGAGTCTTCAAACAGCATAAGAGACTGCTGCATAACTTGAGGCTCAGACAGTTTCCCTGATATGCATGGGGGTGATGTGACAGACTGATGGGCTTGGTTTTCAGATGCCACCTGTGTGCTTTCTGCAGAAGACTGGGTGGGAGATAATGTTGTGAAAGTGCTGGATCCACTGTCGGCGACCCATTTGACTAGCACCTGTACCTGCTCAGGCCTTACCATCCTTAAAACGGCATTGGGCCCCACCAAATATCGCCGTAAATTCTGGCGGGTACTGGAACCTGAGGTAGTTGGTTCACTAGGACGTGTGGCTGTGGCAGAATGGCCACGTCCTCTCCCAGCACCAGAGGGTCCACTAACACCACCACGACCGCGTCCGTGTCCCTTACTAGATGTTTTCCTCATTGTTACCGTTCACCAAGCACCACAATAAGAAAAAAAATATTTGGCCCAATGTATTGATTTCAAATTCAGGCCTTTTTTTTACAGGCACCTAACACTATCTGCCTATTTATTTATGTACCGTATTACACTAATCCAGGCACAGCAGTAACCACTGATTTAGGGGAATATCTATTGTAGGGCTAGTATTTAGGCCCTGGATGAAAGGTATCCTTTTATGGACAAATTTACACTTGGAGATGCACAGTAGCGTGTGAAAAAATATGTAGGATTATGCCTTCAGCAATTGTATTTAACACTTTGTGTAATATACCCTTTAACGGACAGAAATACAATGGGAGATGCACGGTAGCGTGTGAAGTTAATGAGGATGACCCTCTCAGCACTTGTATGTACACCTTGAGTGTAATATACCCTTTTACGGACAGATTAACACTTGGCCTGCAACAGCTTGGACACCAGATTCAGGGTATTGCTATTTTGGCAATTGAATTTCACCCCAGAACAAAATATATGTATTGGCGGACACTATTATACTTTGCCAGCCACAGCTGAAACCACTGATTTATGGTATTGCTATTTTGGCAATTGAATTTCACCCCAGAACAAAATATACCCTTTTACGGACAGATTAACACTTGGCCTGCAACAGCTGGGACACCAGATTCAGGGTATTGCTATTTTGGCAATTGAATTTCACCCCAGAACAAAATATACCCTTTTACGATCAGATTAACACTTGGCCTGCAACAGCTGGGACACCAGATTCAGGGTATTGCTATTTTGGCAATTGAATTTCACCCCAGAACAAAATATACCCTTTTAAGGACAGATTAACACTTGGCCTGCAACAGCTGGGACACCAGATTCAGGGTATTGCTATTTTGGCAATTTAATTTCACCCCAGAACAAAATATATGTTTTGGCGGACACTATTATAGTTTGCCACCCACAGCTGAAACCACTGATTTATGGTATTGCTATTTTGGCAATTGAATTTCACCCCAGAACAAAATATACCCTTTTACGCACAGATTAACACTTGGCCTGCAACAGCTGGGACACCAGATTCAGGGTATTGCTATTTTGGCAATTGAATTTCACCCCAGAACAAAATATACCCTTTACGATCAGATTAACACTTGGCCTGCAACAGCTGGGACACCAGATTCAGGGTATTGCTATTTTGGCAATTGAATTTCACCCCAGAACAAAATATACCCTTTTAAGGACAGATTAACACTTGGCCTGCAACAGCTGGGACACCAGATTCAGGGTATTGCTATTTTGGCAATTTAATTTCACCCCAGAACAAAATATATGTTTTGGCGGACACTATTATAGTTTGCCAGCCACAGCTGAAACCACTGATTTATGGTATTGCTATTTTGGCAATTGAATTTCACCCCAGAACAAAATATACCCTTTTACGCACAGATTAACACTTGGCCTGCAACAGCTGAGACACCAGATTCAGGGTATTGCTATTTTGGCAATTGAATTTCACCCCAGAACAAAATATACCCTTTTACGATCAGATTAACACTTGGCCTGCAACAGCTGGGACACCAGATTCAGGGTATTGCTATTTTGGCAATTGAATTTCACCCCAGAACAAAATATACCCTTTTACAGACAGATTAACACTTGGCCTGCAACAGCTGGGACACCAGATTCAGGCTATTGCTATTTTGGCAATTGAATTTCACCCCAGAACAAATTTACCCTTTTACGGACAGATTAACACTTGGCCTGCAACAGCTGGGACACCAGATTCAGGGTATTGCTATTTTGGCAATTGAATTTCACCCCAGAACAAAATATATGTTTTGGCGGACACTATTATACTTTGCCAGCCACAGCTGAAACCAGTGATTTATGGTATTGCTATTTTGGCAATTGAATTTCACCCCAGAACAAAATATACCCTTTTACGGACAGATTAACACTTGGCCTGCAACAGCTGGGACACCAGATTCAGGGTATTGCTATTTTGGCTATTGAATTTCACCCCAGAACAAAATATACCCTTTTACGGACAGATTAACACTTGGCCTGCAACAGCTGGAACCCCAGATTCAGGGTATTGCTATTTTGGCAATTTAATTTCACCCCAGAACAAAATATATGTTTTGGCGGACACTATTATACTTTGCCAGCCAGTGCTGGGACACCAGATTTAGGGGATTGCTATTTTGGCAAGTGAATTTCACCCCAGAACAAAATATACCCTTTTACGGACAGATTAACACTTGGCCTGCAACAGCTGGGACACCAGATTCAGGGTATTGCTATTTTGGCAATTGAATTTCACCCCAGAACAAAATATACCCTTTTACGGACAGATTAACACTTGGCCTGCAACAGCTGGGAGACCAGATTCAGGGTATTGCTATTTTGGCAATTGAATTTCACCCCAGAACAAAATATACCCTTTTACGGACAGATTAACACTTTGCCTGCAACAGCTGAAACCACTGATTTATGGTATTGCTATTTTGGCAATTGAATTTCACCCCAGAACAAAATATATGTTTTGGCGGACACTAATATAGTTTGCCAGCCAGTGCTGGGACACCAGATTTATGGTATTGCAATTTTGGCAATTGAATTTCACCACAGAACAAAATATATGTTTTGGCGGATACTATTATAGTTTGCCAGCCAGTGCTGGGACACCAGATTTAGGGGATTGCTATTTTGGCAAGTGAATTTCACCCCAGAACAAAATATATGTTTTGGCGGACACTATTATAGTTTGTCAGCCACAGCTGTGACACAGGATTTAGGGGATTGCTATTTTGGCAAGTGAATTTTACTCCAGAACAAAATATATGTTTTGGCATACACTATTATAGTTTGCCAGCCACAGCTGTGACACCAGATTTATGGTATTGCTATTTTGGCAATTGAATTTCACCCCAGAACAAAATATATGTTTTGGCATACACTATTATAGTTTGCCAGCCAGTGCTGGGACACCAGATTTAGGGGATTGCTATTTTGGCAATTGAATTTCATCACAGAAAATAATCTATCTTTTGCCAGACAGCAGACAGTATTATACTTGGCTAGCCAAAGCTGGAACACCAGATTGAGGGGATTGGTATTTTTGAAATTGTATTTAACCCCTTAATAAAATATAGAAATTGCTATCCTGAGTTTCTAGGGGTGACAATTAGCACAGCCAAGCCCCTGATGTAGGATATAGCAAAAAAAAACTAGTATTGATGGATTGATGGATTGATGGACTTGGTGGCAGCTTGTTCTGGTGCACCACAAGTCACAAAAGGGCCGCAGATCACCCCAGAAAAAAAGTGACAGAAAAACGCTCTGTGCAGCCTAAAAACCAGTGATCAAGTAACTAGCAGAAGTTGAATCATTCACAGCTGTAGATCGATCACTTCATTCTGTGCTTTTGCTGACTTTTCCCTGCCTAATCTCGCCCTCACAGCAGCTGCGTCCTCTCCCTACACTAATTAGAGCAGTGTGACGTGCGGCGCTACATGACTCCAGCTTAAATAGAGGCTGGGTCACATGCTGCACTGGGCCAATCACAGCCATGCCATTAGTAGGCATGGCTGTGATGGGCTCTTAGGGCAAGAAGTAAAACGCTAGCTGATTGGCTGCTGTGCAGCCCTTCAGAAAGCGGGAAGAAATCGCCGAACAACGAACCCGAACTTTTTTGAAAATGTTCGGGTTCGGGTCCGTGTCCCGAACACCCCAGAATTCGGTACGAACCCGAACTATTCTCGAACTCTTCGCTCAACACTAAACTTCACCCCTCAAAACTTATTTTACAAACTTTGTTAACCCTGATTCCTAACTCCCCTATGTCATCCAAGATAGCTGCACCGCTTCTCCGACTGCTGTGCATAAGTACTCCAAGGCACCTCCTGCTTGTCCAATCCTGCTCTTGGATTGGCCAGCAGTGGTCATATGAATAGGGGTTGCCAATCCAAGGGCAGCAAAAACTCTACCAAATGAACAGTATGCATCAGGTAGTCTGAGATGCTGTGTGCCCATCTTGGATGATCGATGAGGACTCCAGGAATCAATAGATCTGCAGCTCAAAAGATAAAAGCAATGGTACCAGGTGAGTAATCTGTTTGTTTCCCAATTGAGAATTTTTATTCTTGAACCAGAGGGTCACTTTAAGTATGGACTTTCCAGATTGGATATGCAGTGTATAATATAAATACCATTTAACAAAAATACATTTCCAATAAGGTTTGTGTCACACACAAATGACTATGTACGGTGTAAGGCATCACAGCCAATGCATGATTATTTACCATTTCCGAAGTGAGATCCATGTACCAGGAAATGATATGCGTCACTATGTACTGCAGTCACAAGATAAGTTTGCTTCATCCCAGCAATAATTGTGTCATTTCTTAGACTATCTTTTGTGTGATTACTATAGTGTGTCATCCTTCTTGGCTTCCAGAATTATGCAATTTCATCCATTTTTATTTGTACTGCTTGACTACCTATTCTTTTCCTCCTCCTCCAATTGTCTCTAGTTAAGATGTGGAGCTTAGGAGGTAAGATGAGGACCAGAACACCAAGCCAATGTACCTAATGAGCTCGGTTTTTCACAATGTTCGGTGTAATCTCAGATTTACATTAAGAGCATCAGGTACTTATGTACCTGAGCAGTGTCAGTATGGAGGGATTTGGCGACCACCTGGGTATCAGCCCACCAGATAATGTCCCTGTAGAGTCTATGGCAAGTCCACCTCCTGCTCATGCATGTGACATTACTATGAGTAGCGGCAAAAGCACCAATATACTTTACTCATTCGCTGCTACTCACGCTGCATGCGCAAGATTAAGATGGTCGCTGGTATCGCCAGCTTTTGGTGGTGGTTTATTCACCAAGTCAAATGCTACATTTCGACTACAAATAGTCTTTTTCAAGCAATGCCACTCAAGGAATGCGGCAATGAGTGCTGCAGTTTTCTTTATCACAAATATCTACTGGGGCCTCCAGGCTAAGGCCCAACACTGCCTGCACCAGTGGCGTAGGGATCGCCATAGCAGCCATAGCTATAGCTATGGGGCCCTACTCCACTGGGGGCCCAGGCCGCCGGCTGAGGATTTAGGGCCGGTCCAGCGCCGCTCCTCCCCGCCCAGCGCCACCTCCTAGCTTATTTATTCACTGCACTTGCCTCTGTAATTGAAAAGAAGCGCCGTAATCTCGCACAGGCGCACTGGCAGAGGCATCGAAGTGCGCATGCACCATCTTCCTGGCCTCTGCCAGTACGCCTGTGTGAGATTACGGCGCTTCTCTTCAATCACAGAGGCAAGTGCAGTGAAAAAATTAGCTAGGAGGCAGTGGGGAGGAGATCTGTGGATGACACTTAAGGGGGGATCTGTGGATGACACTTAAGGGGGGATCTGTGGAAAGGAGGGGATCTGTGGATGGCACTTAAGGGGGGATCTGTGGATGGCACTTAGGGGGGATCTGGGGATGGCACTTAGGTGGGATCTGTGGGTGACATTTAAGGGGGATCTGTGGATGACATTTAAGGGGAGATTTGTGATAAGGGGGGATCTGTGGATGACAATTAGGGGGGGATCTGTGGATGACACCTATGGGGGATCTGTGAATGACACTTAGGGAGGATCTGTGAATGACACTTAGGGGGGATCTGTGGATGACACTTAGGGGGGATCTGTGGATGACACGTAAGGGGGGATCTGTGGATGGCACTTAAGGGGGGATCTGTGGATGGCACTTAAGGGGGGATCTGTGGATGGCACTTAAGGGGGATCTGTGGATGACACGTAAGGGGGGATCTGTGGATGACATTTAAGAGGGGATCTGTGGAAAGGGGGGATCTGTGAAAAGGGGGGATCTTTGGATGACACTTAAGGGGGGACCTGTGGATGACACTTAGGGAGTGATCTGTGGATGACACTTAGGGAGCGATCTGTGGATGACACTTAGGGGGATCTAGGGAGGGGTGTGGGGATGTTGGGGTGGGAGGTCCTGAAGGGTTTTTTTTTTTTTTTGGTTGGAGCTCTGGAAGGTCTGATAGGTATGTGGGGGTGGGAGATCCGGGAGGGGGGGGGGGCCATAAAAAAAATTTGCTATAATTTCTAGCTACACCCCTGGCCTGCACCACCACCTACTGGATCTAATCACAAAATCAAACAAAAGGTATTGCTGCTGGCATTTTTCCTTTTTAACAGCGCAATTAAGGCATTTACTGAGCCACAAGAATAATCAATTGATGAATGAGTTGCGTTAGTCTGAAGCTGGATAAACCAATTTGCTCATCACTAATATATTGTCGTTGACATTCCTACAAAAGGTTGCAGGAGACTGGCAAACGTGGTTTGATCTGACAGGTTTGCTTGTGGATCAATAGGAGTCTGTGTTGTTTCTGGTAATGGCCACATCCCTTTCCTCAGGTGTTGCTAAAGTGGTCATTTAACCTTCCTTATTTATAGTTGCTTCTCCCACTATGCTGTGTGGTTTACAGCTTCAGTTTCAGTTTTGGATTGCTGTTGTGTGGTTCTCGGAGTTCCTGGTGCTTCCATTGCTCCTTTGAAGTTAAGTTTTTCCTTTCCCTTTTTGTATTTTGTTTGAGTTCTGTGTGCTGCATTTCCCTGTCATTTGTAATAAGGCCTGAGGGAGACTCCTGTTTGTCCTTCTCTTTGGAGAAACAGGTTGTCTCAGTCTCACCTCTGGGGTCTGTTCATACTGGTAGTTAGTTAGGACTTTGATTAGGGTTTTACTAGGAGGTGTCCATCTCCTTTCCCTAGTTTCCAGGCCTGATTCCCTCACCCCTTTCCCTCTTATATTCGTTGTGGTGTTTCCCTCCGACACCTGAACATGACATATATATATGTGGGTGTATATATATATATATATATATATATATATTGTGGGGATGTGCTCTGGTAGACAGGCTTGCGGACGCAGTATAAAGGCAACGACAATGTTTTTAACTTAAACAGTTCAGTGTTTTATTCACACATAGGGATGAGCAAACCCGAACTGTATAATTTGGGTTTGTACCGAATTTTGGGGTGTTCGTGACACAGACCCGAACATTTACGCAGAAGTTCGGGTTCGTTGTTTGGCAATTTCTCAGGTGCAATACCCTAAATCAGTGGTTTCAGCTGTGGCTGGACAATTTCATAGTGTCCGTAAAAGTATAGCTTTTGTTCTGGGTTGAAATTCAATTACCAAAATAAAAATACCGTAAATCTGGTGTTCTAGCTGTGACTGGAAAAGTTTCATAGTGTCCGTCAAAGGATATATTATTTTCTGGGGAGAAATTCAGTTGCAAAAATAGAAATACAGTAAATCTGGTGTTCTAGCTGTGGCTGGACAAGTAGTTTAATAATATCCGTCAAAGGATATATTTTGTTCTGGGTTGAAATTTAATTACCATAATAGCAATACAGCAAATCTGGTGTTCCAGCTGTGACTGGACAAGTTTCATAGTGTCCGTCAAAGGATATATTATTTTCTGGGGTGAAATTCAATTTCCAAAATAGCAATACCCTAAATCAGTGGTTTCTGCTGTGGCAGGACAAGTTTCATAGTGTCCGTCAAAGGATATATTATTTTCTGGGGTGAAATTCAATTTCCAAAATAGCAATACCCTAAATCAGTGGTTTCTGCTGTGGCAGGATAAGTTTTATAGTGTCCGTCAAAGGATAGCTTTTGTTCTGGGGTAAAATTCAATTGCCAAAATAGCAATACCCTAAATCAGTGGTTTCTGCTGTGGCAGGACAAGTTTTATAGTGTCCGTAAAAGTATAGCTTTTGTTCTGGGTTGAAATTCAATTACCAAAATAGCAATACCGTAAATCTGGTGTTCCAGCTGTGGCTGGACAAGTTTCATAGTGTCCGTAAAAGTATAGCTTTTGTTCTGGGTTGAAATTCAATTACCAAAATAGCAATACCGTAAATCTGGAAAAGTTTCATAGTGTCCGTCAAAGGATATATTATTTTCTGGGGTGAAATTCAGTTGCAAAAATAGAAATACAGTAAATCTGGTGTTCTAGCTGTGGCTGGACAAGTAGTTTAATAGTATCCGTCAAAGGATATATTTTGTTCTGGGTTGAAATTCAATTGCCAAAATAGCAATACCGTAAATCTGGTGTTCCAGCTGTGACTGGACAAGTTTCATAGTGTCCGTCAAAGGATATTATTATTTTCTGGGGTGAAATTCAGTTGCAAAAATAGAAATACAGTAAATCTGGTGTTCTAGCTGTGGCTGGACAAGTAGTTTAATAGTATCCGTCAAAGGATATATTTTGTTCTGGGTTGAAATTCAATTACCAAAATAGCAATACCGTAGATCTGGTGTTCCAGCCGTGACTGGACAAGTTTCAAAGTGTCCGTCAAAGGATATATTATTTTCTGGGGTGAAATTCAGTTGCAAATATAGAAATACAGTAAATCTAGTGTTCTAGCTGTGGCTGGACAAGTAGTTTAATAGTATCCGTCAAAGGATATATTTTTTTCTGGGGTGAAATTCAAATCTGGTGTTCCAGCTGTTGCAGGCCAAGTGTAAATCTGTCCGTAAAAGGGTATATTACACTTAGCGTGCATCTCCAAGTGTATTTCTTTCCGTAAAAGGGTATATTACACAAAGTGTTAAATTACAATTGCTGAAAGCATAATCCTTTAAATTTTCACGCACTATTGTGCATCTCATAGTGTATTTCTGTCCGTAAAAGGGTATATTACACTCAAGGTGTAAATACAAGTGCTGATAGGGTCATTCTCAATAACTTTACACGCTACCGTGCATCTCCAAGTGTATTTCTTTCCGGTAAAGGGTTTATTACAGTAAGTGTTAAAATACAGCATAATCCTCTACATTTGCACACACTGTTTTGCAACTCTAAGTGCATTTCTTTCCGTTAAAGGGTATATTACACAAAGTGTTAAAATACAAGTGCTGAAAGCATAATCCTATATATTTTTTCACACACTACTGTCCATCTCCAAGTGTAAATCTGTCCGTAAAAGGATACCTTTCATCCAGGGCCTAAATACTAGGCCTACAATTGATATTCCCCTAAATCTGTGGTTACTGCTGTGTCTGGATTAGTGTAATACGGTACATAAATAGATAGCCAGATAGTGTTAGGTGCCTGTAAAAAAAAGTCTGAATTTGAATTCAATACATTGGGCCAAATAATATTTTTCTTATTGTGGTGAACGGTAACAATGAGGAAAACATCTAGTAAGGGCCCATCACTGGTGCGTGGCTGGGGGGAAACGGAGGACAATGACGATACGCCTTCAGCAGAGGACAGATTGTCCTTACCTCTGGGCAGCCTGGCACACATGAGCGACTACATGCTGCAGTTGCCCACATTTTAACGTGTGTGGACTACTGGGTTGCCACCCTGTTGGATCCCCGGTACAAAAACAATGTGCCCACCTTACTTCCTACAATGGAGCGTGATAGAAAGATGCGCGAGTACAATTGCTTGTTGGTAGACGCGCTACTGAGAGCATTCCCAAATGTCACAGGGGAACAAGTGGAAGCCCAAGGCGAAGGCAGAGGAGGAGCGAGAGGTCGCCAACGCAGCTGTGTCACGGCCAACTCCTCTGAGGACAGGATTAGCATCGCAGAGATGTGGAAAAGTTTAGTCACCATGCCACAGCTAACTGCACCACCACCTGATATGGAATGTGTTAGCAGGAGGCAGCTTTACACTAACATGGTGGAACAGTACGTGTGCACACCCCTCCACGTACTGACTGATGGTTCGGCCCCATTCAACTTCTGGGTCTCCAAATTGTCCACGTGGCCAGAGCTAGCCTTTTCTGCCTTGGATGTGCTGGCCTGCCCGGCGGCCAGCGTTTTGTCTGAACGTGTATTAAGCACGGCAGGGGCCGTCATTACAGACAAACGCAGCCGCCTGTCCACAGCCAATGTGGACAAGCTGACGTTCATAAAAATGAACCAGGCATGGATCCCACAGGACCTGTCCATCCCTTGTGCAGATTAGCCATTTATAACTACCTCCCCTAACCATATATTCTTGGACTCCAGGGGACTTCTTCATTCAATCCTCTTTTTTTAATTTTACCATTATATTGCGGGGCAACTCAAAGTTGAATTAACCTCTCCTCCGTCAGGGTGCCAGGGGCCTAATTATCGTAAAGTGGCCTGTTCCAATGGTGGGTGACATAAAGCCTGATTCTCTGCTATGCGACCTCTCTTCTCTGTCTTGGTGCCGGGGCATAAATATCTGAAAATGGCCTGTTCCATTGGTGGATGACATGAAGCCTGATTCTCTGCTATATGACCTCTCTCCTCTGTCTTGGTTCTGGGGCTTAAATATCTGAAAGTGGCCTGTTCCATTGGTGGGTGACATGAAGCCTGATTCCCTGCTATGCGACCTCTCTCCTCTGTCTTGGTGCCGGGGCCTTAATATCTGAAAGTGGCCTGTTCCATTGGTGGGTGACATGAAGCCTGATTCTCTGCTATGCGACCTCTGTCCTTTGTCTTGGTGCCGGGGCCTAAATATCTGAAAGTGGCCTGTTCCAGTGGTGGGTGACATGAAGCCTGATTCTCTGCTATGGGGCCTCTCTCCTCTGTCTGGGTGCTGGGGCCTGAATAAGTAAAAGTGGCCTTCTCCATTGGTGGGTGACATGAAGCCTGATTCTCTGCTATGGGACCTCTCTCCTCTGTCTGGGTGGTGGGGCCTTAACAAGTAAAAGTGGCCTTCTCCATTGGTGGGTGACATGAAGCCTGATTCTCTGCTATTCCACCTCTCTCCTCTGTCTGGGTGCTGGGGCCTAAATAACTGAAAATGGCCTTTTTCATTGGTGGGTGACACGAAGCCTGATCCTCTGCTATGGGACCTCTCTTCTCTGTCTGGGTGCTGGGGGCTAAACAAGTAAAAGTGACCTTCTCTATTGGTGGGTGACATGAAGCCTGATTCTCTGCTATGGAACCTCTCTCCAATTGATATAGGTCAATTTTTATTTATTTTATTTTAATTCATTTCCTTATCCACATTTGTTTGCAGGGGATTTACCTACATTTTGCTGCCTTTTGCAGCTCTATAGCCCTTTCCTGGGCTATTTTACAGCCTTTTTAGTGCCCAAAAGTTTGGATCCCCATTGACTTCAATGGGGTTCGGGGTGAAGTTCGGGTTGAGTTTGGATCCCGAACATTTTCGGGAAGTCCGGCCGATTTTCTCGAACCCGAACATCCAGGTGTTCGCTCAACTCTATTCACACATAAAACAAGTGACAACAAAAAGTCAGCTTCAGGGAAAAACAGTCACCTTGGTCTTGGTGTTTGTTCACACCAAATAGCAATACAGCAGTCCTTGGATCAAGCAGAATCCACGGGATTTCACCCAAAACCAGAAAGCAGGCCTTAGTCCTGGCCCAAACTCCCAGGCTCCAACACAGAGACTGGCCAAACTCCTCTGTCAGATGGAGGATCAATCCACCCACCTGACGGTGTTGCCTGTGCTTTATCCCCAACCAACTAAACCCGGCCTGGAACGTGGGGAGCAGCCACCCACCCTACACTTTGGCTGCTCCCAGTAAGAGCTGGCCTGGATCGGCTTTACAGCCATGCTACATAGCAAACCGTATCAACAAGCACTAAACTGCCGCTGACACATGAAAACAGTCTCTTACCTCACTGATGCCAGGAATCTCGGTGACACATACCTTCCGTCAATGACAGACCCTTGCGCTTTCCTACAATATATACTGTATATATATATATATATATATATATATATATATATATACACACACACACACTATTTAGAAAAAGTTTGGCTTGAGGGTGAAATTTCAAGATGAACCTAAAATGCACGCTAACCTTCACAGGTGAATTTAATGTGACCTTCCCTAAACTTTTCCAACTGTTCAATATTTCAGTACTTTTTGCACAACTTTCTGTTCTCTAACAAGGAGTTCACAACAGGTGTTTAATCAATGAATGTCCAATAAATTTCCTGGTTCAATTAGAATTGGTATTTAAACAGTCCTCCTCATCATGCTGTTCACATTTTGACTTCATGAGACCAAGACGACACCTAACAATTGATTAACAGTACCTCGTCATTGCAAGGCTTCAAGCAGGATGTTCTCAGACAGAAATACCCACTGAGCTTAGAGTGTCACAGAGTGTCAGCAGCAGGTTGCAACACCAGATACAGAGAGACTGGAAAGGCATAGAAGTGGACATCCTTTGGCCACATCCCACACTGATGCTTTATTGTGAACAATGTCCTGTGGAACGGGATGATGAATGCCAAACAACTCCAGGCATATTTAAGGGAGGTGAGAGGCACGCAAATTTAACGTCAGACCATTCAAAACTGATTACATCAATGTGGTCTGTGTGCTAGATGACCTGCAAGGGTACCTGATCACACCACCAGGCACAGGCGTCAACGTCTTGCATGGACCAGGGAGCTTCTATGCTGGACGAGAGACCAGTGGGCCTCAGTGCTGTTCACTGATGTAATGGTCACGGTCCCTCCCGCAGAAGTTAAAAGATCTGACAGCCTCTCTGTTTTCACATGTTGCAGTGTTGTTGTTGGTAATGACCACAGCTCTTGCGTCAGGTGTAGCTTGTGGTCATTACTGCTCCTCTATTTAGTCTGGACTCACACTTCATACCATGCGGTTGATATTCTCTGCATGGAGTTGGAAGAGCTGGTGTGTTGTCCTCTTCTGAGTTACGGCTCATCCATTTTCTATTGAAAATAAGTGTTCTTCCCTTTGAATTTTGTTGTTCCCATTTGCTCGTTGTTTACTAGGCCTCAGGGAGATGTTGGTTGGTTCATCTGGGAAGGAACCAGTAGTCTCAGACCCTGTCACTACTCCTAGGGCTATTCAGGGTTACCAAGGCCTAGGTTTTAGGGTCTATTCATACTGACAGGAGTTAGGGCTAGGTTTAGGGTTTCCATAGCTGGTGACCATTTCCCTTTCCCTAGTCTTGAGGCCTAGTTCCTAGTTTTTTTTCTTTCTGTTGTCATTCTGGTGTTCCTTCCCTCTCCTTACATCATGACAGTAAGTCGATTCCAGCTGAGCAGAAATAATAGCCGGTGGTGTTACAGTGTGGGCAGGTGTGTCTAGTCAATAGAGAACTGTCCTACACTTTGTGAATGGTACAGTGACAAGCCCATACTACTTGAATAACATCATTAATTCAGTCATTGTGCCTCTGCATGAACAACACAGGCCTAATTTCATCTTAATGGATGACAATGTGCCAGATCATCCAGGTCACATCCTTAGGGAATGGGTGCTGGACATGGGGTACCACAAATGGAGTGGCTTGCACTTTCTCCAGACCTGAATTCCATTGAAAACCTATGGGATCAGCTGAGTTGTTGTGTAGAGGCTGGTAACTCTGTACCCCAGAACCTAAATGATCTGAAGGCCTCCCTTCAAGAACAGTGGGATGCCCTGCTTCAGCATACAATAAGTTGACTTGTGAACAGCATAAGATGTCGTTGTCAAGCTGTAATTGATGCTCAAGGCCACATGACATGTCCTATCTTTTGCGGTATCTTGGAGATCGCAGACCCTTTTAAGTCCACAATGCAGTATGGAGTTCACATAGCCGGTGCCCGTGTTTTGCTGACTCTCTATTTGCGGTCCACAACATGGGAACAGCGCTAATATGGTCATGTGAATGGGCCTTAAGCTACACGAGGACATGTTTATTTCAATATGATGCTGGGTTCAGGTGAAAAATGAAATACAAATTGAACAATATTTTTTCTGGTTTGGACCTTGACTACTTGAAAACAGAATACCATCCATTTCTTATGACGCAAAAGTATTAATCGGCCGTGAACAAGGTCCAGGTTGGACCGAAATGTTGTCCGTGTTAACAAAATACATGTGGATCGAATAAAAACTTTAAGGCAATTCAAATCTTATCCAAGTGCTGTGATATTTTACAACATAATTATCCGGGAATTATCCTATCACAGAGTACCGGGACCTAATTATCAACGTGGAGTGCCAACCATTTTTCTTTTCTTTGATTACTAATGAGGTCCAGTTGTATCCATGTTTTGCTTGGTGAGACTAGACTACAAAAAATTAAAATGCCTTGATCTAAGGATTTGTTCACATCTGCATTGAAGCATCCGCTAGGGGCCTCCATTCGACCATGGCATCTGAGGGGTTAAACATTATTGTCGATCGCATACATTAGTCCTGGGTGCCTTCTGTTTAAAACAGCAAGCACCCGGCAGCAATGGCCCGACTGCCAACAAATATAGTTGTAAGGCAGTCAGGAACAGGTTAAACCAAAGCTTCAACTTGAACGCTTCCTTCCTGACATTCAATTTAGGTAGTCCCAGGCGGTGTAAAGATTGTTTTTATTATTTTTTTCAACTAGGTTGATATCTGTTGGATTTCTTTAAGTCATGCAAATCAAATCCTATAGATAACACTGGCATCACTTATAGCTCTTTCACCTCCTTTCACAGATAGATGATGCCAAACTGGATACTCATACTGACCAATGTCACGACCTACTGTGCTAGCATGCAGAGGTAAAGAGGACACAGTATGATCTTGTCTGTTTTAATTCAAGGTGGTCAGGGGGCAGAACTTATTTAGTCTAGGCTGAAGTCTGAATTTATTTTGAGACCTGGTTTCGGTTCTAAATTAGTTTTGTAGTCTGGTCTTTCGTCTGAATTAATGTTGGACTTTTGTTGTATGTATTAGTTTAAAGGATCTGGGCTAAGGTCTGAATTGACTTTGGTTGTCTGGAATTCATTTTTTGGTTGTATTAGTTCAGGAGATCTAAAGTCTAGTACTGGTTCTAAATGAATTTTGGGATCTGGATTAATGTTGCGATCTGCTGTCTGTATTAGCATTAAGGGAATTCATTTTTGGTTGTATTAGTTCAGGAGTTCTAAAGTCTAGTAATGGTGCTAAATAAATTTTGGGATCTGGATTAATGCTGCGATCTGGTGTCTATATTAGCGTAAAGGGTCTCAACTGGGGTCTGAATGAATTCTGGGCTCTAAATTTGATATATGTATTTATTTAGGGTTGTGGTCTCAGGTCTGAATTCCTTTTGGATCTGATCTGAGTTTTGATGCCTAACTCACTCCCAACCTGCAGGTTCTTTTTATGATGTAACATGGATTGCAGTAAACAGAGAGATAAAGTTTGACAATGGTGAGTACAACTGACTCTTCTACTTAGCCTCCATATATTATAAGAGAAAAACAGACCAGGCATACAGGTGCTGGCATCACATTGGAAAGTGAAAGGCTCCTACAGGAGATGGAGGCAAGAACACCAGGAGACAGCTCAGGGACAACACACAACCCCCCTTAAGTAAAATTTCCATGTGCTTCCCTGTTTTTATGTTCCTTTTGTTTAAGCCAAAGGCAGATAAGTGGTACAGTTTATGTCTATATCAAATGAGAGACAAACATTTTAATTTGAAGCCCTACAGATGGGAAACGTCCTAACAGGTGGAAACAGTGGGCATAATTTGCCAAAAGCATGCCATGAACTTGATAAGACAAATCTGTTAGCTTCAAAACCTGAAGCATCAATGTTTCTGTATGGGATGAGTCTATAGAGAAAAGTGGTGATTGAGAACAGCTGCCAGGCTTGGTTCTCTTGGGATCTTCATATCGTTAATGAAACAGAACTTCCTGTTATTTAGCTGGGGTTAACGTCCTCACACCTGCCCCTCCTCACTTCATAGCTGTCAATCGCTCTGCAGATGATACTGTAATATATGTAATGCATGTCTGAAGAAAATCAGTAACTCTCAATACCCTTTGTATACAATGTGGAAAAAGTGATCACAATTTGCCTAGTCATGTTTCTCAAAATAATCAGAAATAATTGCCTTTGACGAAACAATTTAAAGGGAATCTGTCACCAGGTTTGAGCCCTGTCAGCTAAACATATGCTGACGTTCAGGGTCTCATTAGCATGCCTAATATGGGCTCATCTAAACAAATGGTAGCGTAATTTTGTCAAAAAACAGGTTTAACTAACCTGTCAATCACACATATAAGGAGCCCAAGGGGAGGTCCAGCGATGCAGGGTGCCCGGCCGCAGACATCGCTGTATGTGGCCAGCGCCGCCTCCTAATGCTCCGTGCCGCCTCTCCCTCCCCCTCCTCCTGCTGTAGCGCTGGCTCAGTACGCACACTGCGCGTGCGCACTTCACTTGAAGAAGCCGATCCAAGAAGTCCGCGTGCGCACAGGCATGCACCCGTGCGGACTTCTTGGATCGGCTTCTTCAAGTGAAGTGCGCACGCGCCGTGTGCGTACGAGCCAGCGCTACAGCAGGAGGAGGGGAGGAGAGGCGGCACGGAGCATTAGGAGGCGGCGCTGGCCACATACAGCGATGTCTGCGGCCGGGCACCCTGCATCGCTGGACCTCCCCTTGGGCTCCTTATATGTGTGATTGACAGGTTAGTTAAACCTGTTTTTTGACAAAATTACGCTACCATTTGTTTAGATGAGCCCATATTAGGCATGCTAATGAGACCCTGAACGTCAGCATATGTTTAGCTGACAGGGCTCAAACCTGGTGACAGATTCCCTTTAACAGCTAATTTTCGAGAGGACAGAAATGCGAGACATTTGAGGGGTTTTCAAGACTTTTAATACTGATGACCCGGAACCCTGCTGAACAGCTGTATGAAGAGAAGACATGACCTGAGAACAGGTCATCAATATTAAAAGCCTGGAAAGCCACTTTAATAGAGTGCAATAAAGTTCTAGTACTTTCTATAATGCCACTGAAGGGCTATTAAAGGGGTTATCCAAGCCCTAAAATGCCTCCCCATATGCCTGGGCCCCTCACACAGGTAGTACTTACCTGGCTCCCTGGCACCCATGTCGCTTCTGACACCTGCACGGCCGCTGCTGCATCTCCCCAGCGCAGGTGGGAGGGGGTTTTAGGGGAAGGGAGAGCCAATAGCAGGCCACGACTGGAACAAGCCTTCCTAGCATCGCAGGTGACGCTAGGGAGGGTTGTTCCAATTGCAGCCTGCTATTGGATGCCCCCTACCTGTCTCTGGATGTTTTCATCCGCGAGACCGGGCGATGCAGCGGCGGCCGTGCGGGTGTCAGAAGTGACGCGGGTGCCGGCAAGTCCAGGCGTATGGAGGGGCATTTTAGGGGTTGGATAACCCCTCTAACTCCTCAACAGCCAGAGGTTTCTGATCATTTGGCACCTCTGGTTGCCAGGACAATTTTAACACTTCAGACATATACAAAAAATTATTGAATACAATGTTCTTGTTATACCCATATGCAATATGTTTTGGGAAACTAGACTAGACTTTTGTAATACTGTAAAAACGCTGAATTACCTTACACTGAATAATTTTATGTAAACACACATAAAAATTCATGTTTGCGCCTAAAAGTCAAGTAGAGCATCAACTAAAAAATCATTTTAAGATTTATTGGGGGCAATTTATCATGAGGGGAATATTTGAAGTCAGTTTTTCTTGAGTCTGTATTGGAGTACTTTGTGCCACATTTATCAAATGTTTAATATTATTTGATAAATTTGTCTTTATCATAAACCTAACAGTTTTGTCTAGAAAAGTTACTCCAGTTTTTCTTCTCCATCCTTCTAATGGAGTGAGATCGCAACTATTTTTGAGATTTTTTAAAAAAAGTCTCATTGATAAATCTAGAGTGAAACTCATTAACAGAGCTATCCACACCCACTTTTCCACCCACATTACAAAACCGTAATGAGTGGTGTAAAACTGCGAAACGTCGCAAAATTTTGCGCAAATGAGTCCAAAAGGTCATTTTGAGACTTTTTGAAGCCAGAATTCTGGAGTGAAGGCATGATAAGTCTGCCCCACTTATGCCTACATGCAAATATCTTTACAAGAACACCAAAAATGAAGAGGCTAAAACTTAAATAAACTTAAATAAAAGTAACACCTTGAATATTAAGTCTACCCTTAAGTCCTATATACTGTATTTCTTCAAAATGGATAAGGCTGAGTTCACATGTGTCGATTTGTCAATAAATCTGTTCTCTCAGGGAACAGGAAAAACATCTGTTTAAAGGAAACCTGTCAGTAGGAAATTCACTATAAAACAAGGCACATGGTCTTATATTGCTAGCTCAGGTGAGTGTAATACCTGTCACCATTGCTTCATTCTTGAGAAAAATTTGAATACATGCAAATAAGCAATAAAGTGCTTGCTCCTTACGATTTCTCTGCCAGCCCCTCCCTCTCCTCCTCTTTCTATGCAGAAACGTGGCCCTGTCCATCAAAGACAGAGAGTGGCTGGCAGAGAAAGGCAGAGGAGTAAGGATGCACACAGTGGCTTGAGCCCGCCCTCTGTGCATCTAACTACAGTGTGAACAAATACAATTAAAGGAAAAAGAAAGTACTCCATTCTTTATGGTTCAATCTTTTTATTGTATCATCCATACAATATAACAATCAGAAAATGATAACAGTTACAGATTATCAAAGGAGGTAACTGTAAACAACATGAGATATGAAACATATCTAACAAAGTATGTATGATATCCAAGTAAAGAAATAAACGGTATGTAATATTTATACTATCTGTAATCATTAGTGAGAGGAACAGGGGATATAGAGACAGAAAGACAAGACTGAAACACTAGGCAAGAAGTTATGGTATGGGGGGGGGGGGGGTGTATTTCAGTAATCCGAGAATATTTCTAGAAAGCGAGTGTAAGATCCTCACCTGCTTTGCACTCCAGGGGAACCAAGAGGGGTCCTCGTGGAGTTGCGGGACAGGTTATGCGTGTCTCTGATGCACCAGCGCTGACCCCTTTGCGAACCAGTGCGGGGATGCGTTCGCGTGGACATCGGAGGGGAGGACCGTCGGAGTCCCGGGGACAGAGTGGCCAGGCGAATGACAAGACGCCGCGGCCAGGGTTGTCTCCGGTGTCTCCTGCGACTTCCGTTTCCGCATCTGGGTCCACGCGCTCGCATACTCGCGCTGAGTCGATCGTGCGTCCGTGCGTACGCACGAGGGCAGGTTCGCAAAGGGATACAAGGTTGCGAGTACGCGCTTCTTATGCGCTTCGTCGACCAGTGGCGCATAATATACTGACTCACAAGAGCAAAGTAGATTAGGGAGCCAGCCATGGGTTAATCAACTTGTGATTGCCTTAGGCCATGTACTCAGGTGCAGGGCAATTTGTTCACCTATGGAAGTGGACACTTGGCACCCTGGGATTGGTCAGCAGGCATTTAAAAGGAGGTCTCTCAGGGTGATCAGTGCCCACTGTTATTTTCCCTCAACCAGGTATAGGTCACAACTGCTAGTGACTGAAGACTGCCAGGAACTTTGTCCTTTGCAGCGGACCCAAGATCTGGAGTGACTCGACTGCCAAGTGCACAGCATCATTCAGCACTGGTTGGGACTATTCCTGGAATCTCCTTGCCTGGTTTTTGTTATTATTTCTTGTTACCAGCAAGTGTTCTGGACGTTTATGTTTCTGGTGAATAAACACCTTTTTGCTTTCATCACTGGTCTGTTTGTTGGTGCCTTGCATTACAGAACAGTGGGCCCAACTAACAGTTGCCATGGACAATATCCAGCAGCGACTGAATGAATTAACGGGAGCCGTTAACCTGCTGTTCCAACGACGCCCAAATATACCAGCAGCCGCTGCAGCGCAAATCCAAGAGCAACTGACAACTGTGATGGAGGAGGTTCAGCAGCTGATCCAGGGAGCCTCAGCACTACCCGTCACTATCGCAAGGCATCAAACAGAACCAAAGATCCCTCTGCCTGACTCCTTCACAGGAGAGCGACAGGAGTTCTTAAACTTCAGGGACTCCTGTCTCCTTTATTTCCAGTTGCGTCCGATGGCTTCTGGCACTCTCAGGCAGAGAATTGGCATTGTAATGTCACTGCTACGTGGAGACCCCCAACGTTGGGCATTTAATTTGCCTCAAGACCATACAGCTTTTTCGTCAGTGGACGCCTTCTTCGAGGCTATGGCTGTGATTTACGATGACCCGGATCGTACTCGCACCGCAGAGACCAATCTTGAGCATATTCAACAAGGCCGCCGCCCAGCTGAAGAATACGCTGCAGAATTCAGGCGATGGGCAGCTTTCACCACCTGGGGCGACGCAGCCCTACGCCATCGCTTCCGTTTGGGACTTTCGGATGCGGTCCGGGATCTTCTTTTGGCCTTGCCTACCCCCTTCTCGTTGGAAATGGCTATCTCTCAGGCAATCGATGCCGACAGGAGAATCCGTGAGAGGCGAGTGGAACGGTCGTCTCGGTTTTCATCCTCTCGACCACATCCAGGGCCTCTTAAATCGTCCGAAGAGCCAATGGAGGTTGGATCCTCCCATCTCACACAGGCAGAACGAGCTCGTCGCCAGCAGAAAGGCCTGTGCCTATTTTGCGGAAAGTCTGGACACCTCGTTAAAACCTGTCCCCTCCTGCCGGCGGGAAACGAATGAACCTAGGGGCATAGAGGAGAACCCCTAGGTGCTATTATCCCTCCTCCAAGCCGGGTGATGGTATCCATATCCTTACGGTGGCAAGACAAGGTCCATGAGTTTTCGGCACTAATCGATTCTGGGGCCGCTGGGAATTTTGTGGACTCAACCTTGGTTCGTCGACTTGGCATCCCGTTGATCCAGCCGAAAACCACCATGTCAGTGACCGCGATTGATGGATCCCCTCTTCAAGATGGTCGTGCAGTGTGGATGACTCCGGGAATACAGGTAACGGTGGGGGCTGATCATCGGGAGACCTTAAGCCTTTTTGTCCTTGACATGCCATCCACTCCCGTGATTTTGGGTCTCCCTTGGTTGAGGCTCCATAATCCAGTAGTGGACTGGCGCTCGGGTCTTATTTGTCAGTGGAGTACGGAATGCCTTACTAAGTGCATTCGTCCCGACCTGTCACTAGCCTCCATGGAAGTATTAAGTACTTTACCACAGCAGTATCATAATTTCCGAGATGTGTTCAGTCCTCAGGGGGCTGATGTGTTACCTCCCCACAGGTCATATGATTGTCCTATAGACCTGTTGCCAGGTACCATGCCACCTCGAGGGCATCTATATAATCTCACTGGGCCTGAGGTTCAGGCTCAGCGGGAGTATATTAAAGAGAACCTTGAGAAGAATTTCATTCGTCCATCCACTTCCCCTGCTGGAGCTGGATTCTTCTTTGTGGAGAAGAAGGATGGAGGCTTGAGACCTTGCATCGATTATCGTGCCCTTAATCGGATTACGGTGAAGAATCGGTATCCACTGCCTCTGATTGATGATCTGTTTTCTCAGGTGGCAGGGGCCCGAGTCTTCACCAAACTCGATTTAAGGGGTGCTTATAATTTAGTTCGCATTAGAGAGGGTGACGAATGGAAGACCGCATTTAATACCAGAGACGGGCATTACGAGTATCTCGTGATGCCTTTCGGTCTCTGTAATGCTCCCGCGGTCTTCCAGGAGTTCATCAACGATGTTCTCAGAGATTTCTTGGGTAGATGTGTTGTTGTCTATCTAGATGACATACTAATCTACTCTTCGGATCTGGTCTCTCATCGGAGACACGTGTGTCAGGTTTTCCAGAAACTGAGGGAGAACCGCCTCTATGCCAAACTTGAGAAGTGTCTGTTTGAGGTGAAGGAATTGCCTTTCCTGGGGTACATTATCTCAGAAAAGGGATTGGCTATGGACCCATCCAAACTTTCTGCTGTCTTGGATTGGCCTCAGCCTAAGGATCTTAAGGGGTTGCAGCGTTTCTTAGGCTTTGCCAACTTCTACCGCAAGTTTATTAAGAATTTTTCTGCGATAGTAGTACCTCTCACTAACCTCACTAAGAAGGAGCTAATCCTTCTAAGTGGACGAGAGAGGCAGTCAGAGCCTTTGAGACGCTGAAACAGGCCTTTTGCACGGCACCAATTCTTACTCATCCAGACACCTCCAGACCTTTTGTTCTCGAGGTCGATGCCTCAGAGGTCGGTGTAGGGGCAGTTCTCTCACAGTATTCTGGGGACCCTGAGAGGTTACATCCCTGTGCCTTCTTCTCTCGGAAGCTCTCTCCAGCCGAGTGTAATTATGATATCGGCAATAGAGAGCTTCTGGGAGTAAAATTGGCTTTTCAAGAGTGGAGACATTGGCTAGAGGGTGCAGAACATCCCATCACGGTTTACACTGACCACAAAAATTTGGAGTATCTAGAGAGTGCCAAAAGACTCAACTCCCGACAAGCCCGGTGGGCATTGTTTTTCACCCGCTTCAATTTCCGCCTCACTTATAAGCCAGGTTCCAAAAACGTGAAGGCAGATGCCCTGTCCCGCTGCTTCCCTGAGGCTGCTTCAGTCCTGGACTCTGAGCCAGAAACCATTCTCCCAACTAAATGTTTTCTTGCTGCCCTAGGGGCCGCAGAAGTAATGGAGGACTTGTCCTCTCTTCTTGAGCCTTTACAGGCAGAGAGTCCACCTGACAAACCCGAGGGTCGATGGTTTGTACCCATTAACCTTCGATTGAAGGTCATCCAACAGCTTCATGACTCAAAGTCTGCCGGGCATTTGGGTGTTAAGAAAACACTTGCCCTTGTTAAACGTCACGTGTGGTGGCCCAACATGTCCGTGGATGTTAAGGCCTATATCCAAGCATGTACTGTTTGTGCCAGATGTAAACCGTCCCGGTCTGCCCCTTCTGGGACTTTACTCCCACTGCCAATTCCCCAGGCTCCATGGACTCACATTTCCATGGATTTCATCACAGATTTGCCAAGGTCCTCTGGAAGTACGGTAATCTGGGTAGTGGTGGACCGTTTTAGTAAAATGGCCCATTTTATCCCACTCCCTGGATTGCCCTCGGCCAGAGAATTGGCAGATCTGTTCTTGAATCATGTCTTTCGATTACATGGAGCGCCGGATGACATTGTTTCAGACAGAGGAGTGCAATTCATCTCTCGCTTCTGGCGTTCTTTCTGCTCCCGATTGGGTATTAAGTTGTCTTTCTCTTCTGGTTTTCACCCAGAGACCAACGGTCAGACGGAAAGGACTAACCAGACCCTTGAGCAATATCTCCGGTGCTTCGTGTCAGACTGCCAGGAGGAATGGGCAGCGTATCTACCCTTTGCGGAGGTGGCTTATAACAACTCTGAGCATGCTTCCACTAAGATGTCTCCGTTCAGGTGCGTGGGGGCAGGGATCCAAGACTCTCTTCTTTGGCCGGACCCTCCACTGACTCACCGGTGGTGGATCAATGGTTCAAGGATAGACGTCCCATTTGGTCGTCGGCCCAGCGGAATCTCCGCAGTGCGGTGGCGCAACAGAAGAAATTTGCTGATCGTCATCGCACTGTAGAGCAAAAGTTTAAGGTGGGAGATCAGGTGTGGGTCTCCACCCGGAACATTCCGCTGCGTCAGCCATCTTCCAAGTTGGGTCCTCGATTCATTGGCCCATACCGGTGACACAGAAGATCAACCGAGTTACGTACAAGGTTGCTCTTCCACCGTCGATCCGAGGAGTGAACACCTTTCATGTTTCACTTCTCAAATCGGCAGCCGACTCCGCTCCCTTCATTCAGACCCCATCCCCGCTGGAGGTCCAAGGGGTACCGGAGTTCGAGGTGAACAGAATTTTGGACTCTCGTTTTGTCCAAAGGTCTCTTCAATACTTGGTGGACTGGAAGGGTTTTGGTCCAGAGGAGAGATGTTGGATACCTGCTCGCCAGGTGCATGCGGATGAGTTGGTGGCAGCTTTTCACCGGGATAATCCGGGAAAGCTTGCTTGGAGTCTTCAGAGCCGCCTCCTCGAGGGGGTAATGTAAGATCCTCACCTGCTTTGCACTCCAGGGGAACCAAGAGGGGTCCTCGTGGAGTTGCGGGACAGGTTATGCGTGTCTCTGATGCACCAGCGCTGACCCCTTTGCGAACCAGTGCGGGGATGCGTTCGCGTGGACATCGGAGGGGAGGACCGTCGGAGTCCCGGGGACAGAGTGGCCAGGCGAGTGACAAGACGCCGCGGCCAGGGTTGTCTCCGGTGTCTCCTGCGACTTCCGTTTCGCATCTGGGTCCACGCGCTCGCATACTCGCTGAGTCGATCGTGCGTCCGTGCGTACGCACGAGGGCAGGTTCGCAAAGGGATACAAGGTCGCGAGTACGCGCTTCTTATGCGCTTCGTCGACCAGTGGCGCATAATATACTGACTCACAAGAGCAAAGTAGATTAGGGAGCCAGCCATGGGTTAATCAACTTGTGATTGCCTTAGGCCATGTACTCAGGTGCAGGGCAATTTGTTCACCTATGGAAGTGGACACTTGGCACCCTGGGATTGGTCAGCAGGCATTTAAAAGGAGGTCTCTCAGGGTGATCAGTGCCCACTGTTATTTTCCCTCAACCAGGTATAGGTCACAACTGCTAGTGACTGAAGACTGCCAGGAACTTTGTCCTTTGCAGCGGACCCAAGATCTGGAGTGACTCGACTGCCAAGTGCACAGCATCATTCAGCACTGGTTGGGACTATTCCTGGAATCTCCTTGCCTGGTTTTTGTTATTATTTCTTGTTACCAGCAAGTGTTCTGGACGTTTATGTTTCTGGTGAATAAACACCTTTTTGCTTTCATCACTGGTCTGTTTGTTGGTGCCTTGCATTACAGCGAGTATATGTTCATGTAAGTGTTCAGTTACCAAGCCGAGAAGCATAGAGAGGTACGAAATTGAAACCAAGGATCCCAAGCTCCAGTGAAAACAGGTCCTGCGACTCTGGTCTCAGCGCCTAGTTCCTCCATACGTGCAAGTGCATCCAGAGCGGTCACCTATGTACTGTAATTCTCTGTAAGATCTCTGTTGATTTCCACCTGTGGGGGATAATCTGCCTCATGGCCAGTATGAAGAATCTAAGGTTGTCCTTCTTAACTTCTTTTATTCACCCTGGAAAAATGGAAATTAATGCAATCAAGGGAGAGGGAGATATATTAGTCCGGTAGAGGTGGTTATAAAGAGAGAAAAAATTATTCCAAAGGGAGGCCACTCCAGAGCAATCCCACCATATATATACCATCGTGCCCACAGCCATTAGGCAACACCAGAAGGTGTTCGGTACAGATGGATAGAATTTATGTAGTTATGTAGAGTCCTATACAGTGGCGTAACTAGAAATGACTGGGCCCCGCAGCAAATTTTTGAATGGGGCCCCTCCCACAGTAATTTTTACAGCCCCTTCCTTTCATGCTGCCCCTTTCCTGTGGCTAGTAAAGATCACTCTTTCAGACCAGGCCTGGCAGCTGTTCCATTCGTTTTCTACACTGTCTATACTGCCACTGTATATAATTTCATTGTGTAATAATGTTGAGGGGCTCTGACCAAACCTTTTAGTACTTCTCCTCCTCTTGGATGGGCCCCTTCTGAGTCAGGACCCCAAAGCAGCCGATTCCCCTGCTTCCCCTATAGTTTCGCCCCTGGTCCTATACCACCTAGTCCAGATTTTATAGTTGAGCTCTTGTAAGCCACTTGACGTGAAGGACTTATGGGTGAATAATAAGGATCTTTTCCATTGATCTGGGGTAATAGTGACACCTAGTTCCTATTCCCAGGCTTGAGCCAATTTTTCGTCCCTGGGGGTGTATTCCATTTTCCCTATCCTCAATCTCTCCATCATTTAACATGCTGTAAATCAGGGATAGGGCATGTCCTGGAGCTGACGCGGATACACATAACTTCTCCACTGGGGTCAAATGTGTACTGAACTGAGACCCAGGTGTCAAGGACCCCAGGAAATTTCGTAAATGATAATATAGAAACCATCGACCCGACGTATTTGGTAGAAGGTGAGACAAGTCGTTCAGAGGAAGCAAACCCCTGTTGTTGTGAAGGTCTTTGATGGTAATCGGAGTTGTGGCCGTGGTTTTGAATCTCGGTTGTATTTTAAGGGTATCAGGGAGATCTGGGTGACCATTTAGTACTGTAAGAGGACCAGGGATCATGGCCAATTTAAGTTTAGTCGCAAATCTGCCCCATAACGTAGTCAAAGAGGATAGTAATGGGGATAATTGTAGATGTGGAATTTGGTTTCTCGATTCTGCTGGAAGCCAAAAGAGACCGGGTACGAAGTTGGGGGACGTGTCTCTTTCAATTCCCACCCATAGTTTCGTGGCAGTGTTGTGAACTAGATCAAGAACACAGTTTGCAATAGATGCTCTATAATAAGTGAGAAAATTTGGTAGACCCGCTCTCCCTGATGATAGCAGATCATAGCTAAGTGTGGGGCTTGCCCTTCCAAACTAATTGTGTGGATATGCTCTTATCACGAGAAAAAATTGAGGCGGGGATCTGACATGGGTTGTTTGAAATAAATAGAGGAGTCTAGGTAGGATGTCCATCTGTAGGGCGCTGATTCTACAGAACCAAGAAATTTGTATAGACGCCCACTTTTGAAGGCTTGATGCAATAGTTTTGACTAAGGGCAGGAAATTGAGTTTAAAGATGTGCTCAGTGTTGGTGGGTAGATTGATTGCTAGATATTTAATGTATTGCGAGGCCCATCTGAATGGAAAGGCTTCTTTTAAGTAGGTAGATACTCTGTTAGAAAGGGTAATGTTTAGGATTTCTGATTTCTGGACGTTCACTTTAAAATTTCTAAGACGGTCAAATATCTTAAATTCACTTAGTACTGAGGGAAGTCCGACTCTAGGAGAAGTTAAGTATATGAGGAGTTCATCAGCAAACAGTGACAATTTATGTTCAGTTTTACTTATGAGGGGACCTTTGATAGATAGGTTGGCTTTTAAGGCGTTCGCCAAGGATTCCATGACTAGGATATACAAAAAAGGCGACAGGGGACATCCCTGGCGCATTCCATTGTGTATAGGGAAGGGGGCAGACAAAGTGCCATTAATGCGTACTTCAGCCAAGGGGGAAGTGTACAGAGCAATAATTCTGTGGACCATTTTATTCCCTAAGCCTAGGTGAGTCAGGGTTGCGTTTAGGAACTGCCAGTTAACCTCTGAAAGAAGACACAGAGGGCTCTTTGACTTTCGCGCTATGGCAATCAGCCCAATGGATTTTTTGGTGTTGTCACGGGCTTCTCTACCTGGAACGAAACCCACTTGTTCCCTATGTACACAATCAGGAATATGGGGGGCGTAACCGGAGGGCTAAAAGTTTCGCATAAATCTTTAGGTCAACATTTAACAATAAAATGGGCCTATAGTTAGAGCAAAGGGAAGCGTCTTTGCCTGGTTTAGGATTTACCGTGATATGGGCTTGTAAAGCCTGGTATGGGAAGGGGCAGTCCTCTGAAATTGCATTAAATGCCTTCAAGAGGATTGGGGCAAGATCGTCTCCAAAGAATTTATAAAAACGGGGAGTTAGGCCATTGGGGCTGGAACTTTTCCCATTTTCAAGTTTTTTAACTATAGCTAAGAGCTCTGGGGTTGTGAAATCAGCTTCCATATAATTGGAAACAGTGATCAAAAAATGCTTGGGGCCATGTTGTGACAAGTAATCTTGTATTTTGGTAACCGGGGGTTAGGCGATGGATTCTGGTTCAGATTATATAATTCCAAGTAGTAGGATTGAAATTCCTGCGTAATTTCCGAAGGGGGATGAACCATGCCCTTGGTAGGTATGTTCAGTGCCGGCATGTGAGTTAAGGAGTCCGAGGATGGAGGGCCCTTGTGAGCCATTTTCCACTTTTATCGCCATACTCGTAAAAACCCTGTCTGATTTTGTCCCTGATACAAAGAGATTTTTGGTAGAGTATTTGAAGGATTTCCAGACGTATAGAGGAGATATCTGCTTTTAACTGGACAGATGGGGAGGTTTTGTTCAGGGTTTCTTTCTGGTTTAGGTCTGTAAATAGGGTGGAAAGTTTATGGGTGCGCTCTTTTTTAAGCCTAGCACCATGGGATATAAAGACACCCCGAAGTACACACTTGAGGGCTTCCCATTGTATGGGAGAAGTTTTCTGGTCCGATGTGTGGATGTTAACAAAGTCGGTAATAGCAGATCTTATCGCCGTGGCACATACTAGGTCTTTAAGTAGTCATTTAGCCGCCATGTGTATGGGCGGGCACCTTTAAGGGTTTGGGGACAATGAGCCATAGACAGGAGCGTGATCTGACCATACAAATGTGTCTATAGAACAACGTGGGTGTAGATCCAATAGTGCTTGAGATATAAAAATATGGTCAAGTCTCTCATAACTATTGTGGGCTAGGGAATGAAAACTGTAGTCCTTGACACCTGGGTGTAGAATACGCCATAGGTCAACTAACCTGAGGGAGTTTAAGTCTTACCTAAACATGCGCAGTGCTGATGGAGAGATTGAGGACTTACCAACCGATGAGTCTAGGTCTGGGTCCATTACCATGTTGAGATCACCTCCCATGATTATGTGGGAACCGTCTGCGAACTTTGATAAACGTCTCAAAATTTTGGTGCCAAAGGATGTCTGCCTTTGGTTTGGGAAATAAAAATTAGCTATCGTATAAATGGTATTATCAACAAAGAGCATAAGGAAAATAAATCTGCCTCTGATATCAATATCTGAGGACAGAACCTGTCGCGAAAAGTCCTATGGAAAGCAAGGGATACCCCACCAGCTTTCTTGGATGGGTTGCTGCTATGGTACCAGGTGGAAAAGTATCTGCCTTCACATTTAGGTATGGCTGAGGATCTAAAATGTGTTTCTTGCAACATAATGAGCATTACTCTTTTCTTGTGCAAGCGATAGAAAATTTGACAGAAAGTACTCCATTCTTTAAAGGGGGTTTCCAGGCTCCTGATATTGATTAATAATCGATAGCTGAGGTCTAACACTCCGTACCCCCACCGATCTGCTGTTGAGTATTAACCGTGCTGGGATACTGCAGCCAAGCAATTATTGAAGTGAATGTTAGCTGAGCTGCAGTAATCCGGCACGGGCACCACACTTTGAGCAGAACTGTGCTTCCTGTTCCATTAACAGTGCTATTTCTAGTGGAGGCTGCAGGGAACAGCTAATCAGTGGGGGTAGGGAGTATCAGAACCTCACCGATTGGATATTAAAGGCGTTCTCCGGGTGTGAGAAAGCAGAGCCTTATGTAAAGTCTGCTGGTCTCAGCACTGTGAAGCTGTATATTATGTGCAGATGACAGCTGAGATAACTTTTCCAATGTGTCCCTGTGCTTCAGAAAGGAGTTTACCTGATCCTGTACTGGCAGGCTAAGGTGTTTTCTAAAGACGCTCCTCTGCAACAGCAGCACGTCTGGTCTCCAAGTACGGGATGAGGTAAACTCCTTTCTGAAGCACAGGGACACAGCTGTCATTTGCATATAATATACAGCCTCACAGTGCTGAGACCAGCAGACTTTACAGAGGGCTCTATGCTCTGCTTTCTCACACATGCCTTCCTGCAGTGTCAAAAGAAGGACGGATTTTATGATCATAATTCTAAGAGCTGCCATTTTATCTCCTTCACTGATTGTCCCCTAGACTAAATGAGCCTTTTTAAATAATTAAAAGCATTTAAGAGTTTATTTATAATAACATGTTTTTTCAGTATTTTCATTTTTATCTTTCCCAGAGAACCCCTGTAATGATCTATCCAGGAGCCTAGAGAAAATTTTAATTCCATGTATTTAATTTTTTAGGGTCTACATAGCAATTATGTGGTGCTCACGAACCAGTACTGAGGTGGATCAACATCATGCCAAGGAGAAAGAACATATGCCATGATTTTAAAGAAGCAGATTCTGTCCTTGAGTCTGGGCTTTTGCTAATGCTCTGATCATCTCCAAGCAATTTGAAATTCACGATTCTACCATGGAAATGGTTGCTTACAAGTTGACAGCCTTCAAAACAGTTGCCAAGACTTGAGCGGGTGTTCAGCAAAGTCAGTCTAAAGTCAGAAGACTTATTCCAGTAATAAATTATCATCTATCGAGGTGATAACTGCTAGATAAATGGGACTTTGACCAATGGGATCTCCAAGAATTGCCAGAATGGGGGTTTTGTGCCACACCTTGTGTGGTGGTCCAGCATGTGCAATGCTACTCCATTTAAAGTACAGGGGCTGATGGAAATAGCACTCTGCTATCTTCATCAGTCCCATGAAATTGCATTTAAACAAATTACAAAGGCTCTTCTGGGACAAAATCCTTGGGACTAATTAGATCAAGTTGGAGATGTTTGTTTTACCCCAAACATGGTACAGTTCATAATAGCCAACACAGTGCCTCACCACAAACACCTCATACCAATTATCAAGCATGGTGGTGGTGAAGTGATGATTTGGGCTTATTTTGCACTTACTGCTAGACTTTGGAAATTGAGACAAATATCTTCTTAAACCAGTATGTTCTAACATGAAGCCATCTATCTATATGGCAGCTTAAGATGGGACAAAATTGGGTTACGTAGAAGAACATTGATCTCAAGCTTACAAGCAAATCAAGTCAATATCTGAATGGCTAAAAGAAATTAAAATCAAGATGTTAGAATCAAACATCTTGATCCCAACACTTTTAAGATGCTGAGGCACAAACCTAAGAGTTTTGTATTATCTAAAAACCCCAAACATAAATTAATTGAAACAATGGGGGAAGTTTACCGTTCAAAATGCACCAGCATTCTGGCAGAATATGAGCTGGGGAAAAAATGGCGTACATGTGTTGCACAACATTTACTAGCTGTTTTACACACTTTTCTATACATTTGTGACTCATACAATAAGGGACTTAACTTAGCAGAAAATTAGTGTGGTGCCACTGGAAAGGTGTGGCTTAGATGGGTCTCTGTGCACCAAAAATGCTCCAAAAATCTGTCATATTTTTGAGGTAAACTAAGACAACAAACAGGTAGTGTAATGTTAGATTAGACAGTGCAGGCAGACAGACAGACTAAAGGTGCATAAAATTTATCATCCAACATCAGCCACTGTAATAAATTTGGTAAAGTGTATATAAGACTGTTTAAGTTTATTCTATCTCATGTTTAGACAGTATCGGTAAATTTGCCCCACTATTGCAAAGAAGTTGGTCACAGCAAAAAGGTAGGTAAAGATAAGATCCAGTGTGTGTGGCAACGCTGGTGTCTTGCAGCGCTGGGGTCCTAGGTTGGAATCCAACCAAGGACAACATCTGCTTGGAGTTTATATGTTCTCCCGTGTTTACGCAAGTTTCTTCCAGGTACTCCGGTTTCCTCCCCCACTCTAAAGACATACTGATAGGGAACTTAGATTGTGAGCCCCATTGGGGACAGCTTGAAGCTAATATATGTAAAGCGCTGCTGAATATATCAGCGCTATATAAGTGCGTAACATAAATGATTAAATAATAAAACCTCTCCAAGATTACTGTAGTTATTGTTATACAGTATGTTACTGATTTATGCTGCATTTTTCCTATGGCTTCACAATGTTGGTTTAGGTTATAGATAAAAATAAATTATTACTTATTGAAATCTGTCGTTTTTGTTGTCATCGGATTTATGTTAGTTTATAGAAGTTGGGGATGAGCACACAATTGTTAGTTAGGCCTTGATAACTAAACATTTTGAAGGAGCATTATGTTGAAAAAGCAGAGTTAATTCTATAGTCACACAATACAGGGGTGTATGGTGAGACAGGGAGTCCTGTGCAAGCTTTCCAGATGAGATTCCAGATGTGCCATCATATAATCTCCGGCTTTGAGTCATATGAGCCAGCATAATTCTCTTATGGTGGATTTCATTTTATTCCCATTCCCCTCCCCAGCAGCAAACATGGTGGAGGAGTTGGTCTTCTCCTTTCAGATAACTGCTCTTTCAGCCTAACTTATGCCCACTTCATTTGAAGATCACTGTCAGCATCCACTCTCCCTCCAAATTCCAAGTAGCTGTCATCTCCAGCCCTCCATGCCGACCACTTCAGCACCTGGCTCCTACACTTTCTTTCCACTGACATCCCCACTATTATCATGGGAGACTTCAAAATCCCCATTGACACTTGTCACTTAGTTGCCTCTAAACTTCTAGCATTCCCTTCCTCCATTTGGCCTCTCACAGTGGTCGTTCACTGCCACACACACTGGATCTTATCTTTACCCACCTTTGTTCCCTACCTAACCTCTCTAACTCACCTTTCCCCTATACAATCACAATCTACTCACATTCAATTGAGTCTGCAAAAATGCTTGTACATGCTCTTTACATCTCACGCCTAGACTACTGTAACATTCCCCTATGTGGCCTTTCATCTAGCACCCTCACACCAATCCAATAAACTCTGCTGCCGACTATATCAACTCTCCCCACGTTACTTCTCTGTCTCTTCTTCCTGTCAATCTGTAATGCTAATGTAACGATAAAGCCAAACTGACGACCAGCAAATGCGGCATACCAGACACACTTTGCACAAGCGGTCACTATGAACACCCTTGAGGGCCGGGGTACTCTTCACCCGCCTCCAGCTGGAAGGGGGACTTTGGCAGAGCCCTTCTCAGGTGTCAAATAGCAGGCTGGCTGGTGGCTGGGCACACCGGGCGTAGTTGGGCAAAACCCAAAAGTAAATACCGTTACACTATGCAATGGTCAATAGGGAAACACGAGAATGGTCAGTAAACTGAAGCCAGGGCACAAGAACCAGAAGACAACCAAAACCAAAGCCAAAGTCAATAACCAGAGAAAACACTCACAAGATAGCTTTAGATCCAGAACCAGGAAGTAACTGAATAATCATCAGTGAGTGGGACAAAAGACCAGGTTTAAATATCCTCCACAGATCACCTGACACTGCTGAGAGTGTGCAGAGAAAGGGACCTCCCACCACATATCCAAGTCAGGAGACATGACAACAGAGGTTCCCTGGCAACAGCTGACACCAGGGGTTCTAGCATCCTGGGACCCCTGAAAAGCGTCAGCGCTGGGAATGATGGCGTCCCGTCTTCCAGCAGTACCAAGATCCAGAGTGAATCTCACAGAGTAAAGCATGAGCGTAAAGCGCAAATTTTCACTAGCTCCGCCCACTATGGGCAACACACTGTACCTCGTGGCCAGCGAGGGGTGAGGGATGTCCCGCCGGAGACCACCTGCGAATATCAGAGACATGTCTTCGCTTGGTGACATGCTTCCGGTGAGACTGCGTCTGTCTCCCTGGCTGCCTGACACAATCCCTTCCCTTGCTCCCCATTGCCGTGAGAATACAGTACAAAACACTATGACATACAATGCTGTCCACAACCTGCCCCCTCCATACATCTGTGTCCTGATCTCCCTGTGCTTTCTCACAAGACCGCTTTCTCTCCTCTCCTCACTTGTTTCCACAATCACCCCTAAGATTTCTCTTGTGCATCCCCCGTACTCTGGAACTTCAAAAGAAACCTCAAAATCTACCTCTTCAGACAAGCCTACAACCTACCCTTAGGCCCCTTTCACACGGGCGTGATTTCCGCACGGGTGCAATGCATGAGGTGAACGCATTGCACCCGCACTGAATCCGGACCCATTCATTTCTATGGGGCTGTGTACAGTCGTGGCCAAAAGTTTTGAGAATGACACAAATATTATTTTTCACAAAGTTTGCTGCTAAACTGCTTTTAGAGCTTTGTTTCAGTTGTTTCTGTGATGTAGTGAAATATAATTACACGCACTTCATACGTTTCAAAGGCTTTTATCAACAATTACATGACATTTATGCAAAGAGTCAGTATTTGCAGTGTTGGCCCTTCTTTTCAGGACCTCTGCAATTCGACTGGGCATGCTCTTAATCAACTTCTGGGCCAATTCCTGACTGATAGCAACCCATTCTTTCAAATTCACTTCTTGGAGTTTGTCAGAATTAGTGGGTTTTTGTTTGTCCACCCGCCTCTTGAGGATTGACCACAAGTTCTAAATGGGATTCAGATCTGGGAGTTTCCAGGCCATGGACCCAAAATGTCAATGTTTTGGTCCCGAGACACTTAGTTATCACTTTTGCCTTATGGCACGGTGCTCCATCGTGCTGGAAAATGCATTGTTCTTCACCAAACTGTTGTTGGATTGTTGGAAGAAGTTGCTGTTGGAGGGTGTTTTTGTACCATTCTTTATTCATGGCTGTGTTTTTGGGCAAAATTGTGAGTGAGCCCACTCCCTTAGATAAGAAGCAACCCCACACATGAATGGTCTCAGGATGCTTTACTGTTGGCATGACACAGGACTGATGGTAGCGCTCACCTTTTCTTCTCAGCACAAGCCTTTTTCCAGATGCCCCAAACAATCGGAAAGAGGCTTCATCGGAGAATATGACTTTGCCCTAGTCCTCAGCAATCCATTCACCATACTTTCTGCAGAAGATCAATCTGTCCCTGATGTTTGTTTTTGGAGAAAAGTGGCTTCTTTGCTGCCCCTTTTGACACCAGGCCATCTTCCAAAAGTCTTTGCCTCACTGTGCGTACATATGCGCTCACACCTGCCTGCTGCGATTCCTGAGCAAGCTCTGCACTGGTGGCACTCCGATCTCACAGCTGAATCCTCTTTAGGAGACGATCCTGGCGCTTGCTGGACTTTCTTGGACGCCCTGAAGCCTTCTTAACAAGAATTGAACCTCTTTCCTTGAAGTTCTTGATGATCCTATAAATTGTTGATTGAGGTGCAATCTTAGTAGCCACAATATCCTTGCCTGTGAAGCCATTTTTATGCAACGCAATGATGGCTGCACACATTTCTTTGCACCAGCCACAATGGAAGAACAATGATTTCAAGCATCACCCTCCTTTTAACATGTCAAGTCTGCTATTTTAACCCAATCAGCCTGACATAATGATCTCCAGCCTTGTGCTCGTCAACATTCTCACCTGAGTTAACAAGACGATTACTGAAATGATCTCAGCAGGTCCTTTAATGACAGCAATGAAATGCAGTGGAAAGTTAATTTTCATGGCAAAGAAGGACTATGCAATTCATCTGATCACTCTTCATAACATTCTGGAGTATATGCAAATTGCTATTATAAAGACTTAAGCAGCAACTTTTCCAATTTCCAATATTTATGTAATTCTCAAAACTTTTGGCCACGACTGTGCATGTGCAGTGATTTTCCCGCATCACTTTTGTGTTGCGTGAAAATCGCAGCATGTTCTATATTCAGCGTTTTTCACGCAACGCAGGCTTCATAGAAGTGAATGGGGCTGCGGGAAAATCGCAAGCATCCACAAGCAAGTGCGGATGCGGTGAGATTTTCCCGCATGGTTGCTAAGAGACGATCGGGATGGGGACCCGATCTTTATTATTTTCCCTTATAACATAGTTATAAAGGAAAATAATAGCATTCTCAATAGAGAATGCAAAGTAAAAAGGGCAATAGAGGGTTATAAATAATAAAAAAATAAACTCAACTCTTCGATTTGATCGCGTAGCTGCCAGTCTCCTGTTCTGTCTTCAGCTGGGCGGGGGGTGAAGGACCTTCAGTGACGTCACTGGCTCACATGGTCCAATCACCTGCTTCCATGATGAAAGCTGGTGATTGGACCATGTGACCCAGTGATGTCCCTGAAGGTCCTTCATCCCCCTCCTGCTGAAGACAGAACAGAACACCGGCAGCTACGCGATCAAATGGAATAGGTGAGTTTATTTTTTATTATTTTTAACTCTCTATTGCCCTTTTTACTTTGCATTCTCTATTGAGAATGCTATTATTTTCCTTTATAACTATGTTATAAGGGAAAATAATAAAATATACAGAATACTCAGCCCAAAACCGGACATCAGTGAGGAAGTCCGGGTTTGGGTCTGGGTACCAAACATGACGATTTTTTCCATGCGCGTGCAAAATGCATTAAAACGCTTTGCACTCTCGCGGAAAAATAGCACATTTTCCCGCAATGCACCCGCCTCTTATCCGGGCGTCAAACGTGACGCCCGTGTGAAAGAGGCCTTACCTACTGTATGCTTCCCCCATCCCCTGTAGATTGTAAGCCCTTGCAGGCAGGATCCTTTCTCCTTTGGTACCAGTTTGTAACTTGTGTTGTTCATGCTTATTGCAATTGTCTTGTATTATGTATGTACACCTAATTTCATATGTACAACACCATCGAATGAAAGGTGCTTAATAATAAATAATAAAAATGTATGAGCTTTCTCTCCTGGGGGAAAACATCTTCTTACATACAGCATGTATAGCATCCCACTGCTACAAAAGTGGTCCACTGCTAAAAGTGTTTACATGTTGATTATGCTTTACTATATGTAACTTATACAAAGAGTTAACAGGCTGTAACTGTTGCTAAGTGAGGCTGCTCCACCCTCCCTGTAGGTAGTGGCGTATTTTGGCTGATGCTAGGAGTTAGTGCTAAGACAGTGAACTGTGAAGAAGCAGAGAACAGTCCCTTGAGAGAAGCAAAGATGTAGAGCAAAAGAAAAAGAGCAAAATATATACTTGTGGAGAATACCAGTGTTAAGAAGTGGTGCATGCAGAAGCTCTTTGGAGATAATCTGTCTTATAGGTTTTTGGCAATAACAAATGACAAGACAGGTGCACTCTGCGGTCTTACTAAGCCCTCAAACTGATGTTAAAATTAAGAGATTAGTCAACATGTCCTGCTTTGGAGGACATGTCTAAGCCCGAGCACCACGCCAAGGTTTCTCAAGTAGCTCGGGACCTAACACTCACCTACCTGTGCCGTATGGGCAATACCAGGGGCCAGTGGGCAAAATTACAGGAAAGAATAGGCCGACTCACAGCAAACTCCTCATACATGCTGGAGGTAACTGAGGAGTTTGCTGTGAGTCGGCCTATACTTTCCTGTAATTTTAGCAGGACATGTTGACTAATCTCTCAAATTTAACATCAGTTTGAGGGCTTAGTAAGACCGCAAAGTGCACCTGTCTTGTCATTTGTTATTGCTATATTATTTATCACATCCACACAATTGCCATCTTGTGTAGAATGTCTATTGTGGTACTTGTGGTCCACTGCGGGCATCCTCCACCGTATGCATTTTTGGTGGGGATCGCCATTAGCAACGGGCAACAAGTGCAGGATCTGCTCCTGTATATATATGCATAACTGTATTTTTGGGTTGAGCACATCCTGCTTCATGCCACCTTTCAGTTGTTTTATGGATTTTTGGACTCCATAGCAAATGTATCCAGGTGAAAGGCTTTTGGGAGCCTGGAAACACTTTAGAGGAAGCTGCTAAGGACTACATCCCTCAGAGGAAACCTGTAGTACCATTTACTGTGAGTACAACAAACTGAAAAAGGGACAGAACTTATTCATCTCAGTGCTGGACATCTCTTACTACCCTTCTGGATCTGTGCGGACTGGACCGGGTCCTTGCACGAGACACCATATGCGGAGGTGCTGGCTTACTCTTCTAATTGTTACAGAACTTAGTCCCCATTGTTGTACAGAAAAGTGTGTAGAGAAGAAAACTGCAAGAGATATTGCACCCTTATTTCTGGATGCTAAAGCTAGAGAGCAAAGTGCAGTGTGAGGAAAATTGATTTAAATAGAAAGAACTGGGCATGTTAAATACCTCTGCAGTTGTAAGAACTGTAAGATCTGTGAAAAGTGCTGTGAACTGTGACTTCTGTAGTTGAACCCTATCTGCAAGTTAAGAACAGTTCACCTGTTAAACCCGCCACATTATTGTCTCACGCTTTAGGGAATCCTGCCTTGCACCTCAAAATTCATTACCACCAAGTGTACCCCGAACCACCCCTAGGCAGGAGAACCCCAGAACCTTGAAGGGAACAAAAGCTGTGTCCCTCCCATTACTGCACAGCCCAAGGGAGTGTAAAAATGAGTAACTACTACCTCCATTATTGCTACTACTGTCACTCCCATCCTCTCTTCTCTCCTGGGCCCGCTGCACATGTGAAGGGCATTTTTTTGTTCAGAGATGTATGAAATCTGAAAGAAAAAAAATACATATCTCTGTCCATGAAACTTCCATGGCTGCCATAGTATACTGGGAAAAAAATCACTGCAAAAGGTGCACTGCAAGATATGCAAATAAAAATACAAGGCTAAACCATCACGCTAGATGTTAAAATGAGTCTTTAGCCAATATATTCCGATCAAGGACATATCGGAACCCGCGTACCTCGTCAAGGTATCTCAGTTGACGCGGTACCTACCGCTAATCCTACCTATAGTGCGTGAACACTGTCCGATGGGTGCTAAGATCAGACTCCCAGCAACACTTCCACAAACCTCTATAGTAAGATCACAAATACAATGGGAGGAGGGAGAAGGCTGTGAACTTGACTCTGAGGCATCTGGGTAAAGGGCTGAGCCACTTAAATACCTGCAGGAGAGCCAGGGTAGGTTAACGAGATCACATGACATGACTCAGCCCCGCCCAGGGAGTGATGCGTACTGCCATATCAGCAGCCAAGTACAAGCAGTGTCCAGGTTAAACGGAAGTTGTGGAGCGGAATCCACATAGGAAATACCAACCGCACAGGCAGAGTCCAGAGCTGTAACAGTACTTATAGGTTGAACACTATTACCCCTTGTGGTCTTAATAAATATATTGAGTTTGTGTGCTTTATTTAAATAATTATGTGTTCGGACTGGCCAGTTATTATTTGTATCAATGGGTGAGGTAGGGTGCTATTTATAATTTTGCACCTAATATTCATCTTATAATAGGAGGCATGGTAACCTCCCTCTCATTTTACCTTCCCATCTCCCGTCAGCTAAGCTGATATGATGTGACAATGATATATGGCAAAATGCTATTTTTCAATACTTAAATAATCTTCTTGTAGTAACAGAGTATAGTGGCTGCTCATCTGTACAATTATTTTTATGTCCAATAGTTTCTCTGTCCTTTTTTCTGTATTATCAGTAATAGCTGCGATTTACTTCCTATATTTGCGTTCCACCGCTGACTTCCGGTTTTTGGCGTGTGGGTATTTAGAGCGACGCTGATTGCATGCTGATTGTACAGAGACCAGACTTCCTATCAAGATGGCCACTACTGCACCACTAATGCTCCTGTGCTGATCCCTTATCGTACCCTCTCCAGGCTTGGCATCTCATCTAGGATTTAGGGAAGTACAATCATATCCTCCCCTTTCTGTCATAGCGATTGTTATGTTTATTGGCCTATTCTGTTGTTATTTCGATTTTATTGAAAGCCATACTTTGATTTGCACACATATTATTGCCTCCATTCCTGGTGATCAAAACCTAGATGCCACTGGTTTATTTGGGAGCATATATGTATTATGTTGTATTATTTATTATTTTTGTTGTAACTTTATTATTTTCTGATACATGCATTGACTTATAACATTACCATTGGACTGTAGTCATATTAGGTCTCTTGTCGGGTGGCAGTATCTTGATAGGGCAAGTGTGAGGGAATGTGAGGGAGTCAATTTTCCTTTCCTTGTCCTGCCCAGCCTCATTGTCAATTGCTTTTTAAGGGCACAAATTGGGTGATTTTTAATAATCATTAGTAAAGGTTATGTTTTACACTGATGAAGCTACTCTGTGATTACCTTTAACATATCAAGGAATTTATTATACAACCTGACCTCCTTAATTTTTTGTTGGACAGTCCCTCAAAATATTAAATTTCTCTGGTAGGAACAAATACAATTGTTGTTTTCCTTTGTACATGTTGTCTTTACACTAGTTGATACTTCAATGCGTACCTAAAATGCAAAAAAAATTTAAACCGTTAGAATTGGGCTAAAAATTATTTTCGTCATATACAGTACACAGTCGAATCACATTATTATGACCACTTCCTGCTTTTGACATCAGTAGAGTGTAGCTCATGAAGGAAGTCACGAGTTGTGAGTTGTCTTCGTGGCTATATAAAGTGTGCCATAGGCTGTCTGCACACATATACTTTGTTGCTGTCATGGGTAAAAGGGGCGTTTTATCAGCATTGCAAAAAGGGATAATTATTGACTTTTGGGTCAAGACTGGCAGTATTTTGGAAACTGTGCATTTTATTAACAGTTTGTACGCTGCTGTGGTGAAAGTGTATCGTAGGTGGACAAATGGCACCATTGTGAATAAGCAACAAGGAATCTGCAGAGCACCACATGCCACTGATGTGAGAAATGAAAGACTGCTACGAAGGTGCGCAAAGGTGAACCGATATGCTACAGTGTAGCAGCTTACTGCCACAATAAACCAGAGGGCTACCAGATGTGTGTCAAATAGTTTGGTGAACCCTACTGCATGTGGTGCTCCCAAGCAGACTGACAGTCACTGTCCTTCTTGTGAAGTTGCATTGGCAGAAGAGGCTTCAATTTTCATGGCAGTATTGAGATTGGAACTCTGCAGACAACAAAGGGTTGTCTTCTCTGATGAGTCACATTTTCTGCTTTGTCGAACGGATTGACGTTGGTGTGCGAGAAATATTGGGACAATGGGACATGTCACAGTACTAGAAATTAGAGATGAGTGAACACCTGGATGTTCGGGTTCGAGAGGTTCGGTCGAACTTCCGGAAAATGTCCGGGTTCGTGATCCGAACTCAACCCGAACTTCATCCCGAACCCGAACCCCATAGAAGTCAATGGGGACCCGAACTTTTGGGCACTAAAAAGCCTGTAAAAGACTCCCGGAAAGGGCTAGAGGGCTGCAAAAGGCAGCAAAATGTAGGTAAATCCCCTGCAAACAAATGTAGATAGGGAAATGAATTAAAATAAAATAAAATAAATAAAAATTAACCAATATCAATTGGAGAGAGGTCCCACAGCAAGGAATCAAGCGTCATATCATCCACCACTGGAGAAGGCCACTCTCATTTATTTGGGACCAGCACCCAGACAGAGGATACAGGTCCCACAGCAAGGAATCAGGTGTCATATCAACCACCACCGGAGAAGGCCACTCTCATTTATTTTGGACCAGCACCCAGACAGAGGAGACAGGTCCCACATCAAGGAATCATGCGTCATATCAACCACCACAGGAGAAGGCCACTCTCATTTATTTTGGACCAGCACCCAGACAGAGGATACAGGTCCCACAGCAAGGAATCATGCCTCATATCAACCACCAACGGAGAAGGCCACTCTCATTTATTTCGGCACAGCACCCAGACAGAGGATACAGGTCCCACAGCAAGGAATCATGCCTCATATCAACCACCAACTGAGAAGACCACTCTCATTTATTTCGGCCCAGCACCCAGACAGAGGATACAGGTCCCACAGCAAGGAATCATGCCTCATATCAACCACCAACGGAGAAGGCCACTCTCATTTATTTCGGCCCAGCAACCAGACAGAGGATACAGGTCCCACAGCAAGGAATCATGCGTCATATCAACCACCACCGGAGAAGGCCACTCTCATGTATTTTGGACCAGCACCCAGACAGAGGAGAGAGGTCCCACATCAAGGAATAAGGCGTCATATCAACCCCCACCGGAGAAGGCCACTCTCATTTATTTTGGACCAGCACCCAGACAGAGGAGATAGGTCCCACAGCAAGGAATCATGCCTCATATCAACCACCAACGGAGAAGGCCACTCTCATTTATTTCGGCCCAGCACCCAGACAGAGGATACAGGTCCCACAGCAAGGAATCATGCGTCATATCAACCACCACCGGAGAAGGCCACTCTCATGTATTTTGGACCAGCACCCAGACAGAGGAGAGAGGTCCCACATCAAGGAATCATGCGTCATATCAACCCCCCACCGGAGAAGGCCACTCTCATTTATTTTGGACCAGCACACAGACAGAGGATACAGGTCCCACAGCAAGGAATCATGCGTCATATCAACCACCACCGGAGAAGGCCACTCTCATGTATTTTGGACCAGCACCCAGACAGAGGAGAGAGGTTTTCACAGCAGAGAATCATGCATTTAGATCACCCACCACAGGAGTAGGCCACCATTTAATGGGACCCCGGCAACCATGTCAGATGGCACAAACATCAGCTTCACATCACCCAGCACAAGAGAAGGCCACTTTGAGAGACTTTGACCCCTGCACCCAGACGGAGGAGAGAGGTTTTCACAGCAGAGAATCATGCATTTAGATCACCCACCACAGGTGTAGGCCACCATTTAATGGGACCCCGGCAACCATGTCAGATGGCACAAACATCAGCTTCACATCACCCAGCACAAGAGAAGGCCACTTTGAGAGACTTTGACCCCTGCACCCAGACGGAGGAGAGAGGTTTTCACAGCAGAGAATCATGCATTTAGATCACCCACCACAGGAGTAGGCCACCATTTAATGGGACCCCGGCAACCATGTCAGATGGCACAAACATCAGCTTCACATCACCCAGCACAAGAGAAGGCCACTTTGAGAGACTTTGACCCCTGCACCCAGACGGAGGAGAGAGGTTTTCACAACAGAGAATCATGCAATTAGATCACCCACCACAGGAGTAGGCCACCATTTAATGGGACCCCGGCAACCATGTCAGATGGCACAAACATCAGCTTCACATCACCCAGCACAAGAGAAGGCCATTTTGAGAGACTTTTACCCCTGCACCCAGACGGAGGAGAGAGGTCCCACAGCAGAGATTCAGGTATTTATATCAGCCAGAACAGGAGAAGGCCGCTTTCAGTGACTTAGGCCTTAGCACCGACACAGAGGAGACAGGTCAGATAGCACAAGCATCAGTTTCACATCACCCACCACAGAAGAAGGGCACTTTTAGAGACTTTGACCCCTGCACCCAGAAAGAGGAGAGAGGTCCCACAGCAGAGATTCAGGCATTTATATCAGCCAGCACAGGAGAAGGCCGCTTTCAGTGACTTAGGCCTTAGCACCGACACAGAGGAGACAGGTCAGATAGCACAAGCATCAGTTTCACATCAACCACCACAGGAGAAGGGCACTTTCAGAGACTTTGACCCCTGCAGCCACACGGAGGAGAGAGGTCCCACAGCAGAGATTCAGGCATTTATATCAGCCAGCACAGGAGAAGGCCGCTTTCAGTGACTTAGGCCTTAGCACCGACACAGAGGAGACAGGTCAGATAGCACAAGCATCAGTTTCACATCAACCACCACAGGAGAAGGGCACTTTCAGAGACTTTGACCCCTGCAGCCACACGGAGGAGAGAGGTCCCACAGCAGAGATTCAGGCATTTATATCAGCCAGAACAGGAGAAGGCCGCTTTCAGTGACTTAGGCCTTAGCACCGACACAGAGGAGACAGGTCAGATAGCACAAGCATCAGTTTCACATCAACCACCACAGGAGAATGGCACTTTCAGAGACTTTGACCCCTGCAGCCACACGGAGGAGAGAGGTCCCACAGCAGAGAATCAGGCATTTATATCAGCCAGAACAGGAGAAGGCCGCTTTCAGTGACTTAGGCCTTAGCACCGACACAGAGGAGACAGGTCAGATAGCACAAGCATCAGTTTCACATCAACCACCACAGGAGAAGGGCACTTTTAGAGACTTTGACCCCTGCACCCAGAAGAGGAGAGAGGTCCCACAGCAGAGAATCAGGCATCATGTCAGCCACCACAGGAGTAGGCCACCTTTTGTTTCTTTGACCCCTGCACCCAGAAAGGAGAGAGGTCCCACAGCAGTGAATCAGGCATTTATATCAGCCACCACAGGAGAAGGCCGCTTTCAGTGACTTTGGCCCCCTGCACCCACACAAAGGAGACATGTCAGACAGCACAAGTATAACATTCATATCACCCAGCACAGGAGAAGGACACTTTCATGTACTTTGGCCCGGCACCCAGACAGAGGGAAGGTTCATTCAACTCTGGGTTGCACCCCAAGATCCTACTTAATTTCAAAAATTGATTTTCAATGAAGAAGTGGCCAGGAGTACAAGACAACATGGTTTAAGGCAGTTATTAAGGACTACTCTGCACAAGGGAGGGTCAGGTCTTGTGGGATCCATGCCTGGTTCATTTTTATAAACGTCAGCTTGTCCACGTTGGCTGCGGACAGGCGGCTGCGTTTGTCAGTAATGACGCCCCCTGCCGTGCTGAATACACGTTCAGATAAAGCGCTGGCCGCCGGGCAGGCCAGCACCTCCAAGGCATAACATGCTAATTCTGGCCACGTGGACAATTTGGAAACCCAGAAGTTGAATGGGGCCGAACCATCCGTCAGTATGTGGAGTTGTGTGCAGATGTACTGTTCAACCATGTTAGTGAAATGTTGCCTCCTGCTAACACGTTCCGTATCAGGTGGTGGGGCAGTTAGCTGTGGCGTGGAGACAAAACTTTTCCACATTTCTGCCATGCTAACCCTGCCCTCAGAGGAGCTGGCCGTGACACTGCTGCGTGGGCGACCTCTAGCTCCTCCTCTGCCTTGGCCTTGGCCTTCCACCTGTTCCCCTGTGACAGTTGGGAATGCTCTCAGGAGCGCGTCTACCAGTGTGCGCTTGTACTCGCGCATCTTCCTATCACGCTCCAGTGCAGGAAGTAAAGTGGGCACATTGTCTTTGTACCGTGGATCCAGCAGGGTGGCCACCCAGTAGTCAGCACACGTTAAAATGTGGGCAACTCTGCTGTCGTTGCGCAGGCACTGCAGCATGTAATCGCTCATGTGTGCCAGGCTCCCCAGAGGTAAGGACAAGCTGTCCTCTGTGGGAGGCGTATCGTCATCATCCTCTGTATCCCCCAGCCACGCACCAGGGATGTGCCTGCGCTGTGCTGGGTGCCACCCCGCTGTGAACCTGCTTCATCCTCATCCTCCTCCACCTCCTCCTCATCCTCCTCATCCTCCAGTAGTGGTCCCTGGCTGGCCACATTTGTACCTGCCCTCTGCTGTTGCAAAAAACCTCCCTCTGAGCCACTTCTAACAGACTGGCCTGAAAGTGCTAAAAACGACCTGTCATCCTCCTCCTCCTCCTCCTGGCCCTGGCCCACCTCCTCTTCCATCATCGCCCTAAGCGTTTTCTCTAGGAGACATAGAATTGGTATCGTCACGCTGATAACTGTGGCATCGCCACTGGCCATGTTGGTGGCGTACTCTAAACAGCGCAACAGGGCACACAGGTCTCGCATGGAGGCCCAATCATTGGTGGTGAAGTGGTGCTGTTCCGCAGTGCGACTGACTCGTGCGTGCTGCAGCTGAAACTCCACTATGGCCTGCTGCTGCTCGCACAGTCTCTCCAGCATGTGCAAGGTGGAGTTCCACCGGGTGGGCACGTCGCATATTAGGCGGTGGCGGGAAGGCCGAAGTTCCGCTGTAGCGCTGACAGGCGAGCAGCGGCAGGATGTGAACGCCGGAGCGCGCACAGACGGCCCGCACTTTATGCAGCAGCTCTGACATGTCTGGGTAGTTGTGAATGAACTTTTGCACCACCAAATTCAGCACATGCGCCAGGCAAGGGATGTGCGTCAAACCGGCTAGTCCCAGAGCTGCCACGAGATTTCGCCCATTATCGCACACCACCAGGCCGGGCTTGAGGCCCACCGGCAGCAACCACTGGTCGGTCTGTTGTTCAATACCCCGCCACAACTCCTGCGCGGTGTGGGGCCTGTCCCCCAAACATATGAGTTTCAGAATGGCCTGCTGACGTTTACCCGGGCTGTGCTGAAGTTGGTGGTGAAGGTGTGTGGCTGACTGGATGAGCTGGTGGAAGCAGAGGAGGAGGAGGAGGAAGCCGAGTAGGAGGAGGAGGCTACAGGAGGCAAGAATGATGCCCTGTGATCCTTGGCGGCGGAAGGACGTGCGCCAAGGAACTCTCCGCCTGGGGCCAGCCGCCACTACATTTACCCAGTGTGCAGTTAGGGAGATATAGCGTCCCTGGCCGTGCTTACTGGTCCACGTATCTGTGGTTAGGTGGACCTTGCCACAAATGGCGTTGCGCAGTGCACACTTGATTTTATCGGACACTTGCATGTGCAGGAAGGCACGGCTGTCTTGGAGAAGTAGTGGCGGCTGGGAACCACATACTGGGGGACAGCCATGGCCATCAGCTGTTTGAAGCTGTCTGTGTCCACCAGCCGGAATGACAGCATTTCAAAGGCCAGTAGTTTAGAAATGCTGGCATTCAGGCCAAGAGGCTCGAGGGTGACTAGGTGGGAATTTGCGCTTCCTCTCAAAGGTTTGAGAGATGGAGAGCTGAACGCTGCTGTGTGAAATAGTGGAGACGCTAGGTGACGGTGGCGGTGGTGGTGGTGGTGTCGGTGGCACATCCTCTGTTTGCTGCTCGGCAGGTGGCAGCATTCCTCTCGAGGCGGAAGCCGAGGCAGCAGCGCTAAAGGGAGCAGGGGAGCCTGAGCGGGTTCCTTGTTTTTAAGGTGTGTACTCCACTGCAGTTCATGCTTTGCATGTAGATGCCTGATCATGCAGGTGGTGCTCAGGTTAAGAACGTTAATGCCTCGCCTCAGGGTCTGATGGCACAGCGTGCAAACCACTCTGGTCTTGTCCTCAGCACATTGTTTGAAGAAGTGCCATGCCAGGGAACTCCTTGAAGATGCCTTTGGGGTGCTGGGTCCCTGTTGGCGCTGGCCAATAGCAGGCGAACTCTCTGGACGGCGGCTGTTCTGCTTTGCCCCCTGCTCCCTCTTTGGCTTCGCTGTTGTCTCGGTCTCACCACTGCCTCTTCCTCTGAACTATTTAAGTCAGCGGCACGACCTTCAGTCCATGTGGGGTCTAAGACCTCATCGTCCTCTGCATCGTCTTCCACCCAGTCTTCCTCCCTGACCTCCTCCTGTTCAGTCTGCACACTGCAATAAGACGCGGCAGTGGGCACCTGTGTTTCGTCATCATCAGACACTTTCGGTCACTCTGCTGTGGTGGTATTCCCATGTCCTCATCATCTGGATACATAAGTGGTTGTGCGTCAGTGCATGGAATGTCTTCCACCGCTGGGGAAGGGATAGGTGGACGCCCCTGGAAAACCGTGGGAGCAGAGTCTTCAAACAGAAGAAGAGACTGCTGCATAACTTGAGGCTCAGCCAGTTTCCCTGATATGCATGGGGGTGATGTGACAGACTGATGGGCTTGGTTTTCAGGTGCCACCTGTGCGCTTTCCGCAGAAGACTGGGCGGAAGACAATGTGGTGAACGTGCTGGAAGCACTGTCGGCCACCCAATCGACTAATGCCTGTACCTGCTCAGGCCTTACCATCCTCATAACGGCATTGGGCCCCACCAAATATCGCTGTAAATTCTGCCGGCTACTTGAGGGAGTTGTTTCACTACTTTGTGCGCCTGAGGCCGAACGGCCACGTCCTCTGCCAGCAACAGAGGCTCCACGGACACCACCACGACCGCGTCCTCGTCCCTTAATAGAATGTTTCCTCATTGTTGCGATTCAACTCGCACCACAATAAAATATATTATTTTTAGCCCCAAAATTCCCACACTGGAAGATATAATTCCTTTTTCGGTATTAATTACAAGAACACTGCTGCTAATTGGACACCAGATTTTTTATAATGCTAGTTTTGGTACATAGATTCCCACACGGGAAATATAATTCCTTTTACAGGAGTGAAACGTGAGGCCTAGTTTTTCTGGTCTAACAAACACCAGATTGATTAAATTGGCCTTTTTTTCAGCAAAATTACAACACTGGACAATAATGCCTTTTGGCGGTATTAATTACAAGAACACTGCTGCTAATTGGACACCAGATTTTTATAATGCTAGTTTTGGTACATAGATCCCCACACGGGAAATATAATTCCTTTTAGAGGAGTGAAAACGTGAGGCCTAGTTTTCTGGTCTAACAAACACCAGATTGATTAAATTGGCCTTTTTTTCAGCAAAATTACAACACTGGACAATAATGCCTTTTGGCGGTATTAATTACAAGAACACTGCTGCTAATTGGACACCAGATTTTTTATAATGCTAGTTTTGGTACATAGATCCCCACACGGGAAATATAATTGCTTTTTAGAGGAGTGAAAACGTGAGGCCTAGTTTTCTGGTCTAACAAACACCAGATTGATTAAATTGGCCTTTTTCAGCAAAATTACAACACTGGACAATAATGCCTTTTGGCGGTATTAATTACAAGAACACTGCTGCTAGTTGGACACCAGATTTTTATAATGCTAGTTTTGGTACATAGATCCCCACACGGGAAATATAATTCCTTTTAGAGGAGTGGCGGGAGGCCGAAGTTCCGCTGTGGCGCTGACAGGCGAGCAGCGGCAGGATGTGAGCGCCGGAGCGCGCGCAGACAGCCCGCACTTTATGCAGCAGCTCTGACATGTCTGGGTAGTTGTGAATGAACTTTTGCACCACCAAATTCAGCACATGCGCCAGGCAAGGGATGTCGTCAAACCGGCTAGTCCCAGAGCTGCCACGAGATTTCGCCCATTATCGCACACCACCAGGCCGGGCTTGAGGCCCACCGGCAGCAACCACTGGTCGGTCTGTTGTTCAATACCCCGCCACAACTCCTGCGCGGTGTGGGGCCTGTCCCCCAAACATATGAGTTTCAGAATGGCCTGCTGGCGTTTACCCGGGCTGTGCTGAAGTTGGTGGTGAAGGTGTGTGGCTGACTGGATGAGCTGGTGGAAGCAGAGGAGGAGGAGGAGGAAGCCGAGTAGGAGGAGGCTACAGGAGGCAAGAATGATGCCCTGTGATCCTTGGCGGCGGAAGGGCGTGCGCCAAGGAACTCTCCGCCTGGGGCCCAGCCGCCACTACATTTGCAGTGTGCAGTTAGGGAGATATAGCGTCCCTGGCCGTGCTTACTGGTCCCACGTATCTGTGGTTAGGTGGACCTTGCCACAAATGGCGTTGCGCAGTGCACACTTGATTTTATCGGACACTTGCATGTGCAGGGAAGGCACGGCTGTCTTGGAGAAGTAGTGGCGGCTGGGAACCACATACTGGGGGACAGCCATGGCCATCAGCTGTTTGAAGCTGTCTGTGTCCACCAGCCGGAATGACAGCATTTCAAAGGCCAGTAGTTTAGAAATGCTGGCATTCAGGCCAAGGGCTCGAGGGTGACTAGGTGGGAATTTGCGCTTCCTCTCAAGGTTTGAGAGATGGAGAGCTGAACGCTGCTGTGTGAAATAGTGGAGACGCTAGGTGACGGTGGCGGTGGTGGTGGTGTCGGTGGCACATCCTCTGTTTGCTGCTCGGCAGGTGGCAGCATTCCTCTCGAGGCGGAAGCCGAGGCAGCAGCGGTAGAGGAGCAGGGGAGCCTGAGCGGGTTCCTTGTTTTTAAGGTGTGTACTCCACTGCAGTTCATGCTTTGCATGTAGATGCCTGATCATGCAGGTGGTGCTCAGGTTAAGAACGTTAATGCCTCGCCTCAGGGTCTGATGGCACAGCGTGCAAACCACTCTGGTCTTGTCCTCAGCACATTGTTTGAAGAAGTGCCATGCCAGGGAACTCCTTGAAGATGCCTTTGGGGTGCTGGGTCCCTGTTGGCGCTGGCCAATAGCAGGCGGAACTCTCTGGACGGCGGCTGTTCTGCTTTTGCCCCCTGCTCCCTCTTTGGCTTCGCTGTTGTCTCGGTCTCACCACTGCCTCTTCCTCTGAACTATTTAAGTCAGCGGCACGACCTTCAGTCCATGTGGGGTCTAAGACCTCATCGTCCTCTGCATCGTCTTCCACCCAGTCTTCCTCCCTGACCTCCTCCTGTTCAGTCTGCACACTGCAATAAGACGCGGCAGTGGGCACCTGTGTTTCGTCATCATCAGACACTCGGTCACTCTGCTGTGGTGGTATTCCCATGTCCTCATCATCTGGATACATAAGTGGTTGTGCGTCAGTGCATGGAATGTCTTCCACCGCTGGGGAAGGGATAGGTGGACGCCCCTGGAAAACCGTGGGAGCAGAGTCTTCAAACAGAAGAAGAGACTGCTGCATAACTTGAGGCTCAGCCAGTTTCCCTGATATGCATGGGGGTGATGTGACAGACTGATGGGCTTGGTTTCAGGTGCCACCTGTGCGCTTTCCGCAGAAGACTGGGCGGAAGACAATGTGGTGAACGTGCTGGAAGCACTGTCGGCCACCCAATCGACTAATGCCTGTACCTGCTCAGGCCTTACCATCCTCATAACGGCATTGGGCCCCACCAAATATCGCTGTAAATTCTGCCGGCTACTTGAGGAGTTGTTTCACTGCTTTGTGCGCCTGAGGCCGAGCGGCCACGTCCTCTGCCAGCAACAGAGGCTCCACGGACACCACCACGACCGCGTCCTCGTCCCTTAATAGAATGTTTCCTCATTGTTGCGATTCAACTCGCACCACAATAAAATATATTATTTTTAGCCCCAAAATTCCCACACTGGAAGATATAATTCCTTTTTCGGTATTAATTACAAGAACACTGCTGCTAATTGGACACCAGATTTTTTATAATGCTAGTTTTGGTACATAGATCCCCACACGGGAAATATAATTCCTTTTAGAGGAGTGAAAACGTGAGGCCTAGTTTTTCTGGTCTAACAAACACCAGATTGATTAAATTGGCCTTTTTTTCACCAAAATTACAACACTGGACAATAATGCCTTTTGGCGGTATTAATTACAAGAACACTGCTGCTAATTGGACACCAGATTTTTATAATGCTAGTTTTGGTACATAGATCCCCACACGGGAAATATAATTCCTTTTTAGAGGAGTGAAAACGTGAGGCCGAGTTTTTCTGGTCTAACAAACACCAGATTGATTAAATTGGCCTTTTTTCAGCAAAATTACAACACTGGACAATAATGCCTTTTGGCGGTATTAATTACAAGAACACTGCTGCTAATTGGACACCAGATTTTTTATAATGCTAGTTTTGGTACATAGATCCCCACACGGGAAATATAATTCCTTTTAGAGGAGTGAAAACGTGAGGCCTAGTTTTTCTGGTCTAACAAACACCAGATTGATTAAATTGGCCTTTTTTCAGCAAAATTACAACACTGGACAATAATGCCTTTTGGCGGTATTAATTACAAGAACACTGCTGCTAATTGGACACCAGATTTTTATAATGCTAGTTTTGGTACATAGATCCCTACACGGGAAATATAATTGCTTTTTAGAGGAGTGAAAACGTGAGGCCTAGTTTTCTGGTCTAACAAACACCAGATTGATTAAATTGGCCTTTTTTTCAGCAAAATTACAACACTGGACAATAATGCCTTTTGGCGGTATTAATTACAAGAACACTGCTGCTAATTGGACACCAGATTTTTTATAATGCTAGTTTTGGTACATAGATCCCCACACGGGAAATATAATTCCTTTTAGAGGAGTGAAAACGTGAGGCCGAGTTTTCTGATCTAACAAACACCAGATTGATTAAATTGGCCTTTTTTCACCAAAATTACAACACTGGACGATATAATGCCTTTTGGCGGTATTAATTACAAGAGGACTGCTGGTATTTCAGAACACCGGAATTGTTAAAATGCTAGTTTTGCTAGATAAATTTTCCACACTGGGAGAAATATTGCCTAAGCCTTTTTACAGTATTAATTACAACAGGAGTGCTTCTTCTGGTCTAACACCAGAATAATTTTATTATTACGGTGAAAGCTTTTTCTAATTTATATTTCTGGCACATAAAAAAAAAATATTTCTGGCTGACAGTATTGGACAAAGTAGTGGCACTGGCTAGCCTAGCTGGAACAGCACATTCATGGGATTTGCTATCCAAGTGGGTTACTTTCAGTTTCACCACTGATATATTAAATATCTTTGCAGTTAGTATGGGTGACACAAGCACAGCCAAACCCCTGATGTATTATATCTATGAAAAAATCGACTATTACATTAGATTAATGGACGTTGTGGCAGCTTTGCTGTAGCACCACAAGTCCCAAAATGGCCGCCGCCTATCAGCCAAGTAACATGTGCCAGAAAACAGTCTGCCCAGCCAGAAAAAAATTGACTTTGACTGAGCAGCTGAATCGCTGTTCTGATTCACAGGTGTAGATTTTTAACTTCTTTGGAGCTTTGGTTTTACACTCTGTGGCAGCAAGTGCTGGCGCACCACAAGTCCCAAAATGGCCACCGCCGGTCAGCCCAGTTACATGTGCCAGTAAAAATCGCTCTGGCCAGTCTCAACAAAATTGTGACTTTCAGTGAACAGCTCAGCTGAGTTGTTCTGATGCACAGGTGTAGAAAGGTAGATCACTTCTTTATCCCTGCCTATCTCGCCCTCACAGAAGCTGCATCCTCTCCCTACACTAGTCAGAGCAGTGTGACGTGCGGCGCTATGTGACTTCAGCTTAAATAGAGGCTGGGTCACATGCTGCACTTGGCCAATCACAGCCATGCCATTAGTAGGCATGGCTGTGATGGGCTCTTAGGGCAAGAAGTAAAACGCTAGCTGATTGGCTGCTGTGCAGCCCTTCAGAAAGCGGGAAGTAATCGACGAACACCGGACCCGAACCCGAACTTTTTTGAAAATGTCCGGGTTCGGGTCCGTGTCACGGACACCCCAAAATTCGGTACGGACCCGAACGATTCTCGAACTGTTCGCTCAACACTACTAGAAATGTCTAACATTGTTTGGAAGAGCATGACCAAGACTTCCAAGTACGACCCTAGCCCCCTAATTTTCCATACTTGAACCTAAATGAGCATCTGTGGGAACCATATCGATCATGATGTTCGCTCTATGGATCCTTCCAGCAGTTGTGGGATTCACTGCAGTCAGCAGGGCTCCAGATACCTGTGACAACCTACCAGAACCTTAGTTTTATATGCTGAATTTTACTACACAATCCTTATTTTAAATTCTCTAAGTTAACCATTTAAGGGTATCACTTTCTAAACATTGTACCCCACATACCTTCTTTTACTTTTCTCTTCTTTTACTACCATAATAAACAATTATTGTTTGAAACTCTGTAAGTTTTCCATCTGTGACCAGATATAGTGTGCCAATCTTTTTTCTGCACTATAAACTATTTATTGTTGCTGACTGGGTGAGTCAATTTAGATTTTTAAGCACCTGATATGATAAAGAGTTTGGTGAGCACCTATACAAATACCTTCCTCTATCCAGTATATATTTTAAATATTTTTGATATATGGGTTTTAAGTAATGAATGTTTTTTAAAGACAGAGGGTTTTAAAATGGATTATGCAGAAGTGACATGAGGTATGACAGGGTTAAATACCGTCCATACCGGTTTAATTATTGGATGCCCCTGACGAAGCAGAGCGAAACCCGGATGGGGCGATTTGAATGTTACATGTGCTGTACAAGCTGTTTTCTGTAAGTTATTAAGGTGTCTTTTGCGGAGCCTATTGTTGTAGATCTGTGCTATGTTACAAACATGGGTAAAGCCATATCCAAGTGAAGGAGAAGGGGTTAGAGTGTGCAATAACATTAAGGAGGAGATTTTAAGGCAATCTCTGCTTCTGTAGAGGGTGTTAATTTTTTAAGAAAATAACTCTACCTGTTACAAAGAGCACAGGTCCGTGATTGTGTCTTTTTAATGTGCTATGCCAGGCTTTAGTGGAGCAGAGCAAGAGCAGGCAGAGCAGCCCTATGCTATGCAGAGTTCCTTCCTGTCCATGCTCTGCTTCACTAAAGCCTGGCATAGAACATCGGTGCAGGCTATGCCAGGCTTAAACCCGTTTAGGACATGGTGATTTTCCTTTTTGCGTTTCTGTTTTTTACTCCTAGCCTTCCTGGAGCCATAACCTTTTTATTTTTCTATTTACATAGCCATAAGTGGGCTTGATTTTTGTGGGACAAGTTGTACTTTTTAATGGGACCATTTATAGTTGCATACAATGTAGTGGGTAGTCGACTTTGAGCTGGACACAGGCTTCAGAGTGGTCTGCAGTAAGCCTGCTTCCTGAGGGGCAGAGGATAGCATTCATATGTGAGAAGATCTGCTCTCACAAATACGTCCACCCAAAGACTGACAGCATTGCAAATGCAAACTTCTTCAAACAGTCACATTACTCTGGAAGATGGACCAATATATGGGGGACCCCCTACCAACCATACACATACTGACAGTGGTGGTGGACAGCATTTTACCTGACTGAGGGCTGCCCTCTCCCATCTCTGTCAGGAAGTGAATGGTTGGTGGGGGGGTCCCCCCCAAAGTTGTTAGAAGCTTGCCCCCCATCAACACATTTTTTTTCAATGTCGCGCCACAAAGTATTTGTTTCCCATTTTTTAATGCAAGATATGTGAAATTGAATAGTGCTAGGAATTATTGGAATTATTATTGGAATTATTTTTCCAGCTTTCCACTACATCGCATGCTATATAAAATGATGCCATTAGAAAGTACAACTTGTCTCTTAAAGGGGTTGTCCGGGTTCAGAGCTGAACCCGGACATACCTCCATTTCCACCCTGGCAGCCCCCCTGACTTGAGCATTGGAGCAGTTCATGCTCCAATGCTCTCCTTTGCCCTGCGCTAGATCGCGCAGGGCAAGGGATCTTTTGTTTATAATAACACACTTCCGGGTGGAAGCTTCCGCCCGGCAGTGTGTTCGGTGACGTCACCGGCTCTGATGGGCATGCTTTAGTGCTGCCCAAGCTGTTTTACTGGCTAGGGCAGCGCAAAAGCCCACCCATCAGTGCTTGTGACATCACCGGGCTTTCTGGCAGCCCCATGGAGAGCCCTGACCATGTGCGGCCTTCTCAGTGAGCAGGACAAAGAAATAAGAAAAAAAGCAGGTGGCGCTATACAGATACATTGTATTGAATAACACATTGGCTATACAGAATTTTGAATTACATGCAATTACAAAAGTATTCAGATCCAGGTGCTGGTTTGAAAAATGTAGAATATTTTCCATTGGACAATCCCTTTAAGGGATTAAAGGAAAGTTGTCATGCTGCTGATTCATGCTGCCCTAACCACAGGTAGCATGAAATACCAGCCCACAGTTTGTGTATAGGGAGAGACCTATTAATCAAGCAGAGTCAAGTGAGGAGAATGCTGAGAGGAACGGTGCTCATTTTATATTTCTCCCCGCACATGGACCATTTGAAAACTATTTTCCCTGAAATGCTTCAGCCTTTTAGAATAGTTCTTTGGAATAAAGGAGGGTGTCACTACTTTGTAGTACCTGTGGGTGAGGGCAGCATGAATCTACTGACATGTTCCATGTAAATATGATATGTAAACCTATTTAACATATTTAAAGGGCTTCTGTCACCCCCCAAAAGCCTTTTTTTTGCCTCACTAAAAAGCTTATAGGGCGATTATTCTAAACATATTCTTGTTAACCGTTTTTGTAGGTTAATTTTGCTATAAAACGTTATTTTATAATATGCAAATTACCTTGCTACCAGCAAGTAGGGCGTTTACTTGCTGGTAGCCGCTGCATCCCGCTTGTAAAAAAAACGCCCCTCCTGTGGTTGTCTCCGTTTAAAATCTCGCGCCTGCGCCATACCGTTCTTCAGTCGGCGCAGGCGCACTGAGAGGAGTACTCTCGCTCGGCCGCTCCTTTTCTACGTCACAGCTGCACCCGGAAGAGAAGAGGCAGGCGCACTGAGGAAGGAGCGGCCGAGCGAGAGTACTCCTCTCAGTGCGCCTGCGCTGACTGAAGAACGGTATGGCGCAGGCGCAAGATTTTAAACGGAGACAGGGCCAGCTGGAGGAGGAGAGCGCTCGCTGGCCCTGTCAATCAACCACAGGAGGCGTTTTACAAGCGGGATGCAGCGGCTACCAGCAAGTAAACGCCCTACTTGCTGGTAGCAAGGTAATTTGCATATTATAAAATAACGTTTTATAGCAAAATTAACCTACAAAAACGGTTAACAAGAATATGTTTAGAATAATCGCCCTATAAGCTTTTTAGTGAGGCAAAAAAAAAAAAAGGCTTTTGGGGGGTGACAGAAGCCCTTTAACATAAGAAAAATGAAAGCTAAGGTTGATGTATTTAGCAGTTGATCAGTATTATTCCAGCAGCGAAAGGGTTAGAACAAATGTTTCCATCTATGTCTTTATCTCACAATGTGGCATAGCCTAGGAGGAAAGGGTGTGAGCTGCCACGGCTGTGGAGTCAGACTATGGCACTGTCACACTCTCTAAAATAGAACATGATTGGGGTCTGTTTCATTGCAGCCGTCACCGAAAGTTGGCAGCTCATATATACACTTTCAAATACATGGAACAAGAAATAATGTGGCACTCATCATTATCATAAACTGAACAGTACTAATCAAGTATTATGTTTTTATGTTTTTCCTTGTTTCTCTTTTTTATTATTAGACTTTGGTCTCATGAACAGGACTGTATTTTCCATCCATGTGCTATTTGCATTTTTTGCAGATACTGTAGCACAATGACCCATTCATTTCTATGGGGCGATGCACACATCCATACTTTTTGCAACCTGTGTGACTGTTCCTCAGATTCTGTGCAGAATGTCCTATTCTGATCCGTAATGTGGATGAGAATAGGCATTTCTGTTGATGGAAGCAAAAAAATGCAGAATGCACACAGAAGCCATCTGTATACGTGGTTTAAAGATTTCAGTAGCATCATACATATAGATAAATTATTGCTTGGCTGACTTCTGTTCACAAGAACAATTCAGTTTTATGTAGCTGGCTGTGTTACGGCTCCAATTTAATGGCAGTATACTATGGCAAATGACTGAATAAACTGGCCTAACTGGGAGGAGATGCTCAGAACCCCAAATACTGTAGCATATTTATAACCCCAAATACTGTAGCATATTTATAACCGGGGGAGCAAAACCTCCACATGTGATCCACCGTCTTGATATATATATATGGAATGTGCCATTTTTTATCTTTGGCAACATTTTGGTGCACCTGATAGCCTGTGTCACATGTGCCTGTTATAGGTGGGGCTCCCAACCTCCTCCCATTGTATTTGTGATCTCACTTTGGAGGTTTGTGGAAGTGTGGCTGTGAGTCGGATCTTAGCACCTATCGTACAGTGTTCACACACTATAGGTAGGGTTAGCGGTAGGTCCCGCGTCAACTGAGATACCTTGGCGGGGTATGCGGGCTCCGATATGTTCTTGATCTGAATATATTGGCTAAAGTCTTATTTTAACATCTAGCCTTGTATTTTCATTTGCATATCTTGCAGTGCACCTTTTGCAGTGATTTATTTATTTTCATGTCTAATCCACAATTTATTCCATATTGTGTAGGATTTTTTCTGTGGCACACGTGGTCTGCTGCCGGCATCCTCCATTGTATGCATTAATTGCTGGGGATTGCCGTTTGCAGCGGATCACATGTGGAGGTTTTGCTCCCCCGGTTATAAATATGCTACAGTATTTTGGGTTCTGAGCATTTCCTCCCAGTTAGGCCACTTTATTCAGTGATTTGTCTTTATACTGTATATATGGAATGTGCCATTTTATTTCTTTGGCAACATTCTGGTGCACCTGGTAGCCTGTGTCACATGTGCCTGTTATAGGTGAGGCTCCTAATCTTATGCTAAAGAGCTTGCTTACCACTTGTGTTCCTGACTTCATACTTCGTTCCTGGGCTTCGTTTATCATCTGATCCCTGCCTGCTTGCATCGGCTCTCCCGTTGCCGGATTGTCTGACCTTGTTCCTGTGCCGTCCGCCCTGACCCATTGCTTGTTCTGACTATAAAGTCTTATTGAAAGCCCTCATAGAAACCCTCGGGATATAATAATCAATAAACTAAACGGTCAGAAGACCTGGACAAAGTCCCTTTAGGGGTCTCTAACTAACAGTGTCTTAATATAAAAATATATCTTTATTAATTCTTGTTTAAAACTGAAAAGTGAAAAAGAAAAAAATTTATCTAAAAATATCAGTAACAGTGAGACCAATTTAATTAGTAGCTACTAGTGGTTGCTAGCGGCAACTAAGGCACTTGTGGTATCTGAACTATAGTACAGTGCCCCGCAGGTGCACTATTAGTATAGATAATTGAGGTTACATAGTGTCAATGATTGGCACACTACTGCAATTTACAGGGGCATGTTAGATACTACCGTGTGCTGCAGCCTGAATTAGGTGTCTGTGGGAGTTGGGTGTTATCTTTATCACAGTAAAAGCCGCCACAACCTTTAACAGTCTAGCTATGTGTGGCCTGAAATTTGGTTACAGGTCACACACATGTATCGACTGTTTTAAAGAGCCTGGCGTGCGTTGTGAACCAGTAGGGGTCAAATTTAACCTCCATTGCATTTAGCTTTAAATAACAGTCTGTTTGCGCGTGACCTATTTAATTTTTAGGTCACACGCTTGTATCAGCCGCCCTGGAAATTTCTCACATTGTTACACACGCTGCAGCTCAGTTGAAAACTAAGTGGCTATTATACACTGACACTGTGTATCCCTTTTTCCCTCTCCACACACTCAAGCTCAGGCATACCAATCACACATTCAAAGCTGGTTTCCAATCATACACTTGTAACAATTTTTCCCTCAGATAGCCCTTGTGCTACACTTATATTGCTCACTGTTAAACTGCCTAAAACGCTAATCGCTACACTATCTTACACCCTTCCCGACATGTTTCACCACTGTGTGGCTTCATCAGGGGAAGTGGGGTATAGCAGTGCGTGCGCATAATAGTGGCCACATTTATCTAGTTCCTGTATCCTCCCTTCTTTTCGAGTATCCAATCCCGCTCCTGGATTCCTTAACTGACAGGTATTTTCTCCTATCCCATGCCGGCCCATAGATACCATTGATTTACCTAACTGGGTTATGGACTGACAGGAGTTTCCTCCTATCGGGTGCGGGCACATATGTCATTGCAAGCCGCAAGCTGCGCTTGCGATCCGACAGGTATTTGCTCCTATCGGGTTCACACACAAACGTCATTTCGAACTGCGCTCGCATCCCTCCATCTGTCAGTCACTTAACCCTATCGTGCTCATTCTAGTCATCTGTATCACCGCGGTATTAGTATCTATGGAGGTATCGGCATCAATGCGCTGCATAGTGTTTGTGCATAACCTGTTTGATTTTCATGCATAGTGGTTGTGTTGATGTTAATGGGAAGGACATGGATGAAACTATATTAACCCTATGAATATCTATTCCATTAGTTTAGGGCATAATTCAGATCACAATAAGTTGCTTTGATATAATATGTGATATATCTAATATACATTCTTCATATCACAGTGTATTATTTTAATAGAGAGTAATTCTGATCGCAATACGTTTTTTCAATGGGATGTGTGATATATCTGATATACATGGTTCATATCGCTATATGGTATTTTAATGGAATATATGATATTTCATTCGTCCATTTATGGACTGAGCTATATATTACACCTTATTTTGTGCCATAAACCAGGTCTACCCAGTGATCACACTATACTTCCCAGACCGAAATTCTTCTTTTCTTTATTGCTGTAAAAATCACAGTGATTTAAACTTTATACCAGTACACTGTCTTTTATTCTTATGTATTACCATCTATGTCATCAACATATGATCTTCTTTCTCAGAGCGGATGGGTATGGGAAGTACTATATATAAAATGGGCCTACTATAATTTTTCCTGTCACTTATTATCAGAATTGATAATTTTATTGTACTCTATCTATACTGGTACTTTATTTAAGCTTATATGAAGACCGTATAGGAGAAGCCTTTTTTCAGGCCTTTAGGGCTCAGGGTTTGCAGTCTATAGATCCATTTGGCTTCCTCCTGTAGTAATTTTTGATCCAAATTGCCACTTCTAGCACCCAATTTTATTCTTGTTAGTCCCCAGAATTTAAGGACATCAAGATTACTGTTATGGGTGTAGGTAATGTGCCTGTAAAGCAGTGCTTCTCAATTATTTTCTGTCATGCCCCCCCTAGGAAGAAGAAAACATTTCGCGCCCCCCGCGCGACTGTAAATAGTACCATTTGTCTATAAAATTGTTATAAGTACACCAATCTCCCCACAGGTGAGGGCCATTAACCCCCTCCCCCAAATCATGTGCAGGCTCCATTAACCCCCCTCCCCCAAATCATGTGCAGGCTCCATTAACCCCCCAAAATCATGTGCAGGCTCCATTAACCCCCCCCCAAATCATGTGCAGACTCCATTAACCCCCCCCCCCCAAATCATGTGCAGGCTCCATTAACCCCTCCCCCCCAAATCATGTGCAGGCTCCATTAACCCCCGCCAAATCATGTGCAGGCTCCATTAACCCCCAAATCATGTGCAGGCTCCATTAACCCCCTCCCCCAAATCATGTACAGGCTCCATTAACCCCCCAAATCATGTGCAGGCTCCATTAACCCCCTCAAATCATGTGCAGGCTCCATTAACCCCCTCAAATCATGTGCAGGCTCCATTAATCCCCCCAAATCATGTGCAGGCTCCATTAACCCCCCTCCCCCAAATCATGTGCAGGCTCCATTAACCCCCAAATCATGTGCAGGCTCCATTAACCCCCAAATCATGTGCAGGCTCCATTAACCCCCCAAATCATGTGCAGGCTACATTAACCCTCCCCCAAATCATGTGCAGGGTCCAGGCTTCCCCCTCCCCCAAATCATGTGCAGGCTCTCTCCCATCCCCCAATAGAGTCCAGGGTCCCCCACCCAATACTTACCTCCCTGGAAGCGCTGGATGCAGGCCTCTTCCGGCCTGTGTCCCGCTCGGTACTCTGCTCAGGCGGCGCGATGACGTCATCGCGCCGCCTGAACCGCTCTAATAGGCTGCCGGCACAAGGCCCGCAGCCTATCAGAGGAGCAGGGGAGGGAGACGCCTCTCCCTCCCCTGCCGCACAGCACAGCGATCTGTATCGCTGTCCAGAGGACGGCGATACAGATTACTATGGAGATGAACGCTTCCACAGTGGAAGCGTTCATCTCCTGTCACCTGGAGCCCCCCTTTACGGAGCCTCGCGCCCCCCATGGGGGGGCGCGCCCCACTATTTGAGAAACGCTGCTGTAAAGCGAGGTGTCTTTTTCTGTATTAATGGCACTAATATGCCCCGATATTCTCCTTCTTAGCTCCTGTGTCGTTTTGCCCACATATAGCTTTGGGCACGTGCAGAGGCCACATATACTATCCCACTACTTCGACAGTTGAAAAAAATCTCTTATAGTATATTTTCGCCCATCTGCAGGGTTTTTAAAGCTCTTGCCCTGACCCATTGCTTGTTCTGACTATGTCTCTGCCTCTTCCTCCGGTTCCTGTCTTGTTGCTCCTGGTAACAACCCTGCCTGTCTAACGATGTCTGTACTGTCTGTACCTTTGCAGGTACCTTCTGGTCTGCCTGGACCAGCTGCCACTGACTGGTTTACGCTCTGGAGTAGCCCCTGGCAATTACCAACGGTCAAGCTTATCCTCACCATCTGAGGCTCTAGTGAACTCTAGGTAGTTGCTTAGTTACTCCCCTCCAGAGTATTGCTAGTCAGTGGCACAGTGGGTTCACATCTGCTGATCCATGACATTTTTCTGCTTTTGGGGGTTAATAACTTAGTTCTTTCGCATTTCCGTGCAAATTCCCATGCCTGATTTAACACTTTTCTCGGGTATACTTTTTCTCGAAATCTCTGATACAGAATAGTACCTTCTATCTCAAAATCTTCATCCCTTGTACAGTTCCTCAGTATTCTGAGGAACTGTCCCTTTGGGATTCCCTTATTTAATGGAATAGGATGAAAACTCCCCCATTGCAAAAAACGGTTAGTGGAGGTATCTTTATGATGTCGGGATGTCTTAATCATATTATCTTTTTTCCATAGCTTAATATATAGAAAAGCAATAGAATCTTTCTGTATCTCATGGGTAAAAAATAACCCAAGTTTGTTCTGATTAAGTACCTTGACAAATAACAGAAATTCTCGTTTCTCACCTGACCACAGTATCAAAATATTGTCGATATATCTTACCCACAATAAAATATGTGAGACCCAGTTGGCATATTGGTCCGAAAAAACTATTGTGTCCTCCCACCAGCCCAGGAGAAAGTTAGCATAAGTCGGGGCACAAGGACTCCCCATAGCGGTGCCCCTGAGCTGGTAGTAGTACATAGAGTCGAATACAAAATAGTTATGAGTCAAGATATATAATAGCAAATGAAGAACAAAACTATTATAGCCCTGATAGTGATTGCTTTTGGTATCAAGGAAATACTTGGTAGCTCTCAGTCCCATTTGGTGTGGAATGGATGTGTAGAGGGCCTTAACATCAATTGAGACCAGCCACACCTCAGCCTCAACCACTATACCCTCGACCTTATTGAGCAGATCCATCATATTACATATGTAAGAAGTAAGGGATAGGACAAAGGGACATAGAATTTTATTGATGTAGACACCAGCATTTTGATCCAGATTTCCAACCCCCGAGACAATTTGCCTCCCTTTTAGGAGTTTTAACCCCTCTATGGACTTTATGAAGTCCATAAAAGGTAGCAATTTTTGGATGTTGGAGGAATAGAAATTCATACTCATACCGATCTATCCAATAATTGTCTACCGCCTCCTTTACCCTCTTAGGGACACAGGGCGTACAGGTACACCCTGATGTCCTGGTACTTAAGGACACAGGGCGTACCTATACACCCTGTGTATTTCTGATCACCGCTGTGCAGTGTGCGGTGATTGGAACAAGGTACCTGCTGAAATCATTCAGCAGGTACCTTGGGACAATGCCGAGGGGGGTCCTGGGATCCCCCCATATCGGCGATCGCTTCAAACCGCAGGTCAATTTAGCGCTTTCTGCAGTTTCTGATCCCCGCGGATCAGAAACTTAAAAATTGTGTTTTGTTTTTTTTTCATCATCCCCCCGGCAGCCCTTTTTGAGATGGCCAGCGGGCTGTGCAGAGGGAGGGTGTGGGCGGCGCTAAAAGTTCGGCCGCCTCCTCTCTAATATTCATTCGTGGCCAGTGGGTATAGCAGAGTGTCAGCACACTGCTTACACTCTGCTATAAACGGCTGACATCTGTGCTGTGATTTCAGCCGTTTAACCCCTTCCATGCCATGGTCCGTAGGGACCGCTGTGTGGAAGGGGTTAACAGGGAGGGAGCTGCTATGCCCTTGCAGCCCCCGATTCTTCAGGGGATCACAGAGAAAGGAGGCTTCCCCCACTCACCCGCTGCTCTGTTCTGGTAGCGGGTGATGGTTACCATGGCAACAGGACGCCTTCACAAGCGTCCTGCTTGTCATGGTACTGTACTGTATTATACAGACATCAGACCCACTGGATCTTCAAGAACCAAGTGGGTCTGGGTCAAAAAAAAATTGACAAAAAGTGAAAAAAAGTAACACCATAAGGAACACCATAAGAAAAAACAAAAATATGGTGTAAAAAAGCCATTTTTTGTCACCTTACATCACAAAACGTGTAATACCAAGCGATCAAAAAAGTGTATGCCTTCCAAAATAGTACCAATCAAACCGCCATCTTATCCCGCTAAAAATGAGCCCCTACGTAGCACAATCGCCCCCAAAAATTAAAAAAAATATAGACTATGGAGACACTAAAACATGATTTTTTTCTAAAATGCTGTTATTGTGTTAAAGTAAAATAAATAAATAAAAGTATACATATTATGTATCGCCGCATCCGTAAAAACCTGCTCTATAGAAATATCACATGACCTAACCCCTCAGTTAAATAGCGTAAAAAAAGGGTAAAATAGGGTAAAAAGGGTAAAAAAAACATTTTTGTCACCTCACCACAAAAAGTGTAATAGCAAGCGATCAAAAAGCTATATGCCTCCTAAAATAGTGCTAATTAAACTGTCATCTCATCCCGCAAAAAATGATACTCTACATAGGACAATAACCCCCAAAATTTAAAAAATATGGCTCTCAGACTATGGGGACATTAAAACATGATTTTTTTTTGTTTCAAAAATGATATTATTGTGTATACAAAAAGTATACAAAAAGTATACATATTAGGTATCGCCGCATTCGCAACAACCTGCTCTATAAAAATAACACATGACCTAACCCCTCAGATGAACACCGTTTTTTTTTGACGGACGCAAAATTTGCAGGAGGAGCGGACGCGGAGGCAGGCAACGGTCGTGTGCATGTAGCCAAAGTGTAATAGCACGCGACCAAAATGACATATACACCCCAAGATAGTGCCAATCAAACCGACATCTTATCCCACAAAAAATGAGCCCCTTCATAACACAGTCGCCCCAAAAAAATTAATAAATATGGCTTTTACAATGTGGAAACACTAAAAAATCATTTTTTTCTGTCAGATCAACGATATAAATAGCAAAAAATAAAAACTGTCCCAAGCTATTTTTTTGCACATTTTCAATTTTAATCAATTTTTCAAGTAAGAAAGCAAGGGTTAACAGCCAAACACAACTTAATATTTATTGCCCTGATTCTGTAGTTTTCAGGAACACCCCATATGTGGTCGTAAACTGTTGTGTGGCCAAACGGCAGGGCGCAGAAGTAAGGGAACGCCATATAGTTTTTGGAAGGCAGATTTTGATGGACTGTTTTTTTGACACCATGTCCCATTTGAAGCCCCCCTAGAGTACAAACTCCAAAAAGTGACTCCATCTAAGAAAGTACACCCCTCAAGGTATTTAAAACTGATTTTACAAACTTTGTTAACCCTTTAGGTGTTCCACAAGAGTTATTGGTAAATGGAGATGAAATTTCAGAATTTCTATTTTTTGTTACCTCTCCTCAAAAGAAGTGTAATATAGAGCAACCAAAAATAATATTTTCTCCTAAAATAGTACCAACAAAACCAACTTATTCTGTAGTTTCCAAAATGGGGTCACTTTTTTAAGGGGTGTAGTTTCTAGAATGGGGTTATTTTTGGGTGGTTTTTATTATATACGTCTCACAAAGTGACTTCAGACCTAAACTGGTCCTTAAAAAGTGGGTTTTGGAAAATTTCTGAAAAATTTCTAGATTTGCTTCTGACGTCCCCCCCAAAAAAAATGGCATTCACAAAATGTTCCATACATGAAGTAGACATATGGGGAATGTAAATTAATAACTATTTTTGGAGGTATTACTATGTATTATAGAAGTAGAGAAATGTTTCAAAATTTTTGGTAGATTTTGTATTCTTTTATTAATAAATATGAACTTTTTTGACTCAATTTTACCACTGTCATGAAGTACAAAATGTGATGAAAAAACAATCTCAGAATGGCCTGGATAAGTAAAAGCGTTTTAAAGTTATCACCACATAAAGTGACACTGGTCAGATTTGCAAAAAATGGCCTGGTCCTTAGGGTGAAATATGTCCGTGTCCTTAAGGGGTTAATAGAATCGACAGTTGCACTTGATAATGAGTGGTAGGATCCCACATCAATATTTCATAACTTTTTGTATCCGAAAGGAGTGATAAGCATATCTGTTTGTACTGTTTAAAGTTTAATATCACGATGTCCCCCCCCCCCTTCTCTGATGATTTAATAATTAAACCTTTTTTCCCACTGAGATTTTTGAGACATGCCATATCACTGGTAGAGTAATTTTTAGAATGATAGGGGGTATAAACACATTGATCTAATTGTTCCAGATCTCTAATTACTGAGTTTAGAAATAGATCGATGTGATCTGACCCCTTAGGTGGCATCTTTCTATTTTTATTCCTCAGAGTGGTAAATGGTCCCTTGCCTCTCTCTCTATCATTTTCTTTGATCAACTGGGCAAGATCCTCTACATCCTGAAGATCCTCGAGTTCTATTTCCAATTCTAAACATTTTTTATGGTTTGTTTGTGTAAACATTTTATGCCAACGGATTTTTCTAATCAATAGATATAAATCTTTAATCCAGTCAAAAAGATCAAACCTAGTCCTTTAGATATCATTTTTAGTTCAGAGTCTGTTAGTGTTGTACCCGATAGATTCAAAATCAATCATAACCCAAATATTTTTTTTATTTGCGTTGGATTTGTGTCCGTTCTCGTAGGGTGTAAGAGTGCGGTTATAGGCTTTGCCCTAAAAAAGGAGAGGGTGATGACAGGTTTGAGGCATTGTGAGAAGAAGAGGATTCCACTAGTGAAGATGGTCGGGTGGGCTGTGGTGTATTGGTGTCCCTCCATGTCTCTTGATTAGTAAAGTTGGATATAGGGAAGATGTTGTTGTTCCTTCCTATCTCCTTTTTGGTACCTCCTAGCCAGTCTTAGACGACCATGTCCTCTTTACCGCCTCTTCCACCCCTAGTGCATTGTGATTTAGGGGTGTCACGGTGTAGGCTACCTGCTTCAAATATAGAGTTTTAAATATTGGACCCTATATTGGTCTGTTGGGGATTAATATAAGCTGTCTTATCTCTAAATTCACAGAGATCGCTGACAAATTTTCTATGTTCACGATCAACCAGAATAGATTTATATCTGCCAATGTTTGTTTCTAATTCTGACTCACGTTTGCAAAATTTCGTATGATCCTTAAAAGTCAGTGCACTTTGTGTTAAATCCTCAATCCGTTTCTCAGATGAATTTTCTGTTGCTCCTCTTCTACCAATAATTTCATAAATTGTATGGAACGCTCTGTGGCTATGGCTTCCCACTTATTGACAAATTCAGGAGTGGACACCCTGGTAGCTGGACGAATATAAATACGTAACCCCTTTGGAACAATAATTTTTTTAATGTAATTATTAAGAGATTGTATTTCCCACCAGGATTTGAGATATTCCTTGTGGATATTGTAGAGGTCTTTAAAGGCTTCTTTGGTAGTGGGAGCCTGAGTGATCTGTAACTTGACCTCACTCCCAGAAAACACCACACTGGCTTCCATTAACTATTTTTCAGTATCATAATAAGTTTTTAGAACACTAGACATTCTATAAATGATGCCAACAAAGGAATCAACCCAAAAAAAAACAAAAAAAAACAGTTCTGATAGATATAGACATCAGATGTCAGGTAGTCACTAGTGTAACCTAATTATAATGTAATCACAGAGTACCTTCACCAGTGTAAAACGTAACATTTACTGATGATCATTAACCCCTTATCCACACATGACATACTATTACGTCATGGAAGTCACTGCGTTCCCGCAATTTTACGTAATAGTACGTCATGTTGATCGAGTGGGCAATGAGCGAGCCCCTGCTATATCCTCTGGCATCGCTGTAAAAGCCAATGCCGGTGGATTAACTATGCTGACCCCCTGATATGGAAGGGGTTTGTGAAGGGTGAGGGAGCACACCGAGTCCCCGCGCTGCTGCAAAGGCAAAGGCTGCCCAATGCCTTGCACGGCATCGGGATCTGCCTTCTACGGATGCCCAGGAGATCCAACCTCAGGCTGGGTCTCCTAGGCAACCTGTTAGTGTACTAATCACTGTAGTACACAAATAGGCAATGCATTACAATACAGATGTATTGTAATGCATTGCAGAGGATCAGACCCCCAAAAGGGAAAGTCCGAAATAACATAAGTAAAAAAAATAAAAAAAAGTGTTTTTAATAAAAAAAGAAAAAACGCCCCTTTCCCCTTATTTTATAATAAAAAACTGAAAAAACCCCACACACATTATGTATCGCCGCGTCCGTAATAACCGACTCTATCCCCTTTAGGACACATGACGTACCGGTACGCCATGTTTCCCGAGTCCTTAAGGACACATGACGTACCGGTACGTCATGAGTTGTTCCGATCACTGCTGCTCAGCTGGCAGTGATCGGAACAAGGTACCTGCTGAAATCATTCAGCAGGTACCTTGTTACAATGCCCAGGGGGGTCCTGTGACCCCCCCATATGGGCGATCGCTGCAAACCGCAGGTCAATTCAGACCTGCGGTTTGCAGCGCTTTGTGCGATCTCTGATCACAGACCGCGGGGATCAGAGAGTTAATGCCCCCAAAGTCTTGATTTTTAACCCCCCCTGCAGCCCCCAATCATGGCAGTGGGGGTGCAGAGGGGGTGGTTGCGGGTGGCGGGAGGGGTGCGGGAGGCGGGCGGTGCGGCGGGCGGGATCGCGATTGCGATCCCCGGCCCTCCTCCTCTGTAATGTATCCCTGGTGTCTAGTGGGTCTATCAGAGTGTCAGCACATTGCTGACACTCTGATAGAAACGGCTGGCATCTGTGCTTGATCAGATGCCAGCCGTTTAACCCCTTCTATACCGCGGTCCGTACGGACCGCGGTATGGAAGGGTTAACAGGGAGGGAGCTCCTCCCTCTTCCCATCGGGGGCTGCTGTGCCTTTGCAGCCCCCAACAGGATGGGATCACAGAGGAGGGAGCTCCACTCCTCCCCTTCACCCCCTGCTCAGTTCTGGCAGCGGGTGATGGTTGCCATGGAGACAGGACGCTTTCAGAAGCGCCCTGTCTCTATGGTGCTGAAAGTCTGAATAGACCTGCTAAAGGTCTATTCAGACTTTGTAAAGTACAAAATACAGCACAGTGCACTATATAGTGTACTGTACTGTATTATACAGACACCAGATCCACTGGATCTTTCAGAACCAAGTGGGTCTGGGTCAAAAAAATTGTAAAAAGTGAAAAAAAAGTAAAAATGAAAAAAACACATATCACTGAATAAAAAATAAAATAAAAAATACACTACACATATTAGGTATCGCCGTGTCTGTAAAAACCTGCTCTATAAAAATATCACATGACTGAACTCCTCAGGTGAACGCCATAAAACCCCCCAAAAAAATGGTGTAAATAAGCCATTTTTGGCACCTACATCACTAAAAGTGTAATACAAAGCGATCAAAAGGCGTTTGCCTCCCAAAATAGTACCAATCAAACCGCCATCTCATCCCGCAAAAAATGAGCCCCTAACTAAAACAATTGGCCAAAAAATAAAAAAAACTAAGCCTCTCAGACTAAAACATGATTTTTTTTGTTTCAAAAATGCTTTTTAGTGTTAAATGTAAAAAAAAAATTAAAAAGTAGACATATTGGGTATCTCCACGTCCGTAAGAATCTGCTCTATAAAAATATCACATGACCTTACCCCTCAAGTAAACACTGTAAAAAAAATTAATAAAAACTTTGTCAAAAAGCCATTTTTTTGCCACCTTACATCACAAAAAGTGTAATAGCAAGCGATCAAAAAGTCATATGATCCCCCAAATAGTGCCAATCTAACCGTCACCTCATCCCGCAAAAATGATACCCAACCTGAGACAATTGCCTAAAAACTGAAAAATGGCTCTCAGACTATGGAGATAGTAAAACATGTTTTTTTTTTTATTCAAAAAGGATATTATTGTGTAAAACCAAAATAAATAAAAAAAAGGTATACATATTATGTATCGCCGCGTCCGTAAGGACCTGCTCTATAAAAATATAACATGACCTAACCCCTCAGATGAACGCCGTAAACATAAAAAATGAAAACGTTGTCAAACAAGCTATTTTTTTGTCACCTTACATCACAAAAAGTGTAATAGTAAGCGATCAAAAAGTCATATGCACCCCAAGATAGTACCATTCGAACCACCATCTCATCCCGCAAAAAATGAGCCCCTACATAGGACAATCGCCCAAAAAAAAAAAATATATGGCTCTCAAACTATGGAGACACTAAAACATGATTTTTTTTTGTTTTAAAAAATGATATTATTGTGTAAAACTTATATAAATAAATAAAAAGTATACATATTATGTATCGCCGCGTCCGTCACAACCTGATCTATAAAAATAACACATGACCTAACCCCTCAGCTGAACACAGCAAAAAAAAAAAAAAAATACGGTGTCAGAAGCCATTTTTGTCACCTTACCAAAATGTCATATGCACCCCAAGATAGTGACAATCAAACCGCCATCTCATCCCGCAAAAAATGAGCCCCTACAAAAGACAGTCGCCCAAAAAAATAAAATAAAACTATGGCTTTCAGAATGTGGAGACACTAAAAAAATATTTTTTTCAAAAATGCTTTATTATGTAAAACTGAAACAAAAACCCCAAAAGTAGTCATATTTGGTATTGTCGCGTCCGTAACAACCTGCTCTATAGAAATAGCACACAATCTAACCTGTCAGTTCAACTATGTAAATAACAAAAAATAAAAACAGTCCCAAAACAGCTATTTTTTTGCAAATTTTCCATTTTAATCTATTTTTCCAGTAACAAAGCAAGGGTTAACAGCCAAACAAAACTCAATATTTATTGCCCCGATTCTCTTGTTTGCACAAACACCCCATATGTGGTCGTAAACTGCTGTATGGCCAAACGGCAGGGCACAGAAGGAAGGGAACGCCATATGGTTTTTGGAAGGCAGATTTTGCTGGACTGGTTTTTTGACACTATGTCCCATTTGAAGCCCCCCTGATGCACCCCTACAGTAGAAACTCCAAAAAAGTAACCCCATTTTGGAAACTACGGGATAAGGTGTCAGTTTGGTTGGTACTATTCTAGGGTAAACATGATTTTTGGTTGCTCTATATTACACTTTTTTTGAGACAAGGTAACAAAAAATAGAAATTCGGAAATTTCATCTCCACTTGTCAATAACTCTTGTGGAACACCTAAAGGGTTAACAAAGTTTGTAAAACTGGTTTTAAATACCTTGAGGGGTGTTTCTTAGATGGAGTCACTTTTATGGAGTTTCTACTCTAGGGGTGCATCGGGGGGCTTCAAATGGGACATGGTGTCAAAAATCCAGTCCAGCAAAATCTGCCTTCCAAAAACCATATGGCGTTCCTTTCCTTCTGCGCCCTGCAGTTTGGCCATACAGCAGTTTACGACCACATATTTGGTGTTCGTGCAAACTGCAGAATCGGGGGAATAAATATTACGTTTTGTTTGGCTATTAACCCTTGCTTTGTTACTGGAAAAAATGGATTAAAATGGAAAATTTTACAAAAAATTGAAATTCTGAAATTTTATCTCCATTTGCCATTAACTCTTGTGGAAAACCTAAAGGGTTAATGACGTTTTGAATACCTTGAGGGGTGTAGTTTCTAGAATGGGGTCATTTTTGGGTGGTTTTATTATGTAAGCCTCACAAAGTGACTTCAGACCTGAACTGGTCCCTAAAAAGTGGGTTTTTGAAAATTTCTGAAAAATTTCAAGATTTGCTTCTAAACTTCTAAGCCTTGTAACGTCCCCAAAAAATGAAATGGCATACCCAAAATGATCAATACATGAAGTAGACATATGGGGAATGTACATAAATACTTTTTTTGGCAGTATTACTATGTATTATAGAAGTAGAGTAATTGAAACTTGGAAAATTGCAAATTTTTCAAAATATTTGGTAAATTTGGTATTTTTTTATAAATAAAAATGAAATTTTTCGACTTCATTTTACCAGTGTCATGAAGTACAATATGTGACGAAAAAACAATCTCAGAATGGCCTGGATAAGAAAAAGCGTTTTAAAGTTATCACCACATAAAGTGACAATGGTCAGATTTTGAAAAAATGGCCTGGTCCTTAAGGTGAAATAGGGCCGAGTCCTTAAGGGGCTATAAATATATCACATGATCCACCCTGTCTGATAAACACCAGAAAAATAAATAAAAAAGGTGTAAAAAGAGCAATTTTTGTCACCTTACATCACAAAAAGTGCAACACCAAGCGATCAAAAAGGTGTATGTCCTACAAAATGGTATCAATAAGACCGTCACCTCATCCTACAAAAAAGGAGCCCCTACATAAGAAAATCACTCAAAAAATATAAAAAACTATAGCTCTCAGAACATGGAGACACTAAAACATCATTTTTTGTTTCAAAGCTGCTATAATAGTGCTAAAGTGAAAAAAATAAATAAAATATATATATATATATATATAAATGTTATGTATCGCCGCGTCCGTAATAACCAACTCTATCATCACATGACCTAACCCCTCAGGTAAACGCTGTAAAAATAAATAAATAAAAACTGCGCCAAAACAGCCAATTTTTTGGTCACATTACCCCATTCATTACATAATGAATGATCCAAAAATCATATGTACCCAAAAATGATACCAATAAAACGTCAACTCTTCCTGCAACAAACGAGCCCCTGCACAAGATGATCTGCAGAAAAATAAAAAATAGGACGTTTAGAAACTTTTTTTAAAAATGTTTTATTATGTAAAACTGAAACAAACAAACATAGAAAGTAGACATATTTGATATCAATGCGTCCGTAACAACCCGCTCTATAAAAATAGCAGATGATCTACCCTGTCAGATGAATGTTGTAAAAAATAAAGACAGTGCCAACACATCCATTTTTTGTTACCTTGCCTCACAAAAAACTTAGTATAGCGCTATTAAAAATCATATATACCCCCAAATAGTACCAATAAAACTGGCACCTTATCCCGTAGTTTCCAAAATGTGGTAATTTTTTGGAGTTTCTACTGTAGGGGTGCATCAGGGGGGCTTCAAATGGGACATGGCATCTAAAAACCAGTTCAGCTAAATCTGCCTTCTAAAAACCATATTGTGTTCCTTTCCTTCTGCGTACTGTCGTGTGGCCATACAGCAGTTTACGACCACATGTGGGGTTTTTCTGTAAACCGCAGAATCAGGGTAATAAATATACACCTAAAGGGTTAACAAAGTTTGTAAAATCAATTTTGAATACCTCAAGGGGTGTAGTTTCTAAAATGTGGTAATTTTTGGGTGGTTTCTATTATGTAAGCCCCACAAAGTCACTTCAGACCTGAACTGGTCCTTAAAAAGTGGGTTTGGGAAATTTTCTGAAAAAAAAAGCCTTCTGAATAGTGATGAGTGGCAGGGGCCATATTCGTATTCGCGATATTACGCAATTTTTTTTTAGAATATTCGTTATATTCGCGAATATTCTAAAAAAACAAATATATATCTCTAACCTTGCTCCACTTCTACATACTCCTCCCCGACAAGTGTCCCTGTCACCATGGGAACGCCTGGGGGTTAGAATATACTATCAGACTTGAGTTTTCATGATCTCAGTGAGATCATGAAAACTCTGATCCGATGGTATATTCTAACCCCCTGGCGTTCCCATGGTGAAAGGGACGCTTGTCAGGGAGGAGTATGCGAATATTTTTCAATTGCTGCTCATCACGATCACTACTAAATCACTACTCAGCTACGACATGTCTGGGCTACCTTTCCTATTCTGTAATATGGGGAAAAGGCACCACAGTTGCTGTAATTGTAAGATGATTCAAGTTTATAATATACTGGCCCCTGCTGTCAGGCGCTTGTTGGGGAGGAGTATGTAGAAGTGGAGCAAGGTTAGAGATTGGAAAAAAAAAAGTATATTGTAAAAATCTAATATATTCGCCATAGTGCTATATATTTGTTTCTTTAGAATATCCGTATTTTTTTCTCCATCTGAATTCATGATTACTCCCTGCTGAAGTTGCTTGTGGGCCAATGACTCATTGGCCCACAAGCAAGAAGGGAGGAATCATGTATTTTTCAGAAGGGAAAAAATGACGAATATTCGAGATAACGAATATATAGCACTATATTCATAATATTCGCGAATTATAGAATTTACGATATTCTTAATTAATATTCGTTATTCGAATATTCGCGCTGAACACTACTTCTAATGTCCCCAAAAAATAAAATGTCTTTTTCAAAATAATCCAAACATGAAATAGACATATGGGAAATGTAAAGTAATAACTATTATATGAGGTATCACTATCTATTATAAAAGTAGAGAAATTGACATTTGACAATGTGGGAATTTTTCAAAAGTTTTGATAACTTTTGTATTTTTTTACAAATAAAGGTGAATATTGACTCAAATATATGACTATCATGAAGTACAATGTGTCACGAGAAAACAATCTCAGAATGGCTTGGATAAGTAAAAGTGTTCCAAAGCTATTACCACATAAAGTGACACGTTAGATTTGCAAAAAATGGCCTGGGCAGAAGAGCGAAAACTGGCCCGGGGTAGAAGGGGTTAAAAATCACCAAAATTGTGCCCTTAAAAAACAACTGACAATGAGGCTGGGCAGGACAAGGAAAGCAAAATTGACTCGCCCTGATAAAGGTAGCAAGTTGGACGAACTTCAGTTTATTACTGCGGCCTACAGACATGCCCAGGGTACGCCTGTTGTACTACAAGAATAATTATCCAGGAATAAACCAATGGGTTAAATACGGACTCAGGGCTCATTCACACAAACGTAAGGGTTCTGCAAAAAGAAGGTCCGCAATACACGGGCACCGGCCGTGTGCACTCTGTGCTTCGGATGTGGACCCATTGATTTGAATGGGTCCGCAATCTGCAAGGTATGACAAAATATAGGACATGTCCTGTATTTTGTGGAGCGGTGGCACGGATCAGAAGCCCACAGAAGTGGTTCTGTGGGTTTTCAGGTCCGTGCTTCCGCACCGCAAAGGATAGGACATGTCCTATCTTTTGCCATATCTTGTGAATAGCGGATTCATTCAAGTTAATGGGTCTGCACCGGTTCTTCTATTTGTGATATGCAACATGGGCACAGACCCCTTACATTCTGTGAATGAGCCCTCATCCTGGACCCATACATGACCCTCATTGTATTAGTTTTAGTTGCTCATGAGAATTCTCTGTGAACGCACATCTGTTAGGCTCCATTCAGACGACCGCATGTTGTCCGCAAAAAAACGGATCCGTTTTTTTGCGGATTAGATGCTGTCCCATTCACTTTTCTTCCATTGCACAGCTCAGCAAAAAAAAATGAAACATGTCCTATACTTGTCAGTGAAAATCAGGACATGGCCCTATTGAAGTCTATGGATCAGCAAAAAAACGGAATGCAATCAGTTTTTTTGCGGACACGGGTCCGTTTTTTTGCGGACAACATACGGTCGTGTGAATGGAGCCTTACCCTGGGTTCAGACCTGAGCGTTCCAAAAACGCGCGTTTTACGCGCGTTTTTGACGCGCGTTTTTTTGCGCGTTTTTGCAAATAGGAAACGCGCTGTTCGTGCAGACGCTCGTTCTTGTGATTGACTACTGTGGTGTCAATCACAAAACGCGCGTCAAACGCCCCAAAAGAAGCTCAAGTACTTGTTTATGCGTTGGGCGTTTTACAGCGCGTTCAAACGCGCTGTAAAACGCTCAAGTGTGAACCACTCCCATAGGGATGCATTGGTTTTAATCTGTTGAGCGTTTTACAGCGCGTTTGAACGCGCTGTAAAACGCTCAGGTGTGAACCCAGGGTTAGAGACATGCACTGTTTTATTTTCACCAGTCCTACTGGCTCAGATGTTGTGTATGTCAGCCATATAATCCTTTGCTGATCCAAAAACAAAAGCACAAACGTATGAGCTTGGACTAGTAGCTTCTATTTATTGAGAATGGTAGGGGTTGTAGTTTTGTTTGGTGGTTACTGGGAACACTTTCAACATATAGAAAATAGGCATTTATATGTCATAATACTAAAAATACATCAATATTTTAATGCATTAATTTTTCTCCTTACAATACTAAAAATACATCAATATTTTAATACATTAATTTTTCTCCTTACAATACCGCCAAAATATTTACAGTATATTGATTAACAAAACACCTTTAGGTAGCCAGTAATGTAGATACCAGTCTGGATGATGTCACAAGACCAGTTGCCGGTTCTAATATGAGTCCATAACAACAGAACCTTAGCAGAGTAAACAAAAAAGTTGCTGGACAGACAGCGACCCATACAGCCGTGTGACAACTGAGTTGGATTTCTACCGTACCATGGATAGTACTGTTTCTCATTTAGAGAAGACTAAGATAGGTTGGGGGATTGCCGATCCAACCAGTCTTCTTGAAAGAGCTTGTGCCATTGTTACTGGTAAGTAAAAACTAGACCAAGACAAGAAATACAGCATAGGTTTAGGCAATGGCTACATGGGGACTTTTTTTGGGTGATGTTCTAGTTATGATTACCAAGTTACAGGTGCAGTTCAGGAGGATGCTTCAAGATTATATGCAACTCCTGTGGACTGCAAGTGTCACTTGATATTTATTAAGTTAAGTTTAATGCAAAACAAAATAATTATAATATAAAACACATATTACAATATTGTCTTTGTCCTATTATTTTTTCAGGCGAGCACAAATTTAATAAACTCTTGCTTGCAGCAGAGTATACCCTCCAGAAGCCTGAGGATAGCAACCAGTATGTGACCATAACATCTGGCCAAACTGTGAGTGATCAACCCCAGAATATGCCATAAATGCTTGATTGTGCAGGTACTGCTTCTGGGACCCATACCTATGGCTGCTGACTCCATTGAGTTCAATGTAGGAGTGTCCCTCTCCTCTAAGTCTAAGAGGGACTACCCATTTTTTGTTAAATATAACTTACTATGGTAAATTTAAAGGGGTTTCATTAAAATTGGATCTCTCGTACAAACATATATACCATCAGCTTTATAACATGAAGATGTTATTGTCATTCTACAGGGCAAGACTCAGAGTGCTGGGAGAGCACCTTGTGAGGCCTTCTTGAATTCTAAACTCTACCAGCTATCAGAGGTGAGATTTTGGTCTACAGAGACAAGCAGTGTAAAGGCCTACATCAATGTAAAATAAAACATCTTCAATATGATTATTTTACTTTACAGATTTGTTCCCATCTGTCTTATGCTCCATATCAAGATGCAGTCATGATATTCAAGGTAATGTGAACTACAGTGATTATATCCAATTTTACTTCATACATATAACAACCAAGGAGATTAAAAGTAACCTGTTACCAGTTTTATGCTCTCCTAACTCCTAACAGCTCCAGCACATGGCAAGTCCTGATGCCACTGATTGACAGTTTTTTTCAACTGAAATCTGCAAGAGGTGGGTGGGGAGAGCAGAGAGGGCATGAAAATGAAGACTCAACGGCATGTGCTGGAGCTGTTCAATACAGCAAAACAACTTGGGCAATTAAAGATCCTAGCATTTTGCTAAAAATGCTGTCCTTTAGCATAAACTAGTGACAGATTGTCTTTAATTATCCTGACAGGGCTCCAAGGTGCCAAATCAGTTGGATTCTTTGCAATGGTCTCAAGGTTCTAGCCTTATAATTCAGGAAAGATACAAGTATGATTACTCTGTAATGTTCCTTAGCCTCGACTGCTTCGGGTTGAGGCCAAGTGCCAAAACCTACCCCCACCTTCTTCCCGGTAGCAAACCTGGAACTGTTCACTATAAGGGCTCATTCATATGATTGTATGGTCACCGTGCCCGTATTGAGGACTGCAAACAGCATTGGCATGTGGATCCTATATTGCGGTGTGGACCAACTGACTTGAATGGGTCCGCGATCCGCAAAATACGGCAAAAGATAGGACATGTCCTATCTTTTGCAGGGTGGAAGCACGGATCTGAAAGCCCATGGAAGCGCTTCAGTGTATTTCCACGGGTTTCCGATCGGTGCCTTTGAATATATTGCCGGCTCGGAGTGCACACAGCCGGTGACCTTGTATTATGGACCTGCTGTTTGTGGTCCGCAATAAGGGCAAAGGCACCTTATGTTTGTCTGAATGGGGCCTAATTCATATTTTCAGGTGCCCAAACCAAGAAAGGCTGAAGCCATTACAGCCAAAAAGACTCCACTAAAAAGACCATTTAATATCCTCAAGAACACAGAGAAGAGTAAGAAGACATCACCAACATCTGTCAAAAGTCTAAAACCTGTGGAGGATTCAACTGTTGCCAAAGTGAGAAGAGAAATTACTGACAAAGTTCAAAAGGTAAATGAACCTCAGAACATCAGAAGATCACAGAGATGCAATAAAGGGGCTGTGTACAAGTCTCTGGTGGCTGATGGACTACTGGAACATCTGACACGTGGTGAACAAGGTAAGGAGAAGTAAACACATAAACCAGATTGATTCATAGATGTTTTTCCATATATTGTATACATCAATTTTCCCTTTTTAGTGGAGTCACTCAGAACATCAAAGAAGAGATCTCTGGAAGAAAACACTGACCAAAAACCTTTCTGGACTGTTATAAAAAATACTCACCCTGGAAAACTGATACTGACCAAAGTGGATGCAGAAGATCAAACTGTCTTAAAGTAAGTGTTTTATAAAACTAGCAGTCAGCTATAAATGAATATTACAATAGGTTCCATTGGGTATGTGGTATGCCCCTAATTTCTCCCCCATATCTTCTCTTCAACTACTTCTTCTACACACATAATTAGTTTTAGCAAAGGCTCCAAAACCAAGCAGCACCCTATATGAAAAATTATCTTTTTTTTTTTTGTAGGAACAGACCGTTGAAGCTATGAAGAAAACAAGAAAGTACCCTTCAAAGTTTATTTCTCCATCAAAAGCATTTATAAATTCTTCTTAAAGGGGTTGGCCACTTTCTGGTTACTTGTGAACAATGTGTGTGTAAGATGATTTGGAATATGCTAATACAGCCTTTGTTGATATTCTGTTTCATTTGCTATGGTTCATAAGGTATGCCCCTTGTTGGACATATCTTCTGCGCTGTGCACACAAAAGTCTTGTCTATAGGATGGCCACAGATGAAGGGCCATGTGACCCGGCAAACCACATCCATGTAATGTCTCCTGCTTTCAAACACACTGCACCTGCACTAAACTTTTAACAGTACAAGTGCAGATGGAAGGTGCCGTGTATTTGAATGGTGGAGACCTCACATGGAAGTAAATTGCCTGCTCACATGACCCTCCATCAGCGGCCATTTTATGGACAGGACCTCTGTGTGGACAGCACTAAAGACTTGGCAAACAAGAGGGCAAACCTTATGAAATATAGAAAATGGTGCAGAATATCAATAAAGACTATATTAGTAATTACCATATAATCATCTTACAAACACATTGTATCAGCAGTAGCCAGAAAGTGGCCAACCCCTTTAATGTATTTTGGGTATGTTTTTTAACACATCAATAAAAATAATACTGATGTGACAATCAGTCTCGTTAGCTATTTACAGCAGACACAGTTTGTGTACACATACATACAGGGGCATATGCAGGACTTTCTCAAGGTGGGGTTTCCAGCTGACCCTTTTCTTGCTCCACCTCGACTTGGAGACAAGCAGTGCACTTTACTTCTCAATAAGTTACCAGTAAGGTGTCAACTGCCTGGCATCATCATGAGCAAGTGTTACATACATGTCCACCCTCAGCACAAACTTGGTAAAAGACTCAAATTTTTCACAAAACAAGTTCCACTTAATATTGTGATATTGTAGTAAAACCCAAGAGACACTGCAACCTTCAACACCACGACTGGGTGGCCGCACAAAACCACATACAGATAGACATCTCGTCACACAAACTCTCAAAATCCTCTATTATAAGAAAGCTGGTAATCTTGTACCGCACATCTGAGCTACAATTTCTGTTATTTGTCAAGTCGCGTGTGACTTCGTTGAATAACTTTGGTAGTTGAGTTTTAAAGTGGAAAACCACTTTAAAACATGGAACCAAACTTGGCTTTGGTTCCGAGGTACCAGTTCGGTACCAGGTACGAGTTCGGTTTCAAGTTTTAAAGTGGTTTTCCACTTTAAATTCAATAAAGTCACGCGCGACTTTGAGAATAACTAACTTCGCTCATTGGAACCCATGCATTTTAATACTGTACAGTGACGGATGTCTGTACAGTATAATTCGAAGTTTTGTACTCCTCCGATTGTCTCTAAAAAATGGAGGAGGAGCCAAGGAGGTAAAATGCAGACCAACGCACCAAGAGAGTCCTACTTTCAGCATGTTGCCTGGTCCTTCAGCGCTTACACGATATACAAAAAGGACAAGACGGCACTACATACCTGTAACATCCAGTGATGTCTGCTCTGATTGTAAACATTCTCTTTCCTCAAGTTCTCAGTTTGGCCCCAGACTGCCATGACAACTTCTTTCATCAATTTCTCATGTCTGCAGTTTGCTACACAGACATCTTAGATTTCTCTCCTTTGCTACACAAATTCCCCATCCTGGTGATCCATCTTTGTCGTCCTGCTGCCACCCCCATACCGTGCCCTCTGTTCTCCCTATTGCCCCCAAATACTATATTGTAGAAACAATAGTGCCATACAGATAATCCCCCTGAATATATAAGTACCACACTAAAATAACTGTGCCAATCAGAATGCCCTCAATAGTTATAGCGCTCCCTTATAATAAGCCCAGTATTAATAATGTCCCAGTTATAGCACACCCAGTAGTCATAAAGCTCCCCTTATGATACCGCCAATAGTTATAAAGCCCCCCTTATAGTGGTAGTAATAATGGTCATAAATAATAATGAACACTATAGGGCCCCCCGTAATAATATTGCCTCTTATAGTACAGCTCACATGACTCCCATTCCGTGCCACTTTTTGTAGCACATTTCATGGGCCTCCTCTGGCCTGTGATGGCTCAGAACAGGTGGTTGCAATGACGGCACTGCGCCGCCTGCTTCATGGTGCAGGCAGTAGCAATTACATCATCATGTTTCCTGCATCCCTGTGCAGGAGCTTGGGAAGTTGTCATCACTTCATGACCACCTGCACTGTTCATACATATCTTATATGCTTCAGGTCAAGTGGCCTGTGGCCTATGAGGGTGAACAGCAGGCAGGGAGTTATTGATTCATGTCCTGCAGGAGTATACAAATATTTTTCAATAGCTATGGCAGCCTGAGACCTTTTGAAGCTCTGCCTGTGAAAAAAATAAAAATGGCCAATTCATAATTTTTTGGTCGCTTCACCTCCCCCAAAAAACTGAATAAAAGGTGATCAGAAGGCCATACACACACCAAAATGGTATCAATGAAAAATACAGATGTCAACTTTCAACTCAAAACCCATAGAACAATGGCACAATTGCTTTTTTTCCCAATTTAACCCCATTTATGTTTCCCAGTTCCTCGCTACTCTGTATGCAATAGTAAATTGTGCCATTAGAAAGTACAACTTGTCCCACAAAACACAAGCCCTCATACAGCTATGTGAATGTAAAAATAAAAAAGTTACGGCTTTTGGATGGCAGTGAGTAAGCAACGAAAATGAAAAAAAAAAGGAAAATCATTGTGTAAAAAAGGAGTTAATATTCATTCATTATAAATACATGTCAGGAATGGTGACAGGTCCTATTTAAATCCAGGTGACACCTGTTATGGTCTGTGGATGCGGATCCACTGTGCCAACCACCAGGAGTGGTCGGCTGCTGAACCACTGGTATTAGAGACACCAATGCGAGGTTCCAGTGGATCAAGCAATAGTTGGTATCAAGATACAGGCTGAAGTCAGGGCAGACAGCAAGAATCAAAATCTAGTTATCCAGCAGCAGTCAGTACACGAGGAAAAACAGGTTATAGCTCTTTCAGCAAAGTCTAGCAGAGCCAGACTGGACCTTTAGATCAGACAATGAGTGGAACAAGCAGCCCAGCCTATATAGCGGAGTTACTGAGTTAGTCAGTAGCTGGACAGAAGCAAACACAGCAAGGAGAGAAGGGTGCACCCCTGCAGTGCTGAAACAAAGTAGATAAAATAAAATAAGCTCCTATTCACAAAGGACAGACAGACACATGATGAGTGGAGTGATGCACACAGGCCACCAGTGTAACAATGTCCTCTCTGACTGTAGACATCATCTTACTTTTTTTCTTTATCTAATCCGGACCGCCATGGCTACTACTCCTGGAGGGGCACACCTACCACCGATTATAACCTATTAAGGTATTTACTATTGGCCATGCAATGTTATGCGACTTGCTTTGTGACCGGGACCCTAGGTAGATTGCGTGTTTGGGGGATTCCCAGCGGTATATAGATAGGAAAGCCCGGGATCACATGTATTTCGTATTGATAGGCTGCATGGTCATATTTAGACGCTAGCGTATAGCAATAGGATGGCTATTGAGTAACAAATATAATCGGGTGCTGGTGTTTTTGTTTGTCTTCCTATATGTGTATGTGTAAGTTATATTTTAAGTAATTTAATAAAGATTGTTATTTTAAGGGGAATATGTTTACTCCGTTATTCATGTGATATACATTGCAGAATTTGCTGCCAAAATATTTTTGGGCGTTAGCTTCTGCAGCCATCCCCAGCCTCTAAAGCAACACAGAAAAATTCAGACCCCAGAATAGACATCTAAATTAATTCAGACACCACACCAGACAACTAAATTAATTCAGACTATATCTTAAATTAATTCACACCCCAGGCCAGAGATCAAAATGAATTCAGACCCTAAAACCAAATCCCCAAATTAACTGAGACTCCAGACCAGACCCTACAATTATTTCAGACCACAAATCAGAACCCAGAATGATTTCTCTCTGTGCCAAACCCCAAAATAAATACAGTTCCCAGACCAGACCCCTAAATAAATTTAGATCCCAGAATAAATAAAGATCCTAAACCAGACCCCTAAATTAATTAAAGGGGTTAGCCGAGCCTGGAAATGCCCCCCCCCCCATATGCCAGGGCCCATCACACTGATTCTACTTACCTGGCTTCCGTGTCACTTCGGGTATCCGCACGGTCGCCGCTGCTTCTCCCCGTGTGCCGAGGGGAGAAGCAGTGGCGGCCGTGCGGGGACCAGGAGCGGTGCGGGAGCCAGGTAAGTACAATCGGTGTGGGCATATGGGGGGTGCGGGCCTTTCCAGACTCGGATAACCTCTTGAAGACCCCAAATTAGACTAATAAATTCGATTAAACTCCCTGGCAGTGTGTAGCGATTTTCTTCTCAGCATATTTTCCAGGTTGCGGCCAGATATTTGTCAGTCCCCCTTATAGTTAATAGAGCCGGACAGCGACATTTAAGCTTTTTGCAATGCCGGTAGGCAGAGAGAGCCGGCAGGCTGTTCCCTAGCACTAGTGTGAAACTGGCCTTAATACAGAGACCACAGCAGATCCTGTAATTCAGAAACCAGACCCCTAACTTAATTTAGACCCAGACCAAAACCTTAAATTTAGACTTTGGACCAGACCCCTAATGAGACCCCTCTATATATTTAACCCTCTTCACTCCAGGGCTTTTCTTCAGCTCCTAATGATGGAAGTATGAGGATGCTGTGTGTGCTTGCCCACACTACCTCCTGACATTGATCCAGTGTGGAGGCTCCCAGAGAGGAGCATGGGAGAGTGGAAGGCAAGTATTATATATTGTGGTATACTGCAACCACTTTACTGCTTATATTCTTTGGTGTACGTTTGTAGGTAGGTATATTGAGGCACTAAATAGTGTTATTATTTGTGACCACTCACTCACCAATGCCACCCACTTCCCAGGGGCACAGTGATACCCATCACAGAGCAAGCAAACACCTCAGTTCCCTAGCTTCAGTTGGGAAGTAGAGGTCTGCTGTCCTCTGCTGGCTCCACATGGTAAAGCTTGTAATGACAAATTGACATTGTTAGCTTTACTGTAAAGGATTTTAACTAATCAAGAAAATCAATACCTATGATTCATGCAGTGAAGACCAAATAAATTTGGTAGTTTTGGGGTATGTCCACACGTGACTGAAAATACAGCGTAAAAGTTCACTGTGGATTTTGCCAGTCACATCTACAGCAAAAACTGCAAGAAAAACGAAGAAAAAGATGCTTGTACGTTTGTTTTTTGTGCAGAAATGGTCGCGGACATCACCCTCTCCATGGCAAAGGGTGAAATCCGCAGTGGAGATCACAGCATAACTTGTCATGCTGCAGGTTTAAATACATGCTGTAGGCCAATTAACACTGTGGATTTTTAACATGGAGTGAAGATGAGATTTTGTACAACAAAATTGACACAAAAGAATTGACATGCGGAGGATTTCAAAATCCACAGTGGAAGTCAATTACTGTATGGAAAACTTCTCCAGCGTGTAGATGAGATTTTGAAACCCTCATCTATGTAGCAAACACTGTATTAGGCTACATGCACATGAACGTATGTGTTTTTCATTCGGCAAAAAAAGCCATTGTAATAATGCCTATCCTTGTCCGCAACAGAACAGATATACGGATGCGGATAGTACACGATGTGCTGTCAGCATTTTTTGTAGCCCCCATTGAAATTGCGCATCCTATCCGCAAAAAAAAGGAACAGACATGGAAACAAAATACGTTTGTGTGCATGTAGCCTTACGCTGCAGATCTGCTGCACAAAAATAGGCGTGAAAAATTCCTACTAGATGCAGGTACTTTGAGGTAGACTGCACAGGGGGTGACGGTGCAGATTTGAGTGCAGAAAACAGCACCAAAACTGCACAAAAATCTGCACTTTTAGGCCTCATGCACACGGCTGTAGTTTTGGTGCGCGTCCGAGCCGCATATTATACCCATACTGTGTGTGAGAAATATCTCTGTAAATGACAACTTTTAAAAAACATTTATACAAAGTTGTCAATTTACAGAGATATTTCTCTCACCCAGCATGGGTATATGTAAAAATACACCCCAAAACACATTGCCCTACTTCTCCTGAGTACGGCGATACCACATGAGTGACACTTTTTTGCAGCCAAGATACGCAAAGGGGCCCTAAAACCAATGAGTACCTTTTAGGAGGGCATTTTTACGCATTTTTCTTCTCACGCTTTAGGGCCCCTAAATTGCCAGGGCAGTATAAATACCCCACATGTGACCCCATTTTGGAAAGAAGACACCCCAAGGTATTCTGTGAGGGGCATGGCGAGTTCACAGAAGATTTTTTTGGCACAAGTTAGCGGAAATTGATTTTTATTGTTTTCTCATAAAGTCTCCCTTTCTGCTAACTTTTGACAAAAAGTAAAATTTTTCATGGACTCACTATGCCCCTCAGCGAATACCTTGGGGTGTCTTCTTTCCAAAATGGGGTCATTTGTGGGGTGTTTGTTCTGTTCTGGCATTTTGGGCGGGGCTAAATTGTGAGCAGCCATATAAAAGATAAAGGTACTCGTTGGAATTTGGGCCCCTTTGCGCACCCAGGCTGCAAAAAAGCGTCACTCATGTGGTATCGCCGTACTCAGGAGAAGTAGGGCAAAGTGTTTTGGGGTGTATTTTTTACATATACCCATACTGTGTGTGAGAAATATCTCTGTAAATGACAACTTTTAAAAAACATTTATACAAAGTTGTCAATTTACAGAGATATTTCTCTAACCCAGCATGGGTATATGTAAAAATACACCCCAAAACACATTGCCCTACTTCTCCTGAGTACGGCGATGCCACATGTGTGACACTTTTTTGCAGCCAAGATACGCAAAGGGGCCCAAATTCCAATGAGTACCTTTTAGGAGGGCATTTTTACGCATTTTTCTTCTCACGCTTTAAGGCCCCTAAAATGCCAGGGCAGTATAAATACCCCACATGTGACACCATTTTGGAAAGAAGACACCCCAAGGTATTCTGTGAGGGGCATGGCGAGTTCACAGAAGATTTTTTTTTTTGGCACAAGTTAGCGGAAATTGATTTTTTATTGTTTTTTCTCATAAAGTCTCCCTTTATGCTAACTTTTGACAAAAAGTACAATTTTTCATGGACTCACTATGCCCCTCAGCGAATACCTTGGGGTGTCTTCTTTCCAAAATGGGGTCATTTGTGAGGTGTTTGTACTGTTCTGGCATTTTGGGCGAGACTAAATGTGAGCAGCCATGTAAAAGCTAAAGGTACTCGTTGGAATTTGGGCCCTTGCGCTCCCAGGCTGCAAAAAGTGTCACTCATGTGGTATCGCCGTACTCAGGAGAAGTAGGGCAATGTGTTTTGGGGTGTATTTTTACATATACCCATACTTTGTGTGAGAAATATCGCTGTAAATTGACAACTTTGTATTAAAAAAATTAAAAAGTTGTCATTTACAGAGATATTTCTCTCACCCAGTATGGATATATGTAAAAATACACCCCAAAACACATTGCCCTACTTCTCCTGAGTACGGCGATATGACATGTGTGACACTTTTTTGCAGCCAAGATGCGCAAAGGGGCCCTAAAACCAATGAGTACCTTTAGGATTTCACAGGGCATTTTTACGCATTTGGATTCTCACGCTTTAGGACCCCTAAAATGCCAGGGCAGTATAAATACCCCACAAGTGACCCCATTTTGGAAAGAAGACACCCCAAGGTATTCCGTGAGGGGCATGGTGAGTTCACAGAAAAAAAAAATTTGGCACAAGTTAGCGGAAATTGATATTTTTTTATTTTTTTTTACAAAGTCTCATATTCCACTAACTTGTGACAAAAAATAAAATTTTCCATGAAGTCAGCATACCACCCACGGAATACCTTGGGGTGTCTTCTTTCTAAAATGGGGTCACATGTGAGGTGTTTGTACTGCCCTGGCAGTTGAGGGTCTCCGCAATCATTACACGTATGGCCAGCATTAGGAGTTTCTGCTATTCTCCTTATATTGAGCATACGGGTAATAAGATTTTTTTTTTCCGTTCAGCCTCTGGGCTGAAAAAGGAAAAAAAATGAACGGCACAGATTTCTTCATTCGCATCGATCAATGTGGATGAAAAAATCTCTGCCAAAATCAGTGACTGCGGTGCGGTGGGCTGGGCGCTAACTACCTAACAAGTAGCTAGCTTACTGGCGGTGATAAGGGACCCTTATGCCCCATTCACACGTCCGGAATTCTGTTTGCGGAACGGAATTGCGGACCCATTCATTTCTATGGGGATAGACTTTGTCCCGCTCGGATCCGGAATTGCGGATCCGCACTTACGGGTCTGCATTTCCGTTCCGCAAAAATATAGAACATGCCGTTTTCTTGTCCGCAATTGCGGACAAGAAAAAGCATTTTCTATATAGTTCTGGCAATGTGAGGATCTGCAAAATGCGGAAAGCACATTGACGGTGTCCGTGTTTTGCGAATCCGCGCCGCGGATCCGTGGCACGGATCTGTGGATCCGCAAAACAAATATGGACATGTGAATAGAGCCTTACAGGGGGGTGATCAGTGACAGGGGGGTGATCAGGGAGTCTATATGGGGTGATCAGGGGTTAACAAAGGGGTTAATAGTGGTTATAAAGTGAGGGGGGTTAGTGTAGTGTTTGGTGCAACTTTACAGAGTTACCTGGTCCTCTGGTGGTCGATCCCAGTAAATGGGACCACCAGAGGACCAGGTAGCAGCTATATCAGACGCTGTTCACAAAACAGCGTCTGATATAGCTCTTTGATCTAATTTATTTTACATTTATAGCCTGCCAGCGATTGATCATCGCTGGCAGGCTGTAGTATAACTGCAGAGCCGCAGATCACGCCTCTCGCGAGATGACGCACAGATGCGTCCAGGAGGAACAAACTTGCCGCCGCCTGGACGCATCCGTGCGTTAGGTGGTCGGCAAGCAGTTAAATAAAACAATGAGAAGTATTGAAATATAATTGCGTGCACTGGATTTTCTATATATAATAACGCTGTAAAAACAAAACTGAAAAATAATGGCAGAATTGTGTGGGTTTTTTTTCCTCAAAAAGGATTATTTTCACATCTTCCAATACAATGTATGGAAAGTTAAATTGTGCCACTAAAAAATACAACTTGTCCAGCAAAAAAACCAAGCCATCGGGGCGTGGCCTGGCTGCTGACCGAGATGGCCGCATGAAAGAGGAGCTCCTGCACCGCAGCGAGGTTTCCACAGCTGGCCCTGCTCCAAGAACTTCTGGGTGGAAGATTTAACTGCCCTCTGTCGACCTTGTCGTCCCCTGCCACTATGGGGAAATCTAAGAGAATTCTGCCCAAGCTTCACGATGGATCTGTAGACTCCTTCTTCACCAGGGGCAGATCGAAAGATGGCGTCGGCCTCATGACGGGGACCCCGCCGGCTTCTCCTCTCAGCGCTCCATCGCCTGCACCTGCAGCCCGCTCTCCATCTCCGCCGGACCCTCCGGGGCTTACTTACCTCCTCCAGATGTCCCAGCCGTCGCTTCCACCGACTCCTGCCGACATGACAGACCCCGCACATGCGGGCCAAGATAGTGCCGATCTTCCACAGGCAGCGCTGGCCTCCTCACATGGTCGCAACTCAGTGTCTCTAAACAGCAAACCCAGGGTCCCTCCGATTCCTCTGGACAACAGGTCAGTGACTCTTTCAGCAAACCAGTCACTGCTGGTCAGTCCGATGACCCTTTCCACAGGCTCTCTACCTCTGATAAATTAGTATCTGAGGACTCTCTTAAAGCAATGTTGCTGGTCCTAAAATTCTCCCTCCACACCAGGGGCGCACCGACAGGGGGGGTTTTAGGGGTCTGGACCCCCCCAGAACCCAGATCCAATTTTTTTTTAAATCACTCAGGGCCGCACCGCCGATCGCAACAGGCGGCGCGGCCCTGGTTCCAATTGCAGACGGCGGTGGGGAGGCAGTAGGAGATGAGCGCTTCCATTGCGGAAGCGTTCATCTCTATATTCATCGATCTGTGTTGCCGTCTTCAGGACAGCGATACAGATCAATGTGCTGTGGCAGGGGAGGGGAGGCGTCTCCCTTCCCTGTTCTTCCTGATAGGCTGCAGGCACTAGTGCCTGCAGCCTATCAGAAGACCGGCTCAGGTGGCGCGATGACATCATTATCATCGCGCTGCCTGAGCCGAGCACACTAGCAGCGGCCGGAAGAGGTCTGCTGCTAACCTCATGAAGGTAAGTATTAGTGGGTTTTTTGTTTTTTTAATGGTGGCACATTTTAGGGGCACCTGGTGGCATTTTGTTTTGTGGGGGCACTATGGGGGCATTTCTCACTGGCCAGTTTTGGGTAGAGGGCACTATGGGGGCATCTGGGGGCATTTATTTGTAGCCCATTTTGGGGGCATACTATAGGGAATCTTGTGGATTTTTTACTGCCCCATTTGGGGGGCACTATAGGGGCATTATTTGGGGGCACCACACCATGGGGAGTGGAGCATTATGGGGGCATTTATTTATTTATTTCTATCCCATTTTGAGGGCATTTTTACTGCCTTATTTTGGAGGGCCCTATTAGGGCATCTGGTGGCACTATAAGCGGCATTATTTGGGGCACTATGGGGAGTGGAGCACTATGGGGGCATCTGGGGGCTCTAAAGGGGCTTTTTATAGGCATATTATGGGGGCACTATGGCATCTGGTGGCACTGAGGGGCATTTTCACTGGCACATTATGGGAGGCACTATAGGGAGAGCAGCACTATGGAGCATCTGGTGGCACTATAGGGGCATTATTTGGGGTCACTATGGTATTTTTTTACTGGCACAATATCCCCTATATGCACTATGGTATCTGGCTGGCACTAATGTGTATTTTTACTGGCACATGGGAGGCACTATAGGGCTGGGCATCACTATGGGGCATCTGGTGGCACTAAGAAGGGGCATTTTTAACTGGCACTTTATGGGGGCACTATGGGGAGAGGAGCAGTATGGGGGCATCTGGTGGCACTAAGAAGGGGCATTTTAACTGGCACATTATGAGGGCATTATGGGTGAAAGAAGCACTATGGGGGCATCTGGTGGCACTAAGAAGGGAATTGTTACTGACACAATATGAAGGGCACAAAGAAGGGGCATTTTCTACTGGCACATTATGGGGAGAGGAGCACTATAGGGGCATCTGCTGGGGGCACTACAAAGGGGCATTTTTTGCTGGCATATTATAGGGGGCACTATGGGGAAGGGGAGAGAAGCACCATGGAGGCATGTGCTGGGGGCACTAAGATGGGGTATTTTATACTGGCAAATTATCGGGGCACTATGGTCAAGTGGGAGAGGAGCACTACGGGGGCATTTACTGGGGCACTATATAGAGGTATTTTATACTGGCATACATTATGGGGACATTAGCTCAACTGCGGGCACTAAGCAGGTATATTTCTTGTACTGTAATATTATAGGGAGAATTATTACTACTAGGGGGCATTATGGTGAGCTTTACTACTACTGGGGGCTATGGCGAACATGATCACACTAGTATGGGCACTATGAGGGCATTATTACTAAGTGTGCTCAGGCAGGGAATTATTTCTATTGGTGGGAATTTGGTGAGCACTGTTACTTTGGTGGGCACCCTGACACAGTATCAGCTTAGCACAATTATTTTTGGGGACAATATGTTTATTCTATTAGTGTCAGGGATACTATATACTGGGCACAGTTATGTTTTTAGAGCACTGTGTGCCAATATTTGTAGAAGGGGCACTATCTGTGTGGTACAGGTATTTTTCAGGGGATAGTTTCTGCAGTATAGTATTGAGGAGCACAGCGGGAACAGTATTGGGGATGGCAGGATGGGGTGTTCAGAAGATATGAAGATGATGGAAAAGTAGGAAACTAATGTCTATTTGTCAATCTCTGCAGAGACAGGAGATGGGTGAAAAATCATCATGGCGGTCTGGTCTGAATGGAGAAGATGAGAAAAGAGAACGTCTACATCAAAGGTGACATCACTGGATGTAGGAGGTATGTGGCGCTATGTAGGATAGGAGATGCACCGGCTTCTCCTCCTGCCATTTGCAAAGGAGGATTCAGAGCTACGTGAGGACGGCCCAAGGAGGTGGCAGGCCAGGGGCGGGTGGCGGATGGTGGGGGGGAATCACAAGCCTTGAGCAAGATCTGGGGAGGGAGAAGAGCGGAGGAGCTTCCTGGCTGTAGCCTGCTGTTGTCCATTGTATAATGTGAAGCAGGCAGTGCAGCCAGGACACGCCATCCCTTGGTATGATGTGTAGACCCGGGCTCCTCCACCCGGACCTACACACCTTTAATATCGCGCAGCTCCTCCTCCACTCCACTTTTGGTGCCTTCAGGACTAGGAGGGAGGAAGTGAAACTGCAACAGCTCCTGCCACGGAGCTATGTGGGGGGCAGTGAGAGTACAGGGGCTTTATGTTGGGCCCTGTATGGTGGAGTATTAGGTACAGTGTGTCTATGTAGGATGAGGGTGAGACTCTTACCGTCATCCTCATCAATATCATTTCAGCTGTACAGTGTTTGTTGGGAGTGGCCTATTATATGTAGGATGGTCTTAGAAAAATGGGCGGGGTCAATTTTTTGGCGCTGCACAATTTTTTTTCTTTTCGGACCCCCCTAGACAAAATTTCTGGGTGCTCCCCTGCTCCACACAGACATGGAGAAACTGCTTAACCCCATACTCACAAGGGTGCAGTCAGCTGGGCAAAATTAGCCAAACTGAAACAAAAATGAGTGAATTTGCGTCCTCCCAAAACGAGCTTATAGACGCACACAATGACATGGCTGACCAGCTTGAGGCCATTAAACTAAAATTAGCAGATATGGAGGATCGCTCTAGGCGAAATAACATAAGTTGCCCCTGAGGAACTGCAACCATACTTGAAAGGCCTCATGAAAATGCTCCTACCGCAGATCCCAGTACCTGACATGATTATTGATTGGGCCCACAGAGTCCCAAAACCCCCTCATCTGGGGCCAAACATCCCACGTGACACCCTTGCACGTATCCATTTCTTTTACACCAAGGAAGCTCTTATGTCGGCCGCACGGAAAAAGCAGCCCCTCCCTGCTCCTTACCAGAAGATCAAGCTCTTCACTGACCTATCAAGATTCACGCTCCGACAGCGCAGAGAGCTAATGCCTATTACTACTGCTCTCCGGGATAATGATGTCCCTTATAAATGGGGTTACCCCCTGAAATTACTCATCCGCAGAAACGGACAAGTTCATGCGATCAAAAACCTTGATGAAGGAAAACAACTCCAACTTTGGTGTATCCCCCTCTCTTTGAAACCAACTGGGAGTGAACCCTCTGCTTTGCATACGTCTCATCCATCCTCTCCAGTGACCTGAGCCGTATACTTTACTCCTGTCTACATCGCTTCTACATAAGACGGACTATCTGGGATCACTGTGCTCCACCTGAAGATAGGACTGTTAAGCGATAAGATCTCCATTATTGGGCTACTTTCCTACAGCTCCTACGGGACCGGTGCGACCTCCTGCCAGCTTCCACTTGTCTTCTTTCTTGTCAGCCCTGGCGTTGGACCTTCGTCCCTAATCCATCTAGGCGGCGAGTTTCGTTGCCTTGCATATCTTGGCTTTCCTACTCTGTCCTAGCTTTCTCTCCTTATTCTCTTTGCTTTAACCCTTAGCTCTCTTCTCTTCCCTTGTGTGATTGTTACCCGTCTAGCAGTCTCAGGGAACAACCCGCCTGATTTTGTATATTTGTGTTATATTGAACTAACGTTGCATCTCCATTGTTCTTCTAGTTTACAGGTTATTTCATTCACAGAGTGATGGGTCTCAAGATTATAAGCCTCAATGTCAAAGCCCTCAATTGCCCCCAGAAGCGAGCATATCTCTGGTCTGAAGCTTTAACTTTTCACGCTGATGTGCTGTGTGTGCAGGAGTCCCACCTACTCCAGGCCGACGCCTTTCGAATACACCACCGCCTCTTTCCGAACATCTTCCACTCACACTTCTCCAGGAAAAAACGAGTTACTTTCATTGCAGTTAAAAACACGGTAGCGTTTACCCCAATTACCTCCAAAATGGCCCCTTCTGGTCGTTATGTCATACTTGTTTGCTCCACAAATAATGTAGTGTACACTCTTGTCAATCTGTACGCCCCTAACTCACACCAATTAGTATTCTTACATAAAGTAATGCGACAGGTTAACTCACTTAAAGGGATTCTGTCACCTCTGATAACGCAAATTTAGCTTTTAAACCAGCCATGCTCCACAGATTACCTTGAATCAGCTTTGCTTTTCTGAAATGAAATCCGCCCAGTAGTTTTGCAGAAAAAACGACTTTTATAAATATGCTAATTAATCGTGAAGGTGCCCAGAGGGGCGTTATCTTCTACTTTGGGTGCCCAGTAACGCCCCCCTGCAGTGCCCAAAACCGGCTCCATACTCAATAAAAAACGCCTTCCTCCAGAATCCCTAACCGCCCACAGCGCCTCATCCCTCTTCTCCCCCTCCCTGACGGCCGAGCGAAGTCTCGCGCAGACGCAGTACCCACTGAGGGCTGCGCCAGTGTGATGAGTAGGAGACTGAGGGCAGGAGCTTCATCCTCGTCACTGGGCATGCTCGCTCTTCCCTCTTCGCTGAGGGAAGAGGCAGGGATGTCCCCTGTCCCCGCTCCCATTTATCCTTGCGTTAGAGCCATTGGCACAACATATTAGAGCCTTGCCCACCATCTCCGGGATTGTGGTCGGCAACAGATCCCATACTATCAGCCTTCACGCTGATGACATCATTCTTACTCTGACAAACCCCTTGCAATCCCTTACAGCCTCGCTTGATATCATCTCTCATTATGGATCCCTTTCCTATTACAAGATTAATGGTTCAAAATCGCAGGCCCTTCCTATCAACATTCCGCCCGCTGATCTAGCCACTTTAAAAGCCTCTCTTGATCTTGATTGGCAATGTTCGGAGATTTCCTACCTAGGAGTTAAAATCACCTCGCCCTGTTCTCTACTGTATACGCGGAACTACATTCCTCTTCTTACCACCATGTCCACGGACTTCACAAGCTTCTCTATGCAGACGGTCTCTTGGGCGGGTAGGATAGCATCTTTCCAGATGATGACCCTACTGAAACTTATTTACATCTTTCGGGCCCTCCCAATCCCGATCCCTGCCGCATTTTTTCAAAATGCCCAGGCTCTGCTGGGCAAATATATCTGGGGAAATTCTAAACCTAGAGTGGCTCGAGAACTCCTGACCAGAAAGAAACGCGCCGGCGGGGCAGGCCTCCCTGACATTAAAGATTATTTTGTTAGCGAATGGTGGGCTTCAGATAACAAAAAAGCGTGGCAGCAGATTGAATCTCATGCACTGAAACAGGTTCCTGTTAGCGATTACCTGATTCATCGGTTATGGGGCCCTGCCTCTCCAACACATCCTTTCCTTACAATATCACATGCTGGCACCCTCTGGACCAACACCCATGGCACATCGAAAGACACATCCACTTGCTTATTTAAAATTGCTTCCACTCACGCTATCGAACTGTCTATACTCGACATTAACCTAGCGTCATGGCGAGATAGAGGGATTAACACTATTTCCCAAATGATAGAAGGCCATTCCCTTTTTCCCTTTGCCACTCTCCAAAGCGCCTTCGCTCTACCTCATTCTGAATTCTATACATATTTGAGACTCCGCCACTTCCTTTCGAAGATCTTACAATTTCCCCCCAGGTCAACTCGTCCATCTTGCGACAGTTTCAATTCCCCTCCCTTTTCAAACGACACTCCACAAGACACCTGTATGATCTACTGGGGGATAAGGCTACCTTCATTAAGTCCCCCCATCCATAGATGGGAAAGGGAACTAAAGAAGATTTTTCCTGATGAATCATGGACTGCAGCCATAGGATTTATTGTGTCAAATTTTAAATGTGTCATTCACTATGAAGCAGGTCTAAAAACCATTCTACACTGGTACTTTACCCCGCAGAGACTTTATATAATCTACCCTTCAAATTCCCCCTATTGTTGGAGGGGTTGTGGCGGAGGTGGATCCTTGCTCCATATCCTCTAGACCTGCCCCATCCTCACTGAATACTGGAGGAACATCTTCCAACTTGTCTCTACCCTAATGGGCCACAAGGTGGACCCTTGCCCAGAGTTAGCCTTGCTGTTTGTAGGTATTTATGAGATCCCTCCTCCCCATAGGAACATCACTGGCCATGTTCTGCTCAGCGCCAAACTGGTCATTACCAGACACTGGAAAAACCCGGCCCCCCTTCTGTTTCCGAAGTCATACAATAGATCAACCAGACTTGCAGATACGAACACTCCTTACCCTCATCAATTATTCCCATCAAATTTAGACAGGCGGCCTGGAGTGGGTGGATCCATAGCACTTTCTACTCCTCCTGATGTAGGTTCTCTTGACTGTCCGCTGAGACGACGGGGATGCAACTAGGAGGTCCCCATGTCTTTCTTCCTCTTGTTTGTTTTTCTTCTTTCTCCCCTTTCTTCTCCTTTTCTCTGCTTCTCACTTTCTTCTCTTTAGATGCCTCTGTACCCTATTTGGTTCAGTGGCCTTCCACAGCTCCTGGTTACTATTTGTCTCATTCGTCGGTCCCCAATTTGTGACTGCTCTGTTCGTTGCTTCAGTTTTTTCTACCATATATGTTCGAAACTGCTTCACAACAGCGCTAGATAGGCAGCATCTACGCAGATGCCCTAGTGCTATGCCTGCATTATAATCAACCTATACTACTACTGTGCCCAATGTGTTTGTTGTACCATTAGCTTACACTATTACTCAATGTGTGGCTGCGCCCACTGTTTTGCTACCTTTACTCATACATATTATGTGGCTGCGTCCACACTTTGTCGCTTCTTTATCTTTTGTTTTGATTCCTTGAGTTTATATTTATGTCTCTCACAAATTCTTCCATTGCCTCTTCACTTCCCTTCCAGATTAAAAGGACATCGTCGATGTACCTAAGCCAGAGCACCAGATCCGCCCCCAGAAGAGGGGTGATGGTTTCAGTCTCCCAATCAGCCATAAATAAATTAGCATAACTGGGGGCAAATCTGGTGCCCATGGCGGTCCCCCTCGTCTGGAGGAAGTAGTCACCTTCAAAGTAGAAGTAGTTATGTGACAATATGTACGAAGCTGCTTCTCCTATAAAATCTATTTGTTCTGATGCTAGAGAACTATTCAAAGTTAGCTGCCTTTTCATCGCCTCTACTCCTAATTTGTGGTCAATAACAGTGTAGAGCGATTGTACATCCAGAGTTCCCAGAATGTACCCTTGTTCCACAATTAAATTCTCTACCGTTTTAATAACCTGTGTCGTGTCCCTAATATATGATTTAATCTTCTTCACTGATGGTTGAAGTTGTTTATCTATATATTCTGATAGATTAGTGGTTAAAGAGGTAATACCAGAAATGATTGGGCGTCCTGGAGGATTACATGGATCCTTGTGTATTTTTGGCAAACAGTAGAAGAAAGGAAGCCTTCTCTGTGTGCCAGAAATATATGACGCTTCATCCTCTGTCAGCATACCAGAATTTAGGCCTTTTTCACATAAGTTGGTTAATTCCAAGAGGTAGTGATTCACTGGATCTGAGGTGAGTTTAGTATATGTGAAAGAGTCTGAAAGCTGATGTTTACACTCTTCATTGTATTTATCTGTGTCTAATATGACGACAGCCCCCCCTTTATCAGCAGGGCGTATTGTTATATTGTCATTTTGTTGTAGTTGTTTTATCGCTTCCCTCTCCTGTTTTGTGAGGTTGTATCTCTTTTGATGTAGGGAGTCTTTCATCCTCCTTATATCTTCTCCTACACATTGTCTGAAAGTGGCAATTTCCTGGCCTATCTTGTTTCTGGGATAATTTTTTGATCTACACTTTAAATTAGTATATTGGAACTCTGAGACTTCCGTATGAGTATTTTTCATTATTGGATTTTTCAAGAAGTATTTCTTCAAGCAGATTTTGCGAATAAATTTCTCTATCCCAATATATCTATCAAATTTATTACATTTCTTAGTGGGGGCAAATTTCAATCCTTTATTGATAAGGTTAGTTTGTGGCTCCAAATTAGAGTGCCGATCAATACGATTGTTATTCAAGAAGGAATCATGTCTGCCTGCAGGGCCACATGCCTTATTCAAGCATTCAGGCCCACAGGAGCCACAAAAAGGAGAGTTAAAATCACGCCAATACAGTAATGATTTCACCCAGCAATGCCACAGGCCTCATTCACAGATTCAGACCCATGGCACCCACAAAGAGGAGAGTTACATTCATGCCAAATCAGTATTGATTACACCCAGCAGAGCGACATGCCTCATTTACTAATTCAGGAGGACCATGGCACCCGCAAAGAGGAGAGCGGTCCGGTAACAGCAACACAGGCCTTAGGTCAACCTGCAATGGAACAGGCCATTATCATTTATGTAGGCCCCTGACACCCAGACAGAGGAGAGGTCATTTGACAGTAAAAAGAGTTAAATGTCTCCCACCAAGACAGTAAGCAATTAAAAGAAATATAGGCCCCTGACACCCACACAATGGGGCGATAATTTGACAGTAAAAAGAGTTTAATGTCTCCCACCAATGCAGCAAGCGATTAAATGAAATATAGGCCCCTGACAACCAGACAATGTAGAGGTAATTTGACAGTAAAAAGAGGTTAATGTCTCCCACCAATACAGCAGGCGATGAAACAAAATATAGGCCCCTGACAACCAGACAATGTAGAGGTCATTTGACAGTATAAAGAATTTAATATCTACCACCAATGCAGCAAGCAATGAAACGAAATATAGGCCCCTGACAACCAGACAAAGTAGAGGTCATTTGACAGTATAAAGAGGAAAATGTCACCCAAGAAAGCAACAAATGATTAAACGACATATAGGCCCCTGACACCCACACAATGGGGCAGTCATTTGACAGTAAAAATAGGTAAATGTCTCCTGATAAGACAGCAAGCAAGTAAACAAAATATAGGCCCCTGACACCCAGACAGAGTAGAGGTCATTCGACATCAAAAAGAGGATAATGTCACCCACCAAAGCAACAGGCGATTATCTGAAATGTAGTCCCCTGACACCCAGACAGAGGAGAAAGGTCCCATAGCAGCAAAACAGGCATCATGTTACCCACCATTGGAACAGGCCACTTTCAGTAATTTAAGCCCCAGCACCCAGACAGAGGAGAGAGGTCCCATAGCAGCAAAACAGGCATCATGTTACCCACGAATGGAACAGGCCACTTTCAGTTATTTAGGCCCCAGCACCCAGACAGAGGAGAGAGGTCCCATAGCAGCAAAACAGGCATCATGTTACCCACCAATGGAACAGGCCACTTTCAGTTATTTAGGCCCCCGACACCCAGACAAGTCATTTGACAGCAAAAAGAGGTTAATGTCACGCATCAAAGCAGCAGGCGATTAGCTGAAATGTAGGCCCCTGGCACCCAGACAGAGGAGAGGTTCATTCAACTTGGTGTTGCCCCCAAAAATAATGGTACAATAAAAAAAAAAGAGGATTCAATAAAGAAGTGCCCTGGAGTACAAGAATGTATGGTTGCGGGTGAGGCAGTTATAAATGTCTATTCTGCACAAGGGATAGACAGGTCCTGTGGGATCCATGCCTGGTTCATTTTTATAAACATCAGCTTGTCCACGTTGGCTATGGACAGGCGGCTGCGTTTGGCTGTAATGACACCCGCTGCCATGCTAAATACACGTTCAGGCCATTGGCCATGTTGGTGGAGTACTTGAAACAGCGCAACAGGGCACACAGGTCTCGCATGGAGGCCCAATCATTGGTGGTGAAGTGGTGCTGTTCCGCAGTGCGACTGACATGTGCGTGCTGCAGCTGAAACTCCACTATGGCCTGCTGCTGCTCGCACAGTCTCTCCAGCATGTGCAAGGTGGAGTTCCACATGGTGGGCACGTCGCATATGAGGCGGTGAGTGGGAAGTCCGAAGTTACGCTGTAGTGCAGACAGGCGAGCAGCGGCAGGATGAGAACGCCGGAAGCGCGCACAGATGGCCCGCACTTTATGCAGCAGCTCTGACATGTCAGGGTAGTTGTGAATGAATTTCTGCACCACCAAATTTAGCACATGCGCCAGGCAAGGGATGTGCGTCAAACCGGCTAGTCCCAGAGCTGCAACGAGATTTCGACCATTATCGCACACCACCAGGCTGGGCTTGAGGCTCACCGGCAGCAACCACTCGTCGGTCTGTTGTTCTATACCCCGCCACAACTCCTTCGCGGTGTGGGGCCTGTCCCCCAAACACATGAGTTTCAGAACGGCCTGCTGACGTTTACCCCGGTTTTTTAACCGGCCCAGAAGAGAGCGGGGTCCCATCGACGGTTTCCAGATCGAAGGGGGCTGCCCTGGTTACCAGTGGTATGTTGTTCTCATGGGCGAAGGTCAAGTCCATGAAATTTCCGCCGGCCCCCGAGTCAAGCATTGCAGAGCAGGGAAGCTGTCGTTCCCCAATGGTGATAAGGATGGATACAATGAAGTGGGACCCGGTACCTGTAGTGTCTATGGTTTCAGAGGCCAAGGGTGAGGTTGTGGCCTTTTGTAACTCCCGTAATTCTGTTACAGCGATGGTTCGGCGAGTCTTATTGGGGCACCTAATAGCGAAGTGCCCTGGCTCGCCACAGTAAAGACAAAGGCCTGCGGATAGTCGTCTCTCCTTTTCAGCAGCCGATAGAGTCTTGCGCAGTGCGTCGACCTGCATGGGCTCGGTGGAGGATTGGTGAGCCGGCTGAGTCGTTGGAGTGAAAGGGTACACGGGCCTGTTATCTAGGGACCAGAGTCTTTCTCTCCTTCTTTCTGCCAGTCTCCGGTCAATCCGGATGCATAGTTGGACGAAATCATCCAGATCGTCTGGGGCGTCTACCCTGGCGAGCTCATCCTTTATAGGTTCGGAGAGTCCACGGCGAAATTGACTCTTCTGGGCAGCTGGGTTCCAGGTGGTGTCCGTGACCCAGCGGTGGAACTCTGAGGAATACTCGGCTACAGAGCGTCTTCCCTGCCGTAGACTGTGCAGCCTAGCCTCGGCCGTCGCACAGCGGTTAGGGTCGTCGAACACTTGGCTCATGGCTGTGGTGAAGTTGTCTAAGTTATTCAATACGAGACTGTGGGATTCCACATATGGGGATGCCCATGCCAGGGCCTCATCAGTTAGAAGGTTGATGATGAACAGGATCTTCCTTCTGTCTGAGGTAAAAGAGCCCGGCTGCATCTGAAAGTAAATACGGCACTGGTTGAGGAACCCCGAAATTGGTTCCGATCGCCGTTAAACTTTGACGGGAGAGGCATACGGGTGTCGGTGACCGCGCCGCGTACGTCCAGTAGTTGACGCTGCAAGTCGATAATTTCCCTCTGTTGGCTCTGGATTGCACCTTTAAGTTGAGTAATTTCCTCTTGGGCAGTGGTGCCAAACTCCTGAAGTTCGGAGACCTGCTTGCGCAGAGTGGCCATTGTGGACTCCATGGTAGGGCTGGTTATTCTGTAACGGTCCTTGGCTCACCTGAGTCAGAGGACAGCCGGCTGGTGGTTGGAGTCCAGTGGCAAAGACCCACAGAAGCAGGAAGCAGGTAGCGTGGTCGATCAGTCCGGGTCGGCAGTAGAGATGGCAGCGAGGTAACAGCAGGAGTAGACAGAGGCGTGGTCGGTGGAAGGCAACGGGTCAATGCAGGCGGCAGTTCGGCGAGGTCAAACGTTCCGGGTCGGCAACAACGGTAAACAGCAGTAGTCGTGGAGGAGCAGAGAGGAAGCTTGCTACAGGCTTGGAGGCACAATAACCAGCAAAGGACTGGGTTCAAGGGCTGGGTTTTATAGGGAAGTAGCAGGTGCAAGAGATTGGGATAATCAGCAGGACAAGGCAAGGACAAGAGAGGTAGTAGAAGTTAGAAGTTAGAAGAGAATAGTCCAAGGAGAGACGGTAGCCTAGTGGGTAGAGCTACCGTCTGGGACATGACTGGCCACGGGTTCGAGTCCTGACAGCCACCGCCATCAGCTGTTTGAAGCTGTCTGTGTCCACCAGCCTGAATGACAGCATTTCAAAGGCCAGTAGTTTAGAAATGCTGGCATTCAGGGCCAGGGATCGAGGGTGGCTAGGTGGGAATTTACGCTTTCTCTCCAAGGTTTGTGAGATGGAGAGCTTATTGCTGCCGTGTGACATGGTGGAGATGCTTGGTGACAGAGGTGGTGGTGTTGGTGGCACATCCTCTTTTTGCTGAACGGCAGGTTCCAACGTTCCTCCAGAGGCGGAGGAAGAGGCCGAGGCAGCAGCAGAAGAGGGAGCAGGAGGGGCCTGAGCCCTTTCTTGGTTTTGAAGGTGCTTACTCCACTGCAGCCCATGTCTCACATGTAGATGCCTGGTCATGCAGGTTGTGCTAAGGTTCAGAACGTTAATGCCTCGCTTCAGGCTCTGATGGCTCAGCGTGCAAACCACTCGGATCTTGTCATCAGCATATTGTGTGAAGAAGTGCCATGCCAGGGAACTCCTTGAAGCTGCCTTTGATTTGCTCGGTCCCTGGTGGCGTTGGCCAGTGGCAGGCGAACTTTCTTGGCGACGGCTATTCTGCTTTTGCACCCTGCTCCCTCTATTGCTACGCTGTTGGCTCGGTCTCACCACTGCCTCTTCCTCTGAACTATGAAAGTCAGTGGCACGACCTTCATTCCATGTGGGGTCTAGGACCTCATCGTCCCCTGCATCGTCTTCCACACAGTATTCCTCCCTGACCTCCTGTTCGGTCTGCACACTGCAGAAAGACACAGCAGTTGGCACCTGTGTTTCATCATCATCAGAGACGTGCTGACTCATGAAGGAAACATAAGTGATTGTGCGTCAGTGCATTCTATGTCTTCCACCGCTGGGGAAGGGCTAGGTGGATGCCCTTGGGAAACCCTGCCAGCAGATTCTTCAAACAGCATAAGAGACTGCTGCATAACTTGAGGCTCAGACAGGTTCCCTGATATGCATCGGGGTGATGTGACAGACAGATGGGCTTGGTTTTCAGGCGCCACCTGTGCGCTTTCTGCAGAAGACTGGGTGGGAGATAATGTGAACCTGCTGGATCCACTGTCGGCCACTCAATCGACTAGCGCCTGTACTTGCTCAGGCCTTACCAACCCTAGGACGGCATTAGGCCCGACCAAATATCGCTGTAGATTCTGGCGGCTACTGGGACCTGAGGTAGTTGGTTCACTAGGACGTGTAGCTGTGGCAGAACTGCCACGTCCTCTCCCAGCACCAGAGGGTCACTAACGCCACCACGACCATGTCCGCGTCCCTTATTAGATGTTTTCCTCATTGTTACCATTCACGACAATAAGGAAAAACTTATTTAGCCCGATGTATAGAGTTCAAATTAAGGCCTTTATTTACAGGTACCTAACACTATCTAGCTATCTATTTTTAGTAACATAGTATATAAGACCGAAAAAAGACATTTGTCCATCCAGTTCGGCCTGTTTCCTACAAGTTGATCCAGAGGAAGGCAAAAAACCCCTGTGAGGCAGAAGCCAATTTTCATCACTTAAGGGGAAAAAAATTCCTTCCCGACTCCAATCAGGCAATCAGAATAACTCCCTGGAAGTCAACGGAACCAGGGATTCCCAACCAGTCTCCCAAGCTGGTACTTGCCCAGCCTTAAGCTGTTTACCTTCTGCGATCTGACGAGTGCAGGTATGATCAGCTTAGAATAACCGTATTATACTAATACAGGCACAGCAGAAACCACAGATTTAGGGGAATATCAATTTTAGGCCTAGTATTTAGGCCCTGGCTGAAAGGTATCCTTTTACGGACAGAATTACACTTGGAGATGCAAAATAGCATCTGCAAATATAGAGGATTACGCTTTCAGGTGTTGTATTTAGACATTTAGTGTAATATACCCTTTTACGGAAAGAAATACACTTGGACATAGCGTGTGCAAATATAGAGGATTTATTTTCAGGCCTTGTATTTAGACGCTGACACGCTGAATGTAATATACCCTGTTGCGGACAGAATTACACTTGGAGAGGAACAGCAGAAAGCACAGCTGTTTAGAATTTCTATTTCAGGGATTTTATTTGAACCACAGAAAAAAAATCTATCCTTTGACGTACAGTGTTAAACTTAGCCAGCCACAGCTGGAACCCCAGATTTAGGGGATTAGTATTTTGGCAATTGAATTTCACCCCACAAAAAAATCTATCCTTTGCCGGACAGTATTACACTTGGCCAGCCACAGCTGGAACACCAGATTTAGGGTATTGGTATTTTGGAAATTGAATTTCACCCCAGAAAAAAAATCTATCCTTTGACGTACAGTATTAAACTTAGCCAGCCACAGCTGGAACACCAGATTTAGTGGATTGTTATTTTGGCAATTGAATTTCATCCGACAAAAAAATCTATCCTTTGACATACAGTGTTAAACTTAGCCAGCCACAGCTGGAACCCCAGATTTAGGGGATTTGTATTTTGGCAATTGAATTTCACCCCACAAAAAAATCTATCCTTTGCCGGACAGTATTACACTTGGCCAGCCACAGCTGGAACACTAGATTTAGGGGATTGGTATTTTGGCAATTAAATTTCACCCCACAAAAAAATCTATCCTTTAAAGGACAGTATTACACTTGGCCAGCCATAGCTGGAACCCCAGATTTAGGGGATTCGTATTTTGGCAATTGAATTTCGACCCAGAAATAAAATCTATACTTTTACGCACAGTATTACACTTGACCAGCAACAGCTAAAACCACTGATTTAGGGAATTGTTCTTTTGGCAATTGAATTTTGCCCCAGAAAAAAACCTATCCTTTGACGGACAGTATTACACTTAGTCAGCCACAGCTGGAACACCAGATTTAGGGGATTGTTATTTGGGCAATTGAATTTCACCCCACAAAAAAATCTATCCTTTGACGTACAGTATTAAACTTGGCCAGTCACAGCTGGAACACCAGATTTAGGGGATTGGTATTTTGGCAATTGAATTTCACCCCAGAAAAAAATCTATCCTTTGACGGACAGTATTAAACTTATCCAGCTACACCATGGAACACCAGATTTAGGGGATTGGTATTTTGGCAATTGAAATTCACCCCAGAAAAAAATCTATCCTTTGACGTACAGTATTAAACTTAGCCAGCCACAGCTGGAACACCAGATTTAGGGGATTGGTATTTTGGAAATTGAATTTCACCCCTCAATAAAATATAGCAATTTCTATACTGTGTTTGACAATAAGCACAACCCCTGATGTAGGATATTGCAAAAAAAAAAAAGCCTACTATTGAACCCAAAAATGTATGTTGAACTTGGTGGCAGCTGAAAACATGTGCTGGTGCACCAAAAGATCATAAAATGGCCACCGATCACCCCAGAAAAAAGTGACAGAAAAACGCTGTAGGCAGCCAAAAAACTAGTGAGCAATGAACAGAAGTTGAATGATTCACAGCTGTAGATCGATCACTTCATTAGGTGGTTTTGCTGAGTCTTCCCTGCCTATTCTCGCCCTCACAGCAGCTGCATCCTATCCCTACACTAATCAGAGCAAAGTGACGGGCGGTGCTATGTGACTCCAGCTTAAATAGAGGCTGGGTCACATGCTGCACTTGGCCAATCACAGCCATACCATTAGTAGGCATGGCTGTGATGCTTCCTAGGACAAGAAGTAAAACGCTAGCTGATTGGCTGCGGTGCAGCCCTTCAGAAAGCAGGAAGAAATCGCCGAACAATGGACCCGAAGCCAAACTTTTTTGAAAATGTTCAGGTCCGGGTCCCGAACACCTCAAAATTCGGTACGAACCCGAACTATACAGTTCAGGTTCGCTCAACTCTAGTTATATCGTTTAGCTCAAACCAAGTATAAATTCAGTTTCCATAAAGAAATGTCACAAATTTTAAAACCCAATGTTCAGGTCCGGGTCCCGAACACCTCAAAATTCGGTACGAACCCGAACTATACAGTTCGGGTTCGCTCAACTCTAGTTACATCGTTTAGCTCAAACCAAGTATAAATTCAGTTTCCATAAAGAAATGTCACAAATTTTAAAACCCATTTCATACACCTATAATATTACTTTGCGTAACTTATTATCATAACTATATAAATAAAATATATAAAACATGTCAAATCCTGGATAGCATCCGGGGGGGCATTATTACTACTGGGTCACTATAGGGGGCCTTATTACTACTGGTGGATCTACGGATGTAGTAGGGTTAAGACTCCTGTTTTCTGAGATTAGTTAACTTCAGTTTAGTTAACTAAACTAGTGAAACAATTGCTTCTCAATGGCTTTTGTTTCAAGATAACGGGATGAGATAATGAAATTTGAGTTAAGGGTGGGAGTCTTACCCCTGTTCCGATGCTCTTGTCAGGGGGGCTGCCTGGGTGAAATCATGGGTATGTACGGGTTCAGCTCTGAACCCGGACAACCCCTTTAAAGCTTTTTGAATAAAGTTTATTATACTAATTTCTAGTGCATTTATCTTATTTTCTGACAAAACAAAGCTGTTTGCTATGAAATATGCCACCTCCTTCACAGTATGGATATCTGGTTGTAGCGAAGCTGCTCTTAGTTACATGTATTGTGGATGCTATCCAGGATTTGACATGTTTTATATATTTTATTTGTATAGTTATGATAATAAGTTACACAAAGTAATATTATAGGTGTATTAAATGGGTTTTAAAATTTAAAAGGAACAGCCTGCCAGAATTCACTGTATCAGGCAGGCTGTTGACTGTAATGGGATCTGTCCCATTTCTGGCACCAGTGTTGGGTGTCGGACAGACAAAAACTGCAGCATACGCTGGTTTTTGTCCAGCGAAAACCTGGTGCTCATACCAGAAACCTGTTGAATCCCATTATAGTCAATAGGCTGGAGGTGCATGGCCCTTTCCGGCTAGGTGTGGAACTAACCTAAGCATAATTTGTTGTCTGCAGAAATATTGAGCCTGTTGGAAAGTATACACATATTTATCTTGCTATGCACTTAGTAGAAGTACCACCAAAACAGCTGATATGTTCATTCCCCGACCATATGACACATATATGATTAACAACACCCCAATCATAGTATGATTGAAAATCACTGCCGGCCACAGAGAAAGCATTGCTTATCCGAGCGGAGCCCAAGTATTTTGCCATTCTAGCAAAGTACTTGCACTCTCAGAATTTCCATCATTTTTCTCCTACAGGGTTTTGGATAAATGATCCATGATAATCCCAGCCAACAACATGTCACACGGATGTCTCCTTCCAACACGACTACATGAAATCTGATAAAGTTTCTTGAGAAGAATATGAACACTGAAGTTTTCTCTTAATGAAAAGAGACAAAGCCGACAGGCTGAAGTGCCTGAAGTAAGGCCACAAAAGGCTGGCAGGTCCTACAAAGAATACACGCTAGGTATTATGTGATAATAGATTGCAAAGATAAAACTTTAGTTTGGGAACACATTAAGTAACAGAAAGGGTGGTGGTTGTATTGAAGCAATCACTACCAAGGTACTAATGTATAGCTGGAATCCATACAATATATACAGTATTCTGGAGCATTTACTGTACTATAAAAGTGAAAACACCAAAATGTAATCATAAAGCACACTATAAAAGTTATTTTTCTCTACAGTCTCACTCCCTGTCCATAGACTGTTCCTGGCACTGAAACTCAACCCCATTTATGTGGTGCTCTTTATGAAAAATAAAAATGACCCTTTTTCTAATTTCAAAAGGGGTAAGGTAATGTTTTTTAAACCTAACATTGTCAATATATATAAAAATACACACACATAGGGACGGATACACACAGGGACAGACACACACACAGGGACGGACACACACACAGGGACAGACACACACAAGGACACACACACAGGCAGGGACACACACACACAGGGACAGACACACACACACATAGGAACAGACACACACAGGGACACACAAACACAGGGACGGACACACATGGGGACACACACACAGAGAAGGACACACATGGGGACACACACACAGGGATGGACACACACACACACAGGGACACACACACACACAGGGACACACACACACAAAGGGGCAGACACAAACACAGTGACCAACACACACAGGGACCAACACACACACACACACAAGGACGGATACATACATATAGACAGACACGTGTGCGACAGTGAGATCGTCAACCAACTTTTATCTAATGTGTGTGGCCACCTTTAGGGAACATTAAAAGGGAAGTCCACCTTTAGTTATGCTCCAACCTTTTGTTACCTTCTAATATGACTCCCACTGATTCCCAGTACTGAGGGGACATGGACTGGGGTTTAAAAGGGAATTATTAACATGTACCAAAGGGGGTCTAAACTATAACCTATTAGGCACTGGCTAGACTGTGGTATGAAGTCTAAGCAATGCCTTAGACACACACAGGGGCACACACACACAGGGACAGACAGACAGAGAGACACACAGGGACAGACAGACACACACACACAGGGACAGCCACACACAGCTAGGCCTCACCACACTCCAGCCTGGCTACTCTCCATACAGGAACACAGCTCTCTGCTCCTCCAGCTCCTCCTCCACTGGTCACATGGGCAGATGACATCATGAAGGTCCTTTAGCCCGGTAGGAAACTCCATCTACTCTGTTTTGAGTTCTAGGGCCACCAACCCCAGCAGTGCACATGGCGAAAATTGTCTGCATTGCTAGGGTATACTGCCGAAGAATTCAGAACAGGCAGTTTCATGAAGACCAGGACACAGCTGCAGAAGTGAGCGGGCACAGTGGGCCCCCCCAGGAGCAGTTGGCCCCGGCACTTGCCCGGGTGTGCTGGGTGCTGACACCGGCCCTGGGTTGAGGACAGGACAAGCAGAGTTTGTGAAATTTGATAAACAGTGTGAGGTCAGAGTGGGAAGCTTAGGGCCAAAACGGATATCAGACAGTGGTCAAGTCAGGCAGCAGTCAAAATCCATAAGTCACTACACAGGCAGGTGAACATAACCAGCACACCATTGCAGGAACTAGCAAACTGGTAACTATTCCTCAGACACCTTCCCACAGGGGAAGGTACCTTAAATACCTCTGAGTGACCAGGGGAAAATTAGGGTACGAGCGTGTGGTCCCTTTAAAAGCCAAAAAGAGTGCATGCCCTATAGGCAGCGAGGGACAGCACTGGAGGTAAGCAGGCTGCAACTTGCATTAAGAGAACTGCAATCTACTCTGGCGGCTGAGTCTGCCGGGAAGGAGGAGACTAGAGGCTCCAAGCCACTGGAACACAAGAGCAGGGAAGCATGAAAGACCGGGGACAGCAGATGGGCAATTTCACTTAACCACTGAATCCACTTCTCCCAGATGTTGGTGAGGTAGTTTTGACAGAAAAAGTTATTTTAAGCAAATCTGTCACCATGAAAGTAGAGCAGGAGAAACTGAGCAAGTTGATACACAGTTTTGATTGAAAATTTTCAATATAAAATGCAATCCATTTTTTTTTATAAATCTCTGCTCATTCTGGTCTTAGGAGTCAAGCCTTCCCTGTATGCACAGTGATAAAGGGAAGTATATCAATCAGTACCGCACGTTGAACTTCTTTTGGGCTTGTTTTAATGTTTAGGACATCATCCCCAAAAAAATTGATGTCATTTTTAAAAAATGTTGGCATGGAAAATGACTAAACCAGGCATCGCCATGTTCTGAAGAGTGAGGCCCTGTAGAAAAAGACTGAGAAGCCGTGCACTAAACCTTACATAACCCTTCTTTCAGGTTATGGAAGAAAACCAGCAGTTGCAGGTGTCGCAGAGTATCTCCTTTCATTATAACACACTAAAGGGCTTTCGCCCAAATCTTACTATTTTCTTGTCTCTTATTATTCTACCAGTGTTGACACTGTTTTGTTATGTCTATTAGCCGTCAAGAAAATGTCCCGATATGAAACTGATATGCAATGATTGGTGGAGGACATGGCTTCTATGGTGTAGATAACATTTAGCCAGGAGAAATTCAATACTTGATGAGAGAATATTGGGCAATGACCAGAAAAATGCGATTCACTTAAAAATATGTTGTGCAATTCAAATAGACACGCAGATATTTCCACAGCAGCCCCAGTTAAAGGGGAACACAGCCCCCATGAGTGACAATCAGAGATATTCTGAGACTGGTGACACCCAGCAGCACTGTCACATTTCTTCCATCCCAGCGATCACGCATTGAGGTTTCCTCCATTGCCTACACAGCAGACGTGATTCCTAGAAAGCTGGATGATGACCCACTTTGAATATTTAAAGGGGTATCCAGAGAGAAATTTCTTAAAAAGGACCTGTCACCTTTTCTGATATGTTTGTTTTCGCAACTACATGCATGTCCCTTGTAATAACACTTCTGGGGCATCTATTATTATGACTCCATGACGTGCTATTCCTTTATTATTCCTGCGAGAAGTTATGAATCAATTGATAGCGGTCTGCATTGAAGGTCCAACTGGGTCTTACACTGGCAGCACTGATTGGACAGTGTCAGATCACGCAGGGACACGTCGCCAACTGGTAACACCCATCTGCAACTTCACTGCAAACTGTGAATAATTAATTCATAACTTCTAGCAGGAATAATAAAGGAATGCACGTCATACAGTCATGAGAATGGATGTTTCAAAATCATTACATGGGGAATTCAAGTAGTTAAGAATGCAAGTAGTCAGCAGAGGATATAGGCTAAAATAGGTGTTCTGCTCAACTGCCTTGGTGCTCCATGACCGGGTGACTCGCCTTTCACTGTTCCCTTCTTCCTGGCAGGTCTGGCTGCCAGGCCTGCTGTGTCCCTCCACACAGGCTGTGGCCTGCTTTCCGGCAAGGCGTGTGTGTGTGGCGTGTACGCACCTTCCAGCTCTTAAAGGGCCAGCATGCGCACCCTAATACCCTTGGGGTATTTCAGGCACCTTCCCCTGTGGGAGGTTGCCTGAGCAATAGATTGTCTAGCTTACTGGTTCCCTGCGAAGGTGTGCGGTACTCATTAGTCCGCCTGTGTACCGGCCTCTGCCCATTTACTGCATTCTGACCTTCCACTGCCTGACCTCAGTATTGACCCTTCCCTGCCTGCCCTAACCTCAGACTCATTACCATATTGCAACTGCAGCAAAGTCCATATCCCTGTACAGGGGTTAAAGGATGAAAACCAGGGGACTGCTAGGACAACACCCTTAGGATTAGCTAAAAGTCAAAGCTGTTGGTTGACACAGTTTAAAAACATGGACAAAAAGGGGTTAAAATTTAAAAAAATCATCCCACTCCCCCACCACTGCCCTTTCTGATGCTGCTCCAGTCTCCCCTACTCTTCACATGTTGGTTCTGGCTTGACATGCCAGAAATGCCAGGAAAGGCCCACTTAATCCACCACTTGCCATATCTGCAGAAGAAAGTAATCATGATTTTTTTACTTTTAACCCATTCCCCTTAACAAATTGCCCAGAGAAAACCTCTTTAAAAAAAAGTCAGGAATTTCAGGAACCATATTTGGTCAAAGATGCCTTGCAGTGATGTAAAATGGCATGCACACCATTTCATCCACTGTTGGTGCTTTACATGATTATTCCCGTTACCTATAATTATATGTTCTTGTTACAATTCTTGGCTCCCAGTTTCAGAAAGGACATACTCCACCATCCCTAATGGAATGAATCCAGGCCATCTTCACACATATGCTGCCCTCTAGTGCCGACCCTGTTAAGTAGCAAGGAAGCTTTCCACTCTTTTTGCACAATGGGCAGATTTACTAACCTTCGGCTGGAAGGAATTTAATATCCCCTTTGTGCCAGTACTTTAGCGGGAAAAAAATATTTAGAATAGGTTTTAATAAAGTGAACTCCAAAGTCTAGGTACACTTTAAGGCCCCTTTCACACGAGCGAGTTTTCCGTGCGGGTGCAATGTGTGACGTGAAAGCATAGCACCCGCACCGAATCCTGACCCATTCATTTCAATGGGTCTGTGTACATGAGCGTTTTTTTTTTTTCCGCATCACTTGTGTGTTGCGTGCAAATCGCAGCATGTTCTATATTCTGCGTTTTTCACGCAGCTCTGGCCCCATAGAAGTGAATGGGGCTGCGTGAAAAACGCATTGCATCCGCAAGCAAGTGCATTGTTTGTAAACCTTCAGTTTTTTATCACGCGCGTGAAAAACACATCAAAACTCATTGCACCCGGCGAGATAAAAACTGAACAACTGAACGCAATCGCAGGCAAAACTGAATGGCTTTGCCTGCGAAATCGCAGTTTTCACTGAGCGCATCCGGACACGCTCATGTGAAAGAGGCCCAGTGCTCCAGACTAAAAAAAATATCAAGGAGCCATTGGCTCCTAACCTGAAAAATTTAGGAGCCAAATTAATTTTTTAGTCGCCAAATGTAAAATACATATAATTATAATAAAAAAGACTTCTCTTACCTTGTGCAGTTGCCCATATGTTCTTTTGGATTTGTTCTTCTTACAGCCAACAAAAACGTTAACTATTTACAGTCCTTAATAGACAATTTATTGCTCCGATTCTGAGTCAGTGTCACTGACTACCAATAAGTCCGTGTCACTTGGCCATCCAGAATAATGAGGCCTCCTCTTCCTCTTGGATCCAAACCAGCGTCTCACACAGGGCTCGGGATCAAACAGCTCAAGTGAAGGGCCTTCTGAGCTAATTCGGATTAAATCTTCCAGTGTAGCAGTATGAAGTGAATTGCATACTTGAGATTTTATTCTGTTTTGCGCAGAAAAGCCTCGTTCACACTGTGCAGCTAATATAGGAAGTATAAGCATAATGTTCACCAAATGTAAAATATTTGTGTAGTCGGTGGAGTAAGGCTCTTTAGTCAGGACTAACTCCCACAAATTGCTGTAAGACATATCTGCAAACTGGCCTTTGATTAAGAATTTTAGCAATCTGTGGATTGCCTCCAAATCACATTGATTCTTCAACAAGATGGGCTTATACCACTGTATTAGCATGTCAATTTCCTCTTCTCCATACGTAATGAAGTCTTCAGGCCAAGAATCGTGACAAAATATAGAGAAACATCGGATGATTTCTGACCCTCCTATGTTATCTTCCTGGTCTTTCCCTATCATCACTCCAAATCTTTTTCCAGTTCTGTAATTGTTACATCTACTGTTTTTTAATATGTTCTTTAAGGATATCCATAAAACTGGAATGGCTTTCTTTCAGTTGAATATTTTGAAACTGAATGGATGTAACACTTGTGGTTTTATCCCGCCTTTTAGTAACCGTTGTTTGGGTATGCATTTCTTTACCAGCTATTTGCTGGAAAAAATTCTGTAGTTTCCCATTTCTTAGTGGGTTTTCTTTAATGCTTTCTATTGTCATAATACAACTTTTAATAGCAGCAACAGCTTGTGGTAATATTAGAGAATTTTTCTGAAGACTAAGGCTTAACTTTGAGATTTCTCCAAAGAGGTCATGGAGAAAGTGACAGAATCCAACAAACACAATGTTCTCCATTTGCTGGACAATGTGTTTAGCTCTTCCAGATATATCACTGTTTTTGGACGAGGCAGCAAGGTGTTCCATGTGATGATGTACAGCAGTGAAGTGTCCTGTCTCATGATCAGAGGAGAGGAATACTGACAGTGCCTGAAAAATATGAGGTAGCCAACGCGGATTTTGCAGCCTAACTCTGTGCCAATTGCTCTCAACTCCCTTTTACTTTTGAACCTAAAATGATAAGTCTTCCAAACAAGATGCAACAGGTCATATACTTTTTGAACCATAGGAAGACACTTTTGTGTGCTCAACATGGCCAGTTCCAGCCTGTGTGGTAAGCAGTGAAATGAGAGTATATACTTTCCTATATCTTTTCTTATCAGTGCACCCACACCACCAGTCGCACCCATATTAACACTCGCTCCATCTGCACCAAAAGCACTGGGCTTATCTTGCCACCAATTTGGATTGCTTTGGTCTGCACTAGTAAGTATATCTGTTATTGCTTTAAATAATCCCTGTGCATGACAATGCTGAAGCTCAGCTAATCCAACAAGGTTGTTTACTGGTACACCAGACAAAATGTACCTTAAGTACACAATCACATTTTCTCTTCCGGATACATCTGTTCCACAGTCCGTTATGACTGAAATGTAAATTGCCTTGCTAGCTTTATTTACTGTTTGGGCTTTTAATTCATCCACAATGCAACCAATGAACTCAGCGCATGCAGTGTCGTTATCATAGGTTTTGGATATATCCATTCCGGTTTTTTTCATAAGCAAGATTTGAGAGGCAAACTTTGTAAATGGTAGCTCTTCACGTGCAATCATGTAGGCTGCATTAAATTTAAGCCTCATTTCTTTGAAATCTCTCTCGGCCATTTTTCACAGGCTCTGGACACAGAACGTGCTAAAGGTGTCTCTGTTGGGGCGCACCTGGCTATGATACTGTCACGAGCATTTCTATGCTTCAGACTCTCTCCATGTTTTTATAGTTTCTTTCTTGAAATGATGCGTTCCTTTGATAAAATCTGTTTTGCCAGCAATATCTGGGCCAGCCTTAGAACAAAACTCGCAGTACATCATTTCTTTCTCTTTATTATATCTAAGCCAAGGAAATTCCTGAAGCCATAAACTTTTAAAATTTCGCTCAGCTCTGTTGGCAGAACCTTTTGTCCTACTGGCTGTTTGATCTGATGGTTGATCAGATGAACTGTTGTCTGGGACTAATGAATGGGCTTCGTTTGAATTTTGATGATCAAGTGAAGAGGTACAAGACTGTCTGGAGGATGGATCTTTGAAAAAGTCTGTGATTTTACGTGTTGCCATACTGAGCTAAGTGTTGTAGCCTGTGAATAACAATGATGTATAATTACCTGATCTGCCTAGATGTTTACAATAGACAAGAATCAGTGGTGATGCGGCTTACCAGATTCTTCCTTGCTATAACTTGCAGGTGAGGAGCAACGGGCTTTCCTATCCAGCAGGTGAGCACTGGCGGGCTTTCCTGTCTGTGCGGGTGAGCACTGGCGGGCTTTCCTGTCTGACTGTGCGGATGAGCACTGGCGGTCTGTCCTTTCTGCGTACTGGTCTGCAGCGGTAGGCTTTCCTGCAGCTGCCCCGTATGAACAAGAATGTGACTACTATAATAATGCCCACTATGAATAAAAATTTCACAACTACCAAAATGAGCCATACGTTCTCTTTGCCATAGGCTGTAATAGCCAGGGCTTTACAATACACAAGAATCAGTATCTACTGGTAATGCGGCTTACCAGATTCTTCCTTGCTGCAACTTGCAACGGAGGGAGCACTGGCGGGCTTTCCTGTCTGTGCGGGTGAGCACTGGCGGGCTTTCCTGTCTGCGCAGGTGAGCACTGGCGGGTTTTCCTGTCTGCGCAGGGGAGGCTGGCGGGCTTTTCTTCTGTGTGTCAGAGATGGGACTAGATAAGCTACTTAAAGATACGGATAAAGGATATACTATAATATACAAGAGTTCCTCCTTCACAATCCAGCACCCGCTCCTATCAGACAATGTGGGCATATCCTAGCCTGCCTGCAGCCATATGCCCCATTGTCTGAGGGGAAAACCCCTTTAAGGAAATGATTTACATTTGCTTCGTTTTGCAGGAGCCTTGAAAAATGTACTTACAGCTGTTTTTAGCAGAATCTGGCACTTGGCGGGACTGTGCCAGACCGGAGACTGCAAATAGTAAGGAGGGGGTGATGTAACTCAGGATCAGTACAGGATAAGTAATGTATGTACACGGTGACTGCACCAGCAGAATAGTGAGTGCAGCTCTGGAGTATAATACAGGATGTAACTCAGGATCAGCACAGGATAAGTAATGTATGTACACGGTGACTGCACCAGCAGAATAGTGAGTGCAGCTCTGGAGTATAATACAGGATGTAACTAACTGATTTTCCTAGTCTACGACGTAAAGTCATAGTTTTATTAAGACACGGAGGCGAATATTGCTTTCTCTTCCTTTACTGATCACCAACAGCAGCAAGGAGAAACATAAACAAAAAATGCAAATGGTCACCATAGTAACCCCTACATCCCACCCCCACAGCCCCAATATAAGGCTGCGTCCAAGGTGGCACTTACTCTTTCTCTGCGAACCAGTCCATAATAAACCAACGAACGAACAACTCCGGACCACCCAGAGAATGGCCTGCACCAAGGAATCCCACGACGTCCAAGCAGGAACGATCATACGACAGGATCCTCTTCGAGGGAAGGTCTGGAAGAACCGTCATCCAACACTCTCAACAAACCCAACGGGGCAACTGCAGGAGCTGGAAGAAAAACACCGTCCAGAACAGGAACATCCCAGGGCTGGAAGACTCAACCTGAAAGAAATAAGAGAGGCAAACTCCGATGAGCAAGAGTATGGCAAAGCCAAAACACATGTCCAGCGGACACCAGTGGCCCAGACCGGGTTTAGGCATACAACAACGAAGTATGACAACATTATAGCGAATAAGAACACTACATATATATACAGCCGATAATTATAGCATACCACAATTCACTAGAGATAACAGACCAAATCCCACCCATCCTACAAGAGCCCAGGGGAGGGAAGGGTGGGCAATATTAGCCTCCGTGTCTTAATAAAACTATGACTTTACGTCGTAGACTAGGAAAATCAGTTAGTTTTACATCAGACACGGAGGCTTCATATTGCTAGTTCAAAGCTGGTTAACCAAGGGATCAAACAAATGAGGAGGAGGACGGAAATAATACTCACGAAAGGTGGAGGCACTAGACCAATCCGCCAATCGCAGGATGTCCTCCAGGCGGTCGCCCGATACTGCCAACGAGGTCGACGCCGCACCGCGCGCCGAATGAGCCGTAAACACCGAAGTGTCCACACCAGCCAAAGCCATAACCCATTTCAGCCAACGGGCCAACGTGGGGCTGGAAACAGGACCAAAAGGGTGCCGAATGGAGAGAAACAATTGCGGCACGTCCGGAGAGCGGAAAGAGCGAGTTCTGGCCTCGTATTCCCTTAAACAGGCTACCGGGCACAAGGCCGGGGAAGCTGGAAAACTGGGGTACGAAACGACCCGGATGTTGGTCTTCGTACGCCGCGAAATGTTGAAGGACACGCCCTCCGGGGTAAAGGACCTAGCGTCGTGGTCCAGAGCCCGCACATCAGACACTCTCTTGCAAGAAATCAAGCAAAAGAGAGTGACCAATTTGGCGGAAAGCTGACGTAAGGAAAGGTCGGCATTGGCAGGCCAAGACGACAAAAAGGTAAGCACCAGGGAAACATCCCAAGTGGAAGAGAATCTCGGCCGGGGTGGTCGAGACAGCCGAGAGCCTCGGAGGAGGCGCGAAACAGAAGGATGCTGTCCTGCCGGAACACCGTCAAATCCTTGATGTGAAGAGGAAATCGCCGAACGAAACAGGTTGATCGTTCTGTAAGCCTTCCCCTCTTCGAAGAGAGAGGTGAGGAACTGAAGTAACTGAGCTACAGGAGCTGAAACGGGATCCAGGTCCCGTTCCAGGCACCAGCCAGCCCAAGTTCGCCAGGCCGCCCGATAAGATTTTCGGGTGCCGGGAGCCCAAGCGTCGTCCAGGAGGCGCCTAGTTGCCTCCGAAACCCCGTCGACCGCTCCTGGAGTCCTGAGATCCGGCAGGCCAGCAACCGCAGGGATCCGTCCAGCAGCAGAGGGTGTGGCGTCCCCTGAGGGCAGCACAGGAGAGAGGTCGGGTTCGGTAGAAGGATGGGAATGTCCACCAAGAGCTCCATCAGCGACGGGTACCACACCTGGGAGTCCCAGAACGGAACTATCGCCACTAACTCCGCCCGATGGCGACGAACCTGGAGAAGCATCCGCGGAATCATCATGAACGGGGGAAAGGCATAGAGAAGGCCGGTGGACCAGTCCTGCAGAAACGCGTCCACCGCCAACGCCTCCGGATCCGGGCGCCAACTGTAAAATTGAGGGAGGTGAGCGTTGAGCCGGGAGGCGAACAAGTCCACGGAGAAGGGTCCCCATCTGGTCGACACCTCCGAGAAAATCGACGGGTCCAACTGCCAGTCGCTGCCGTCCGTCAGATGGCGCGAACTCCAATCCGCCCGCACGTTGTGAAGACCCGGTAGGTATTCGGCCTGAACCATGATGTCCCTGGAGAGACAATACGCCCAAAAGTCTTTCGCCAAACCCGCCAGGGTAGCCGACTGGGTACCGCCCAAACGGTTGATATAGCGGACCGCAGAAATATTGTCCATCCGGAGACGGATACATGCGTTGGCCATCCCATTGGTAAAACTCTTGACGGCCAAGGAGCCGGCCAGCAACTCCAGGGCATTGATGTGCAAGTGCGCCTCGACGTCCGACCAAGGTCCTCCGGTGGAGACCCCGTCGCAATGCGCCCCCAACCCTGGAGGCTCGCATCCGATTCGATGGTGAATTCCGGCTGGAAACCAAAGATTGCCCTGCCGTTCCAAGCCTCCAGATTGGCGATCCACCAACGAATCTCCTCTCTGGCCTCCGAATCCAACTCCACCATGTCCGCAAAGGAGGCCCCAGAGCGGAGGTGCGCAATCTTCAAGCGCTGCAGGGCCCGGTAATGCAACGGCGCCGGGAAGACTGCCTGTATGGACGATGCCAGAAGGCCAATGATGCGGGCTAGGTGACGAAGGGACAGGTGGGCACTGGTCAATGCCCGTCGCAGTTCCTTGCGAATGGATCGTAACTTGTCCCCTGGAAGGCTGAGGGATTCCGAGATCGAGTCCACTGTGAAGCCCAGGAAGTCCAACCTCCGGGAGGGAGTGAGACAGGACTTCTCCAAGTTGAGCAGAAACCCGAGCGACTCTAGGAGATCCGCCGTCCATCGGAGGTGTTCCAACAACGTCGACCTGGACTGATGCATCAGAAGGATGTCGTCCAGGTATATTATGAGGCGGACTCCGCGACTCCTCAACCAGGCCATGACCGGACGCAGGAGCTTGGTGAAACACCAAGGAGCCGACGACAAGCCGAATGGAAGGCATGTGAATCTCCAGACCTCGCCTTTCCAGAGGAAACGAAGGAGATCCCTGGAGTGGGGAGCAACGGAGACCGTCAGGTACGCGTCCTTCAGATCCAGCTTCACGAGCCAATCCCTCGGAGAGAGAAGGTCCCGAAGCAGATGGATTCCCTCCATCTTGAAGTGACGGTACCGCACGATGCTGTTTAGGGCCCGGAGATTGATCACGGGGCGCATCTGACCCCCTTTTTTCTGGACCAAAAAGATGTTGCTTATTACTCCCCCTGAGTGGCCATGAGCCCTCTCTATGGCCCTCTTGAGGAAGAGGGAAGAGAGCTCCTCGTCCACTAGGGTGGAGTCCGACCCCCTCCGAAGAGAGGACGGTGGGGGCTGCACTGAGCGAGGGGCGTCCGTGAGTTCTATGGAGAAGCCCCTGACTGTTGCCAGAACCCATGGGTCTGATGTAATTAGTTCCCAAGCGCGGAAAAAATGCCGAAGCCTGCCCCCTACACAATGGACCGAAGAATCCCCGACCGGGGTCAGACTTACCGGAGGCCTTGCGGGGAGCCGTGTTTCCTCGGAAGGAACGAGAGCGCCACTGTCCGCCTCTGGATGGAAAGAATGTTGGGGGCGCCCGCTGGTCTTGAAACGTGGACCGCTGGGAGTAGGAGCCTCTGGATACACCCCTGGCTCGGGTGCTGGAGCGGCCGGACAGACGGCCCCTGTTGCTGCCGGCCCTGTGAGAGACCCGGCCCTGGAAGACCTTGCGCATAGTCGACTGCGCCTTGTCCAGAGCGGAAAATGTGCCGACAAAGCGGCTAAGATCCTTTATAAAGGAATCCCCAAATAGCAGGCCTTCCGCCTCTTTGCCCGTTTCGGTTTGGGCGAGGTTAATCAATTTGGGATCTATCTTAAGGAGGATGGCCTTGCGCCTCTCCACTGACAGGGCCGCATTGGTGCCCCCGGCGATGCAAATCGCCCGTTGGGCCCAGCCTGTGAGGTCCTCCGGGTCAATGTGAGAACCCTCTTGTCTGGCGGACTCCGCCAATTCCATAATTTTCGCCAGTGGACCAAAAATGTCCAGGAGCTTGTCCTGGCAGCCTCTAAGGGCTGAGTCCAAACCCTTCCGGGCGTTCCACCCGGACCTGGATAAAAATTGTGTCATTTTAGGATTCACAACGGGGGTGTCGCAGACCTTGTGGGGTACAATGGGCCTGGGGCACTCCGCCCGCAGCTTACTGCGTGCCTCCTTGGACAGAGGACGGCGGACCCAATGCTCCAGGTAGTTGCTAATCTGAGTGTCGGGGAGCCACTCCGCCGATCTAGGGTGGTGGAGGGCCTCGGGATCAAACATGGGTGCCCCGGCGGAATCCAATAGGGAGGAAGGGATATTGTCGGCAGAGGCCGAGGAGGAATCCTTAGCTAAAGGAGCAGCAGGGGTAGTGGCGATAGGGTCGGACACCAGAGGGGTGTCATCCTCCTCCGAAAAATCACTAGCCTCCGCCGGGTCCTCTGGGCCCGAACCAAGATCCGAATCAGAGTCGGAATCAGCTTGCGCTCTAGCGCATTTCCACACCCGCGACCTATCAGCCTGGCGGGGACAAGCTCTTTTACGCGACCTCAGCGCGTCGTCTTTGGTGGCATTCAACACACCGGTCATGGTTTCCTGTCCAACAGGAGGTTCAGCAGCATCAGAATGCTGGGTCCCTGTTCAGAGGGAGCAAGTCTGGCCCCAGCTAGGGGGTGTGCAGACAGGGCCTGGGAGATGGTCTGGGATAAAACTGTGGACATGGAGCCCATTGCCTCTAAAATAGCATTGGACACAGAGCGCTGAAGGACCAGCGCCTGGGTGTCCAAATCAGTGTGTCTGGCATTCCCAGGGAGGGGGCGGACTGGGCAGAAGGATCCATGTCAGAACTAACTGTATTTAGGCAGAGTAACTGTCTGACAAAGCGAGATCAGCGAGAACAGTACCTGTAAGGGAAAAACTGCAAGGGCACAAGGGGTTAATCACCCCAGAAGCGCAAATAGCCGAGTAGAGCAGAGCGGGCTACAGGGGACCGGCAGCAGGGCATGCAGGAGACCGGTGAGAGCGAGATCTCGCGAGAACGGGATCCAAGATGGCCGCCGGATCTCGCGAGATCTCGCTGCGGCCAGCAGAAAGCGCGCGAACGCCGGAGGAAGCCGCCGGAGCCGGAGGAGGGGAGGTAAGACGCGCGCAAAGAAAGGGGAAAGAGGGGGGGCGTGGCCCACCACCGGGAGACCGCCAATGGCGGCAAGAGCAGGCCAGAGCGCGATCCCACAAAGTGGAAGCCCTGAAAGAAAACCCCCAATACCTAAAGGGAGAGGGAGACAGTCCCAAACAGAGGGGAGGAAGATAGAGAGAGAGAGAGAGGGGAGAGAACAAGATCACCCCACAGGGAAGAGCCCCTGGGGAAGGAAGCACAGAAGTGCAGAGGTGAAAGGGGGGAGAAAACCAGAACAGAAGAAATGGAGGCAATAAAAACCCCAGGGGAAGCAGAAAATAGCAATGTAAATAAATATAAATATAAACCCAGAGGGAGAAAATCTATAAGCAAGTTAACTGAGACCAAAAGAATATGTGTCACTTATCTGGTGAGCAGCAAGAAAGAGGAAGTGCCACCTTGGACGCAGCCTTATATTGGGGCTGTGGGGGTGGGATGTAGGGGTTACTATGGTGACCATTTGCATTTTTTGTTTATGTTTCTCCTTGCTGCTGTTGGTGATCAGTAAAGGAAGAGAAAGCAATATGAAGCCTCCGTGTCTGATGTAAAACTCAGGATCAGCACAGGATCAGTAATGTATGTACACGGTGACTGCACCAGCAGAATAGTGAGTGCAGATCTGGATTCAATATAATACAGGATTAGTGCAGGTATGTATTTCTAGGTCGGGACAGGTCTGATGTAGCAGCTGTGGATGCAGGGTTGAGCACTAGGGGCACTCTACCACCAGTTCTTTAGGGGAGGGCTCACGTCCTTTGTAGGTGGACATGTGATGACCAGTAACTTCAGAGCAATTACTAAGCAGAGATAGGTACCCACACCGTCCCCATTGTGAAATTCCTGTCCTCTGCCGGTGGTCCCACCTGCATTGTGGGTCTCTTGGTCCCATTTGGTTTCCCAGGCTTCCTCTGGGCAGGGGGCAGTGTGAACAGTCTCCGTTCTGACAGTCTGGAGTACGGGGAAAGCGGACTGGGTGACAATAGGCAGTCCGGCATGCTGCCCACAAGTGTGGCATTTCACAGTAGGGGCCATCCCTTGCGGCTTTTCAGCGTACAGAGCCCCAGTGAACACTGAAGAGATGCGTCCACTCTGAGGTACATGACTCCAGCCATAGTCAGTGCATTATAAGACAGAGACCTGCAAGATGCAGGTGAGCTGTGCAGCTGCCCCTTATTCAGCCTGTTAACCACCGGCAGCCCTGACTCCAGCCATATATCAGACAGAGACCTGCAAGAAGCAGGTAGGCTGTGCGGCTGCCCCTTATATCAGCCTGTTATAGCAGGCACGTTACTTTAACCCAGTGTTCCTCAATTCCAGTCCTCAGGGCCCACCTGCGGGTCATGTTTTCAGGATTTCCATAGTATTGAGCAGGTGATATAATTAGTGTCAGTGCATCAGGACTCACCTCAGGTACTCATTCTGTGGGATATTCTCAAATCATGACCTGTAGGTGGGCCCTGAGGACTGGAGTTGAGAAACACTGCTTTAACCCCACCGGCAGTCCTGCGGCCTTAACCCCTTCACTGGCAGCCACACGCATCTCCGCACCGTTGACTGTACAAACGGCTGTACCCCTGACAGTCTGGAGTACAGGGCTACGGTGCAGGGTAAGCGGACTGGGGTCACAATTATAGGCAGTCCTGCATGCTGTCCAGGTGTGGCGCGTTGCAATAGTAAGTCGCATTGGCGACCATTTTGGTCGCCATCTGGAGCCCTGAAGAGGCCTAATCCCATATTGTTACTGCAAAGCCTGCGGGGGCTATAGTCAATGGGGCTGGTGGGCTTTGTGGTAAGATCTGGCAATGTCTGATCCAGCGAGCCCCGGTAGGCGGTTCTCTGCGGGCAGCCTGCCAGAACTAATAACGTTAATGTGAAAATTGTCTAGACCTGTACCAGATTTATCACAGGGGCTCAGACTGGATGATAAATCTGGTGCAGGGATAGGGTGGCCAGACGTCCGGTTGTAGATCAGACAGTCCAGCTTTCTGGCTTAGTGTCCTTAGTCAGGCACAGGGCCTGGACGGATGCACGGATGTCCTCCCTTTCAGCAGCTCACGCTTAGACAGCATTACTGCGCCGCCTGAGAGTGAGCTGTAGCAACATATTAACCTCTTAAGGACGAAGGGCGTACATGTACGCCCTTCGTCCGCACTTTAAAGATGGCGCCCGCGCTGCGGGTAAAAGCTTGATTCATCAAGCTGACACCCGCAGCTCATGTCTGCGACCGGCAGCGATGCCGATCGCGGACATTTAACCCCTCAGATGCCGTGGTCAATCCTGACCACGGCATCTGATCAGCGCAAACCGAAAGTTTCACTGTGGTTTGCCCGGCTCCTGATGGCCACAAGGGGGAGCCGAGCATGCATGTAGTACCCTAGGTTTCTGTGAATGAAACCTAGGGTACTACACAGTATTCCTATGGAGCCTATGACTGTAATAGGCTCCATAGGAAATATGTGATTTTCTCATATATTCCAATGCTATTGCATTGGAATATATGAGAATAGCAATCTGATGATTGCATCTTATAGTTCCCTATGGGAACTATAAGAAAGTGGTAAAAAAAAAAAAAGTTTAAAAATAAAAATTAAATAAAAAAATATAAAAATTCAAATCACCCCCTTTCCCCAAAATGAAAATAAAATAAATAAAAATAAAAAATTACACATAATGGTGTCGCAATGTGCGAAAACGCCCATACTATAATAATATTAAAAATATTCACCATACGGTAAACATAAAAACGGAAAGAAAGAGTCCAAATGGCTAATTTGCCATTTTTGGACGCTTCATTTCCTAAAAAAAAATGAATAAAAAGTGATCAAAACATCATACGCACCCCATAATGGTATCAATTAAAAGTTCAGATTGCCCCGCAAAAAATGAGCCCCTACACTGCTCCATACGCATAATTACAAAAAGTTATAGGGGTCAAAACATGGCGACAAAAAAATAAAAGAAAAAAATTCCCACTTTTAATTTTTTTTCACTATCAAAACGCTAAGAAAACTATACATATTAGGTATTGCCGGATTCGTACTGACCTGAAGAATAAAATTAACCAGTCAGTTTTATCGCAAATCGAACGTTGTAATTTAAAAACCCGTAAAACTGTGGTGAAATTGCTTTTTTTTTGCAATTTCACCCCATTTGGAATTTTTTTCCCGTTTCCCACTACATCACATGCAAAAAAAAATGGTAGCGTTAAAAAGTACAATTTGTCCCGCAAAAAATAAGCCGTCATATGGCTATGTGAGCGGAAATATAAAAATGTTATGGCTTTTGGAAGGCAGGGAGCGCAAAACAAAAACGCAAAAATCCCAAAACCCCCGGTCCTTAAGGGGTTAACTGACTGATTCTCCACTCTCCCCCAGTCAGTCCCTAAAGCCGGCGGACACGGCTCTCTTTGGCTGAACGAGGGGAGAAGCACGCCAGGCCCCAGTATAGCGCACCTCACCATCTTCCATTTCCTTTTTTTTCCCCCCGTCCCTGGTGACTAAGGGCGTGGCTTGTTGATGTGGGGGTGTGGTTTGTAGGTTAATGGGGACGTGTCCAGCTTTTGAGGGTGAAGCAAATGGCCACCCTATGCAGGAATAGACACTTTTCTCTAACTCTATAGCAACTGCTGGTTGACTAAGGCCTCATGCACACGACCGTATGTGTTTTGCGGTGCGCAAATTGCAGATCCGCCAAAAAAACGGATAACAATCCTTATGGCATCCGTTTTTTTGCGGATCCATTGTAATAATGCTCTATTTTTTTGCGGAACGGAAAAACGGACATACGGAAACGGAATGCACACGGAGTACCTTCAGTTTTTTTGCGGACCCATTGAAATAAATGGTTCCGCATATGGTCCGCAAAAAAAACGGAACGGACACAGAAAGAAAATACGTTCATGTGCATGAGGCCTAAGGCCCCATTCACACGTCCGTAGTGTGTTGCGGATCCGCAAATTGCCGCCAGCCCCATAGAGATGCCTATACTTGTCCTTAATTGCGGGCAAGAATAGGACATACTTTATATTATTGCGGAGCCGCCGGCCGGAAGAACGGCGGTGTGCTCCGCAAATGCGGATAGCACAGTGGGTGCTCTCCACATCCATCACGTCCCCATTCAAAATGAATGGGTCCGCACCGGGGTGCGGACGTGTGAATGGGGCCTAAGGCTGCGGTAACCTATCCAATACAGCCTGCCGGATAGTTACTGCAGGTGTGGAACTAGCTTTACTTTGAGATGGAATTTTATTCCACAATTGGGTAGAAATTTTGGTGCAAAATGGCACATCTTAGCCTCGCTCTCATGTCGAGTGCATTGGACAAAAATGTAGAAACCCTAGAGGAGCTAAAGTGAGCCATTTTTTTTGCGGATTCATGGTAACATGTCTATTCTTCACAAAATGGACAAGAATAGGACATGTTCTATCATTTTGGAGGGGCTGCAGGCGTCCACATGCGGACAACACACGTGTCCATTGAAATGAATGGGTCCGCATCCAAACCACAAAAAATGCACATCGAATGCAGACCAGAAATACTGTCGTGTGAACTGGACCTTAATCTGGGCCATAGTTTCTCAGCACAAATGGTCGCAGGATTCTGGCACATTTTGATTAGTAAATCTCCCCCATGAGCTCACCATAGTGCACCATTTTTATTACCTATACTTCACTATGAGCCATTTCTAGCTAGCTCCATTTATAGGGACACTCCTGGACTGGCAATAACATACACAGCTCTGCTACATGAAACAAATATATGCACATTACATATATAATACACACGCACACAGCCTCCCATAGCATCCCCATGCACACAGCCGCTGAGTCCACAGAGCATGACGCGACATCCTACACTTCCACCTGACGCGTTGACATGTCACGTGACCCCCACTGCCGTCACCTCCCCTCACGTGACCGATCACATGGCCGTGACGTCACCTAAGGTCCTTCAGCTCCCTGGGCTTCAGAATCTCCTGTTCCTGTTGCAGGGCTGACATTTGTTACTTTGTGTGGCGGAGGACCCTGGAAGACGAGGAATCATGTCTCGACAGACCAACAGAGGGACCGAGAGCAAGAAGATGGTGAGGGGAGGGGCTGCTGCTAGCCCTACAGGTTGTCACTGTGCCCTGCTGTACGTTAGCTGTGTGGCTCCACTATACTGTGCACCCATAGGCTTGTACCCAGTGTGCCAGGGCCCAGCTGTCTGAGTCTAGAGTCACCCAGGAGTTTAAATTGCAGATAGTATTAGTGAGGGACTATAGGGCTTGTCAAATATTAGGACGTGCCATCACATGCTGATTGTGAGGAAATCAAGCAGAGCAGCCCAGTGCTACTCCTGACCCAGTGCAGAGTGCAGGGCATGCTGTTCCATTGCTGCAAATTCTGAATCTGAAAGCTTACATATGCACATGATGGATTCTGAACCCTGTTTGCCACCAGGAGGTCCCAAGGGTGCTGACGTGACGCCCCTTCCACATAAGTGGCCGATTTGACAGTTCTAAGCAGCCATTAGTGTCTTACCGGCTGAAAATACGACACTGATCTCAATAGAAAGTCGCATCAGAAATCCAGTTCGTGGGTGGACGCACGTATTTAATGCCGAAATATAAGTGAAAATCCGTCACGTGACGCAAAATAGAGTCAGCCTGCCGGAGCTCTCAAATGTTAGTGTGAAACCGGTGTAAAGGATTTATTTCCTGAGGAAAATTATTGATTGAACAGGTGGGGGTTCAACCTCATTGACCCCATTAATTGCGAAAATGGGCAGGATTAGCAGATGCTTATTCCCTTTCCCATGTGTAGGGGATAAGTAACCGCTTTAAAGGCTATGAACACCCTTTGGGCTATTTATTTTATGATTGCACTTAACTTATTTTTGGGTAAAATTCATTTCTGCAGTTAAAATTTTTCTGCAGTTTTTGTGATAAAGAGGTTGTGTCTTCTCAGAGAATGAGGGCATATTGCTAGGATATGAACCCATTGTCTCGTAGGTGCAGGTCCCGCTTCTGGGACTCGCACCTATCTCGTAAACAGAACCGGCAAAGTCCCAGAGGGCACACCTGCCCTCCATTCATTTCTATGGGGCCACTGAAAATAGCCAAGCACTGGCTTGGCTATTTCCATCAGCTCCATAGAATGGAAAGGGAGAGGTGGCCCCACAAGGGCTTTGTACTCCCAGGATTCCGAAAATAGCGTGCCGATTGGCTGTTTTAGTAGGCTTGGAGGTGGTCAGGCCCGGCACCGCCGGCCACCACTTGGCCGGCCTCGTGTAAGGCTTTGTTTTAGAGGTAGGTCTAGGTCCCACCTCTGGGACCCGGACCTATCGGACAATGGGGGCGATACCCCATCAGATGACACTCATATAGAGCTCTTATCTCTGATCTCCTGACCTCATAAACACTGATTATAAATTGTCTGCAAATAGACTGAAATTTAACCCCGTTTCACAAAAATTGCAGAAAATAGATAATAAAGACCAACTGTAGAAATTGTTTTCAGACCAAAATGAGAAGCAATAATTTAAAATTGTCCCCAAAGGAGATCATAGCCTTTATTTTTTTTAAGGGGTTTTACCATCACATACAATGGGGGCATATCACTAGGATATGCCCCCATTGTCTGATAGGTGCGGGTCCCACCTCTGGGATCCACATCTACAACGAGAATGGAGCGGGGAAATGAGTGGAGCGCGCACTGCGTATGAGCAGCCTTCCTCCATTCATTTCAATGGGGCCACTGAAAATAGCCGAACGCTGGCTCGGCTATTTCCATCTGTCCCATAAAAATGAATGGGAGCAGGGTGCACGGCGCGCTCCCATTCACTTGTATGGGAGCAGCGCTTGGTAGTGGAAGGACCCCGGGAAATCCAGAGTCCTCCAGCCACAGCGCTCCCACCTCCGTTCTCATTGTAGGTGCGTGTCCCAGATGTGGAACCTGCACCTATCAGACAGTGGGGGCCTATCCTAGTGATATGCCCCCATTGTATGTGATGGGAATACCCCTTTAAGTAACATATTAAAGTTGCAGGAAGAAAAATGACCACACCAGTAAGTTAAAGTCGTAAGAGACATTACTGTGTTTAACTTGCCATACATTCTTGTTTCTTTCTGCATATGGCGCCCCTTGGCTGTGTTGTACTTGTGTGCGGGGCACGCCCTCATGCCATGCTGCTTGTCTGTGAACATTGCACTCACTCCTGGTCTCCAGCTTGCTGGCAGCTTCTGTTTCTGACATTAGTCCTGTATCGCCTAACCACTTTTTCCCTCTCTTTCCATCTGCCCACTGCACTCATTGTATAGTATTGGTATTTGCCCTTCATTTCACCTACTGCATCTCTGCATCTCATGGTACGTGTCTGCATACACTTTATCTTGCTACTTGTAGCACATTTGTTTAATCCCTGATTTTTATGCAGTTTCCAAAATCAAAGCCGTTCAGATGCCCTGATCTGATGTAGCCTGATTTTTTTTATTTTTTATTTAACTATTTAAGTTACTTGAATGGTCAACTTTTTTTTTTTTTTACATTTTAATTATACTTGGCGATTATCTACTTAGCACTGCATGTGTAGCAATGAACAGATTATTATTTTTTTCTTTCTAACCCCATCATCGTGAGTGTACTTGACCATTTCCACGGTGTTTCTATGCACATTTGTGGGATTATTGTCGGCTTTTCAGTAAAATTGAAGGGTGGCATCGCAGTTGGCACGGCCAGGTCAGTTGGCTACTATAACGGAAGATACAGCAAGCCTTTCCACTCACCACCTCACTATTAACGTAGTTGTCTCAACCCCATCCATATGCTCTCTTGGGGTACTTTCACCCTTGCGTTGGTGCGGATCCGTCTGTTTATTTGCACAGACGGATCCGCACCTATAATGCAAACGTTTATATCCATTCAGAACGGATCCATTTGCATTAGGTTTAAAGAAAAATGACAAAGTCCAAAACGGATCTGTTTTGAATTACATAGAAAGTCAATGGGGAACGGATCCGTTTTCAAATGCACCATATTGTGTCATTGAAAACCAATCCGTCCCCATTGACTTACATTGTAATTCAAAACGGATCCGTTAGGCTCCGCCTCTTCAGACGGACACCAAAATGCTGCATCAGTGGTGTGGAAATTTTAAAAAAAACTACTTGTCGAAGGCCTAAAGCAGGGGCTCGATCTACTTTCCCCCATGACAATCTACTTGTACTGATAAAAATTATTTAAAATCAAAACCGTATTTAAATAAGGTCTTAAAGACATTGGTGCCGCGTCCCGGTTTAGTGCAATCTGCAGGAATGCTGCGACCACTATTTTAGCAGATGGCACTGGACTGGAACACAGGCAGTAATGTGCCACCACTGCGGGCGAGGAGGTGGCTGTTGTGCCATGGACTTCAATGCTTTGCCACGCTTCTTTATGCAGGGAGGTGGCCAGCTTGTGTTCCAGTCTTTGTTGCGTGAAATGACTATAAGTTTAGTCCTTGTTCACACCAGATGATTCCGTCCAGAATGCACTACATCACAGCCGGCTCATGCCTGGAGGGGGCGTGACGATCCATTAAAGTGAATGGCACCGTAGCCACAGCCGCCCTGCAATCTGTGGCTGACGCACTGTTATGGGGGGGCACTGTGGCTGACGCACTGTTATGGGGGGGGCACTGTGGCTGACGCACTGTTATGGGGGCACTGTGGCTGACGCACTGTTATGGGGGAGGAGCACTGTGGCTGACGCACTATTATGGGGGGCACTGTGGCTGACGCACTGTTATGGGGGCACTGTGGCTGACGCACTGTTATGGGGGGCACTGTGGCTGACGCACTGTTATGGGGGCACTGTGGCTGACGACTGTTATGGGGGCACTGTGGCTGACGCACTGTTATGGGGGCACTGTGGCTGACGCACTGTTATGGGGGCACTGTGGCTGACGCACTGTTATGGGGGGCACTGTGGCTGACGCACTGTTATGGGGGCACTGTGGCTGACGCACTGTTATGGGGGCACTGTGGCTGACGCACTGTTATGGGGGCACTGTGGCTGACGCACTGTTATGGGGGCACTGTGGCTGACGCACTGTTATGGGGGCACTGTGGCTGACGCACTGTTATGGGGGCACTGTGGCTGACGCACTGTTATGGGGGGCACTGTGGCTGACGCACTGTTATGGGGGGCACTGTGGCTGACGCACTGTTATGGAGGGGGGCACTGTGGCTGCCGCACTGTTATGGGAGGGGGGCACTGTGGCTGCCGCACTGTTATGGGAGGGGCACTGTGGCTGCCGCACTGTTATGGGGGGCACTGTGGCTGCCGCACTGTTATGGGGGGCACTGTGGCTGCCGCACTGTTATGGGGGCACTGTGGCTGCCGCACTGTTATGGGGGCACTGTGGCTGCCGCACTGTTATGGGGGGCACTGTGGCTGCCGCACTGTTATGGGGGCACTGTGGCTGCCGCACTGTTATGGGGGCACTGTGGCTGCCGCACTGTTATGGGGGGCACTGTGGCTGCCGCACTGTTATGGGGGGCACTGTGGCTGCCGCACTGTTATGGGGGCACTGTGGCTGCCGCACTGTTATGGGGGCACCTGTGGCTGCCGCACTGTTATGGGGGCACTGTGGCTGCCGCACTGTTATGGGGGCACCTGTGGCTGCCGCACTGTTATGGGGGCACTGTGGCTGCCGCACTGTTATGGGGGCACTGTGGCTGCCGCACTGTTATGGGGGCACTGTGGCTGCCGCACTGTTATGGGGGCACTGTGGCTGCCGCACTGTTATGGGGGCACTGTGGCTGCCGCACTGTTATGGGGGGCACTGTGGCTGCCGCACTGTTATGGGGGGCACTGTGGCTGCCGCACTGTTATGGGGGCACTGTGGCTGCCGCACTGTTATGGGGGCACTGTGGCTGCCGCACTGTTATGGGGGGCACTGTGGCTGCCGCACTGTTATGGGGGGCACTGTGGCTGCCGCACTGTTATGGGGGGCACTGTGGCTGCCGCACTGTTATAGGGGGCACTGTGGCTGCCGCACTGTTATGGGGGCACTGTGGCTGACGCACTGTTATGGGCGGGCACTGTGGCTGACGCACTGTTATGGGCGGGCACTGTGGCTGACGCACTGTTATGGGCGGGCACTGTGGCTGACGCACTGTTATGGGCGGGCACTGTGGCTGACGCACTGTTATGGGCGGGCACTGTGGCTGACGCACTGTTATGGGCGGGCACTGTGGCTGACGCACTGTTATGGGCGGGCACTGTGGCTGACGCACTGTTATGGGCGGGCACTGTGGCTGACGCACTGTTATGGGCGGGCACTGTGGCTGACACACTGTTATGGGGGATTTGTGGCTGACGCTGTTATGGGCGGGCACTGTGGCTGACACTGTTATGGGGGATTTGTGGCTGACGCTGTTATGGGGGGCACTGTGGCTGACGCTGTTATGGGGGGCACTGTGGCTGACGCTGTTATGGGGGGCACTGTGGCTGACGCTGTTATGGGGGGCACTGTGGCTGACGCTGTTATGGGGGCACTGTGGCTGACGCTGTTATGGGGGGCACTGTGGCTGACGCTGTTATGGGGGCACTGTGGCTGACGCTGTTATGGGGGGCACTGTGGCTGACGCTGTTATGGGGGGCACTGTGGCTGACGCTGTTATGGGGGGCACTGTGGCTGACGCTGTTCTAGGGGATCTGTGGCTGACGCTGTTCTAGGGGATCTGTGGCTGACACTGTTCTGGGGGATCTGTGGCTGACACATATATAGCATCTTATGGGGGGCACTGCAGCGGCCGGTGCAGTGTTACTCTGCAGTAATACACCAGCCCCGCAGCTTATGTAGTTAATCTCTTTAGAAGTAGCCCGACCTTAATAACTATTGTTGCGCAGGCTCCCCGGGCAGCTTGAGTTTAACATCTCTGTTCCTCCATGCTCCGCCTGTCTGCTCCGCCCCCACTTTATGAATAAAAGGGCAGACGGCGCATGGAGGAACAGAGATGTTAAACTCAAGCTGCCCGGGGAGCCTGCGCAACAATAGTTATTAAGGTCGGGCTACTTCTAAAGAGATTAACTACATAAATACTGGATAAGAGCTGCAAGGCCGGTGCTAAATTCCCGGCAGAGCCCGCTACTTGCCCGCAGCAGGGCTAAGTTTCTTAACAAACTACCTGCCCGGTGCCCGGCACTACATGTCCCGGGCGTCGGGCGATAGGAATTCCACACCCCTGTGCATGCTGAGTTTTGGTGTCCGCCTCCAAAACGGAATAGAAGCGGAACGGAGCCGAACTGATGCATTCTGAACGGATCCTTATCCATTCAGAATGCATTGGGGATGAACTGATCCGTTTTGGACTGTTTGTGAGAGCCCTGAAACGGATCTCACAAACGGAATCCAAAACGCTTGTGAGAAAGTACCTTTAGAGCCGCTTTGGCGGACTTGGGTCACTTTCGTATCGTTCATTTTAATAGCTGCCGTGTTTTGCCACATTACAGAGGAAATGGCTATAACAGCTGATGGCAGACTCGGCTTTGTATTAATCAGGGGCTGTATTTTGCTTTCCCTCTTCTCAGGTTTAGTGATCCAGTTTACAAAGATAGCCATCTGGTTATCTACTAGAAACATTGCAGTCAATTAAAGGAAAGCTCTTGACTCATTTGCTTTATTGTTCACAGATTTTTTTTAGATATGAGCAATCTATAAAAAGACTAATATTCAACCAAAGTTAATCTTTCCAAATTTTATTTCTTTATACGGTGGAGGTCAAGCATTTGCTTGTGAGTGGTGGTGAGTGTGGATGAAGATGCACACTACGGATGCTTGACCATCACACCTATATGATGTTGGAATCCCATTCAGAAACCATGGGCGTCATTATGGAGTTGGTTCCCCCTTCTCTCCCCCCCTTCTCCTTTTGCAGCTATAACAGCCTCCACTCTTCTGAAAAAGGATTTCCACAAGATTTTGGACTGTGTCTGTAGGAATTTGTGCCCATTCAGTCGCTGATTTTAGACAAAATGGTCTGGTTCACAGTTGCCGTTCTAGTTCTTTGCAAAGGTGTTTGGGGTTGAGGTTAGAGCTGTGTGAATACCAAACTCTTTGGATAATGGGGCAGATTTATCATCGGTTTTATACCCCTTTAGGGGTATGTCCACATGATATTTTAAGAAGGTTGTTGAGTTACCGTATTTTTCGCCCTATAAGACGCACCCCCCCCTCCAAAAAAAAAAAGTGGTGGGGAAATAGTACTGCGTCTTATGGGGCGAATGCTGCAAACACTGATACACCACCATGCTGCTGAACAGCGTGGCTGGCGTGTATATCAACGAGGAGGGGCTGGGGGCGGAAGTCTTGTTTTCTAATGGCAGCGGGGCCCGGTGCAGTCACTGTATTCTACTACACCGGGCCCGCTGTAGTAATCATATAGGCAATTTTAAAAACTATAATCTTGTCTATACTTACTATATTCTACGATAGCGGGTATGAGACAGGAGGGCGGGAGGCGGCAGCGTAATGTGATGTAGTGCTATCGTAGATTATAGTAAGTACGGTAATACAGCCTGCATTGGAGACAATATTATAGTTTTTAACATCGCCTATATGATTACTACAGCGGGCCCGGTGTAGTAGAATACAGTGACTGCACCGGGCTCCGCTGCCATTAGAAAACAAGATGCCGACCCCCACCCCCTGTATTGGGGGTCATCACACCCACTGTTATGGGGGGGAAATCTGTGGATGACACGTAGCATAAGATGCTATGTTTTATCCCCAGATGCCCCCATAACAGTGCCATCCCCAGATGCCCCCATAACAGTGCGTCATAATAGGGTCATGCACAGAACACCAATAGTTCAAAACCTACCAAAAGTACACCTTTTTTTTTTTCTTATTTTCCTCCTCAAAAACCTATGTGCGTCTTATGGGCAGGTGCGTCTTATAGGGCGAAAAATACGGGTATATAAAATCTCAGGCAATGCCTGCACATGTGCTAAAATGCTGCTGCTTCCGGTGCAGAGCTTTGTTCCCCACCACCACTACTGTTTGTTTTCCTGGCTGCAGGGGTGATGTCTTGTGCACATGGGTCACCACTGCAGCCAATCACTGACCTCAGCAGTGATGTACCATGTACTGCTGTAGCAAGGCATTGGCTGCACAGTAAATCACCTCTGCAGGCAGGAAGATGAGGTCAATGGCAGGGAGGTGCTAGAAGTAGCAGGGGAGAAATGGGGTGACTATGCCTTCTTTTGTTATTTTAGCACTTTTAGAAGTGCTTCCTAAATTTTTACTTAACTTGGACAATTCCTTTAAGAAATCTCATCCACACACTGAGAACTAAATTGCATCGTAACTTGACCCGCAATGTGGATTTTTTTTATCGGCAACATGTGGATTTTTTTATCGGCAACATGTCAATTTACGCTTAGGATTTCCACTGCAGAGGGTATAATCTACAGAAAAATCCATGATAAATCCAACGTTTCATACAGCGGTCTTACTGAATCTGTCCCAGTGTCTCTATGGATATCGCTTTGTGCCCACTGCGGACAGTCAGTCCACAAGGCTGCAAAATAGTCTGACAGATTTGATTGCATAAATGCCCCACATTTTTAGCTGAGTACATCTTCGTATATTGATTGTGTATCTACCTCTGGTTCAGTACACTCCACATCTCTTTGCCTCTTTATTTATTTGCATGTGTGCTGCCTTTTCCTTACTTATTGCACCCTCCTAATTGTTTGTGCATGTGATGTGTACATTGAAGATCTCGATCTGCTGAACTTATCTTCCTTTTATCGTCCCCCAGAACTCTGAGCTCTTCAATTTGACCTATGGATCCCTGGTTGCACAGCTATGCAAAGACTATGAAAATGACGAAGATGTCAATAAACAGCTAGAGAAAATGTAAGTAACTGTAGTAAGTCTTTACAGAACTGAAAATTAAAGGGAACTTTTCACGTTGAACATGGTGTCTGATCTGCAGACATCATGTTATAGAGCAGGAGGAGCTGAGCAGATTAATATATAGTTTTATAGGAAAAGGTTCAGTATAACTTGTCATTTTTCCATTTATATCTATGGTCATTCTGGACTTTGAAGTCAGGGAGGCGGTCCTATCAGTGATTGACAACCTTCCCTCTATGACTGTGTAAACAGATAGCTGTCAATCACTGATAGGACCGCCTCCTTGACTTCAAAGCCCAGAATGAGCAGGGATATACGATAAATGTATAAATTGGAGATATACTGAATCTTCTCCTATAAAACTATATATCAATCTGCTCAGCTCCTCCAGCTCTATAACATGCTGCCTGATGATGCCAGGTTCCCTTTAAGGCATAACCTGCTTTACAGAAATGTCGTCTCCAGTCTCTCCATCTGCTATGTCTATGGCAAAGCAGCAGGAAGAGACGGGAGACAGCACATGCACACTGCGCACGCCGTCTGCTCATACTGCTGATCAGTGGGGGTGCTGGGTGTCGGACCACCGCCGAACTGATATTAATGATCTATTCTGAGAATAGGTCATAAGTAGTAAAAGCCTGGAGAGCCCCTTTAATATTGAAGGGGTTGTCCAGCTTTTTTTAAGTGATTGCCTATACTCAGGGTAGACAATCACTAGCTGATTGGCAGGGTCTGGCACCCCACAACTCTACTGATCAGCTGTTCAGTCTAGTGCCGGAGCTACAGAGCACCGTCAATATTGTAGTGGGCAGCAATCATAACTGCAGCACTGCTTCCATAAACATCAAATTAAACCATTAAAGGAGTATTCTGGGAATTGGGTTCTGATGTCCTATCCTCCAGACAAGACATCAATATCAGATCGGAGGGCATCTGACTCCTGACTGTTTGAAGAGGCTATAATTTCTTAAAGTATACCAGGCACAGTGCCACACATTGAGTAATGGTTGGTATTGCTTGGACATATTCACTTGACATGACTTCACAGGCTGAGGAAGATGATAGGTGCACCTCTCCACCAGTTGGTTTACCCTTTTAACCACTGTTCCATTCACGTCTACAGGACTACGGATTAGGGAGCTCGGCTATTACAAGGTAGTTCCATAGATTTGAATGGATCAGAGGTACACATGTGCACTACTGTTCCATCCACAGTGTGGACTCGGGGACCTGCTTTCTCATAATCTGTGGGGCTCAGAGGAGTCAGACTCCCAGCTAACAAGCATTTATCACATACCGTGGCGATAGGTGATAAATGTTAATTTCCCACCCCTTTAAAGGGGTTTTTCACTTTAGAGAATCCCTACTAGAGAATATGATGACTATGAGCAGATCACAACATGTCTCTCTTCTGGGACCCCCAACAATTAGCTTTTATCTGTTGGAGAACCTGTCAGAAAGTGTTCAGATTCCTTGTAGAGCCTCAGGGAAAATTAAACATTTCACAGTGTTCCAGTGAGAGTCACTGTTTGTGACTGCTGGTTACTCTGAACATAGGACACCCAGTTTTCTTAAATGGACCACCCTTTTAAAGCGAATGTCTGCGTTCCCTGAATGCAGTTTATTTCCTCTAAATAAGATCATAATACTGTGGGGATTCATTTTGACACATATCTTTCTAGTGGTTGGAGCAATTGCAATTCCATATTCCCTGCACAGACATTAAATTTAGAAGATAATAGGCTGGCTAGTGCTACCGGCTCTCGCCACCAGAGGGAGCTTTGGAAATGACTACATACTGTTTGTCCTTGCACTCGGTAATGATATTGTGCTCCCATGTCTCATCTGGTCACAAAATCTCATCTACATGGTGCAGAAACTGTCCACATATAAACTGACGTGACTCCGATTCTAAAATCCACAACTTGTCAATACATTTTGCAGATTTTCACTGTGGATTTCACTCCTTTCATGTAATACATGTGTGCAGGTACCTTAGGCCATGTTCCTACGGCAGGTTTTTCCATATGGACTTTGGCGTGGAATCCACTGTCAATCTGCCTCCCATTATTTTATATGGGAAATCCACGTTGTAGTTCACACAGAGTGTTTTTTTTTTTTTTTTTCTCGTGTGGTGACTAATAATCTGCGTCACAGAATAAAAGGCAACATTTTTTGTTAAGATTCTGTGTGGAAATTCCCTTTGAATACAGTGGAAGGTCTAAAGAGCACATCGAAATCTGCACCGAACACCACTTCAAAAAGACGGAAGAGAAAAGTGTGGAATTTTGATGTGGATTCCCCACGTACATTTTGAGCATGTTAATACAAACATCTGAGCATACTGTAAAGTGGTCTTTTAAGGGTGTTTTACACCTGCTAATTTTTCAGCAGATGATCGCTAACGAGTGTTCGTTAGCGATCATCTGGCGGTCTAAAGCCTCTTTCACACGGGCGTCACGTCTGACGCCTGGATCAGAGGCGGGTGCGTTGCGGGAAAATTCGCAATTTTCCCTCGCGAGTGAAAAGCGTTTTAATGCGTTTTGCACGCGCGTGGGAAAAATCGGCATGTTTGGTACCCAGACCCGAAGCCGGACTTCATCACTGAAGTCAAGTTTCAGGTTGAGTATTCTGTAGATTTTATTATTTTCCCTTATAACATGGTTATAAGGGAAAATAATAGCATTCTCAATAAAGAATGCTTTGTAAAATGTGGATAAAAGGGGTTAAAAATAAAAAACTTAACTTACCTTAGCCACTTGATCGCGTAGTTGGTGATCTCTTCTCTCTTCAAGCTTTAGCTGCAGTCTAAAGGACCTGTGATGACGTCACATCACATGGTCCAATCACATGGTCCGTGATGGACCATGTGATGTCATCACAGGTCCTTTAGACTGCAGCTAGTGCTTGAAGAGAGAAGAGATCACCAACTACGCGATCAAGTGGCTAAGGTAAGTTACGTTTTTTATTTTGAACTCCTTAATCCACATTTTACAAAGCATTCTTTAGTGAGAATGCCATTATTTTCCCTTATAACCATGTTATAAGGGAAAATAATGAAATCTCCAGAATACTCAACCCGAAACCGGACTTCAGTAATGAAGTCCGGGTTCGGGTCTGGGTACCAAAGATGCCGATTTTTCCCACGCGCGTGCAAAACGCATTAAAACGCTTTGCACTCGCGCGGGAAAATCGCGCATTTTCCCGCAACGCACCCGCCTCTGATCCGGGCGTCAGACGTGACGCCCGTGTGAAAGAGGCCTTAGACCGCCAGATGATCGCTAACGAACACTCGTTAGCGACCATCTGCTGAAAAATTATGGGAAAATAATGGTTATAAGGGAAAATAATAAAGATCGGGTCCCGTCTCTTAGTAACCATGCGGGAAAATCGCACTGCAACCTCACTTGATTGCGGATGCTTGCGATTCTCCCGCAGCCCCATTCACCTCTATGGGGCCTGCGTTGCGTAAAAAACACAAAATATAGAGCATACTGCGATTTTCACGCAACGCAGAAGTGATGCGTGAAAATCACTGCTCATGTGCACAGCCCCATAGAAATGAATGTGTCCCGATTCGGTGTGGGTGCAATGCGCCCACCTCACGCATTGCACTAGCGCGGAAATCACGCCCGTGTGAAAGGGGCCTAATACTGCCACAAATTGTCATTGGGCAATTCAAATCTTTTGACAGGTAAAAAAAATACCTTGTTTGTAGGCGGCAGATCGTGGTGTCTAATCACAACCTGCTGCTGGCAAACAATGATTCAGTATGGGTGTGAGCGATGGTATTGCTTCTCCTCATAATGTGGAGGAGATTGCTACATGTAATAGCAGCGGTCTCCTCGGCTAGCGAGCAGGCAGTTGCCGGGAAAGAACACTTCCTTCCCGACAATCGCCTGTTAAGTCGGGCTGCGTAATACAGCCTTTACGTTTACAGTATTTCCTTATTCCTTCTTTATTTTCTCTTTATCTGTCTCAGGGGCTACAACATAGGTGTGAGGCTGATTGAAGATTTTTTGGCTCGGTCTAATGTTGGAAGGTGCCATGATTTTCGAGAAACGGCTGATGTAATAGCGAAGGTAACCGCTTCTAATATGGTCTCATGACCTGACTACTACTATATTACCTATCACTGTTACTGCTCTTGAAAATGTCATTTTACTTGTGCAGGTCTAGACGACTTCTCTAAATAATAATGTGTAATGTCTTTGGCAAAGAAGCCCAGCAGCCCAGTTTATAGCCACATGTGTGTGTGAGTGGAGTCAGAATAAGCCCTCCTTGTAAATGATATTTACTTTATATATGGACTTAAGCTGCACTTTTGCATATGACTGCATGAGTCATTGCTGTAGAAGAAGGCGAGACTCTCACACAGGGACTCCCTCCTTGGACCTGTAATAAGGAATGCCATAGAGAAACCTGTAATAATTCTTTTTCCATGTGCTAATGCCTCTCGGGTCTCTTGTGAAAGTTGTTTGCGCAGTGGTCTGTTTAGTACACGTGTCCTCCATGGCTCCCCCTACCAGTGACTTCATGACTTACTGCTCTGCACGTGCTACCATTCCTCGCCAGATCAGCAGAGGCTCAGTCTGCTTCCCATCATGCACTATGTATTTTCCTGCCAGAACCTTTGGCAGATTTCTCAGAGATCAGAATGTTTTTCTACATTAAAACTGTAGCTGCTATATTGTGCATATTGGAGTGGTTGGACAAGGTGTTCTCCGAAAAATGTTTTCTATGGTGTATATACTATACATATAGTTGGGAAGTAACCTATTCTAATTTTCGGGACCCATGCACAATATATGCTACCACCTGTGTGCAGTTGCTCCTCTCCATGTATGCTATTTGTTTGGATGGGATAGAATACCTGCACACTTCCTGACATGTGGTTGAAAATGTCCCTTGTGGATCTAGCCTTCCCTCAGTTGCATTGCCGTGAGTGAAATTTCTGTTTCTCTAGTTGACCAGTATATTCTTTAAAGTACCCAGTGCCTCTGTTCTATAAAGCGCAGTGCCTCTGTTCTATAAAGGAAGGAGTGGGCAGCTAGCTTCATTTCAATGATGTTAGATAAGTCATTGCTCCACTTAATAGATTTCGCTGGTGCCACTGGCAGAGGCTTTCAATATGAGAGGCCATGCTGCAGTGGGAATGTATTATTTGGTGCCCATTAAGCCTTGATGAGCCGTCCAGAGAGGGACCCTTTCTTTTTATAGCAGTCCTTTACTCTCAGTGATGTTTATATGCATGGACGGAGGTTGTCCCAATTAAATATCCACAAGGAATATTTAACTCCTGTCCATGTGTCTGATGGCTGGGACCCCTAACAATTACTAGAATGAGGGTCTCTAGCCCCTCATTCCACCCCACCTCATGAGCTCTTTAAAGAGGCGCTTGAATGGAGCAACACTGCACATGCTCACCCTCAATGTTTCATTCAAAGTCTCTTTGGATGGCAGAGCACATGGCTGACCCCCTTTATTCAGACTCCTTCCAGTGGACCTGCAGTGAGGAGGAACAGAGGGGCCCCTGTACTGGTAACTGGTGAGGATGCCAGTGATCAGACATTTATCACCTATCCTGTTGGTACGTGATAAACAGCCATTGTGACACAAACAGTCTAAGTTAGAGATAGAAGTCTATTATAATTTCATGTGTATATCAGACAGGTTGGATTTCAGCCTTCTCTTCTTAACTTGCCGCATGCACTCACACAGTTCTGTCCTTTAGGTTGACGAGAACAATTAGTAATTTGTCACAAATTGAGTCAAATTGTCCCTTTTCCCTAGTAAATATTGTGACTAGTTCTTGGAGTACATATTATAGTGATAATTAATTATTATGCCAATTCTATCTCTTGTGTTTGAATAGGTGGCATTTAAAATGTACCTGGGAATCACACCTACTATAACAAACTGGAGCCCTGCTGGTGACGAATTCTCCCTCATCCTGGAAAACAATCCTCTTGTAGACTTTGTTGAGCTGCCCGATAATCATTCCAACCTTATCTATTCCAATATGCTGTGTGGGGTTCTGCGAGGAGCACTGGAAATGGTAAGGGTTTATACAACTGCAGATGTGGCAGTCGTTAGGTGCTGCTCATGATGCCATTCCGCAGGACCTGCCTTATATTTGACCATGCCCTGTGCACAGTACCTTTATATGACTCCCCCCTTACTGTCATGACCGAACAACAGTGCCACACATTCGCCAAATAACCCTTCTATGCAGTTTCCTACCTGAGAGTGTTATAGAGCGATGCAAGCATCATATGTAGGGACGAGCGAAGATCCAAAGTCGCTTCGCTCAAAAGTTAGGAGATCCGGCTCCGTACATCATTAAAATGTATGGGCTTCAGGGAGGCGAAATGAGTTATCACCGAAGTAATGGCATTTGATTAATAAACTTGAAAAACATTTTAAAACAGGTATCCAGAGTCGGCTTTGGTACCGGCTGGTACCTCGGTACTGAAGTCCAACTGGTTTTCACATTCAAAAATCAAATCCTGAAATTATTCACCGAAGTCCCAACAAGTTTGCCTCGCCGGAGCCCATGCTGTACGTAGATAAACCATCCAAAAACAAGAATAAACCTGTATCACACCTCCTTATGTTGTTATGCTTTGATCTAATAACTGCTTCTCAGCATAATTAACATCGCTTCTTAGCGCCATAAATAGTAAATAGGACCCTATATTGCATGCTTACATGAGGCATTAGTACACATTTTAATCAAAAAGCATAAGCCCACTCACCACAACAAGGTTGCCTCCTCGAGTGGGAACCTACTCTAAATTTGGCGCGGCACCCCACCAGCACAGCATCACAGCAACAATTGCCACCACGCAGCACCGCACCAAACCACCGTTCTCAAAGCTCACCTTATCATATGCTCACAGCAGCTGAACGATCGGAAGTTATACTCCAGCCTGCCAGCGATGATCAATCGCTGGCAGGCTGTAGATGTAAAAAAAAAAAAAAAAACCTTAAAGATGTATATCAGATGCTGTTTTGTTAACAGCGTCTGATATACTTGCTACCTGGTCCTCTGGTGGTCCCATTTGCTGGGATCGACCACCAGAGGACCAGGTAGCTATGTAAAGTTGCACCAAGCACCACACTAGACCCCCCGGTTCACTTATTAACCCCTTATTTACCCCTGATCACCCCATATAGACTCCCTGATCACCCCCCTGTCACTGATCATCCCCCTGTAAGGCTCCATTCACATGTCCATATGTGTTTTGCGGATCCACGGATCCGCAAAACACGGACACCGGCAATGTGCTTTCCGCATTTTGCAGATCCGCACATTGCCAGAACTATATAGAAAATGCCTTTTCTTGTCCACAATTGCGGACAAGAATAGGACATGATCTATATTTCTGCGGAACGGAAGTGCGGATCCGCAATTCCGGATCCGAGCGGGACAAAGTCTTTTTTCATAGAAATGAATGGGTCCGCAATTCCGTTCCGCAAACAGAATTGCGGACGTGTAAGGGTCCTTTATCACCGCCAGTTAGTTAGCTACTTGTTAGGTAGCTAGCGCCCAGCCCACTGCACCGCAGTCACTGATTTTGGCAGAGATTTTTTCATCCACATTGATCGATGCGAATAAAAAAAATCTGTGCCGTTCATAAAAAAAAAAATCTCATTACCCGTATGCTCAATATAAGGAGAATAGCAGAAACTCCTAATTCTGGCCATACGTATAATGATTGCGGAGACCCTCAAATGCCAGGGCTGTACAAACACCCCACATGTGACCCCATTTTAGAAAGAAGACACCCCAAGGTATTCCGTGAGGGGTATGGCGAGTTCATGTAAAATTTTATTTTTTTGTCACAAGTTAGTAGAATATGAGACTGTAAAAAAAAAAATATATATATATAATATATCAATTTCCGCTCACTTGTGCCCCAAAAATTTTTTTTCTGTGAACTCGCCATGCCCCTCACGGAATACTTTGGGGTGTCTTCTTTCCAAAATGGGGTCACTTGTGGGGTATTTATACTGCCCTGGCATTTTAGGGGTCCTAAAGCGTGAGAATCCAAATGCGTAAAAATGCCCTGTGAAATCCTAAAGGTACTCATTGGTTTTAGGGCCCCTTTGCGCATCTTGGCTGCAGAAAAGTGTCACTCATGTGGTATCGCCGTACTCAGGAGAAGTAGGGCAATGTGTTTTGGGGTGTATTTTTACATATACCCATGCTGGGTGTGAGAAATATCTCTGTAAACTGACAACTTTTTAAAAAAAATTTATACAAAGTTGTCAGTTTACAGAGATATTTCTCTCACCCAACATGGGTATATGTAAAAATACACCCCAAAACACATTTCCCTACTTCTCCTGAGTACGGCGAAACCACGTGTGACAGTTTTTTGCAGCCTGGGTGCGCAAAGGGGCCCAAATTCCAACGAGTACCTTTAGGTTTTACAGGGATGCTCACAATTTAGCCCCGCCCAAAATGCCAGAACAGTAAACACACCCCATAAATTACCCCATTTCGGAAAGTAGACACCCCAAGGTATTCACTGAGGGGCATAGTGAGTCCGTGGGAGATTTTTTATTTTTTTTTGCCAGAAGTTAGCAGAAATGGAAACTATTATTTTTTTTTTTTTTCCTCAAAGTGTCATTTTCCGCTAACTTGTGAAAAAAAATGAAATCATGCATGAATTCACCATGCCCCTCCGCGAATACTTTGGGGTGTCTTCATTCTAAAATGGTGTCATTTGGGGGTATTTATACTTTCCTGACATTCTAGCACCTGAAGAAACATGACAGGTGCTCCGAAAGTCAGAGCTGCTTCAAAATGCCGAAATTCACTTTTTTGCACCATAGTTTGTAAACACTATAACTTTTACCCAAACCAATAAATATACACTTATTGCATTTTTTTAATCAGACATGTAGAACAATAAATTTAGAAAAAATTTATATAGAAATGTAGTGTTTTTTTTATCATTATTTTACAACAGAAAGTAAAAAAATGTAATTTTTTTGCAAAAATTTCGGTCATTTTTGATTAATAGCAAAAAAAGTTAAAATGTCAGCAGCAATGAAATACCACCAAATGAAAGCTATATTAGTGAGAAGAAAAGGAGGTAAAATTCATTTGGGTGGTAAGTTGTATCACGGAGCAATAAACGGTGAAAGTAGTGTAGTGCGGAATTGTAAAAAGTGGCCTGGTCATTAAGGGTGTTTAAGCTAGGGGGGCTGAAGTGGTTAAAATCACCTTGGTCGAATGGGAGGAGTGCTAATACCAGAGTGCAAAAAAAGGAAAGGAACTATAAAATATCCAAAAACAAGAATGAACCTGGATCACACCTCCTCATGTTATGCTTTTATCTAATAACTGCTTCTCAGCATAATTAACATCGCTTCTCAGCGCCCTAAATCTCTGTTCAGTATTAAAACGAAGTTGGATACTGGATCTGAAGCTCACTTCGCTCATCCCTAATCATATGCTGCAAAAATAATATTTTTTTCCTAGGTAGCAGTGCCACCATCTGTACCAGCATCAAATAGTACCAATGTACAGTGACTTTACATAAGCTAATGACCATACCATAAAATGCAGGGCTGTGGAGTCGGTAGATAAATGCTCCGACTCCTCAGTTTTTGGTACTGCCAACTCAGACTCCTTTTATACATTCCTTCAAGGAATGTATAAAATACATTCTCATATTAAATAATTTAATATGCGAATGTATTTTATACATTCCTTGAAGGAAAGAAAGGCAACATACATGTCATTACCACAGAACTACTGGCTAGGAAGCCAACAGTCTACTGTATTGAACAGTTTAAGCAAAAGACTTCTCCTTTGTGTGCTGATCTTTTGCTGAAGATAGAGCAGTGGGAGGATCCAGGAAGGGGCAGGGGAAGGGGCGTTTATTTGAAAACATGATTTTCCTAGTAGAATCCCATAGTCATGTTTAAGGTTTAAGATAACAATCTGAGTTTACATGTTTTATAGCCTTAGCTGAATGATAGCAGTTTTTCAAATGGTTTACAGCTTCAGTCTTGAACTATTGACTATCCATTCCCTTCACTTATACAAGTGTCTCTAGTCCTGCAAAAAACATATTTACTTAATCAGTTTTCAGTGAGAGACTCGGTTAACCATGGGCAATGCGTTCCCTGTAACAGCGGAACACAACACAATGAAAAGTATAAGTATTGCCGCTCCTTAACTGTACGTTGCGTGCCATATAGTGAAGCATATGAAAAGCATGCTTCTTCACGGTCACTTAACGTGTTCGTTTTGCGGTAACGTGACGCACTGCATGCATTGGCCTTTATTCTTACAGTAGGGAATTAATCAATTATAATTTTTGTGAATTGGGACATTTAAACTTGCTTTTTTTTAAATTACAATTTAAATTTAGTCGGAGTCGGTTCATTTTTTTGCCGACAACAACTCCAGGTACCCAAAATTCCCTCCGACTCCACAGCCCTGATAAAATGTCTAAATAATATTGCTATACAATTATTTATCAGATTCAGAGGTCTCAGGTGCCAGGTCATCTGTGCTGCTGCTTCAAATAGCAGATGCACAAGTGTTACCGCTGTAAATATATATTGGTCATCAATCATATTTAGTTGTTTCTGTCTCTGAATTATTTGGTCGCTCTCTGTTTGTAAGGTGGCCATACATGTCAGTTGATACGACTGATTTCAGCAGGATCGGTTGACAATCTACTTGTTCCCTAGCCCTAGGCAGGTGGAGGGAAGGGTTACACATGTTGGATTTCACCGTGTTGACTCTTTTGAGATAAGTCACTGTCAGAATTGATGTCTGCATTATAGATATGTTGGATGGCATCATATTTAGTGGCCTGTGTTCGCGTTATTTCTGGCAGTTCCCATCGTGGTTATAACTTCAACATATAACGGCTTAGTCTACGTTCACACTCTCGTTTTTGGCTTTCCTTTTATGATATCAGTTCGGTGTTCTCACAAGCGGTTCAAAACGGATCAGTTTCCATTCTAATGCATTCTGAATGGAAAAGGATCCACTCAGAATGCATCAGTTTGTATCAGTTCAGTCTCCATTCCGCTTTGGAGACGGACATAAAACTCTGCTTGCAGTGTTTTGGTGTCCGTCTGATGAAACTGAGCCAAACGTAAGTCAATGGGGACGGATCCGGTTTCACTGGCACAATAGAAAACAGATCCGTCCTCCATTGACTTTCAATGGTGTTAGAGATGGATCCGTCTTGGCTACCTCTGATGCCTCCAGATTTGTGTATTTCAGACTTTAGGTAGAGGGGGTGTCACATCATCTTGTAGTCCATGTGGCAGCCACCTGGCGTTCTGCTGGCTGTTAAGGACATGTTTCACTAGCCAGTCCCAAAAGAGTCCGCTCCATTGGCAAATACGTATTATTTATTGGCATATAATTATTAAAATATATTTTTAGCTGAGAACTTACTTCAAAACATTGATGTACTTTGTCTGGGAGATTTATCAAACAGGTGTAAAGTAGAACTGGCTCAGTTGCCCATAGCAACCAATCAGGTTCCACCTTTGATTTTCCAAAGGAGCTCTGAGAAATGAAAGGTGGAATCTGATTGGTTGCTGTGGGCAGCTAAGCCAGTTTTCCTTTACATCAGTTTTAATAAATCTCCCCCTGTGTGTTTTAATTGACTGTGCTATAGCCCGGAGCCATGCTTTAATATATGTAAATTCTCTCTCAGGTACAAATGGCAGTTGACATTAAATTTGCTCAGGACACGCTGAAAGGCGACAGTGTGACAGAAATTCGAATGAAGTTTATTCGGAGGATTGAGGACAACTTACCTGCAGGAGAGGAGTGATCAAGGGACCAATGTCTACAGTGACCTTTTGGCAGTCTGAGCGAAAACGTTGTCTATAGCCCATTGGAGAGGCTCCGTAGTGAATTTCACATGAAAGTCTTAGACAAAGTTACTTGATTCCTTAAGGTTTTGCTTTCTGATTTGTTTTCTTTTTACACTTCTTTGTGAAATTCTCCAGTGTTTTCTTTACCCTCTTCATGAGAACATTCATGTTAAAGGCCCACCGGTATGTTTCTCCTACAGATTGCTGCAGCATGTTCTGCAGAGTTCCTTACTAAAGTATGTTATTCTGTATTATGACCCTATTATTTTAGCAGACAGTACGGTTTTTCTCACTAATCAGATCTGCATCCTCTTTTCCACTCCAGTTGTCCCCATGCATCTGTGTAATATCTCTTATTGTAGGTAGCCATGCAAGACTGAGCCTGTGGCCACTTTATGTCTGCGTCTACCTCAGGACCCATCTGGAAGCTGAGAAATTCTGGAACTGCTCCAGTACCAATAAGTAGCTTTAAACCTGACAGCCATACCATTGGCATGGCACGTAGAATTGGCTCATTTTTTTTATTGTCCTCCAGACACAATGAACGTGCTTAGAAAACGATTCCTTACTTGTCGTCTTGACTTGAAAGTCCCAGCTGGCGGAAGCTCATTTGTAGAATGGGGGCTGCTCAAAGAGAGAACACCATCCAGTTCTGCTGCTGATTTCTAGAATGAATGCATTGTTATGATGTTATACTTTTGTTGTTTTGTCAGCTTGACTTTTACATACAAAACTGTGTGATGTGTTTGGAATAAATCCATTGAAGATGGTGTTTGTAATTACTTACCGCATAGCCAGCTGTTTCTGGTTTTATATCCAAAGTGTCACACTCCCTTCTTGTGGATTTTTTTCCTTGTTTGGGCTGTGTTTTATAATTATAAAAAAGAGAAAAACTGTTTATTATACATAAATAATATTACTTACTATCCCTGTTTTTTTTTTTTATTTTTTTTTATTTTTACTTGTTTGACCTTTTAAAGGATTTGTCTTGCGCAATTTTTTTTTTTACACTAAGCCACTCCTGTAACTCCGCCTAATGCATAACTATACTCACACAGTTCCACCTAATAAAATATATCATAGGGTACACGGTAGGGTCATATACATCTGTCATAAGGTACGCTAGTACATCTTGCAATAAACAAAAGAACCAACAGGTCCTACCACATCCAGGGTGTTGCTGGCGTCGGCGTGATGTCCCTTTAGTGATAGAGCAAAAAGAGCAATCACATAAGGAAGAGATGGCGACTGTCCATGTTATATATCTAGGAGGGGGCGCTGTGCTGGTCCTTTAAGACTGAGGTACCCCAGTGTATAACAGCATAATCTAGGGAATTTCCCCTTAGTGCTACCACACAGTACTAATGCCCACAGTAGTTATGCCCATCGTTGGACCCCCTCACAGTAGTTATGCCCATCGTTGGGCCCCCTTACACTAGTTATGCCCATCGTTGTGCCCCTTATACTAGTTATGACCACCTTTGTGCCCCTCACAGTAGGTTTGCCCACTTTTGTGCCCCCTCACAGTAGTTATGTCATCCTGGTTGCCCCCTCTCCAGCTCCTTAAAAGAAAAAGAAAAACACAACACAAATACTTTCCTGTTTACCTGACCTGATGATACGTTCCCACACACATCACGCTGCTGACTGTGCGTAAGGCTGCTTTCCAGGCTTCCAGCGCTCCCCCCACAGTCGGCAATGTGATGTGTGGCCTGAGGGGGGAGCCTCAGAGATCAGCAGAACAGTAAAGCAGGAAGCAGAGGTCTCTGCTTCACTATGGAAACGAACTGCCCGGCGGTGAAAGGAACTTCTGGGAGGGTGTGCCCCTCACTACGGTCCTGATACAAAGCACTCACTAATGTATTGTGATTGTCCACATTGCCTACTTTGCTGGTTTGATTCATTTTTCCATCACAATATACACAGTTACTATCCAGGGGGTACGACCACCCTGCAATCCAGCAGCAGTGGCATGCATGGGCTGCAGCTCCCATCCCAGCCACCTTGTATCTGAGCTGCAGTGGTCGTGGTAATCCCTGGATATAAGTAGTGTATAATGAGGTTGAAAAGTCAATCAAGCCAGCGAGGGAGACAATATGGACAATCACAATACATTAGTATAAGTGCCTTGTATTAACTTTCTCTACATGATAAATGCCATTTGCTGAAGTGAGAGAACCCCTTTTAAGCATACCTGTTGTTTCACTTAACGTTTCAGGATAAGCTGCCATGTAGCGGTTTTCACCTTTGCAAGCTGTCTCTCTAAGGCCAGGACTACATTGCGCTCTTAGCCACAACACCGTGACCAAAGAGAGATGCTCAGTAGTGTGGCCATTGAACAGAATGGGGTTGCTGTGCAACTCACAAGTTGCCTCGACCCCAGAAATGCAAAAAAATAAATACATAATCCAACACTGCTGGAATTTTTTTTGCAATTCTAGGGGTCCCGAAAGATTGCAAGTCAAGCTGGTGGATAGAGAATAGTTTCTCCCTATAGACCACACCTAGAGACAGCAGATTCTGTTTTCTGCTTCTCACTCCGTCACTGGGAAGCAGGCATGTGGGACATTATGGAGAAGTAATGAGCAATATAAATAAATCGTGACTGGCTGTAACGCTGCAGATTGTAAGGCAGGAACTGGGGAACCTACGGCAAACAGTGCTGGAGGAAAAGGCAAATATAACATAATTTTTTCGAGCATTTAAAAAAAGGCTTTTTCAAAAAAAAATTATTGTCCCGGTTAACTCCTTTTAAAGTGGTTTCCAAGATAGGAAAGACATGGCTGCTTTATTCCAAAAACGGCACCACACCTGTCCACAAGTTGTGTGTGGTATTGCAGCCCAGCTTCATTCATTTCAGTGGAGTTCAGCTACAACAGTCATTGACTTCAGTGGAAAAAAGCAACCCCTTCAAATTCCCCCTGCCAGCCAGGAGATGGAGTTGTAGGGTTACAACAACACATGGAAAGTCACATTGCATTGCAGAATCACAAATGTGTTGAAAGGTAATAAAGAAGCTGACATGATTAAACATGTATGGATTTAAAAAAAAAATTGTGTCCACTCTTTAGGAATAAGCGAAGGTGTGTTTTCAAGTTCGGTGTACACGGTTCGGGTTATCTAAGAATTCTGTTATGGATTCCGCTACCAAGGACCGTAATTTCTCCATAAGTCCATAACGGAATTCTTAGATAACCCAAACCTTGTACGCCGAACTTGAAAAGTTTGCTTATCCCTAATTATAAGGATGCAAAACAAGCAGTATGAGAGCGACACTTACCAGTTCTGTCTTTTTAATAGTTCTTTTCTTTCCAGATTAACACCAGACATAACCGTCTTGCTAAAAAAAAAAAAAAAAGCAAACCTCTGAAATGTAATTAGTTACCTGATTTAATGCTGTGCCAAGCTATGGGAGTCTTGAAGCTTATCATTATATCCTGGTATTACCGTCCCTTACAAGGTGCTGTATATATTGCACCCTACTTCTTCACAAAAGCTTTTGTTTCTCAGTTTTTTCCCCGAGTGTTTTTTGTAGGCTTTTTTTTTTCAATTTCCTAAGTTTTTCCTATTTTTTGTTAAGAAAAATAGCAAATTTTGCTTAATAATAATAATAAAAAAAGTCACCAAAAATGCCAAAAGTAACAACATTACACCACCTATTAGTTGAATTGGACACTATAGAGGGAGCCCCCATTCATAGTTCCCCTTTGAAAGTCAAAATTGAGAGCCGCTCTGAAAGATCAGCTATTGATTTGGCAGACGAAAGTGGTCCATGTGCTACATAAATTACCATTCATCCACTACATCTTATATCTGGTGAGACAAGGCTTCGCTGGCAAAATTACCTTTTTTTTTTTTTTTTTTTTATGGGGCTATGATCTACAAGTAGCAACTACACATGGAAATGATAAATATCTCTGTATATTTGTGGATGACTATACTATGGCATGCATATCCCAAACTAAATGCATTGCAACCATATTTAGGATTCATGCATGAAACCCTAATACACCTGTGTGCATAAAGCCTAACAATGTGGGCCAAGAGTTGTTCATTAGTAGACCGTATTTGAAATAATTAGAAGGAAACCTAACGGTGAAGAAACTCTAAACCCCATTTGGTGTCATTTAGAGCTTTCCATCACCTTAAACTGACATATCATTCTAAAAGGCTATTTAAGGCCAGTGCGTTGCTCAGAATTTTATGTTAGAAATTTCCAGGAACTGCAATCCAAATGTTTCAGCTACCCTGTAGACCACAGATGCCTCTTTATTCTGGAAATCAGTGGTGGTCCGAGCTTACAGATGATACTTCTGGTGTCTGTAGGACAGTTCAGAAGATACTTTTGGGATAAATTACCTATAATCATGATTTAAGACTATAACATCTGTAGCTGCTCATAGAGCTCATGTGACTCGGTGAATTCATGTTTAATACCATAAATTATTAGAAATTTATATAAATGTTATTGTTAGTCTTCCAAAAGTTCCTGAGAAAGACATACCACACTAATGGTGTGAACGGAACGTCTTGCTTAAAACCATTGGAAGCTTGGCATCGGCTGTAGTATAGGCAACCCAGAAATGTAATGTGGATCAGTGTGTGCAGACAGAAGTAATTTGTGATTAAATACTTCATTCCATTGGGGAGTACTGAGTGGGGAAGCTAGACTATGCTAAACATTTCTGAGAATAATTTTTCTTTTGTTTCTAAAATTCTTGGAAAGGTCCTGTTACTTTATGAGACGTTACCCCACAACCCAATCACACTTTCCTGGCAGCTTTTACTATATTAATTTACACGTTCTGTAATTAGCTCTGGCTTTTTATTTTTTCTCTAGTTCTGGAAGCGGCCGAACCTCTTACTGAAATCCATCAGATACACGGCCAAGTTATGAGTATTCCTGCGGGACGTATTAAAGGATCAATTGTCCTCTAGAGACATTGCTTGAGAACAATGTGCCTATGTGCGCCTGGTAGCACAGGGGTCTTTATAGAATTTGTAATTAGATAACAATGTTTTCCTTGACACAGTGTAAAAAAATGTTCTCTTGATGGACTTGTGCCAGAATGAAACTTAGGACTTACAGCTTTCAAATGAATTCAATCAGTTCCTGATTAGGAGCACCACATAGTAAATGTAACCAGAGAATCTATGGCATATGGCAGCTACATAAATAAGTTATGATAGTTTTCTGTAAAACAGTTTGACGGACAGCTCTTATTCTAATTGTTTCCAAAACTGTACAAACTCATAATATATCCATCTCTAACCTTGACACATGAACCTCAACAAGAGTGCTTTATATTGGATGATGCCCTGTGCCGTACCTTTTGGTAGGCCCCCTATATGGTCTGCTTTCAATCAGTGAACAAATTCTAAGTGCCATATGTAGCTCAGCAGTTTGTAGGGGAGGCTGATGGGCCCTGTGCGACTGCTGGAAGGCAACCCATAAGGCTAGCTCTTACACTTATTGCATATACATATCTATTCTGTAGTCCTATTCCTGTGTAGATATCTTTATATGAACCAACAAAACCCAGCCATAGGCATAAAAACTGTAGGTCAGATGATTAGCAGGTCTCAATTAGTGACCCCCTGGTGAGCACCAATACACCTTTTTACTATGGCCATTATGGACTATAAACCTTTTTACAGTATTGCAGGTGTAGCCTAGCACTGGGTTCCTGTGTCAGGTGAAATGGGTGTTTAGCTGCCTAATTAAAGCGGAGCTCCTCTAATGGCCAGGATAAGAGATACCTCTAATGCCGGCCGTTTAACCCCTTGGACCACGCAGTCAATAGCGACTAAGTGGTTTCAAAAAGGTGTCACCCTTCAACACCCCTGCAAATGTGATTGCAGGTTACCAATGCCTTTACATGGCAGACAGATGACAACGACCAGAGACATGGCCTAATATATTGCCTATCAGTTTTCCACTGACACCATGATCTACTGTTCTACATAAGTAGTCAAAGTCCACCTGTGGGATGAATAAATGCCAAAAATAAGAATTCTGTAAAGTTTTTGCTAGAGTAAAAATCCATCTTTTTCCCTGAAAAATGTTACTTAATGGAAAGAAATTAAAAATAAAACATATCGCCAGATCTGTTCTGCTCGGAACTGTACAACTATATTATTTATCCTGCACTGAGAACAATGTAAAATAAAAACTAAAAAACAATGCTAGAATTGCTGTCTTTTTCTTTTGCTTATCCGTCACACAAAAAAAAACAAATAAAAATCAATCAAAAAGTCTTATGTAACCCAACATGGTAACAATGAAACCTGCAGACAATGGCAGAATTGCACTGGCAGAGGCAGTTTGCGAGCAAAAAAAAAACAACACAACAACTTTACTTTCACAGAATAAACGACTGCAGTGGTCATAGTAAATGCTGTAGATAATTTCAGGCAGTTGTGTCTTTCTCCTACTATTGGAGGGTACTCTTAGCACAGTGATTTTTCCATACTTTGAGCACTCTAGTAGTAAACATTCTTATGCAGAACAATATATTACCACCACTTTTAGTTACACCTTATAGGTCTAGTAGGAGACCTTGGGGAAAAATGGTGCTGGTCAGTGTTCCAGTCCTTGTAGTGGTCTGTTCTGATGATCCTAAAAAAACAACACCTTTATACAGCAAGTATACTGTAAAAGTCAAGGAACACCACCTGTATCAGACACAGGCTAGACAGCTCAGAGGAGGAGGCTTCTAGCAGAAATATCTTGGATTCCGCTGTTTTCATTAGCAGCACACAGGACTGGCTACTCTACTTACCCTGTGCCAACACTCTGCTGTTTAAAACTGAACTCATGCTGCCCCGTAAACTGGGTCTGGGTCTTTGATCTCACAGAACCCGGCCTTCCCGCCTCTTCCTAGCATCTAAAAGTTGTCTGTTTTCTTCAGTTTCATTTACAGTGGTGCTTAAAAGTTTGTGAACCCTTCAGAATATACTATATTTCTGCACAAATTTGACCTAAAACTAAATCATATTTTCACACAATTCCTAAAAGTAAAGATAACCAAATCAAACACATGATTCAAAAATATTAGACTTGGTCATTTATTTATGGAGGAAAATAATCCAATGTGTGAGCGGAAAAAGTATGTGAACTTTGAAGAATAGCAGATAATTTGAAGGTGAAATTGGAGTCCGGTGTTTTCAATGGATGGGTTGACAATCAGATGGGATTAGGTCACCTGCTATTTAAAGAACAGGCATTTATCAAAGTCTGATCTTCACAACACGTTTATGCAAGTGCATGATGGCACAAAATTTCTGAGGACCTCAGAAGAAGACTTGTAGGTACTCATCAGGCTGAAAAAGATTACAAAAGCCATCTCTAAAGAGTTTGAACTCCACCAATCCACAGACAGATTGTGTATAAATAGGGGAAATCAAGACCATTGTTACCCTCTACAGGAGTTATCAACCAACAGAGATCACGCTTATGCAAGCCGTGTACTAGTCTGCAAGATTACAAAGGAACCCAAGGTAACCTCCAAGCAAGAAAAGGCCTTTCTCACATTAGGTAGTGTTCACGAGTTCGCCATCAAGAGGAGACCGAACAACAATACCGTGCATGGTAGGATTGATGTAAAAAAAGAACATTGCTGCCTGTCTGTAGTTTGCTATAGATCACCTGTACAAGCCAGAAGGTTATTGGAACAATGTTTGTGAGTGAATGTGACCGAAATAGAACTTTGTAGTTTAAATGAAAAACGTTAGGATTGGAGATAGGAAAGCACTGCATTCAGGAATAAAAACCTCATCCCTTCTGTGAAACATAGGGGTGGTAGTATGGTTTTGGCCAGTTGCGTTCATGAGTCTTCTCAATGTATTAAATTTTTTGTTTGCAGATGCACAGCGGGGAGGCGAGGTAAGTATCCACCACATACAAATTAGTGGTCAGTGGCAAAAGTACGGTACTATTCATGAGGTGACAGATTCCCTTTATTGTTTTTTATAACCCAGCATTCTTCACTTTTCCGGTTTGAAATAAAAGTCATATCTGCATCTGTATCTGTTATTTTGTTTGTATTTGGGTCATGTATTTTATTTCATGCTAAAGCCAACAGAATGGTTTTTCACCTTTGTGACTAGTTTTTATCGTTTAATCGAGTGCATGGATTGAAAAAGAAAATTAACTTATTTGCTTAGAAATAAAGTTGTAATATTTCCAAACCACCAGAAATGTCAGAATCTTTCAGTAGGTTCATCAGCTTCCCAAAAATAAACATTGCAAAATAGTTATAAGATTTAACAACTTATGGCTTCAAAATAAACACTTTGGGCAATAATTCTCTTTATGCAAGTTAAATAATTTAATGTTTTCCAAAACACACTGACAATAACACTGATTGGACTGATAAGGAATTGTGTTACAGTTACAATTAATGTCAATAAAAGGAATGGATTATATAGATAAGAACATGTTCTAACCACATAAAGGGTGGGGGGTTGTTACAAAACTGTTAGGCTACGTCCACATCTGTGGCAGGCATTCCTGTATTCGGTTCTGGCAGAGAAAGAGAATACTGGAATTTCCGTATACACCATAGCCGGAAGTTGCTGGGCCCCACCAGATCCCATTCACTATAATGGTGTCTATCAGTTTCCCGCGTTTTGCTGGACAAAAAACGCTGCTAGTGGCTCTTGTATGATTTCTGTTTCCAGGGGTGAACTTGAACCTAAAATGGTCCTTGGAAAAAAAGCGGCCCCCATGCTGCATGCAGTTCCAATTTAACAGAAGGCAGGGCAACACAACTAGGCATAGCCAACACAAGTAGGTGGTGTCAGCAATAGCATAGTGAAGCACAAAATATCGTCCCAGCAATATTATCCCAGCAGAACCGAAATACCACAGTGCAGCACAAAATACTGCCACAGAAGCTGTTCTTCCTTGGTGACCATAAATAGCTGCCATGTTCTGTCCTCCCATCGTCTAGTTGTCTCTAATTGAGATGGAGCAGGAGGCTTAGGAGATAAGATGTGGGCCCCAGCTCTGAGACAGCCCTACTTTTAGCATGCTGTCTGGACTTCCCCTGGTAATGATACCTATAGTGCCCCCAGTAATATGTTCCTCAAGTGGCCAAAGAAATATGCCTGAGACTCCTGTGCCCCTGCTTCATTTGTACAATGAGTCATATAGTGACCTGTAGCCTACGAGGCTGAACAGCAGGGCAGAATGTCATGAGCTCCCATGCCTGGTCGCATTGTTAAACTGTATCACCATCCTCAGAACAGTTATACAATTAAATTCACGAGGGCACCTGTGGCAACTGGCCAGGTAAGTAAGCATCTGATGCTTAACTAAGGACTCCTGCACATGACCCTATCCATTTTGCAGTCCGCAACTCACAGATCCACAAAATACAGATGTAATCCATGTGTGTATTGTAGAAATGCCTATTCTTTGTCTGCAAAACAAAAACAGGACATGTTCTATTCTTTGTGGCAAGGCTGGACGGATGCTACCAGCACATGGATGACATCTGTGTGTTGTCCACATTTTCTGCTGCCACATAAAAGTGAATGGGCATTTGATCTGCAAAAAATGTGGGTTGCATGCGGACCAAAATACAGTCTTGTAAATGATGCCTAACGCTGAGAGCATTATATCATTATGTACCCGTACTGGGGTTCCTTGAGCCCACCAAAGGAAATTATTCTCGGGGCCCAACCCCCATATCATCATTAAAGTGTAATAGGTTTTTTTTTAAATCATGTATAATTTTTATTGATTAAAAAAAGTTTTACATATACAAATAGTGCATCATTTCAGAATAATTTTTACAAAGATACCCACACAGGTAGACAAATATAGAGACCGTATGATGCAAATGACCCTATACCCCCGCCCCCGTCGCCCCCCAGCTAACTGTCCTGCAGAGAGACAACATTAATTGACCACATCTAAAAGAGCAGAAAACAAAAAAGAAAATAAAAATACTGCACTCTAATATGGCAGACGCGATATGAATAGAGATGAGCGAACATTAAAAAAAAGTCAGTTGTTCGGCGTTCGGGTGGTGGTAAGTCGCGCATCCCGTTATGGATTCCACTATAGCGGCATATGGAATCCATAAGGGGCGGCTGCCACCAACCCGAACTGTTGCACAGCCGAAGGACCTGGGGTGTAGTTTCTTAGATGGAGTCACTTTTTTATATTTTCTACTCTAGGGATACTTCAGGGGGGCTTCAAATGGGACATGGTGTCAAAAAACCAGTCCAGCAAAATCTGCCTTCCAAAAACCATATGGCGTTCCCTTCCTTCTGTGCCCTGCTGTTTGGCCATACAGCAGTTTACGACCACATGTGGGATATCTCTGTAAACCGCAGAATCAGGGTAATAAATATTGAGTTTTGTTTGGTTGTTAACCCTTGCTTTGTTACTGGAAAAATGGATAAAAATGGAAAATTTGCAAAAAAAAATAGCTGTTTTGGAACCGATTTTATTTTTTGTTATTTACATCGTTGATCTGACAGGTTAGCTCATGTGCTATTCCCATAGAGCAGGTTGTTACGGACGTGACAATACCAAATATGACTACTTTTTGGGGGTTTTGTTTCAGTTTTACATAAAGCATTCTTCAAAAAATTTATTTTTTTAGTGTCTCCACATTCTGAAAGCCATACTTTATTTTTTTATTTTTTTGGCGACTGTCTTATGTAGGGGCTCATTTTTTGCAGTATGAGATGTTGGTTTGATTGGCACTATCTTGGGGTGCATATGACATTTTGGTCGCTTGCTATTACACTTTTTGTGATGTAAGGTGACAAAAAAGGCTTTTGACACCGTATTTATATATTTTATTTTTTGCTGTTTTCACCTGAGGGGTTAGGTCATGTGTTATTTTTATAGAGCAGCTTTTTACGGACTCAGCGATACCTAATATGTCTACATCTTTTATTTATTTAAGTTTTACACAATAATATCATTTTTGAAACAGAAAAATCATGTTTTAATGTCTCCATAGTCTGAGAGTTCAATATTTTTTTATTTTCTGGGCGATTGTTTTAGGTAGGGTATCATGTTTTGCGGGATGAGATAACGGTTTAATTGGCACTATTTTGGGGAGCATATAACTTTTTGATCGCTTGCTTTTACACTTTTTGTGATGTTAAACATTTAAAAATGTCATTTTGAAGTTTCTGATCCCCTGCTGATCAGAAACTTCCAAAAGCGCTGCAAACCGCGGGTCTGAATTGACCTGCGGTTTTCTGCGATCGCCTACACGTGGGGTCACAGAACCCCCCACGGCATTCTGCCACGGTGCCTGCTGTGTATACTTAAGGACTGGGACATCAGGGCATACCTGTACGCCCTGTGTCAGTAAGAGAAAAAATAAATGTCTATAGATCAGAGAGATGAGTCCCTTAGCACTACAACCACATAGCAATTGTTGTACCATAGGAGAGGAAGCTGGGAGCAGCAAACCATCGTTAAATTGCCCTTGACATGCATGTCTCACTTGAAGGTATTGGTAGAAGACATTTCTAGGAAGACCGAACTCTGCCTGAAGCTGTGCAAATACCCCTTTATTCCCACGGAGAGAAGCCTTCTAATCTAAACATTTGTGGCATTTGCGCCAAATGGGTGTACCTTATATCTTATAGAATATCCGCCATGGGATCCAGATTGGGGAGTTGTGTAAAATATAAAGCAGTTGGGGCAAGAATATCATTTTAATTAAATTACATCAGCCTACCACTGAAAGAGGTACCTTTTCAGTAAATTTAGCAAGTAGGAGGGGGGTCAATATTATTTTTGACATATTGTGTTAGCGTTGGTGTTATCATAACATCCAGATATTTAAAGTTGTGGGTTATCTGTAACTGAATGCGAGTCAAATTCCACGGAAGGATTACAGACTTGTCCCAGTTAATTGTCAACCCTGACCTATTCCCCAAGTCGATAATATCATTCATGATAGGGTGAATGGATTGCTTCAGATTTCCCACATACAGGAGCATGTCATCAGCATATAGCGAAACCCTTTCTTCACCTGAGCCCAGTGGGAACCCCCTCCACCCGGGAGAAGAACGCAAGATGCAGTCTAGGGTTTCAATGGCAACTGAAAATAGTAGGGGGGATAATGGACAACCCTGTCTCGTTCCCCTATGCAATGTAAATTGTGGAGATAATTCCCCATTTACTCTAATCTTTGCCGCTGGCGAACTATAAAGCAGCTTGACCCAGGACATAAATCTACAACCAAACCCCATGGCCTCCATAACCGCCCATAAGTATTGCCACTCCACACTGTGAAAAGCTTTGGCAGCCTCCAGTATCCACAGGCCTTTGAAGGTTGAAAAAAAGCCTCTAAAGATTAATAGATGTACTTTTGTCAGGCATAAAGCCAGATTGGTCATCATATATGAGGTAAGTGATGACTTTGTTAAGCCGGTTGGCCAAAACCTTTGCTAGTATTTTCACATCAGTTGGCAGAAGGGAAATGGGCCTGTAGGATTCAGGCAGAGTTGGGTCCTTACCAGGTTTTGGTATCACCACCACCATCGCTTACTGCATAGATGCCGGTAGCTTCTCCAGTCTCAAAGCCTCTTTAAACGTATCTAGTAGATGAGGGAGAGTAATTTTTTGCTATCTTTTAAAGAACTCTGACAGGAGGCCGTCAGAGCCTGGGGCTTACTGATTTGGGTAAGAGACTAGAGCCTCCAATCCCAAAGGCTCATCTAGGTACCTGACCGATTCCTGGGACAACGTAGGGACAGAGATAGCAGCAAGGTAGGATTTTATATCTCTCGCATCAATCAGCAGTTTAGAGGTGTACAATTCTTGATAGTATCTATATAAAACTCATTAAGAATGAGTTCTCCGTGGAGCATGGGGCCCCTCTAATCCTAAAAGCTACAATCCTCGTTGGGCCCTCCTGTGACCGAATCACTCTAGCTAACAAACTACCTGCACTTTCCCCGCTTCAAAATATTTTTGTTTCATAAATAAGCGCTTATTGTCAACAATATGGGTCAGATGGTTAATGGGAGTATCTTGTGCCTCCCTCAATGCGGACTGAATATGGGGCCCCCACATAGGCAGTCTCAGCGTCACTACCTGTAGCATTGCATCAGTGGGTCCCCTAGTCTTTGTTTTGCCTCTTTTAATTTTTTGAATGTATAACCTCCTAACATATGCTTTCATAGTATCCAATATCGTCCCCACAGCTGCCTAGCCCAAATTAGTGCGAAAGAACTCTGTAATCGGTCCCGCCAGAGGCTCCTCCTCATCTAGCAACTGAATCCAGAATGGATTGAGTTTCCAGAGGACCGGGCAACGCCCCCCACCCCACCCCACCCCCCATCAACTGTGGCTCTACTCGGATGAGTGAGTGCTCTGATAGGCTACGTGGCCTCCTTCTATAGAGGAGATACAGGATGAAGCCTTATCTATTCTCTAAAGCGAGTTATGGGATGGCGAGAAACAGGATAACTGACGTTGTTGAGGATACCGGATTCTCCACAAATCATGTAGTTCTAACTCTCTTAACAGCTTTGCCAATGAAGTCTCCGGAGTGTTCACCAGGGCATGGTCCCCATGAAACGTATGTAGGGCTGGGTCTAGGTATTTATTGGTGTTCTGTTCCAGTATCTTGCATTGTGTATTGGTATACTCCTCTCTTTCTCCTCCCCGCCCTGTTTTCAGGTTTCTAGTTAGTTTAGCCTAGCCACTCCCTGTTTTCCCATTGATGCTGTGCTCATAGTGTGCTCAGTTCTCTAGTAGCAGCATCTATCTTCTGAGCTAGGAGTTTATTGTTGGCATAATTATTTTACCATCTGGATTACCCTGCAACATCTTGTAATAAAATCCCTGGATTAAAAGACTACTTGATTAACGCCTGGGTGTCTGATACGTAAGCTGTAAGTGGAGAAAAGTCAAATTCAACAATTCACTTCCGTGCGCATAGAGGCGGCTCTACACAGGTGTGATTGTATATAGCTGACATTTCAAAATGCCACAGCAAAAGAATTGCCTTAGTACTCTCCTTCTCTTGCTAAGGAAAGAATATTCTCCTCCTCCAAGTAATAAGCCATCATCATTAGTCTCCTGCTTGCTGCAGTGGAGGGTAATAGCACCACTGCTTTTTTATCTTATCCTGCTCAATTACAATCTCTGGATTAAAAGACTACTTGATTAACGCCTGGATGTCTGATACGTAAGCTGTAAGTGGAGAAAAAGCGGGAAGCGTCGAACATATGGACTGTTCCTCCAGCGGCTACTTGCAACTTGGAAGGGTAAAGCATGGAGTACTGCACATTTTTCATCCTGAGGAGTCATTTAACATCCAGGTATTTTGCACGTCGCCTTTGGACTTCCGCAGAGAAGTCTGTAAAAATGGAGACCTTGTGACCATTGATCTGTATTATCACGTACTTTGCGTAGGATCGTGTCCCTATCTTGGAAATGCAGGATTCTGAGCAAAGTTGGTCTAGGGGGAGCCCCCGGAGGTATAACGGCACCCTGTGTGCACATTCTATTTTAAAAATGGCAATAAAGAGTCCTGTCCGAATTTAGCTTTAAACCACTCTACAAAGAATCGAGCAATGTTAACCCCTTCCACTTCCTCTGGCACCCCCACCAAATGGAGGTTGTTGCGGCGGGACCTATTCTCCAAATCTTTCGTTTTATTTATGAGAAGAGTAATGTTGTGGATAACTTTGGCCAGGTCACGTATTATGATAGGGAGCACTTGATTTTCCAAAAGGCCCACTCTTTCCTTCGCTCCAGTAACCCTCTCATTGATTTTCCTGATGTCTTTTCTAATAAAAAAAAGCTCTCCTGCAGTGACCCCATATATGTATTAAGGGTTACCAGGGCTAAGCTACAATGCTGCACCACAAGGAATATGTCCCTGGTAGTGGGTCCTGGGTCATGAGCCATCCCAGGGAGAGGAAGTTTCAGTAAAAAAAAGCAGGCTCTACAGCCATCCCATCCTTGGCCCCCCTTCGCCTTCTCCCGCTCCTGCCATGCTGGATCCGCCATCTTGGTTGGCACCATCTTTCACAGTGCTGTTATTAGGAGGGCTCACCTTCTACTCTGCCGTCCTCCTCGGATCCTTGTCCCCAGGGCCTTCCTCTGCAGTGGGAATACGAGCAAACTGCTCCAAGCGCGCCGCCACATTCACCGTCTTGGATGAGGTGGCAGCGCCATATTGTTTTGCCAGCGTCTGTCCTGGATGCTCCAGGCTATCCTTCTCCTGCTTGGTCGTACGGGTCATGCCTGAATGCGTACCCGGGGATTCTGCCCAGGCTACTCCACCGCTAGCTAGCCGTACAAGGGACTCTACCCGCAGGATGGCTCAGGATTGTAGCAGGTGCCATTCAGGAGCTCAAATAAGCATGTCTCCTCACATTGCCAGCCAGGCCACGCCCCAAAGTGTAATATGTTTTGATTTAAAGAAATACACCCTAGTGGCAACATTGTAATATGAGATTGAGCAGATATGAGCAAGGTCGAACTGGGGTCACTTGGGCCCACCAGAATAAATTATTCTCAGGGACAAACCCCCATATCAGCAATAAAGTCTAATAGGCAGCTCAAATGTTTTTTTTTCTCCTGCAACTTTGGAGCCCACTGTGGAATCAAAGCCTGGGCCCACTAGAGGATCCTTTGGTACTCTTGTAGGCCAATCTGATACCGCACCGAGCCAGTATCAGTGAGGATGGCTGGGGTAGCCCCCTGGACATCGGCCACCGGTAAATTTCTCAGTAGGTTCTATGGCCAGTCTGCCCCTATGTCACCCATTGCTGGGTTCACAGCAACAATGCTCAATAAAAGCTATCTAATGTTTCTCATGCTGCTGCTGCTAAGGGTATGATAGAGGAACAGGATCTCCTCTGCTCTGTGTGCTGTGTATTGGAGATATCATAGCAGTATTTAAAAAGTCATCTGAACCAAAAGGTGTGCTAATTTTCCATACCTCTCATATGTCCTTCTTTTGCAGGGTAAGTCCCTACTTTTTACCCAAATTTGTCTTCTCTCATTCATATACTATACATTATTACTATACATTATTTAATGATGTGTTACAATTCAGGCCTTGAAGTAGTTGTACACACAATACGTTGGTATTAGTCATTAATTTCACGTTGCATATATATGTTTCAATTTATAATATACTTTACGTAACCTGTATGGTCTGTATCACTAGATCTGAACTTTGGTTCAGCTGATGTGAAAACAAGCTAGAGATTTGTAGCACAATGCCAGAATGAATTCTCCGCATGGGTAAATAGTCAGAAAATAAAGTAACAGAGAAGACATTTTCACAAGAATGAAATTAAGAAAAAGTAAAATTATCCCATTCCACAATTAAGAAAAGGTATCTTAGACATCCTTAAAGGGGTCAGTCAATGTCTAATTTAATTTATCAAAATGCCACATATGGTCATGTGGCCCCCAACTGTCCTATTAGAGGCCCCCAGCTTCCCCGGTGTCATTGAAGTAAACATACTTACCTGTCACCTGCCATGTCCATGTCCTACAAGATGGCATCGACTGCTTCATCTGGCTGCTCTTGGGAACCTTGTATTCTGCGCAGGTGCCGAAAAGCAAATGGATACGTCTGGTATATGGGCAGATACAAGTGGTTCTGTGTCCATTGCTACACAGCGTACAAGGTTTGCAGCGCCAATATTCAAATAGCGAATTTTAATCGCGAATATCACAACTTTGAGAATTCGGGAATATTTAGAATATAGTGCTATATATTCGTAATATCGAATATTTGTCATTTTTTTCACATGATTCCTCCCTGCTTCTTGCTTGTGGGCCAATGAGAAGGCAGCAATGTCAAGTTCACAACAATACTAGGTGCACCAATCAGTAATATGTAGTCAGACCTGCTAAAATGTGAAGTTGCACGTAAAAAAATATTCTAATTTGCACAATCGCGAATATATTGGAGCACTCTATCTGCATATAAAGCTATTGTAATGTTCTGCCAGGCCAACCATTTTCTCCAGTCTCAGGATAAACTCAGGAAACTTCTAGCAGCTTGAACAATGTCACCAAAGTGACCCACGCCTGTGATTCGCGTTAAAAATTCGCATTTTGCGAATTTTACATTGCCGATTTTTCGCTATTAAGAAAATAATCTAGAATATGAATATACTGGAATATATGACGAATATTCTACCACATATTCGTGAAATATCGCAAATTCGAATATTGCCCCTGCCACTCATCACTAGTAGTATGTAGTTGTATGGACTGTACATGACATTTTGAAAGTGGCCAATCCCTTTAAGTACTTAGAGCACTTTAAAATTGGCATGTATTGGTTCTTAAGGAGGCAAAAACACCAATAGTAGCCTGGAACAGCAGTAGAGAGGAGAAAAACTGTGATTTGGTCACATACACATTTACCTAGAAATATATTATCCAGTAAAAATGCATCAGTTCTCCTCTTGGTGTATTATATTTATATCAGTCTTATTATGCAATAGCTTGTATTTGTGGTGCTATACCTATATATATACATGTGCTTCTTTCACTCTACAGATGTACAGTCGTGGCCAAAAGTTTTGAGAATTACATAAATATTGGAAATTGGAAAAGTTGCTGCTTAAGTTTTTATAATAGCAATTTGCAAACACTCCAGAATGTTATGAAGAGTGATCAGATGAATTGCATAGTCCTTCTTTGCCATGAAAATTAACTTAATCCCCAAAAAAACATTTCCTCTGCATTTCATTGCTGTCATTAAAGGACCTGCTGAGATCATTTCAGTAATCGTCTTGTTAACTCAGGTGAGAATGTTGATAAGCACAAGGCTGGAGATCATTATGTCAGGCTGATTGGGTTAAAATGGCAGACTTGACATTTTAAAAGGAGGGTGATGCTTGAAATGATTGTTCTTCCATTGTTAACCATGGTGACCTGCAAAGAAACACGTGCAGCCCTCATTGCAGTGCATAAAAATGGCTTCACAGGCAAGGATATTGTGGTTACTAAGATTGCATCTCAATCAACAATTTATAGGATCATCAAGAACTTCAAGGAAAGAGGTTCAATTCTTGTTAAGAAGGCTTCAGCGCATCCAAGAAAGTCGAGCAAGCGCCAGCATCGTCTCCTAAAGAGGATTCAGCTGCGGGATCGGAGTGCCACCAGTGCAGAGCTTGCTCAGGAATGGCAGCAGGCAGGTGTGAGCGCATCTGCACGCACAGTGGGGCGAAGACTTTTGGAAGATGGCCTGGTGTCAAGAAGGGCAGCAAAGAAGCCACTTCTCTCCAAAAAAAACATCAGGGACAGATTGATCTTCTGCAGAAAGTATGGTGAATGGACTGCTGAGGACTGGAGCAAAGTCATATTCTCCGATGAAGCCTCTTTCTGATTCTTTGGGGCATCTGGAAAAAGGCTTGTCGGAGAAGAAAAGGTGAGCACTACCATCAGTCCTGTGTCATGCCAACAGTAAAGCATCCTGAGACCATTCATGTGTGGGGTTGCTTCTTATCCAAGGGAGTGGGCTCACTCACAATTTTGCCCAAAAACACAGCCATGAATAAAGAATGGTAACAAAACACCCTCCCACAGCAACTTCTTCCAACAATCCAACAACAGTTTGGTGAAGAACAATGCATTTTCCAGCACGATGAAGCACCGTGCCATAAGGCAAAAGTGATAACTAAGTGGCTCGGGGACCAAAACGTTGACATTTTGGGTCCATGGCCTGGAAACTCCCCAGATCTTAATCCCATTGAGAACTTGTGGTCAATCCTCAAGAGGCGGGTGGACAAACAAAAACCCACTAATTCTGACAAACTCAAAAAAGTGATTATGAAAGAATGGGTTGCTATCAGTCAGGAATTGGCCCAGAAGTTGATTGAGAGCATGCCCAGTCGAATTGCAGAGGTCCTGAAAAAGAAGGGCCAACACTGCAAATACTGACTCTTTGCATAAATGTCATGTAATTGTCGATAAAAGCCTTTGAAACGTATGAAGTGCATGTAATTATATTTCAGTACATCACAGAAACAACTGAAACAAAGATCTAAAAGCAGTTTAGCAGCAAACTTCGTGAAAACTAATATTTGTGTCATTCTCAAAACTTTTGGCCACGACTGTACATTCACAAGGACATTTTCTTGCCTTGCCTCACAGATTGTTCTTTGAATGATGCTTTTTGGAAATTAAAATACCTCGTCAGGGAAGCTGGCTTTATGTATTTTCTGCCTTCCAGATGCTTCTACATATTTAGCATCTTAGGGTATTCTTTATATATGTCTCCCTTTGACTTTCCAGACTCAAAATATTCAATTTTAATGCCATAACCCACAGTCTCCAGCATCCCTCCAAGTCATGTATTGCAGGCAGCTGGAACGCTATGTAAACTTTGTTAGACTAGTAATGGATCTGTCTAATTGTAAAACAATCTCAAAATTACATTACACCCCTCTAAAGTGCTTCCAAGTGGCAGATCAAACACACACCAAAGAAAATAACCGCTGAACAGTTGATTTGTTTGACTTAAGTTTATATGTGTATAGTTTATGTGCGAGAAAAAAATGACAATGGACTAGGTTGTCAGAAGCATGGCCAACTGAGAAGTATGATACTCTGATAACATGGGAAAGCTGACTGAAAACGAAATAAATTTTATTCTAGACCCACCTAGGGTAGAGGGTTAATGATTTTTGTGTAGAACTGTATTATATGCATAGTGCATGTTACTCTCTAAAATAAATGTATTGGGAATATCAGAAGCCATATGGGTTTCCTGTGTTATATGAGCTAAACCCGAGTTTTGCCTGCCAAAAGTAAATAGGGACTGTGCAGGGAGTAAGATGCATTTTAGAGCAACATTCAGATTATGCAGTAAGAATATATGAGGGCTAGTGTTGAGCAAACCCGAACTGTAAAGTTCTGGTTTGTACCGGACTTTAGGGATTTTTGTACCCGAACCCGGACCTGAACTTTGCCGTAAAAGTTCAGGTTCGAGTTTGGTGTTTGGGCGTTTAATAAAGCTTGTTGAAAGGCTGCAGGGCAGCCAATCAACAAGCGTTTAAGCTGTGTGCCCTTAGAAGCCATCACAGCCATGGCTAATAATGGCTGTGATTGGCCAGTGCAGCATGTGACCCGGCCTCTATATAAGCTGGAGTCACGTAGCGCCGCACGTCACGTCAGCTCTTACTTGTTCAGGGATAGGAAACAGGCTGCCGCTGTGAGGGAGAGAGTAGGAAGGAATCTGAACTGGCTGTTAAATCTGTGACCTACAGCGATTTTTGTGTGGGTGCAATGCAACATTTTTGTACCCTTGACACACAAAAATAATATTCAATCCGACTGTTAGTTAGGTGGGCGTCGGCAACCTGCACCTGCATATATGCCAGGGACAATAATTTAATGCTTCTGGTAGTTTAGTGGGTGACATATACACATTGCCAGGGGAAGGGAAAATAATATAGGTAATCCATCATTGAGTTCAGGGGGTGACATATTCACATTTTTTGCTATGAAGTACCCCTGCGCTGCATACCTGACATGAAAATAAATTCTGTAAATCCATCTGTTAGATTGTGGGGTGACATATTCAAATTATTTGCTGTGAAATACTCCTGTGCAGCATACCTGACAGGGAAATAAATTCAGTAAATCCATCTATTAGATTGTGGGGTGACATATTCACATTTTTTGCTGTGAAGTACCCCTGCGCTTCATACGTGACAGGGAAATAAATTCAGTAAATCCATCTGTTAGATTGTGGGGTGACATATACCCATTTGTTGCTGTGAAGTACCCCTGCACTGCATTCCTGACAGGGAAATAAATTTAGTAAATCCGTCTGTTAGTTCGGTGGCTGACATATACCCATTTTTTGCTGTGAAGTACCCCTGCACCGCATACCTGACAGGGAAATAAATTTAGTGAATCCGTCTGTTAGTTCGGTGGTGAACATATACCCATTTTTTGCTGTGAATTATACCTGCACTGCATACCTGAACGGGAAATAAATATAGTAAACCCGTCTGTTAGATTGTTCGGTTACTTATACCCATTTTTTACTGTGCAGTATCCCTGCACTGCTTACCTGACAGGGAAACAAATTTAGTAAAGCCGTCTGTTAGATTGTTTGGTGATTTATATCCATTTTTTGCTGTGAAGTACCCCTGCACGGCATACCTGACAGGGAAATAAATTTTGTAAATCTGTCTGTTAGTTCGGTGGGTGAGACATACCCATTTTTTGCTGTGAACTACCCCTGCACTGCATACCTGGCAGGGAATTAAATATAGTAAACCCGTCTGTTAGATTGTTGGGTGACTTATACCCATTTTTTGCTGTGAAGTACCCCTGCACCGCATACCTGACAGGGAAATAAATACAGTAAACCCATCTGTTAGATTGTTGGGTGACTTATACCCATTTTTTGCTGTAAAGTACCCCTGCACTGCATACCTGAAAGGGAAATAAATTTAGGAAATCCGTCTGTTAGTTCGGTGGGGAATATATACCCATTTTTTGCTGTGAAGTACCCCTGCACTGCATACCTGACATGGAAAACATTTAGTAAATGCGTATGTTAGTTCGGTGGATAACATATACCCATTTTTTGCTATGAAGTACCCCTGCACTGCATACCTGACAGGGAAATAAATTTAGTAAATCCGTCTGTTAGTTCGGTGGGTGACATATACCCATTTTTTGCTGTGAAGTATCCTGTCACTGCATACCTGACAGGGAATTAAATATAGTAAACCTGTCAGTTAGATTGTTAGGTTACTTATACCCATTTTGTACTGTGCAGTACCCCTGCACTGCATACCTGACAGAGAAAAACACATTTAGTAAAGCCGTCTGTTAGATTGTTGGGTGACTTATACCCATTTTTTGCTGTGAAGTACCCCTGCACTGCATACCTGAAAGGGAAATAAATTTAGGAAATCCGTCTGTTAGTTCGGTGGGGAACATATACCCATTTTTTGCTGTGAAGTACCCCTGCACTGCACACCTGACATGGAAAACATTTAGTAAATGCGTCTGTTAGTTCGGTGGATAACATATACCCATTTTTTGCTATGAAGTACCCCTGCACTGCATACCTGACAGGGAAATAAATTTATTAAATCCGTCTGTTAGTTCGGTGGGTGACATATACCCATTTTTTGCTGTGAAGTACCCCTGCACTGCATACCTGACAGGGAATTAAATATAGTAAACCTGTCAGTTAGATTGTTAGGTTACTTATACCCATTTTGTACTGTGCAGTACCCCTGCACTGCATACCTGACAGGGAAATACATTTAGTAAAGCCATCTGTTAGATTGTTGGGTGACTTATACCCATTTTTTGCTGTGAAGTAGCCCTGCACTGCATACCTGAAAGGAAAATAAATTTAGAAAATCCGTCTGTTAGTTCGGTGGGTGAGATATACCCATTTTTTGCTGTGAAGTACCCCTGCACTGCATACCTGACAGGGAATTAAATATAGTAAACCTGTCTGTTAGATTGTTGGGTGACTTATACCCATTTTTGCTGTGAAGTACCCCTGCACCACATACCTGACAGGGAAATAAATACAGTAAACCCATCTGTTAGATTGTTGGGTGACTTATACCCATTTGTTGCTGTAAAGGACCCCTGCACTGCATCCCTGACAGGGAAATAAATTTAGTAAATCCATCTGTTAGTTTGGTGGCTGACATATACCCATTTTTTGCTCTGAAGTACCCCTGCACTGCATACCTGACAGGGAAATAAATTTAGTAAATCCGTCTGTTAGTTCGGTGGGGGACATATACCCATTTTTTGCTGTGAAGTATCCCTGCACTGCATACCTGACAGGGAAATAAATATAGTAAACCCGTCTGCTAGATTGGTGGGTTACTTATACCCATTTTTTGCTGTGAAGTACCCCTGCACCGCATACCTGACAGGGAAATAAAATTAGTAAATCTGTCTGTTAGTTCGGTGGGTGACATATACCCATTTTTTGCTGTGCAGTACCCCTGCACTGCATACCTGACAGGGAAATAATTATATTAAACCCGTCTGTCAGATTGTTGGGTGACTTATACCCATTTTTTGCTGTGAAGTACCCCTGCACTGTATACCTAACATGGAAAAAATTTGGTAAATGCGTCTGTTAGTTCGATTGGTGACATATACCCATTTGTTGCTGTGAAGTAACCCTGCACTGCATACCTGACATGGAAATTTTTTTCTAAATGTGTCTGTTAGTTCATTGGGTAACTTATACCCATTTTTTGCTGTGAAGTACCCCTGCACTGCATACCTGACAGGGAAATAAATTTAGTGAATCCGTCTGTTAGTTCGGTGGGGGACATATACCCATTTTTTGCTGTGAATTATCCCTGCACTGCATACCTGACCGGGAAATAAATATAGTAAACCCATCTGTTAGATTGTTCGGTTACTTATACCCATTTTTTACTGTGAAGTACCCCTGCACTGCATACCTGACAGGGAAATAAATATAGTAAACCCGTCTGCTAGATTGGTGGGTTACTTATACCCATTTTTTGCTGTGAAGTACCCCTGCACCGCATACCTGACAGGGAAATAAAATTAGTAAATCTGTCTGTTAGTTCGGTGGGTGACATATACCCATTTTTTGCTGTGCAGTACCCCTGCACTGCATACCTGACAGGGAAATAATTATATTAAACCCGTCTGTCAGATTGTTGGGTGACTTATACCCATTTTTTGCTGTGAAGTACCCCTGCACTGTATACCTAACATGGAAAAAATTTGGTAAATGCGTCTGTTAGTTCGATTGGTGACATATACCCATTTGTTGCTGTGAAGTAACCCTGCACTGCATACCTGACATGGAAATTTTTTTCTAAATGTGTCTGTTAGTTCATTGGGTAACTTATACCCATTTTTTGCTGTGAAGTACCCCTGCACTGCATACCTGACAGGGAAATAAATTTAGTGAATCCGTCTGTTAGTTCGGTGGGGGACATATACCCATTTTTTGCTGTGAATTATCCCTGCACTGCATACCTGACCGGGAAATAAATATAGTAAACCCATCTGTTAGATTGTTCGGTTACTTATACCCATTTTTTACTGTGAAGTACCCCTGCACTGCATACCTGACAGGGAAATAAATATAGTAAACCCATCTGGGAGATTGTTGGGTGACATATACCCATTTTTTACTGTGAAGTAACCCTGCACTGCATACCTGACAGGGAAATAAATATAGTAAACCCGTCTGCTAAATTGTTGGGTTACTTATACCCATTTTTTGCTGTAAAGTATCCCTGCACTGCATACCTGACAGGGAAATAAATTTAGTAAATCCGTCTGTTTGTTCGGTGGGTGAGATATACCCATTTTTTGCTGTGAAGTACCCCTGCACTGCATACCTGACAGGGAAATAAATTTAGTGAATCCGTCTGTTAGTTCGGTGGGGGACATATACCCATTTTTTGCTGTGAAGTACCCCTGCACTGCATACCTGACAGGGAAATAAATATAGTAAACCCGTCTGCTAGATTGTTGGGTTACTTCTACCCATTTTTTGCTGTGAAGTACCCCTGCACTGCATACCTGAAAGAAAAATAAATTTAGTACATCCGTCTGTTAGTTCGGTGGGTGAGATATACCCATTTTTTGCTGTGAAGTACCCCTGCACCGCATACCTGACAGGGAAATAAATACAGTAAACCCGTCTGTTAGATTGTTGGGTGACTTATACCCAGTTTTTTGCTGTGAAGTACCCCTGAACGGCATACCTGACAGGGAAATACATTTTGTAAATCCATCTTTTAGTTTGTTGGGGGACATATACCCAGTTTTTGCTGTGAAGTATCCCTGCACTGCATACCTGACAGGGAAATAAATATAGTAAACCCCTCTGTTAGATTGTTGGGTGACATATACGCATTTTTTGCTATGAAGTACCCTGCACTGCATACCTGACGGGGAAATAAATATAGTAAACCCGTCTGTTAGATTGTTGGGTGACTTATACCCAGTTTTTTGCTGTGAAGTACCCCTGCACCGCATGCCTGACAGGAAAATAAATTTTGTAAATCCGTCTGTTAGTTCGGTGGCTGACGTATACCCATTTTTTGTTGTGAAGTACCCCTGCACTGCATACCTGACAGGGAAATAAATATAGTAAACCCGTCGGTTAGATTGTTGTGTGACTTATACACAGTTTTTTACTGTGAAGTACCCCTGAACGGCATACCTGACAGGGAAATAAATTCAGTAAATCTGTCTGTTAGTTCAGTGGCTGACATATACCCATTTTTTGCTGTGAAGTACCCCTGCACTGCATACCTGCATACCTGCTGCTGGTGTTGGTGGAGCTCCTGTTGCAGGGAGAGGACATGGTCCATCTGTGCCAGCTACACGCCCAAATAAAAACACAATAGCTCAACGCTATTTTGTAGGCTGAATTCCGCTTTACGAATGATGGGGCCAGAACAAGTACAGGCGGTAGTAGATTGTGTGGCTGACAGTGCCTCCAGTTCCTTGAGATTGTCTCCCACCCGGTCCCCTGCTGAAAGCTCAGAGTTGGCACCTGCAGCCCATGGGCATCTGTCTTTCACCTCATTTCCTTGCAAATCAGCCAAGCAGTCTGATCCCCAAGTCATGCATCAGTCTCTTATGCTTTTTGATGACTCTGCTGACAAGGTTTCCCAGGGCCATCCACATAGCCTTGTCCCAGAAGTGGAAGATGCCCAACCACTTATGTTTCCGGATGTGGACATGGGAACACCACCGCAGCACGTCTCTTATGATGATGAAACACAGGTGCCAACTGCTGCGGCTTTATGTAGTGTGCAGACCGACAAGGAGGGCAGGGGTGAAGAGTGGGTGGAAGATGATGTGTAGGATAATGAGGTCCTAGACCCCACATGGAATCAAGGTCATGAGAGTGACGTGTGCAGTTTGGAGGAAGAGGTGGTGGTCACACAGAACCACCGCCACAGCAAAAGAGAGAGCAGGGTGCAAAAGCAGAGCAGCTGTCCCCTAGACAGTACGTCTGCTACTGCCCACTGCACCCAGGGACTGAGCACACCAAAGGCAGCTCCAAGGAGTTCCCTGGCATGGCAGTTCTTCAGACAATGTGCTGACGACAAGACACGAGTGGTTTGCACACTGTGCCATCAGAGCCTGAAGCGAGGCATAAATGTTCTAAACCTGAGCACAACCTGCATGACCAGGCATCTAAATGCAAAGCACGAGCTGCAGTAGAGTAAACACCTCAAAAACCCTGAACAACCAAGTGGCGGACAAAATCAGGTGCACTGCGCAACGCTATCTGAGACAAGGTCCTCATAACCACTGATACGTGGACCAGTAAGCACGGGCAGGGACGTTATATCTCCCCAACAGCACACTGGGTAAATGCAGTGGCGGCTGGGCCTGAGGCGGATAGCATTTTGCAGCATGTCCTTCCGCCACCGAGGATTGCAGGGCATTTCTCTTTGCCTTCTGTTGCCTCCTCCTCCTTCCCCGCCTCCTCCTCTACCACTTCCTCATCCTTCAGCACAGCCAGGGGGGGACGACAGCAGGCTGTTTTGAAACTCATCTGTTTGGGGGGAAAAAAACACACTGTGCAGGAGCTGTGGACAGGCATGGAACAACATACCGATGAGTGGTTTGTGCCACTGAGCCTCAAGTTCGGCCTTGTGGTGTGTGATAATGGGCGAAATCTCGTAGAAGCTCTGGGACTAGCATCGAAAAGTTAATTTATTTCAGTAATTAATTCCAAAAAGTGAAACTCATTAATTATATACATTCATTGCAGGCAGAGTGATGTCTTTCAAGCGTTTATCTTTTTTAATGTTGACTATAGTTTACAACTAATATACTACAATTAGTATATTGTAAAAATGTTTAATATTGTAGACTCTGCAAAGATTTCCTAAGTTTTTAAATGCTCCCTGTAGGGGTACACAATCATAGGGAAGACTGCAGAGTTTACAGGCATAAATACAGGGGTCGCAGTTGCGACCGGGCCCGGCAGCCTGGCCCCTGAAGTAGTGCTCAGAGGTGGCTCTTCCATTAGGCCACTTATGCCGCCAGCCCGCCGCCTAGGGCCTCGTGCTGCTGGGGGCCTCGCTGAGGTCTGAAGACACTGAAATCAAACAGGACCTTTCATCAGGGTAAAAAATGTGAACTAAGTATGCTGACATGTAGAGCGTCGCCCAGGGATCTCCCTGCACTTACTACTATCCCTAGGCGCCGCTCCGTTCGCCTCTTATAGGCTCCGGTATCTTCTGTGACTTGATTCTACTAGGCAGGGCCTAGTATCACTTGGTTATACTAGGCGTATCCCAGGCTGTAGCGCTGGCCAATCGCAGCGCTCAGCTCACAGCGCTCAGCAAACTACATAATGGAGGGCAGTCTGGGGGCAAAATTAACTTGTGTGGGAGCAAATTACATAATGGAGGGCAGTGTGGGGGGCAAACAACATAATCTGGGGCAGTGTGTGTGGGGGGGAATTACTTAATGTGAGGCAGTGTGGGGGCCAAATTACATAATGTGGGGCAGTGTGGGGGGCAAATTACTTAATGTGGTGCAGTGTGGGGGCATATTACTTAATATGGGGCAGTGTGGGGGCAAATTACTTTATGTGGGGCAGTGTGGGGGCAAATTACATAATGTGAGGATGTGTGGGGAGCATATTACTTAATGTGGGGCAGTGTGGGAGGCATATTACTTAATGTGGGGCAGTGGAGGAGGCAGTATTACTAATGAGGTCATTCTAGAAAGGAATTACTATTGGTGGGACTATGAGGAGTACTATTACTATGGGGGCACTATTATTTCTTCAGGATAGTATTTGGGGGCAGGATAACACTGTGGGGACTCCAGGTTGGGGGAAGATGATAGAAAAGTGAGGACACTAAGATGTCTGTGTGTCACACTCTGCAGAGACAAGGAGCGGCTGAAAGAAGTGTCTGGACCAAAAGGAGAAGATGATGGCAGAGAAGATCTACATTAGAGGAGACGTCACCTAGAGGCCCTGGATGTGAGAGGTATGTGCTGCTGTATAGCAAAGTATAGCAAAATGCAGGGGGAGGGGGGGACTTAGAGAATTCAGCCATATTCATTGAGGCTGTATATATAGTGTATTTATGTATGTGTACCATGTATATGGTGTATTTATGTGTATGTGTTTTAGATATATATGGTGTATGTGTCGTCACGCCGCGCGTCTGTCGTTGAGTAGGGAACCTGGTCACAGTGAACCACAGTATGACTATGCTTGATTGGCCAACAAACTCGTCTAAACTAAACCCCATAGAGAATCTATAGGGTATTGTCAAGAGGAAGATGAGAGACATCAGATTAATGAGTGCATAAGCTGTACATACTTTTCAGTCGGCCAACATTTCTTATTAGAAATCATTTTTAATTGGTGCTCTATAATATTCTAATTTTCTAAGATACTAACTTTTGGGTTTTTATTAATATTAAAATAAATAAATGCCTAAAATAGATCACTCTGTGTGTAATAAATCTATATAATATATATATATATATATATATATATATATATATGTATATATAATATATGAGTTTAGCATTTTTTTTTATAATTTATTGATTTTGGACAGAATATAAATCACAAACAGTGTGAAAGCAGTCCAATAGAAATAGACTTTTGTAAATACCATTGTACAATAGAACAATAAAAGTGTGTAAAATGAAACATAATGTCTCTTCATGTCTATAAAGCTGTCAGAGTCCTATGAGTGTCCCATGGTTGCCAACATTTCAAGAATTTGGCCGTTGTGTTCCGCTGAAGAGCTATTTGAATACTCCAGGGATCTGATCTCCTGTATCCGAGCATAGTGGTCCGGGCCTGAAGGTGGTACGGTGCGTTTCAAATAGAGGGCGATCAGACATTTAGTTGCCATAAGTATATGAAGGAGCAGCCTGGCACCTTGACACCTCAGTGTTGTTGGGACTATGTTTAGGAGTAGAGTCGATGGATCTCTGGGGATAGGAGTATCTAGGATAACCCATAATAATCGCATCACTTGCCAAAATGGCATTATAACCGGGCACGACCAGAAAATATGAAATAAAAAGGCATTCGGTAGGATACATGGCGTGGAGAACTGCTGGTGTTTGATGCCAGAACATTAGGATTTTCAATTAGTTTTCCCTATATGTTATGGAAGAGGAACTAGTATGGTCCACCAAGTCTGTGGTGCAGCTAATCTTTCGACTTCAGCATATATGGATGTTTGAAATCCATAGGGAAGTCTGAGTAGGATAATATCTGGTATATGTCAGAGATAAGGCCTTTGGAGGAGGGGCTCCGAGTACATATATGCTCAAACGGGATAAGAGTGGGGAAATTCATGGATCCCATTATGGTCTTACAATAGTGGAGTATTCTGTGGAATTGAAATTTTAGGGTATGCAGTAGTGAGAATTTAGCCTGCAGTTCTTCAAATGTCAGAATCCAATCAGAAAAAGGATCTTTCAGGTCGACAAGGGGGTATAGCCCCACAGCAGTCCACGGTCTAACCATTCACGCCTCAGAGCTTCTCGGAAGATGAGGAGTCAAAAGAAATAGAGAAAGAGAGGAACGAAGTGTCGCTAAATTATATCTAATCCTGGTCCTGTACCAAATCTCTCTTGTAAACAACATGGGGCCGAGTAAATTAGGGGTAGGGGAGCCCCAGATCATAATCCCTGGGTGAGTTGGTGCCAGCCACAGCCGAAGTGCTGTAATGTTCGGAACATGAAGTCCCAATTCAGGTAAATGCATTTTCAGCCTCTAAGCTAAGCAAGAGGGCCTCCACTCCCCCTCTGCAGGCCACATCCACCAGGTCAATGGCTCTTCTAGTGTTCCTGCCTGGCGGAACCGGACAAAACCAACTTGGTCTTTATGAACCAGGTGATGAAGCCAGAGATTCAACCAGCGCGCCAGCAATTTGTTGAAGGTTTTTCAGATTTGAATTCAATAGACTAATTGGCCTGTAGCTTGTGCAGTCTGCAGGGTCCTTGCCAGGTTTGGGGACAAAGGTCACATAAGAGCCCAGCATAATGTCAGGGATTCTATCTCCTCGTAGGAACCCATTAAACAGTACAGCCATGTGAGGAATCAATAGATCCCCAAATGTCTTAAAATAACCATAAGAAAGTCCATCCGGTCTGGGTGTCTTTCCATTAGGCAATTCAGAAATGGTGTCCCTGATTTCTTCCACCGTGACAGGTTGGTTTAGATAGGCTAGGGCTGCAGGAGTTAAAGATGGTAATTGGTATTATGAGAGAAACTCATCTAAGAGTGCATTATGTTTCGTCTCATCCCTAGGCAGAGTAGAGAGGAGAGAGTATAGGGCTAAATAATAGGTATTGAATAACCTAGGAATAGTCACAGGGTGGTATTCGAGCACACCCTGGTGGTCTCGAATAGCGTGTGGGGTAGAGGCGGCCAGGCAGTCCTTAAAAGGAGTCTTTCACCTAATCTGAGCCTTTTAGACCGCTCAGGTTATAGACTCCTGTGCCCTTTTTCCAATGGTACCTTTATTTGTGCAGTCCCTTGGCGAGATCTTCCAAAAAAGTCTTTAAAAATGGATGCTAATAAGGTTTGGAAGGTGCCAAGGGGCAGCATTACTGCCGATGTGCCCAGAAATCCACACCTCTTTCACCCCTCTGGCCCGTCCTCCATTCCTATTATTGTCTCCTCCTCTCCCTCACAAATCTTGCGCCTGCTGGAGGAAAGGAGATTCTGCCCTGACCTTCCCCATGCTTTGCCTTCACTGCAGTCCTCTGAGCATGTGCTTGTTACTTCTGCCCGCTGCTGGATTTCAAACTATGGACTGGCACATGCATAGAGGACTGCACTGAAGCCAAAGAGGGGGCGGGTCAGCGCAGAATCTGAGCGGTCTAAAAGGCTCAGATTAGGTGAAAGACTCCCTTTAAGTTTTCGAACTAGTAGGGTATGCGGTTTGTTACCATATGCAAAGAAGCATTGTCGAGTGTAGCGGATCAACTGCTCAGTTGCTGAGGAGGCCAGGAACTTGAGTTAGGCTTGCAAGTCAGTTATTTGTCTCAGTATCTGTGTGGAGGGATGAGATACGAGAGACTGCTCTGCCGTTCAAAGAGAACGAAGACATTCTCAATATTGTGCCTCTCTATCCTTCTTCACTCGAGAAAAGTGGGAGATGCACACACCCCGAACCACCGCTTCGTGTGCTTCCCATAAAATACCCAGGGAAGGCACAGTAGGGGCGTTTTCCACAAAATTCTGGGAAAAAGAAGAGCGAAGCTCATCTCATATAACAGGATTGGTTAAAAGAGAGTCATTTAATTGCCAATGGGTGTGTCTCAGGGGGGCGGAGGGGAGACAGAGTTTTTAAATATATGGGTGCATGGTCCGACCAAGTTATTGGGCCGATAGATGCATCCACCAGGGATCTAAGGGCCATAATATTTCCAAAGAAATAATCAATCCTCGTGGGGATTGGAGTAGAAGGTATATTTCTTTCGTGGCCAAAGCGGTAGAGAGAGGAGTGTCGAGTATCGGGTGCCAGCCTGCCCCCCCATAATCCCTCAGAGCTTGACCATTATGAGGGGTAGAGACATATAGTAAGCATGAAGAAATAACATAAATAGAAAGAACTATAGAAAGACTGAGGAAATCAGTAGTAACATAGTAATGTAGAAAAACCAATTGTGACAAATAAGGCATAGTAAAAACTAAGACCTTTATCTCCGTGGAGTTCGGACAGGAAAAAGCAGTAACAACTAACAATGCAGCTAACCAATGGTAGCTGAGCCGAATGTAATGAACTCGGTTGGGGGTATATAGCGGAAGCTTGTCAACCCCGATCTAAGACTAAAGAGTTTCCGTCCCAGAATTTCACAGAGACAAAGGGACCTACAATGAACACCGGAATAAAACTTAGAAACCTGTTCAGGGAGGGAAGAAGCGGAGATCTAATTAGAGAAGAAGACAGGGAGAAAACGAAGGGAAAGACTTAATTGCACTCCCGAAGAGGAACCTTCTAAGGGGAGGGTCCAGTTCCCCTCTCCACCGCTGCTGGTCGAATCCGTTGTTTGCAGGGACCTACAGTTGTCCAAGTCGCCGGGATCAGAGGTAGAGTGGAAGGTACATCCCAGTCAGGCAGCTGTGGTGGAGTGATAGTGAGACGGGTGCAGAAATGAGGGAGGTCTTCCGGATTCTTTACAAATGAGGCTGAAGCGGAAATCCCAGCGATAGGGGATAGAGTGCTTGCAAAGTAAATCCAATCGGAGTTTCAAGTCTCTGCGCTTCTGGAGGATGATCCAGGAGAGATCCTGAAATAAGGACACCTTAGCTCCCTGGTAGTCCACTTACTGCATGGTATGTGGGTTCACCATAATGTCCTCGTTAAGGCCATTAATATAGCAAATGATGTCATGCGGAGGCCCCTCCAGCGATTTTTGTCTGAGTGCCCTATGTGCACGAATCATTAAGATGGGATGCGACAGGGGGCGGTCCAAAACAGTATTAAAGATAGTAAGAATGGTAGATCGGACGTTTTCCTCTCCTTGGGCCTCCGGTGCCCCACGCACCCTAATTTTCTGGTGGCGGCCTTGATTGTCTAGATCTTCCACACCACTTTGCAAGTCGCGAAACTGGGGGGTATGCGAAGATGTTTGCTTTTGGAGCACTGTGCGTTAACTTCTAGCTGGTGTACGCGGTGGCCCACATTTTGTACATTCTGTCTCACCACCGCCATTTCTTCTTTACTTCCAAAATTAGGGCCCAAAAGTCCTGTTTGGTGGGTAATTGTTGGATATGGGACCACTGATTGGGGGGAGGTTCAGCGGGAGAGCGTGGACCATCGGAATATGAAGATCAGGACGATCCTCACCTACAGAAGACAGCCAAATCTGAGGTATGCCAATATCCGCTGACACAGTGAGAGCAGTGCTGGGTGAGGACTGGTAGTCCTGTGGCTTGTTAGGGCTGCCAGATCTATGAGGGAGTCTTCTCGCGGAGGAGGCAGCTGGGGGGGATGGGGGTGTCATGAGGGGCTGGAGGCCTCCCAACTACAACTATGGCTGAGTGGGTGCATTCTTGCTGTAGCCCTGTCACGTGGGGTGTGTGTGTGTGGGGAAGGGGGGTGCTCTCCATGCCTCATTGTCTCAAAGTAAGGATCTCGAATAGGGGGTGGCTGGGGGGCCCCCAGTGAATCGGGGCAATCTTGTGAGGGTGCAGGAGGGGTTAACCCACGGGTGTCCTCCTGCAGCAGTGAGGGTGTCTTTGCTTCTAAATCGGCAGATGCGTGGTAGACTGCCTGTGAGGCAGTTTCAGGCACCCATTATTGGCTGCCTGGGGCACATAATGGTGAGTACCCCCGCTCTCTGCATGCTGAAGGGACTCAGGGGGACAGGAGGCCGTGCGTTCAGGGGACAGAGATTGCAGCGGTAAGGTGAGGGCAGCCGCGCTTACCCACGCTGTTTGAGGAGACAGGGTGGCACTTCTCTGGAGGTAGGCGTCCAGGGTTTGGTACTGGGGTGCTCCAGCGTTTTCTGCCATTGCTCTGGGTGCCCTTCCCACCTTTTTCTTGCCCATTGTTGGTCAGTATGTCTGCTGATGTAGCTAATAGGAGCCTGGTGTAGACAGAGCTCTGGACTCACACCGCTGGTCTCATTAGCTTCCGGCCACGTCCCCCGAGTTTCACTTTTTGATTTGAATTACTAAAATAAATTAACATTTTGATTATATTCTAATGTATTAAGATGCACCTGTATACTCACTCCATAGTACATGTCAGCATAGTTGGTAAGGTTTAATAAAGACACCAAGGTCAACCAGTTACCCTACATTGTTGATCCAGAGTAAGACAAAAAAAATTTAACTGTGTAACAGAACCTATTGTTTGCTCTTTTTCTAATTTTCCTGTTCACCTCTCTGAGGAGGACGCACATGCTCAGTTCCATCCTTCAACTGCCTTAAATGCAGGAAAAAAGACACGCCCCAGAAAAGGATACTCCAACTGAGCTGCCAGCTTAAAATAAATCTTGTAGACCAATTGAAGCAATACATAGGGAGATATCTGGATCCATGTGAGGTACGGGGCTGGTACTACCTTTGTTAGAAAGAGGTTGTACTATATGTCTGATCTTCATTTTTTTATGTAATAATGGAATAACCCTTTCACTTGGCAATCTAAATTTATCCCTAGGACCTATCTCCAGTTATCTGATACCTACTATATGATATTACCTTTCAAGGAAAACATCCAGGCCCCTCTTAAACTCCGTTAACAGATTAATCCACGCAAGAGAGCTTATTAGTATTCATAGTGATCTAATGGTATACATTCTTGGGTTTAAATAGATTATTTAACAGATCTCTGTATTGACCTACTATGACATCAGATTTCTACTTATTCTTGTATTATTGGGCCTCTGTGCAAAAAAAAAAAAAAACGTATGTGCCCCCTTGTTATATGGCAGTTAATCTATGACAATATTTTGGGTTCAATCAATTAATCTATGACAATATTTAAAGAGTAACTAAACTGTTATACTAACTTTTAATATGTTGTCCCTAACCTCCAAAAAAAATGAAAATTTTTTCTAATATACTTTATTTATTAATTTTCTATGTTTACCATACTTTTTCATCCCTAAAAAGCACTATTCACTGGTGTGCTAAAACTCAGTTCTCCCTACACCGCCGAGCTGTCAGCAGTGTACGGAATACGGAGTACCCATTTTATGAATGGGGCCGAAGCAGCGCAGGGAGCTCGGGCAGGGGCGCATATTGCTGCTCCTGCCCGTGCTCCCTTGACTATTACTAACTGCTGGCATAGCACATGGGTACCCTGTAGGGCAGGACAGCTGAGCGGAGTGGCTCCTGCTTTTGCCTGCCAGCATAGTTTGATAAAAATAAATAAAGTATATTAGAAAAATATTTTTTAGGGGGTTAAGGACAACATATTTTAAAAGTTAGTGTAAAAGTTTAGTTACTCTTTAACAAAACTTTACATGCATTGAAACAAACATTAGGAAGCATTGGAGTTTTCTTAATAAAATGGTGGTGGGCCCCTTTTCCTGCTGGGCCCTGTGTAGCAGCACAAAATGAACATATGGTATATCCAGTCAGCTCAAATTAAAGGGAACCTGTCATCAACTTTATGCTGACCTCACTGAGGGCAGCATAAAATAGTGACAGAAATACTGATTTCAGTTGCGTGTCACTCATGCTAAAAGCAAGTGGTTGCCGAGAAACAGCATCATAATTATTGCAGAACAGGCCTTGAAAAGAGTCAAATCTAGAGTCCTGGTTATTCATAATCTTGCACTCTCACCCATCTGCTGATGACTGCTAGTTCTCTACTAGAGAGAAAACTAGGTAGAAGACTGTCAATCATCAGCAGGCGGGCAGGGAGAGCAGGAATTTATGAATAACCAGGACTCTTCTCAGGTGGCCGTGACTCTTTTCCAGGCCCAGTCTGCAATGATTGTGATGTTGGTTCTCGGCAACAACTTACTTTTAACTTATAAATGACAGACCGCTGAAATCAACTCACCTGTCTCTGCTTTATTCTGCTGTTAGTACGGGCTGCATAAAGTTGATGACAGGTTCCCTTTAAGCTTGGACCCACTGGTGGATCCTCTGGTACTTTGGTGGGCCAGTCCAACTCTATGCCATCTACATTACGACGGCTATGCAGGATATTGCAAATTCATCCTATTCTCTTGAGTCAGAAACCCGCCGATCTGCTATTGATGTTCCATCTTGAGGAACAGACATCTATTTTGTGATCCCAGAACACCCCTATAATGACCATAATTCAAATCAAAGACCGCTGTACTGTATACATAACCTGTATATATTACATTCAATCCATAGAACATTATGATGGTAAATATCTGCACTGTCTAGTCATTTGCCAAACCCACATGTCCACTGCTAGCACAATAGATGGCTGAGCAGTCCTGTTTAAGGTACAGTATAGTGTTGCTAGTACAGTACAGTGTAAACTGTCTATCCATGGATATGTTCATTTATTAGTAAGGGATCAGAAAGGCTGTTTTTTCTAGACTTTTTGGCTGTTTTTCATTTCAGTAGTGCTGTACCATTGGAAATTAAATGCAGAATATTGTCCTTCTGTAGCAGTCAAATAAGACTTCCTATACAGAAAGGTAATCCATTGTCAGTTTACTGTTGCTGTGAGATGTTACCTGCAGGATAATTGTCATTATAATAGTAGGTTACCAAGCTCTATAGAGCACAATGCACAACAGCTATCAATATGCAGCACTGTCAGTAGTATGGGAATTAAAGCCGCACTTTCTAGTTAGCGTATCCACTGGTTGTCTGAAGCGCCGACTTACATGCGCGTCATCACGCCGGGTCATGTGACCAGGGCAAGGATGGAGTGGTGAACGACAATTATTTTGGATCTTTCATGGAGATTAACTCCCTGCATATGGTATGTTTTAGCACTAGTTGGGAAGGGGTGGAGTGCTGTAGTTTGTGTACTTCAATTGGTCCGCCTGGGGGAGGGTTTTTATCGGCACTATACCCTTTAAGAAAGCGACAGTGAAACGTACATTGGGGTCCGTGGTGTCTATTCACTGGTCTGTAGAGTATATCTTTTACTTTTAGAGCGTGCAATTGACTGAGGTTCTTTCTATGGTGCTTTTAGGTTTGTTATTCATTGGTATATGCACTTTATAGGAAATGTAGAATTGGGATAACAGCATGACATCTCTATTGTTCTATTGAAAGGCCTAGATAAAGATGCCCACACATTGTATTGATAAGTTTTGTGGGTAAAGCTGCATTCACATGGGCCAATGCCCAGGCAATAATCAAGAATGAAGCGAGCTTTCAGAACATTCATTTATATGCAGCGATCATGTCCTCTGTATGCAATTATAACTGCAATTGATCATTTCCATACATATTCATCCTTTGCCAGAAGCAGATTATTGTTTACTCAGGGAGATCTGCAAACAATGATTTTACGTGCTGCATCAAACATTCCTTCAACCCATGAATGAGCATTTGCCCATTCATGGCTGATCTTCCGCACCTTTACATGTGCCAATTGTTGGAAATTGTTAGCATTATTACGAGTATTTGTTCGAATATTTAGCACAATATTCTGCCCTTGTAAAGGGGGAGTTAATGCTCTGATTGATTCACACCCCTTAGCCCCACTCTGGCCGGAGTGATGGCCTGAACTAAGGCCCTTTGACATGGGCCGAAGTCCAGGCGATTATTTCAAATTAATGCATTTTCTTGTTCATTGGGTGATCGAAGGCACATTTACATGGGGCAATAGTCAGGAATGAATGTTCATATCAATGCTCATCTTTGATTATGGCCCATATCCTTATGGGCCTAAAAGGCAGATTGTCTGCAATGTTAAAGGGATTGTGCAATGGCTTTATAATGATGTCCTCAGGATAGGTCATCAATATCTGATTATTAGCTGTTTGAAGAGAAGGTGGAGCTAATTTCTCTTCCATACACTGCCCATCATCTTGGAAGCGAGTATAATTACAAGTACTCTTTCCATTAACTTGTAATAACACTATGCCACCTCTACAAGGGAGATGACATGTAGTGTAATGAAGAGGAAGCTGCGCTTGCATGGAGCGCCACCTCCTCTTCAAACAGTTGTTTGGTGGGGGGGGGGGGGTGGATCCTGAGGATAGGTCATCAATAAAAAAAAAACGTGCACAACCCCTTCAAACAGAACAAAAGGAAGTTAAAATCCAGGACAGGAAGTAGTACACATGGAATGACTTCAAAAAATCATATCTAGCGAACCATCTACCAGCTTTCCATTTAAAAAAAATACATAAGATATTGACATATAGGTTTTTAATATGTGCCAAAAATGTATTTGATGGAAGTGTACATTTGAGCCATACTGCTTATATATGACTTTGCATCATTCTAGGTTACCTTGACATTCGTTCACTGTGTAGCTGTGCTGCTATTGTATAGCTATAGTAATCATGTTTCATAGTGATGAGCGAAATTTTCAACAATCCAATTCGGCTGCTTCATTGAACTTCGGCAAGAAATTCAGATAAGTTACAAAATACTTTGTCACGAATAGCATTCCATTATATGTAGCAGGCGCAATGACGGGGAACGGCTATCGCACCGCCGCCCGTCATTGAACCTCAACAGGGATCGTGGCATCAGAGAATCTCATTGAGGCCTTTCATAGGTTAATCAGGGGTTACAAAAGAAAAACATACGCCTTCATCCATTTGATCACGGAGCGTCACGGCCATCTTGATTGAAGAAATTGCAGCAAATCTCACACGTGCAAATCACGCTGGCCAGGCGCAATAACATCATAACGGATGACATCACATGTCAGCGTGCACACGATTTGGTGCGTTTCCTTCAGTCAAGATGGCTACGACGTCCTCCCCACAATCAAATGGATGAGGTTAGTATGTTTGGTTTTTTTACCCCCATTTCAGAAAAAATGTATTCGTTACTACAAAGAGCAAAGAAATTTGGATTCGTGGCAAATTGAATTTTCCCTGAAATTCAGATCGAATTCCACTTCATTAACTTCGATTTGCTAATGTGTCATCGTGCCTAATTTTTTCATGGCCTTAAGGTATAGTTAGATCTTACATGCATATTTCCTCTGCTTACTATAAAATTAGCTTGTGAGTCAGGAGTTCATTTTTACATACTAGATTTTTATATATATTTTTTACTAGGACTGATGAGGCAATTTCCTTCTTGTGAGTAGAGCTCACAGCTGCCCACATCTCTCATGCACACCTCATTCCTTCAAATAAAACCGCAGACAAGACAGAGTTTAGATATTTTATTAGGAAACTGTCTCTATGTTATTCAGTCAGCAAAAACATAGGCAGTCAGTTCTGGCTGGACAGGAAAGCCCCCCAACAGAAATCCTGTTTCAGCCACCCACAAACAGAGGCCCATATAGAATGCAGAACTGGGCAATTCCCCAGCAGGACACCATTCATGATGGTGTGTCAGACAACAGATTCTACAGTTCTGCTGAGCTTCTCTTGACATTGTTATTCAACCTATTACTTTAATTGGCTTTCTTAGAAATGTTCACTTCATAATTGCCCTAATATTTTTGATGGAAGCAGAACAAGTATCACTTCTTGTTGGGAACAGATTCAAGTAATATATTTGTCTGTTTGATTAATGATGGTTGATTATTACTTGGCAAGAGAAAACCCTACAAAAGTTAGTATAGTGCAGCTCTGATGACAGTCTTATCATTGTTGTACATGCCATAAAACACTTTGGTTAGCAATGGAAATGTGACAAAACCACATTTTATTTCTTGAAAAGTAACAAAAATATCATCAATAACCAAACAGTTTTACTGGGACCCTTGGAGAACATAAAGGTTCAGGTAGTCTTCTAGATGGCCGTTGTTCACATTGAGAAGTACAGGTGTAGCTGTAGAAAGAGATAAATTAACACAGTGCTCCGTTTTCTATAACCAAAGTATGTCCATCTTAGATAAGTCATAAATGTCAGATAGGTGTAGGTCCCACTCTTATCTCCAGAATAGGGCCCATAAAGTGAAGAAGAACACTCAACACATGCGCAGCTTGCTCTCTATTCACTGCTCTGGGACTTAGAGCAAAAAAATAGCGTTGAAAGCCATGCAAGCACGACCAACTGTCCATTAACTTCTATGGGATTGCTGATAATAGCTTCCATAGTGGTGAACAGAGGATGGCCACACATGCGCAGCTGCTCTCCCTTCATTTTCTGGAGCCACTTTCTGGAGATAGAGGCAGATTACAGAGGCGGGACCTGCACCTATCTGACATTCATGGCAAATCCTAGCGATATGCTTTCAATGTCCCTGATGGGGATACTCTAAGATCAGGGCTGCATTTTTCTCCCAGAAACTGTGCCACTCTTGTTCACGGGTTCTGCTTGGTAAAGTTAATGAGACTAAGCATCCTATTGCATTTTTGTTGATAGTAGCACATCCCCTGTTTACACAGAGAGATGTGCTGTCAAGAAAAGATCATTTTTATGATCCCACAAATGAGTTGCCTAGTTTGACGACTAACCAACTGACCGACTGACCGATGGGCCTATTACACATGAAACTAGAAATTCTTTTTATCTGCCCTTGTAAAAAGTCCTTAAGCTACAATATGGGAGACAGCTTATGACCAAGAGCAGTGCAGGAACCATGCTATTTATCTAACCCTAGACAATCTCTTTGAAGGGATTGTACAGCCAGTTTTAACACCATTCAGAACACTGCTGATCTCCTAGTCCCTCTTGACACACAGGACTCAGCCAGTAGAGGGACCAGGACCATGAAGTAGAGTGGGGACATGGGAAGCACTGGAAAGGGAGTGGTGGGGGATTGGTGAGGTATGACTTTTTTTTTTTTTTTACTCCAACCCTTTTATTTTAAATAAAAAATACTGTCTGCACACTATATGGAGGTGCATTTTGAAAACTATCATAAGTTAGGGGGGCTTATGTTTGACCCGTGATCATTAACCACTTCTCTGCAAGATAACCCTGGTCACCCGGCATTTTCACAGCCTAATGGTGCAGTGAGGAGGTTAAAGTAAGATGCTCAATAACATATCTCCTTACGCAAAATTCCATTACAGTTCAAGCATTATCAATGCAAAATCCATTAATATTAGCAGGACAAAACAGGAATGATATTTTTATAAACCAAAGATGCTGTTTTTTTTTAAAGAATAATATTGCACTATATTAATATATAACATTAATAGGTAGGGCATAGCACCATCGCAATTGGATAATAAAGTAAAAAAATGATTACAATGAACAGTCATTTATTAAAAGGCACTGAATGGTGAAGAGAAACAGTAAACCGACATTCTCTTACCACTCAAAAAATGTCATATTTTTTTAAAATATAAGCATCATAAAAAAAAAAAAAAAGACGAGCCATGGAACAGCTAACTACAAAGTTTTCCAGCTGATGGTTGAGGATGCTTTAGATCACATTCTTGGTTTCAATTTGGAATAAACATGTAGCCAATGAAGTAGGCTTCCTTCCATTTAAAATTTACAAATATTCACGTACTAGTGGGTAAATCACAACAGATTGTGATTTACAAAAATCAATGGTTCAGCAGTGAGATACCGCTCTTTATATTGGATTTCTATGTAATAACCAAATATAACAGAAGGCCATATGTCAGGTACCATGAATATGTCAGTGCATAAGCTATATAGGAGGTGATTAAACTCAACATACAAATTAACTGTCCAAAATAACATAAATTACAATAGGGATAGTAGATAACAGCTTGTTAAAGTGTCAGTTGGTTATGGATATCTCATAATTCATCAGTTCATTGGTCCTTGAAAATTTTTTCCCCCTAAGTAACTAAAATACAATGCTATATTTACTTTTTTTTTTACCAACTTTCTCTTTGAAGATTTAACTTAAAAAATATGTTAAATCTTTTTTTTTTAATTGGGCAAAGCTTATCATGGATCAAGCACTCCCCAAAAAATTGATAGTTAATGTGTACGTTTATAGCTATACAATCAAAAAACTACCTGAAAAAAACGTATCTAAAAACACTTTATTAAAGATATGTCCCTTGGGACTAAAAAGTTTAATTGTCTTTTAGTCCCAAGGGACATATCTTTAATAAAGTGTTTTTAAATACGTTTTTTTCAGGTAGTTTTTTGAAAGCTTATCATGGAACAAAATCCAAAGTGGCTAAAAGCAACTGACAGTTTCGGAGGAAACCAAGAGTCTGCAGCTACTGCTCTACAAGAGGAAAACCCTATCACACATACTCACAGTTTGTGTTTCTCTTTAAACATTCAAAAAATGTCTTTTATTTCCTAGAAATGTTTCTATTAACTTTGTAGGTAGAAAAAAAACTGAAAAATATATGAGAATAGCATGTAATGGGGGCTGTAGATAGAGTGCATAAAACTTTTAAACCATTAATATCTGACAAGGTCATCCTCAAGTCATTACATTAAGTGCTGATGCAGTGTTTTACAACTAAAATTCTATGGAACATATAAAGTAGGTACAGAGAGTTTTTTGAAAAATCCACAAAATAATCAATATTATCAATATTATGGAACATTTAAGGTTCCAACAACGTGTAAGCTGAAGATCACTGGCGTAGCATAGTCTTCTTTCCACAAGCTTGTGGGTCTACTCTGATATTTATGTCACTGGAGGATATTGTGACTACTTTAAATGTCTTGTTTCAGCGTCTTAAACAAGTATTCATCTTTTCTCCCAGTCGATACATAAGCGTAGACAGTCTTTCATTGTGTTGCATGTAATTTTTAAAGATAGTTTATTACTAGAGCTAGAAATATTTTTGCAAGTCCATTATGTGGGACAAAGGAGAAAGCCAGAAAATGAAGAATGAATGTACTCTGTTGAATATAACCCATTTGCTTGGTCTGAGGGCATCTGGACCCAAACTTGGTCATTTTCCTTGAGTTCTAACACTGCACTCCCAGAGGCTTGGTCCATATACCCTTTCTTGTATTCATCATATGTGTAAGTAGCAGGTACATTGTTCTTGTAAAGAGCAACCCAGATGTTGGTTCCTTTGATGTGGACATGGTAGGCAAAGTAATAAATTCCAGGAATAGAACAAGTAAATATCCCAGTAAGAGGATTATAACTGTTATGGCCGTTGTACAAAGTCCGATCAAATTTGATTGGCAGGCCAGAAGGTGGGAAGGGTGTAGTTAAGATGGCAGTGAATGCTGGGGCTACTTTGGCAGAAAGTTCTCCAGTGCCATACTGAGGCTTTCCAGGTTTTTCATTGCCTACTGTGCCCCCTTCCACACCTCCTTCCGGCAAATGCAAGCCAGCAATGGTGCCTTCACTATAGATTCCTGGTGGACCTGGAGGTCCAGGTGGACCAGGTTGTCCAGGTTGCCCATTTAAACCAGGTGGTCCTGGAACTCCAGGTGGTCCTACAGGGCCAATTTGACCTGGCTGACCAGTGATGCTATTTCCGGGTAACCCAGGGATGCCAGGCTCCCCTTTTAATCCTGGTAATCCTTGTGGCCCAATGGGGCCAGCAGATCCTTGCAGACCCGGAATACCAGCTGGACCTCTAGGGCCTGGTTGCCCTGGAAACCCCCCTTCTCCTTTTAACCCTGGACCACCCATTTGACCAGGTAAACCTGGTAGTCCCATCAGTCCTGACTCTCCTTTTGGTCCAATTGGCCCTGGAAGTCCTTTCAGACCTGGAAGTCCTCTTTCACCCGGAACACCTGGTTTGCCTACAAATCCACTGGGGCCCTGATTTCCTGGAATTCCAGTTGCACCAGGAGACCCAGGAGGCCCAAGGTCACCTTTTAAGCCAGGTAAACCATTTTTTCCTGGCAATCCAAGGGATCCCGGGAATCCTGGAGGTCCTATAATACCTTGTGGCCCCTGCTCACCCGGTTCACCATCTAACCCTGGCTCTCCTTTATCTCCTATTCCTCCAGGTACTCCAGCAGATCCTCTATCACCTTTCAAACCAGGAAGACCTGGTTTTCCATACCCTGGGGGCCCTGGCATCCCTGGTAAGCCTCTTATACCTGGTTCCCCTTTAGGACCTAATGGCCCTTGTAGTCCTGGTAATCCATCTATACCTGGTTTACCAATTCCATCAATGCCAGGTTTACCTTGTGGGCCCTGTGGTCCTGGTGGGCCGACAACTCCTGGTAGACCAGGTGGACCAAGATCACCTTTATCCCCTCTGCCTCCTGGTAATCCATCAAGCCCCGGTTTACCATTACCTACTGGACCAGGTGGGCCTATTGGCCCAGGTTGGCCCACAGGGCCACGAATACCAGGCAGTCCTGGTTTTCCAAGTCCAGCATCTCCTTTAATGCCTTTCTCACCACGAAATCCTGGCTCGCCTTTTGGACCAGGTTCACCCCTGACACCTGGCTGCCCTGGAGCACCTTGAACACCTGGTTTTCCATTTGATGAGATTCCTGAAGGGCCAGGCATTCCAGGAGATCCAGGCATCCCTCTAGGTCCTTGCTCTCCCCTCATTCCAGGTTCCCCTTTTGAGCCAGGTAGGCCTTTAGGTCCAATTTTGCCAGGCATACCTGGTAAACCTGATTTTCCAATGCTAGTTAAACCAGGGGGGCCAGCAGATCCTGGCATGCCTTGTAATCCAGGTTTTCCTATTCCTGGCTTCCCAGGTGGTCCAGGATGCCCAGGTGGTCCTCGTGGACCAGGTTTTCCAGCTGGTCCAGGTTCTCCCTTAAGGTCCATTGGAAGCATTGGTAGCATATCTGTAAAGAGAAGAAAACAAAATAAATGATCATTATTCTGCATATATTTCTTGAATAAATGCATATATATCAACAATGTTTTAATATATTGCATGGAAAAGCCTCCAGTGTTGACTCTATTAATTAAGCTTTTAAAATGATTGGCCAATTTTTTTTTCATTACTAGTATGGCCTATTAAAATACTTTCCTACTGCTTGTATGATGCTATTTACCATTTTAGTGAAGTATTACTCATATCAATAATCATTTTAAATAAAAGGCAATTTACTGGCCTGGTTTTATAGGCAAATTTAATGTTTTCTATAATCTTGGAACCTATAATGCTTTTAAAGGGTATGTATGGTAATAAAGAAAAATCTAGGTAGGGTACATGGCCACTTAGGCCAGTACTTGGCTGCAGTGGTCATGTTACTGTTATTAGCATGTTAACAAAGACTGATGGTGGGGTGGACTATTGGCACTGGAGTGGTAAGGGTGAAATATGTTTTTTTTATTTTATTACATATTGCGTAAACATTTTTACTCTTGGAACATCCCATTAAATGCTTTTATTATTTAAATTTTTTGTGCTTTTAGTCTTCACACTGGCCACTACGTGTATAACACAATAGGCTTCCCGTTTACTGTGTAAACTGGAGCAGTCTTCTTATTATTGTTAGAGTGCAACAAAATGAATAACAAGTTATTTGTGCTGCTGGAGGCCTAAATACTGTCAGACTACAGCACTATTTCACAGACTAGGCTCTGTATGCATCTTCCATTCCCACTCCCTTGTCCCCAGGGATGGTACTCCAAAATGTTCTAGCAATACTGATAACGAGGATGGATAGAGCAAAAACTAAACAAAGCTAAAACGACAGGGTACAGATGATGCATTGTAGTACCGGCAGTGACTCCTCTTGAATGGAACTAAAGTAATAAATGGACTGGGTGGACTACAGTAACCTAAAAGATTATCAATATTAGGGTTATTTACTTTAGAAAAAAAGAGGACTGAGGGGAGATATAATAACTATGTATAAATATATCAGAGGTCAGTACAGAGATCTCTCCCATCATCTATTTATCCCCAGGACTGTGACTGTGATGAGGGGACATCCTTTGCGTATGGAGGAAAGAAGGTTTCTACACAAACATAGAAGAGGATTCTTTACGGTAAGAGCAGTGAGACTATGGAACTCTCTGCCTGAGGAGGTGGTGATGGTGAGTAAAATAAAGGAATTCAAGAGGGGCCTGGATGTATTTCTAGAGTGTAATAATATTACAGGCTATAGCTACTAGAGATGGGTCGTTGATTGGAGTCGGGAAGGATTTTTTCCCCCATAAAGTGGGGAAAATTGGCTTCTACCTAACAGTTTTTTTTTTTGCCTTCCTCTGGATCAACCTTATAAACTATGTTACTATGGAAACAACATATCACCACCTGTGTGGATGTTTCCCTAGTTTCAACCACCCCTGGCTGCTGCATCCAGGTGGGACAGGGTCAAGTTTTTTTTCCTTTCACAAATTTGCAATGGAAAAGAAAAACAGATGTCAGACAAAAGGAATATTTAGGAGTTATAACATTCAATCAAAAGAGCGGGGAATGGAGAGGCCCACTCCCAGGTCACATACAGTGCTGTGAAAAAAGTATTTGTCATCCTTTCAAGTTGTCACGCTTGAATGTTCAGATCCTCAAACTACTTTTAATATTAGACAAAGATAATCCAAGTACACGCAAATAAAAGATTACTAAAGTAAACACAAAACGTGTTTTTTTTAACCCCTTCTAACCCTGGCCAGTTTTCATCTTCCTGCTCAGGTTTGCTTTTGCAAATCTGTGTCACTTTATGTGGTAATGACTTTGGAATGCTTTTATTTATATAACCAATTCTTAGACTGTTTTCTCGTGACATATTGAACTTCATGTTAGCTGTAAATTTGGGTAAATTTTTTCCCCTTTAAATACATTATACTTTTATAAGAATAATCAAAATTGGGAAAAGTTTAAATTTGATTTTTTCTACTTTTAAAATAGATGGTTATCAATCAACATTTCCCATATGTCTACTATGTCTATGCTGCCATCATTTTGCAAATGTTATTTCATTTTTAAGGACTTTAGGCGGCTTAGAATTTTAGAAGGAATTTTTTTAATTTTAAACAAAATAGTTTTTTAAAAGCACCAATTCAGTTATAAAGTGATTTTAGAAACAACACCCCTCAAATGATTCAAAACTGATGTTACAAATTTTGTTAACCATTGAGGTGTTCGACAGGAATTAAAGGAAAATGGAGGCAAAATAATTTTCTATGTCAATCCATTTTTTCCTGTAACAGAGCAAGGGTTAGTAGCAAGACAAACCTCAATATTTATTATTCTAATTCTGCAGTTAACAAAAACTTCCCTTATGTGTTCGTAAACTGCTCTATAGGCGCATGTCAGGAGTCAGAAGGGAAGGAGCGTCATATGGTTTTTAGAGGGCAGATTTTGCTGTAATGGCTTTTGGGCGCCATGTTGTATTTGAAGACCTTGAGGTACCTCTACAGTGGAAACCCCCAAAAAGTTACCCCATTTTGGAAACTACATTTGGCTGAATCTTATAGACTTCCATAGCTGGCAGGCTGCAATGCCTGTGTAGGCATCAAGGTGGGCCAATGGGAGAGAGTGGGAGAGAGAGAGAGAGAGAGAGAGAGAGAAAGACACACCAGTCTCAACAATATACTGTATATGCATTGTTTAAGAGGTACTCTTTCTCATTATAAAGAGCCCTAGTATGCCCCGAATTAAGATATGTGATATGCCAAGAGTAGTGTCGCCTGGCATACAATACTCATGCACATTTTTTTGTCTCCCCAATGATAAAGAGCACCCCAACGATTATCCCACAATGCAAGTCAACCAAGTAAGACATGTTTCTTTTGAGACATCCTGGTTCTTTAGTCGTTTTAGAAAGAGAACTAGCTTGCATGTTTCATTGAGAGAGGTGTAAGTTTTGTAAGATGTTGTAATTCTGTCATCTCACTTTGAGTTAAGGGTAACTTTGGAGGTCTGTCTGGTTCATCTGAAGTTATTCCAAAATTGTGATTTTTTTTATCTAAAGATCTTTTTTTGGTATATTGATGATGTATCCTCAGGTGAATAGGAAGGAGACGTCCTATTGAAGTGAGAAAGCCAGAGCTAAAACTATACTTACTTGCAGCTGCATAGTAAGTAGGTAAACAGTAAGGAAAACACAGCAGCAATATGAGTGCTGCATTATTTTCCAAGAGCAGATTGGCATGCCTTCCTAACATACGTATGTAGAAAAGCTAGAAGAATAGCTAAGCCAGTCTCACATCTGCAACTAGTTCTTTCAGGACAAAAGCCCTTTATCAGAGAAAAGCAGATGAGAACAGCTATTCTAGTTTAGGGTGCTTTAGGGGGAACCTCTGTGTGTGTACTATTTCTATTATGGAAAACAATTGATAAATATGATGACTGCTGTAGGTTAGACAATGCTCCTCTTGATTTCTGGGGAAAAAATATGCAGATTATTATGTCTAACATCTGCTGGTATCAGATAGGGGCATCACTTGGCTTACGGTACTGTGCACACGTACTTGGCATACTAGGGGCTCTCCATAATGAGAAAGAGTACCACTTAGACAACTCATATATAGTTGAGAAGCACGTATTTGTATGCTAGGCTCTCTCTCCACAAAAAAAAAAAATCTGTTTTGTGTGAATCTGGTAGAACCAGTTCACTCATCCTTATTGTGCAACGCTAGGTGGCAAGTCACATCCTGCTGCACAGTACATGTATAGCATTGGGTGGGAAGGGGTTAAATAATAGTTTCATTTATTGAGGAAAAAATTCTGTTTAACCCTACCTGGCCTCATGTAGAAAGTAATTGACTCTTAGCTATGAAATCAACCAGAAAACCAAATTCAATTGGCAACTGGGATCAATTTCATTAGCCACACCCAGGCATGATTACTGTCAGATCTGTTGAATCTAAACACCACTTAAACACAACCTGTCTGGCAGGCTAAAAGGTCTAGCAGGCTAGAAGGTCTCAAAAAGCAGCAGATGATGCCACGTCCAAAAGAGATTCAAATAGAGATGTAAATTACAGTCATTGAAATTTATCATTCTGGAAAAGATTATAAAACCATTGCAACAGCTAATACACATGACTGTAGCCTGTTTTGCGGTCTGTAACTTGCGGATCCGCAAAACACTGACACCGACCCTGTGCTTCTGCATTTCGCAGAACAAAACACCCGGGCCATAATAGAACCATCCCTGTCCCATAGGACATGTTCTATATTTTAGCGGATGGCATGGAATGGACATACGGATGTGGACAGCACACAGTGTGTTGAATAAAAGGAATCATGACCAGCATCTTCTCTTTTCCGTAAGTTTTATTCCAGTTCACATATAACACCAGGCAACGTTTCGGCTTATATCAAGCCTTTCTCAAGCAATTTTGTATGTCACACATTAACAGATTTAAATACATGCAAAGAAAGGGGTGTATCAAATCCTCCACCAATCACCAGACTGTGTATAATTACTATTATCTCAATACCAATCACACGTATTTGCATAATGTGGATTAAAATATCCACATACAAAAGAGAACTTCTTACATGACGTTTGTTAAAATGGACCAGTGAACCGCAAGATGACTGCAACGACGTGCCTCTCCAGCGTCTCGGCTGTACATCTGCGTATGTCTCAATATCATGCATGTCCGTCACCTCTGTGCGGACTGCGCATGTCACGTAGTGCATCAAACTTTATGTATAAGGACAATCCTCTTCAATCAACTTTCACAGCATTTCCTGCATTACTCCTCCTGTAAGCACATGCCAGCTAACTCCCAATGGGCAACCGGCACTATGTTCTCATGACAACCTATCACCCACAGGGCAGCACTCCAAACAGATCCCCACAACCTGTAGGAATCCGTCTGTGTGCTCCTGCTCCCCGATCTCACATCATGGAGAATCTGTCATTTTGCTATTTGCCACTTGTACAAATTGTTTCTCTTTTCCCATTGTTTCACAAGCCACATTGTATGCACTTCAGTATCAGCCACCTCGCAGTTCAGTTCGTCCTAATATAAGTACAAATAGACAAATTGTGTTGTATATCCACTGTGTTCAATTTGCATCATATCACCTATATGTGATTAAGATTATCAGAACATAATAACATCCAAAAAATCCCCCAAAAATCCCCCATAAAAACATATACCTAGAAGGTCCATGGTTAATACAGATGACTTACATTAAACTCAATATTTCAAAAAAAAATCTCAATTGGTTAACACAATGCCCTTTCTCTTTAAAATGTTTAGGAATTGGTACTTCCATAACTTTTTTCCTAATTGTACTCTTATGTTTATTTATCCTTTCTCTGATCTCTATTGTCGTTTCTCCTACATAAATTAAACTGCAGGGACATTGTATGATGTATATCACATAATCTGATTTACATGTATACCTTTCCTTGACCTTATAACTTATTCCACTGTAGGGATGGGTGAATGTATCACTGTTTAACATATTCCCACAGTTGCAATATCCTAAACATGGAAAATTTCCTTTCCTAAGATGGATCAAAAATGTTTGTCCATCTTTTTTCATAGATCAAATATCAGATTTCACTAGCCTATCTTTCAGTTTCTTACTTAGTCTATATGACATCAGTAGATTCTGTTTAAACTTCATCACATCTGGACATCCCTTCTGTAGGATCGACCAATTCTGTTTTAATAATTGTGCTATTTTAGGACTCAAATCACAAAATGTGGAGACAAAGGGGATACGTGGAGATCTGTTTGGAGTGCTGACCTCTGGGTGATAGGTTGTCATAAGAACATGGTGCCAGTTGCCCGTTGGGCATCAGCTGGCATGTGCTCACACGAGGAGTAATGCAGGAAATGTTGTGAAAGTTGATTTAAGAGGATTGTCCTTATACATAAAGTTTGATGAAGAGCACACTACGTGACATGCGCAGTCTGCACGGAGGTGAGGGACATGCGTGATATTGAGACATACGCAGATGTACAGCCGAGACGCTGGAGAGGCACGCCGTTGCAGTCATCTTACAGTTCACTGGTCCATTTTAACAAACGTCATGTAAGAAGTTCTCTTTTGTATGTGGATATTTTAATCCACATTATGCAAATACGTGTGATTGGTATTGAGATAATAGTAATTATACACAGTCTGGTGATTGGTGGAGGATTCGATACACCCCTTTCTTTGTATGTATCTAAATCAATTAATGTGTGACATATAATATGGCTTGAGAAAGGCTTGATATAAGCCAAAACGTTGCCTGGTGTTATATGTGAACTGGAATAAAACTTAAGGAAAAGAGAAGATGCTGGTCACGAACGATTCCTTTTATGCTTTACTGTTTGAAGCAGAGAGGAGTCTGACCGCTGGTGACTATGCATCTTGCTAAAAATTGGTGCTGTCTTCATATACTATTGTCTCAGCACGCAGTGTGCTGTCCACATCTTTTGTGGCCCCATTGAAGTGAATTGGTCCACATCTGACCTGCAAAAAATGTGGATCGGGTGCCGACAAAAAATACATTTGTGTGCATGAGCCATAAAGCTCTAGGAGTCTAGAGAACCACAGTAGGAGCCACTACCCACAAACTGAGAATGCCATGAATCTTCTCATGAATGGCCAGCCTACCAGAATTTCACCAAGTGTATCAACGTCTCCTCCAGTAGGTCACAAAAAATCTAGATAAACATCTAATTTACTGTCACATTCCAGTGACAGGTTTTGGCATACAATCTGCCTTTGTCAAACTGTTTGACAAAGGCAGATTGTATGCCGAAATGCGTCACTGGAATGTGACAATTAATCCCAGCAAGACTATCTAAAAGCGAGTGCCGGTCTCTTCTCTTCTAATCTTTATGGGACACCTTCCCTGAGACATGCGCACCGCTGCTCTACTTCACCGCAGTGCCGATCAACATATTGTATCACTGACACTGATGGGGGATTTGTCTGTGGATAACACTTATTGGGGATCTGTGGATGACACTTAGGGGGATCTGTGGATGACACTGATGGGGGATGACACTTATTGGGGATCTGTGGATGACACTTAGGGGGATCTGTGGATGACACTTAGGGGGATCTGTGGATGAAACTCAGGGGGATCTGTGGATGACACTTATTGGGGATCTGTGGATGACACTTATGGGGGATCTAGGGAGGGGTGTTGGGATGTTGGGGTGGGAGGTTCTGGAGGGGTGTTTGGGTGGGAGCTCTGGAAGGGGTGGGAGGTCCGATAGGTATGTGAGGGTGGGAGATCCGGGAGGGAGGGCCATACATTTTTTTTGCTATGGGGCCCAGTCATTTCTAGCTACGCCCCTGATGCCAAGGGTGGCACAACCAATTATCAATCTTAGAGGGACAATTACTTTTTCAACTAGTATGACAGGTCGAACTGGATGGACAGATTTTTTTTTCAGCCTTATGTACTATGTTACTATGTATGTTACTATGTTACATGGGCAATATAGATTAATGGAATAATCATGTAAAAGCTACATTTGTGTTTACAAATGTTGTCATTATGTTATATTCAAATTAGTTGGATGATCTAGAACATTTATATATGACAAATAGAAGTCAAGTGAGGGGCAAATGCTCTTTTAAATCACTGTACCTGGGTATAAAAATGTGGAGGAGCAGGCAGAAAAGTAAATTTCTTGTATGTTCGTGTTGCACTTTAGGGTGTGTTCACATCTGTGTTGAAGACCCCATTAGTATCTTTTATTTCATCAAAAACTTCAGAAAAAACATCACATGTCTGGTAAAATGACACACTATGACAAAAAGCTGATGGTGATATGTGCGTCCCTGGCTTGATTTCCAATTTTCAGTTCCTATGGAGAACCCAACACAGATGTAAACACACTCTTATTTGCAAATAACATTATTAAATAGGATATCCATGATTTGCATACTGCATTGTGAATACTTTAAAATGCAGATAAATCTATCAATCACCATAATCCACCGTAGATTACTTTTTATCAGATCTCAGGGAACGTAAAGTTTTTTTTTACACCCTAGCTATGGCCAACCCAGCTGCCAACCAGCTGATTGCACGTGACCAAACCATGCCCACCCACTGCAGAAAATGAACGCATGATTTTACTGCCACATGGGGGCATCTGGACCATCAAGACATACCCTTAGGTATATCAGGCGTATTAATAAAGCTTGTTCAGGTTTTTTCAGTAAAGAGGACATTACGCTTCTCCTGACATGTCAGTTTTAGTAACTACTTGCATTCCTCTTTTAATAACAATTCTGGAGCATCTTTTATTATTGCTATTTGATGTGCCATTTCTTTATTATTCATCCTAAAATTTTGCAGTGATGGTCCTGATGGGTGAGACCAGTTGGGAGTGCGCCCATGCACAGTCTGACAGTATCCAATCAGTGCTGCCAGTGTCAGACTGTGTAGAGACACCCCACAACTGGTATTACCCATGTGGACCTTCCTCACAAACTGCTTGCAATTCATTCATAACTAGGGTTAACCTAATTGAGCTTTTTATCATAGATAAAAAAAAATGTTTGTAATGCTGTTTCCATACAGCATTTACAATGTATCTGCTCTGTGTAGGAAAACTTTGTCTCGTCCGAAGCTGCACAAGACTTCGGTAAATGACTTCAGTATTCCTGTCTGCGGATTTTAAAACATTTTAGGATAGGAATCTGAAGTCAGCTTTGGTACCAAGGTGCCCGCCGGCACCGAAGTCGACCAGATTACTATTTTAAAATATTGTTTTTTTTGCCAGTAATTCCACACAGCCCTTGGTTCCTGTAGACTGCTTACATAGACTGCTTACTGCTAACATCTCCAAACTCACACTACAACTAACTCACAGTAAGGAACCAAGCCCAATAGATTGGGCCTACCCCTGCCTAGTGATGGTTGCCCGACTGTGCATAAACCCTCAATGTTCCAGTCAGAAATTACATAACACAGAAATAACACAGGTTATACCTAGCCACATATCAGAAAATGTAGCCTATACCAAATTATATTATTAATTTATTATTATTATAAGTGACAGTAGCGCAACGCTCATCTTAAAAGGGTTGTCTAACTTCAGCAAGTGGCATTTATCACGTAGAGAAAGTTAATACAAGCCACTAACTAATATACTGTTATTACCCATATTGCCTCCTTTGCAGGCTGGGTTCATTTTTCCATCACATTATACACTTCTTATTTCCATGGTTACGACCACCCTTCAATCCAGCATTGGTGGCCGTGCTTGCACACTATGGGAAAAAGAGCCGGCCTATGTGCGTTCCTATGGTCCCTGCCACCAGAGTGACCACTGCTTTTTTCTATACTGTGAAACCAAGGCCACGAATGCTGGATTGCAGGAAGGTGGCAACCATGGAAACGAGAAGCATATAATCAGGGCTGGGACAAGGTCCACCACCAACAGAGGCTGAGCTGCCCAAGTGCGCCCCCCCCCCAACTTGTGGAGTCTTTACTAAATACTGTTGTAATCACACATAAAAATGCACAGTTTAATGTATCAATTAATGACGCACTGTTATGGAGGATCTGTGGATGGCATTGTTATGGGGGGGATCTATGGATGACACTGTTATGGGGTAATCTGTGGATGACACTGTTATGGGGTAATCTGTGGATGACACTGTTATGGGGGATCTGTGGATGACACTGTTATGGGGTAATCTGTGGATGACACTGTTATGGGGGATCTGTGGATGACACTGTTATGAAGGATCTGTGGATGACAATGCTATGGGGATCTGTGGATGACACACTTATGGGGGATCTGTGGACGACACTGTTATGGGAGATCTATGGATGACAGTGTTATGGGGGATCTATGGATGACACTGTTATGGGAGATCTATGGATGACAGTGTTATGGGGGATCTATGGATGACAGTGTTATGGAGGATCTGTGGATAGCACAATGTTATGGGGGGTCTGTGGATTGCACTGTTATGGGGGGATCTGTGGATTGCACAATGTTATGGGGGATCTGTGGCTGACACTGTTATGGGGGATCTGTGGATGACAATGTTATGGGAGATCTGTGGATGACACTGTTATGGGGGATCTGTGGATGACAGGGCTATGGGGGATCTGTGGATGACACACTGTTATGGGGGATCTGTGGATGACACACTGTTATGGGGGATCTGTGGATGACAGTGCTATGGGGGATCTGTGGATGACACTGTTATGGGGATCTGTGGATGACACACTGTTATGGGGGATCTGTGGATGACAGTGCTATGGGGGATCTGTGGATGACACACTGTTATGGGGGATCTGTGGATGACAGTGCTATGGGGGATCTGTGGATGACGCATTGTTATGGGGGGATCTGTGGATGGCACTGTTATGGATTGTGACTCACAATGGATATTGGGGGCCAGCAAATTACAAGGAAGGCGGGGGTGGGGGATGATTGATAACATACATATCTAAATGGCTGGGGGGTGAGGGCTTGACTTGAGCATCTACTGATCAGAGCATTAGAATAGCAGGAATAAATAACATCTAAATGTCTGGTGGGGTAGATGGGGGTAGGACAAGGGCTGATGGGGGACGGGGGACTGGGTTAGATAATCTATACTGACATACATATGACACACACATACATACATATGACACACACATACATACTGACATACATATGACACACACACATATATACAGACATACATATGACACACACATATATACTGACATACATATGACACACACATACATACTGACATACATATGACACACATACATACTGACATACATATGACACACACACATACTGACATACATATGACACACACATATATACTGACATACATATGACACACACATATATACTGACATACATATGACACACATACATACTGACATACATATGACACACACACATACTGACATACATATGACACACACATATATACTGACATACATATGACACACACACACATACTGACATACATATGACACACACATATATACTGACATACATATGACACACATACATACTGACATACATATGACACACACATATATACTGACATACAAATGACACACATATATACATATGACGCACACATATATACAGACATACATATGACACACACATACATACTGACATACATATGACACACACATACATACTGACATACATATGACACACACATACATACTGACATACATATGACACACATACATATATACAGACATACATATGACACACATACATAAAAACACACAATATGCACATTACATTACTGCCATTCCATTCCCTTTAACCCCTTACATTTTCTGCACATACAGTCTCTGGTGACTTGGAGGGAGAGGCAGGATGCAGAGTATTCCTCCTCCTCCTCCTTCTCTGTCCCGACACTGCTCTTCTCTCTGTGCTGGGGGAGGGGGTTGTGAATCTCTGGTGCACACACAGGCAGGAAGTCAGGGGCTGGGGAAGGTACGGAGCTGCAGCACACTGCACTAGACTGAGGGAGGGAGGAAGAACACCACTAGGGGGCGCAGGACCGGCTGTTACAGCAGCAGAGCGCAGAAATGGATGCTCTGCTGCTAATACAGCTACACGGCAGCAGCAGGGACTTGGTGAGAGTGGCCTGAGCCTCCGCCCTGAGGCTTGAGCGCCCTGAGGCTGGAGCCTCCTCAGCCTCTGTGTCGGCCCGGCCCTGCATATAATGTGATGGAAAAATTAGTCTAGCCACCAAAGGAAGCGATATGGATAATAACAATACATTAGTAAATCCCTTGTATTAACCTTCACTACATGATAAATGCCACTCGCTGAAGTAAGACAACCCCTTTAAGCACTGGCCTCCAGGTCATTACAGATCAATCAAGTGAACTGTGGGAGACAGATTTAGTTAAAAGTCAGGATTTTCAAATACTGTGTGTGTTCCATTAAGAAATAGAGTGGGAAAGAGCAGGACATAAGATAGTTGGTCTTTTTTTAGGGGATGAGACCAAGGAATGAGGTCTTTTGGAAAATTGGGACATGGAGTAGCTTCTATATAAATCTAATGGGGAGCTGAAGATCTCGAGTGGCCCTGCACAAGTTAGGCCAGTTTAACCACCTGATAGTATTTCATGATATCTGACATTTTTTATCACTCTTGATTATGTAGAGTGTATAATGATGTGGCCTAGAAACACCTTTATTTTGACCTCTCTTTAGGTTTGTTTCAGAATAGCAAGAGGAATATGAATTAGGAGGATATGAAAACATAGAGCAATCAAAATAAAATATTCCTCTTTATGTAAGCTCTTTCCCTAACCCTGAAATAGAGAGAGAGACCCAGCTCTGCAACTCTGCTTAGATGATCCTCTGATGGGGAGGTGGCGGATAATTCAACAGGGGATAATTTGAGAACATATAGGTAATGTAAGATTTGATAGGGGTCAATACTATCCCTAGATGAGATATTTTCTTCCACATTCCATTAGAAGTCAAGATTCAGTTGTGGAAGTTTAACTCATCTTATAGGTAAATTAATGTTGGGAGCTAAGCGTAACTAACCTTTCAACAAACTCTGCATTAATCATTAGTACAGTATGTGTACTGTACATGAGTAATAACACTATTCCTGGCTGCTATATGACTTGTATCTGGAATTTGTAGCGGTTTTCCTCTATGCATAGTCCTCTCAGACATGTGCAGCATACCCCTGAGGAGCTGGAGAAGTGGATGGTAGGGGTAGTGGCCCTGATGACACTCACTGGGGTCAGTGCAGTGATGGAGGGGCACCCTATATTCCCTCAGGATACCTCCTGTAACTAGAGATCCTGCCTGATGGTAGTTTTGGGTACCCTTGATGTTAAATGTCTGTGTGGGTACAAGCAGGGCTTAAAAATGATGCAATGGCATCATGTGGTGTTAGGATAGACAGTGTCCAGGCCATATTGAACTTAACCAAAGTGTCTCTGCGCACAAAATAGGTCAATTTCTTCTGCTGCTTGTTTACAAACTACAGTGGGGACTTGCTCATATACAGGGAGTGCAGAATTATTAGGCAAATGAGTATTTTGACCAAATCATCCTCTTTATGCATGTTGTCTTACTCCAAGCTGTATAGGCTCGAAAGCCTACTACCAATTAAGCATATTAGGTGATGTGCATCTCTGTAATGAGAAGGGGTGTGGTCTAATGACATCTACACCCTATATCAGGTGTGCATAATTATTAGGCAACTTCCTTTCCTTTGGCAAAATGGGTCAAAAGAAGGACTTGACAGGCTCAGAAAAGTCAAAAATAGTGAGATATCTTGCAGAGGGATGCAGCACTCTTAAAATTGCAAAGCTTCTGAAGCGTGATCATCGAACAATCAAGCGTTTCATTCAAAATAGTCAACAGGGTCGCAAGAAGCGTGTGGAAAAACCAAGGCGCAAAATAACTGCCCATGAACTTAGAAAAGTCAAGCGTGCAGCTGCCAAGATGCCACTTGCCACCAGTTTGGCCATATTTCATAGCTGCAACATCACTGGAGTGCCCAAAAGCACAAGGTGTGCAATACTCAGAGACATGGCCAAGGTAAGAAAGGCTGAAAGACGACCACCACTGAACAAGACACACAAGCTGAAACATCAAGACTGGGCCAAGAAATATCTCAAGACTGATTTTTCTAAGGTTTTATGGACTGATGAAATGAGAGTGAGTCTTGATGGGCCAGATGGATGGGCCCGTGGCTGGATTGGTAAAGGGCAGAGAGCTCCAGTCCGACTCAGACGCCAGCAAGGTGGAGGTGGAGTACTGGTTTGGGCTGGTATCATCAAAGATGAGCTTGTGGGGCCTTTTCGGGTTGAGGATGGAGTCAAGCTCAACTCCCAGTCCTACTGCCAGTTTCTGGAAGACACCTTCTTCAAGCAGTGGTACAGGAAGAAGTCTGCATCCTTCAAGAAAAACATGATTTTCATGCAGGATAATGCTCCATCACACGCGTCCAAGTACTCCACAGCGTGGCTGGCAAGAAAGGGTATAAAAGAAGAAAATCTAATGACATGGCCTCCTTGTTCACCTGATCTGAACCCCATTGAGAACCTGTGGTCCATCATCAAATGTGAGATTTACAAGGAGGGAAAACAGTACACCTCTCTGAACAGTGTCTGGGAGGCTGTGGTTGCTGCTGCACGCAATGTTGATGGTGAACAGATCAAAACACTGACAGAATCCATGGATGGCAGGCTTTTGAGTGTCCTTGCAAAGAAAGGTGGCTATATTGGTCACTGATTTGTTTTTGTTTTGTTTTTGAATGTCAGAAATGTATATTTGTGAATGTTGAGATGTTATATTGGTTTCACTGGTAAAAATAAATAATTGAAATGGGTATATATTTGTTTTTTGTTAAGTTGCCTAATAATTATGCACAGTAATAGTCACCTGCACACACAGATATCCCCCTAAAATAGCTAAAACTAAAAACAAACTAAAAACTACTTCCAAAAATATTCAGCTTTGATATTAATGAGTTTTTTGGGTTCATTGAGAACATGGTTGTTGTTCAATAATAAAATGAATCCTCAAAAATACAACTTGTCTAATAATTCTGCACTCCCTGTATGGCATGTTGCTGCTGCAGCCAATCAGTGGTCTAATGCTGAGGTCAGTGATTAGCTGCAGTAGTTACATGCTATACACCTGCACATCACTGTCGCTATGACAAATTTACATCCCTGTCTTTCTCAGTTTACATGGCCGTAGCCAGAAAGTCCAGCATCTCACATGCATCATCACTGCAGCAATAGAAACAAAGCACTCGTACTAGAGTGGTGGAGATGTAAAAGTTGATAATTAATTGTTTGGGATTCAAGGACATTCTGATAAGGGCATTGTGAGGGTGTGGGAAGGGGGCATGGTCTCTAAAAAGGGGTGGGGTGTATGTCCGTAAAAATTTGGGGCTGTCCATGATTTTTGGTTCATTTGTCCAGAAAAAATTAATAGGAAGGTTGGCAACCCTGTCTTGGAGGAAAATCTGGTAGAGGCCGCAAAAGACTTGAGACTGGGGAAGAGGTTCACCTTCCAGCAGGACGAGGGTTGCCAACCATCCAGAAATTTCTGGACAGTCCGTAAAAGTAACTGGAAAAAAGGATCGGAACTCGCTGTTGGTATATAATCTTGCTGTGATTTATTGTCACATTACAGTGACACGTTTCGGCACACAATGTGCCTTTCTCAAACTCTGAACTGTGACCGTATATTTGTTTCTACATCCATTCAACAATTTTGCAGAACGGATGCAGATCCATTTATTTCAATGGCGCCGCAAAAGATGTGGACAAGACACCGTGTGCTGCCAGCATCCGTACTTTCGTTCCGTGGCCCCACAAAAAAAAAAATAGAACATATCATATTCTTGTCTGCAATTTCGAATAAGAAGAGGCATTTCCATCATAGGGCCGGCTGTTCCGTTCTACAAAATTCAGAACGTACATGATCGGTATCCGTGTTTTGTGGATTTGCAATTTGCAAACCGTAAAACAGATATGGTAGTCTGAATGAGCCCTAAGCTGGAGCTGTTTTGCAAAATAGAATGGGCAAATATTTCAGCCCCTAGATGTGCGAAGCTGGTGGATAGATACCCCAAATACTTGCAGCTGTAATTGCAGCGAAAGGTGGTCCTACTAAGTATTAACTCGGGGGGGGGGGGGGGCTGAATATAAATGCATGCCACACTTTCCAGATTTTTATTTATTAAACCATGTTATTAAACCATGTATCAATGTATCCAAAAGTGAAAGAGATCACACCGTGCTCTCCATTTATTTCTATAAGAGCACCAAAAATCATCAAACAAGCGCATTCCACTATTGAAATAGAAATCAAAGAACAGCAGTTCATATGCTTGGTAACATATCTCTCACGTGAATGGTCCATTATTCTACCATGAGGCTTTCTCATGTTTGAGCTCAAACATTACGTGTGGTACAATAAAGGAGCATTTACTTCAGTGCTGCCTGGATTGCATTTTTGGTTATCTTTGGACAATTGGACCTTTGGGTCTGGTGAGGAGTGTACCATATATTTCTGAGAAGCTAGTGCTGCTATATTTTCTACTTTTTGTGTTTTTTTTAAACATGAATGCCTAAGTGTGATGGTTGCAATTCAATAGCATCTGTTATACACATACATGCCAAGTTTTTGTCAAAACATTCCCCTGATGGAAACCTAAGATGGACATCGCTCTGCAGATACAGTGTGCAAAGGCTAAAACTCTGATGGGCAGTCCTTAGGATAGGCTATCAATGCTTGATCAGTGCAACCTGCAGGATCAGCATCTTCATGGTTTATACAAGTTCAGTGACCCATCCTTACAGGGCTCTGCTCCTTGCACTGCAGGTTGATCATGAAATGTCCTTCCATGCACCAATTCTGAACACAAATTAAACTTATTACAACACTTACGGTCAAAATGGGGGTATAACGCACCCTATATATACTTATTGGGAGCTCTCCCCAGACATGTACACTAAACACACTAATATAAATCACAAAAAACAAATGATAAATAAAAAATATGCACTCCTCCTGAGGAAGCGGATCACGCGAAACGCGCGCTGAGGAGCGTCTGTACTTATTTCCCTCACCCTGACACTATTAGGTAAAAAAAATTGTCTTATTGCCGTTAATGTTACTTCGTAGTCTGCTGACCCTTACTCATAGATTACTGTTTTGTTTATTGAGGCGCACGTTTTTGCACGCCACCACGGTCTATGGCTGATGGTTAGCAGCTTGTCTGCAATTATATGTATTATATTGGCCGTGTAGGGCGCATGCTGCAATTATAAATATGCACATATTTTTCCTCTAATTAGGCATTAGGCATTCCTTTCAGTATGTATTTAGGGTGAAGGTACTATTTACCTGCTGTGTCCTGCATTTTTTTGCTATATTTTATTTTTTGATTTGAATATAATAAAATTTATTTTTTATTTATCATTTGTTTTTTGTGATTTATATTAGTGTGTTTAGTGTACAAATTAAACTTAGTAGGAACTATATTGTGAATGGCTGCGGCTATACACTTATTCCAATCTTACTTGGGCAAATATTTTAGAATAAACATTTGATAAGTAAAAAATTGTTTCATATTTGGAAACGGGGACTATTTCTGCCTATAGCTATTAAACAGAAATATGAATCCAAAATGTTTGAAAACATTGTCTTATTTGTCTTGACAAATTTTTCTCCAATTGGGAAAGGGAGGGGGGGGAGGTTGAGACTATCAATAATCCAAATACTAAAATTAGACAGTTAGCTCTGTGTAGCTGTGGAAGCAGTCCCTAAAGAACTCCAAGACTGCACTTTCCTCCATACATCTACATCACCCATAGGAAGGGCTCTGATTGTGGAGTACTTTAAACCCCCATAAAAGGAAAGCAGCCTTTCTTCACTTGAAATTTCCATTAAATTTCAAAATAAACACCACTCCACACGTCCACATATGCCATGGATTTGGACCTAATTGCTAAATATAATTTGATTTTGAATAGGCTGCTGTTTTACATTCCCATACAGTCCTTAGGAAATACACCGACATGCTCATACTTCACCCTGGAAGCATTTGGACAGGCACCTAAAGTTGGGAATGTAACATAATATAAACGCCGTAATTTGAGTAATTCACAATGTTATTTTTCTCATTTTTCAGATTCCACTCCCCTCTATTATTTGCAGATTAGGAGAATTTACCAGATGCCAGAAAAAAAGGTGGAATTTCCTCTTCGTTTTAAAGGAAGAAAAATAAAAGAACTGTAAGCAGTTTTTCTGTAAAATATTTATAAAGCAACATTTCGGTGATGCTCTAGACAGTTATGCTGAAGTTATGCTGATTACAATTGACTTTATTTAATTGCATGCACTTAAATGGTGAACATGGGTTCTGATCAGAAGTGCTCAAAATGGATGCTGAATCAAGTATGTTTCTTAAAGAGGCTGTGCCAAGTGTGGTGAGGTGCAAGGTACCATGGTCGACGGGAGGTACGTGTCACCGAGGTTCCTGGCCTCGGTGAGGTAAGAGCTGGGTTTTCTTGGGTGTCAGCAGCAGCTAGTGCTGTTTGACACATTTGTATTTAGTTTGGCTGCAAAGCCAATCTGGGCCGGCTCTTACTGGGAGTAGGCAAAGAGTTGGGTGGGTGCCTATTCCCCACGGTCCAGGCCGATTTTTCCCGGACCTTTAAAAGACAGCCAGCACCAGCAGGTGGGGTGTGATTGTCCTGGAGCTGCTGTTAGGCTGTGGAATCATTTGAGTTTGGGAGTTCTCTGGGCTGGAAGCAAGAGCCCAGCAAGGAGGAGTGCAGATGGCCTGGAAGCCTGACGTCGACTGTCTTGCGGCTGGACTGACAGCCAGGTGCGAACCTGCACCTAAAACCTCCTAGGTGACTGGAGCCTGTATTGGACTGTTTTGTTTTGCCTCATGATTTCTTATGTGTGTGAATTAACACCAAGAGACTGTTTACCGTTTATTTTGTGCAAGTGTGAATAAAACACTGTTTATTGCACTTTCTGGACTCCCTGTTTTGCCTCTGTACTGAACCCGCACCGCTATCTACCAGAGCGACTCCCCACACAAGATTAACATGTATCCCCTATAGAACATGTATCCCCTATAGAAATCACAAGAACATGAGTCCTGGGTCCCCCCATATTGACGAAGTTCATCATTTATTCTTTATGTAAATCATGGTGCACAATATGGCACTGGATAGCTATGTCCCCAGAATGGTGATCATAACTGGTGTGGAATTAGTTGGTCTAAGAACTCATGGTTGTAGGGATGCCACATTTCTCACATGGACCTGAGGTAAAAAAAAGGGCCTGTCCTTCCCGCCAATAAGATAAGAGCATATGTTCAAGCCATGTTCCAGAAACATTTAAACACTATTAATATAGTTTGTAAGGCTGAAAAAGGCATATTTACATCTACTTCAACCTGTTATCCTGCAAAGTTGATCCAGAGGAGGCAAAAAACCCATGAAATAGATATCAATGTTCCTTATTTTAGGCAAAAAAATCCTTCCTGACTCCAGTCTAGCAATCAGGATAACTCCCTGGATCAATTATCCTACTCCAGAATCAGCACCTCCTCAGGCAGAGTTCTAGTCTCACTGCTCTTACCATAAAGAATCCTCTTCTATGTTTGTGTAGAAACCATTTGCTAGATGTAGAGGATGTCCCCTCATCACGGCCACAGTCCAGGGTATAAATATATCATAGGAAAGATCTCTGTCCTGACCTCTGATATATTTATACATAGTTATTAGTTATCAGTTGTCTTTTTTCTAAAGTAAATAACCCTAATTTTGATAATCTTTCAGGGTACTGTAGTCCACCCATTCCAGTTATTACTTTAGTTGCCCTCCTCTGAACTTTCTCTAGCTCTGCTATGTCTACCTTGTTCACAAGAGCCCAGAACTGTACATAGTACTCCATGTGTGGTCTGACTAGCGATTTGTAAAGTGGTAGGACTATGTTCTCATCACGGGCATCTATGTCCTTTTTGATGCAACTCGTTATCTTAATGGCCTTGGCAGCAGCTGCCCGACAGTGCTTTCTACAGGTTAGTTCGCTGTTCACTAAAATCCCCAAGTCCTTTTCCATGTCAGTGTTACCCAGTGTTTTACCATTTAGTATGTATGGGTGACTTGCATTATTCCTTCCCATGTGCACCTCATCTGCCACTTTTCTGCCCAAGCCTCCAATCTATCCAGATCCCTCTGTAGCAGTATACTGTCCTCTTCCATGTTAATCACTTTACATGGTGTAATATGTTCAGAAGAAATTAATATTTTATGTCACAGCCCTATTAAATCAAAGGCAGCTGCAGACTAATTGACCACGCAGTTCTTCGCGCATCACGGCCGCTCCGTGTGTCTGTACACTAAGGCAAGGTGGCCTGGTATACCTGATTAATAGTGATTTGTGATGAATTCATTTGGAAAAAATTTATTACTGCAGACTTAAATACCTGGCCAGCAGCAGAGAGGAGGGCTTGGGTAGGCCCCTGAGCATCAGCCCAACAGGAAATTTCCCTGTAAGGCCAGTCCGCTGCTGGTGGGAGGGTGTTGCCTGCCACCTGTTTGGCCATACTCACAGCACATCCCATAATAAGAAGAAATGCTGTAAACAAAATGGTAGTAATTGACATATTTTTTTCGACAGCATTGAGGACACCATTTGTGTCCTCCAGCTATACATCTATAGATTACATTTTTTATTTTTCAGACTAGAAGACGCCCTTAAGATTTGGAGGAGGAAAATAAGAAAAAATTATTTTTTATCAGACCCACATTCTTCATCAGACCTCAGATCAGACCCATATTCTTCATCAGACCTCAGATCAGACCCATATTCTTCATCAGACCTCAGATCAAACCCACATTCTTCTTCAGAACTCAGATAAGACCCCTATCAGCCTCAGATCGGACATCCATGAGCCTCAGATCAGACCCCCATCAGTCTCTGATCAGACTCCCATCAGCCTCAGATCAGACCCTCATCAGCCTCAGAACAGATGCTCATCAGCCTCAGATCAGACCTCCATCATCCTCAGATAAGACCCCATTAGCTTCAGATCAGACCCCATTAACCTCATAGCAGGCCCCATTAGCATCAAAGCAGACCCCATAAGCCTCAGAACAGACCCCATCAGCCTCATCTTCCCTTTAAAATATTGTTTGAGGACAACAATTCTGTTCCTTTAAAAGTGTCTGTGTGTAAAAATGATTTCTGTAAAAATAAATAAATTACAATGTATATTTTGGCACACTACATTAATACAAGATCATAAAACCAACAGGTATGTTTCCATAATAATGGGTGTGATCATGCAGAATCACATTCTTGCATTGACAGTATGTTGCCCCCTTGTGGCAAATTCTGAGTATGCACTTTGCTTTGTCCATCCCAGTTATTTACTAAAAAAAATTGTGTTTTGTGGATTATCATCTGACTTTAAATGTATTAGCAAAATAAAGGATTTTGCATTTGTGTTATCCAACATAAATAGCCCTAAAAACGAAAGGTAGAGACATGCTTATTTAATTTTCCTGGTTCAAAGGACACTTCACTTGTGATGAACCAGAAAAATGAAAAACAACTGGTACAGGAAATGCATTTAAGAGAATGTTAACTATATTTAGAATTTTTCCACAGTGTTAGTGACGCAACTTTTCATAGAGATCCTTCTTGTCTGGACTGTGTGTTATGCCTCTCCTTGCATGTGGCTTTTGTCCCTTAATTTTATATTGTAACTTCTTACTGTTAGTCTCTTTATTGTTCTTACGCTCTTTTTTCCATTACTGTTGCTGTTGTATGTATTTTGTATTTGTCTTTTTGTCTCCACTCCTTTATGTACTCCTCCCTTTTATGTCTGTTGTTTTCATCTCCTGATTTTTTTTATTTTTTTGTTTTTGTTTTACTATGTCTGGTTACTTGTCCCTAATGAAGTCCTCTCCTAAATTTTGTTTGCTCCTCTCCCTTTTGCTTTCCATACTAAATTTTGTATTTTTCTGACCTTAGAGACATATTGTTGGGTATTAGGCCTTTGCCTTTCAATATATTTGGCACAGCCAACTCCAGCACACTTATGGTTAAGGTTAACATAGGAAACGCCAGTCTGAATAAATTTCTGCTATTGACTTGCTGGAAATTTTTTTCTTCCCCTGTCAGCAATGAAAAGCAGCTGCTTGTATCATTCAAAAATATGTTGCTAGAAGTTGACAAAGGGAAATAGGTTCAATAAATTAGTAGTAGTATGAGACATAACTCTTACAGATGCTCTGTTAGACATCTTCCACTCTGGGTTACCTGGCCCATTTATGCATTACATGGGAGGCCATTTATTTGAATGCTACATTTCTCCGGCTGGTGTCATCTACAGGGAGAACTGTATGGGCTTAACAGCTGATTACCAGAAGTCTAAAAGCTGAATCCTAGGTGATCGGCTGATCCCTGGGCAGGTAGTGTTGAGCGAACTTGTGGTTTCAAGTTCGGCGTACAAGGTTTGGGTTATCTAAGAATTCCATTATGGATTCCGCTACCATGGACCATAAATTATAGGTAGCAGAATCCATAACAGAATTCTTAGATAACCCAAACCTGAACCTTGTACGCCGAACTTGAAACCACATGTTCGCTCAACACTACCTGCAGGTTTCCACTTGGGACACAGCAAGAGTCGTGCAATAAGGATCTCTCAAGAGTATAATGGCTGATAATAAACACTAATAGATTGCTTGGAATCAACTGCAAATCATGTAAATATGATGTACAGTACAGGCTCAGAGAAAGTCAGACAAATATTTTCAACATAGATGAGATTGCAATACACATTGAATTTAGAGGCCAGAGGTAGCTGAAGTTACAGAAACAGCCAAGTGTGCTGTGCTACACTGTTTCTGTAAACCCCATAGACGTGAATAAGAACTATGAAAATAGTGTAGCACACCGAGCATAGCTGTTTCCATAATCACAGCCACCTCTGTCCACTGCATACAACAGGAATTCTGAAGTCTGTCATGAATGGCTTAAAAGTCATGTTTTATGTCCCCTGTCCTCCTTCTTGCAGCGCTACTCCTCTGACCTCCTCTTCCAGTGAGGAAACAGCAGTGCAGCATGAGGGAGGAGACAAGGACTACAGCAGAGAGTGGGCCTGCAGAGTGGCCCTGAGTGGGTTCCCAATAGAAGCTGTGCGGCAGTGCAGCTAGGGGGACACTGCAGCACTCAGTGCTGCTGAATGCATTCTGTAATGCGGGCATTTGGGGTGGCTTTGGGCCGCACAGAGATGTCAGGCCCGGGGCTGCTGACCCAAACGTCCTTATTATGATCCACCACTAGGTACCAGTACTGGGTGGGCAAACGTGTGTGGGGCACTATTACTGTGAGGAAACTAAGGGTGCACCATTACTTTAAAGAAGGGACAATTATTCTCTGGGAGCCACTGGTACTGTGTGGGGGCATTATTAATGTGTTTGGGACTCAAAGGGGGGCACAACTACTATTAGGGCCACTAAGTAGGGTGCACCAAGGATGTATGATGCACAAAGCAGGGCAGCAAACTGCAGACTAAGGCAGTGTATGTTTTCAATAGTGAATAGGTGGCTCCACCGATGTGTAAAATGGACTAAAATGGTGCTCTATATCAATTGATACAAGCTCCTATGTATCGAAAAGGAAAAAGTACATCTAAATAGGAGGATATGGCACTCAAACTCTGGAATGCTGGGTCACAATTATACAAATTTAATAAATTCAATAATCATATAAAATAATCATATAAAATCAGGATTATTCCACATAAAATAACAGATGAAATGAAATTAAGAAATAAAATATAAAATATAAATGTATATCAGCCCAGACCGGTTGGGTAAAATATGATATGACGGGCTGATAGGAGAGAGTCGACTAGGGGCCGATTAAGGCATGGGTGTTTTGAAAGTGTTCGATTGAAGTTGTACAGGTTAAGAGTGTTTAAGTCAGAGATGTTACCATCAGGGTTTGACACCTTATATATTAGTCAGTGCAGGTAAGTATCAAAGCGTTAGTGGCGTCCCACCGTACTAATGATGTCCTCCTCCTACCGTTAGATGATCGCTTCGTTCCAACTCTTAGACTGCCTTCTGACCCGTCTTTACTGCACTTCGCTGGTATCGCGCTCGTGCAGTCGGGCTCTCAGCCGGCTTCATTTGCCTTGACGTCTCCTCGTGTGCGTGCTCAGCAGTCTCCCAGTGATTTTAACGTGGTTGAGACTTGAGTCACGTTTCAGATTGGCCAATCTTCCAGTTCTTGCAATTTTCGAATCACGGAGGTTAGTAAAATGTCCCCATACGCGTTTCGAAGTCTTTTGTATACCCGACTTCTTCCTCAGTGGACTTCGAAACGCGTATGGGGACATTTTACTAACCTCCGTGACACGAAAATTGCAAGAACTGGAAGATTGGCCAATCTGAAACGTGACTCCAAGTCTCAACCACGTTAAAATCACTGGGAGACTGCTGAGCACGCACACGAGGAGACGTCAAGGTAAATTGAAGCCGGCTGGAGAGCCCGACTGCAGTGCTGTATAATTGTGACCCAGCATTCCAGAGTTTGAGTGCCATATCCTCCTATTTAGATGTACTAAGGCAGTGTATGTGCTTTAAAGTTGTTTTAACTATGCTATCATGTTTTTTATTTTTTTTATTTGGGTAGCCCCCAAAATAATGGGACAAATAAAAAAAAGAAATCAAAGAATAAGTGCACTTGAGTACAAGAATGTATGGTTGAGGCGGGTATAAATGTCTATTCTGCACAAGGTACAGAAAAGTCTTGTGGGATCCAAGGTTGGTTCATTTTAATGAACGTGAGCTTGTTCACGTTGGCTATGGATAGGCGGCTGCGTTTGTTTGTGATAAAGCCCCATGCCGTGCTAAATACACATTCAGACAATACACTGGCTGCAGGGCAGGCCAGCACCTCCAAGGCATAAAGGGTAAGCTCAGGCCATGTGGACAATTTGGAGACCCAGAAGTTGAATGGGGCAGACCCAACAGTCAGTACATGTAGGCGTGTGCACATGTACTGTTCCACCATGTTGTTCAAATGCTGCCTCCTGCTAAGATGTTCCATATCAGGTGGTGGTGCCAGTTGCAGTGGCATGGTGACAAAGCTTTTCCACATGTCGGCTATGCTAACCCTGCCTTCTGAGGTGCTGGCCGTGACCCAGCTGCGTTGGCGAGTAGCGACCTCTTCCTCCTCCTTCTCTGCCACTGCCTTCGCCTTGCGCTTCCACTTGTCCCCCAGTGTCAGTTGGGAATGCCCTCAGGAGCACGTCTACCAGCGTGTGTTTGTAGTTGCGCATCTTCCTATCACACTCCAGTGAGGGAATTAAGGACGGCACGTTGTCTTTGTAACGGGGATCCAGCAGGATGGCACCCCAGTAGTCAGTACAAGTTAAAATGTGGGCAACTCTGCGGTCATTGCGCAGGCACTGTAGCATGTAGTCGCTTATGTGTGCCAGGCTGCCCAGAGGTAAGGATAAGCTTTCCTCTGTAGGTGGTGTATCGTCTGTGTCCTCCGTATCCCCCCAGCCACGCTCCAGTGATGGCCATGAGCTGCGTTGGGTGCCACCTTGCTGTAAACCCGGTTCCTCCTTCTCCTCTACCTCATCCTCCTCGTCCTCCAGAACTGTGCTCTGGCTGGCCACATGTGTACCTAGCCTCTGCTGGTGCAGGAACCCACCCTCTGAGCCACTTTTGAATGACTGGCCTGAAACTCTGTGAAATGACCTCTCTTCCTCCTCCTCTTCCTCCTAGGAGACATCCTCTTCCATCATCAAGTGTTTTTTTCAAGGAGACATAGAAGTGGTATTGTAACGCTATGAACGGCGTCATCGGCACTGGCCATGTTGGTTGAGTACTCAGAACACCGCAACAAGGCACACAGGTCTCACATAGAGGCCCACTCATTGGTGGTGAAGTGGTGCTGTTCCACAGAGCGACTGACCCGTGCGTGCTGCAGCTGAAACTCCACTATCGCCTGCTGCTGCTCGCACAGTCTCTCCTGCATATGCAAGGTGGAGTTCCACCTGGTGGGCACGTCGCATATGAGGCGGTGTGTGGGAAGGCCGAAGTTACGCTGCAGCGCAGACAGGCGAGCAGCAGCAGGATGAGAACGCCGAAAGTGCGCACAGATGGACCACACTTTCTACAGCAGCTCTGACATGTCTGGGTAGTTTTTAAGGAATTTCTGCACCACCAAATTCAGCACATGCGCCAGGCAAGGGATGTGCGTCAAATCGGCTAGTCCCAGAGCTGCTACGAGATTTCATACATTATCGCAAACCACCAGCTGAACGCTTGTGTGTGACATGGTGAAGATGCTTTGTGATGACGACGGAGGTGGTGGTGTTGGTGGCACATCCTCTGTTTGCTGTGTGGCAGGTGCCACTGTGACTCCAGTGATGGAGGAAAAGGCAGAGACAGCAGCAGAAGAGGAAGCAGGAGGAGCCTGAGACCTTTCTTGGTTTTTAAGGTGTTTACTCCACTGCAGTTTGTGCTTTGCATGTAGATGCCTGGTCATGCAGGTTGTGCTCAGGTTTAGAACATTTATGCCTCGCTTCAGGCTCTGATGGCGCAACATGCAAACTACTCGGGTCTTGTCGTCAGGACATTGTCTGAAGAACTGCCACACCAATGAACTCCTTGGAGCTGGCTTTGGTGTGCTAGGTCCATGGGTGCGGTGGGCAGTAGCAGGCGTACTGTTTCGGGGACAGCCACTCCGCTTTTGAACCCTGCTCCCTCTTTTGCTGTGCTATTGCCTCTGTGCGACCACCGCCTCTTCCTCAGAACTGCACACGTCACTAGCATGAACTTGAGTCCAGTCGGGGTCTAGGACCTCATCATCCTCCACATCATTTTCCACCCATTCTTGACCCCTGCCCTCCTCGTCGGTCTGCACACTGCAGAAAGCCACAGCAGTTGGCACCTGTGTTTCGTCATCATCAGAGAAGTGTTGCGGTGGTATTCCCATGTCCTCATCCTGCAACATAAGTGGTTGGGCATCAGTGCATTCAATGTCTTCCACTTCTGCGCAGGGTTATGTGGATGGCCCGGGGAAACCCTGCCAGCAGAGTCATCAAAAAGCATAAGAGTCTTCTGCATGACTTGGAGCTCAGACTGCTTGGCTGATTTGCAAGGGGGTGAGGTGAAAGGCTGATGGGCATGGGCTGCAGGTGCCAACTCTGACCTTTCTGCAGAGGACTGGGTGGGAGATACTGTGAAAGAAGTGGAGCCACTGTCAGCCACCCAATCTACTATCGCCTGTACTTGTTCTGGCCTCACCATCCGTAGAGCGGCATTCGAACCTACCAAATAATGCTGCAGGTTCTGTCACCTACTCACACCTGAGGAAGGTGTTTCACTTGGATCTGTAGCTGGCGCAGAACGGCCACGTCCTCTCCCAGCAACAGGAGCTCCACCAACACCACCACGACCATGCCCACGTCCCTTATTTGATGTTCTCCTCATTATTTGCGTTCACCCAACAAACTAACAGATGGTTTATCTCAGGTGTCAATTTAACTGCCAATAGTCAACAATTAGGTTCACTAACAGTAAGGCAGTGCAAGTGTCATAAACAGAATACATTTCTTTAGGTCACACAACAGTGTAACAGAAATTCAATAAAATGACTTCACTATCAACAAAAATTAGATTTTCCAAACCAACAATGTAACAGAGGTAAACAGTTAAATTTGAATGTCAGAAATGCAGCGTACACCGCAAATGTGCTATCTACCACAAAACCAATGTTTTTTTTGCAGGGTTCCATAGGTTACTTAAAATGACTGAAATACAGGGTAGGCCTCAGATCTGCTATGTAGCACAAAACCAGTGTTTATTGCAACAAACTACAGAAATGCAGTATGTTACCCCAAAAATTATAAATCAGGTTTTTCAGCGTTGTATGCAAATGTTCTCTGTGGCACAACAGTATGGGTTTATTCCCCCAACTACAGAAAAGCAGTATGTCACTGCAAAATTATAAAACAGTTTTTTCAGTGTTGTATGCAAATGTGCTCTGTGGAACAACAATACGGGTTTATTCCCCCAACTAGAGAAAAGCAGTATGTCACCGCAAAATTTTGAAACTGTTTTTTCAGCGGAGTATGCAAACGTGCTCTGTGGTACGACAGTACGGGTTTATTCCCCCAACTACAGAAATGCAGGTTTCACCGCAAAATTTTAAAACTGTTTTTTCAGCATTCTATGCAAACGTGCTCTGTGGTATGACAGTACCGGCTTATTCCCCCAACTACAGAAATGCACTATGTCACCACAAAATTTTAAAATAGGTTTTTCAGCAGTGTATGCAAATGTGCTCTGTGGTAAGACAGTATGGGTTTATTCCCCCAACTACAGAAATGCACTATGTCAGCGCAAAATTTTAAAATAGGTTTTCACTGGTGTATGCAAACGTGCTCTGTAGTACGGCAGTATGGCTTTATTTCCCCAACTACATAAATGCACTATGTCACCGCAAAATTATAAAATAGGTAATGTAGGGGGACTTGACCTGCCAGAAAAAAGGAATTTTTCCTCCACTGAGCTAAGTTCCAAGGACACTGCAGTAACACCTCAGTAACAGATGAATTAAAAATTATTTTGCAGTATCACTGGGCTCAGGGCTGGGTAGAAATATGTAGCCTAGCACCCTCAATAATTGCTGTAGTTTGAAGATTTAACGCCACCATGTTCAACAGATTTCTTCCCTAATCTCTCCCTCACAGCAGCAGCAACCTGTCCCTACACTAAGAGCAGCAGAGTGACGTGCGGCGCTATGTGAATCCAGCTTATATAGACGCTGGGTCACATGCTGGACTTAGCCAATCACAGCCATGCCAATAGTAGGCATGACTGTGATGGCTTCTTAGGGGAAAGTAGTGAAACGCTTGTTGATTGGCTGCCCTGCAGCCTTTCAAAAAGCGGGAAGAAATCGCCGAACAACGAACCCGAACTTTTACGGAAATGTTCGGGTTCGGGTCCGTGTGCGGAAAACCTATACAGTTCGGGTTCACCTAACTTTATTCACCAGCATCTATCTTATGTCTATGGCTAGCTTAATTCTGATTCCATGACACGTCTCTTCTCTCTTTGTGGATTGCCCTACATTGTTATGATTTCAGATACAATAAAAGTACTTATCATGCAATTTAATTTTTATTATTTAAATCAATGACCATGGTAATCATAAATTTAACATTAAAATCATTGACCCTTTTTGTTTCAAAACAGAAATTCAGAAGAATCTTACCTAAATATTGTCCCTTTCCTTCCCTAAATGGTGGCCCCAAAGGTCCTTTCATCATTGGATTTACATATTTCATTTGAGGATATCCTCCTCCTGCTGGTCCACCTCCAGATACGGATCCCATCGCAGCCACCAAAAGGAATAAAGTGCCACTTCCAAGGGACATCTTTACTTCACTCTGTGAATTGAAATTTCAATAAGGGTTTAGGAAATATGGGATAGTAAGATACACTGAAACATAAATCTTATCAAAATATATTAATTTTATAAAAACAATTTTATATATATTAAAAACTACTTTTAAAAACCTACTAAAAGATTACTACTGTACTACTGCACTACTGAAAGATTCTTGCACTTTTGTCAAGTGGAGTACTGTGAATTAATTATCTTTATCTAGAGATAGAAAGCTACACTGAATAATTTTTCTAGTTTAGGGTCTCTTTAAAAGATCCCGCCGTCTGCTGATGGTGCGGTGCTGGGGCGCCGGTGGTCGCCGCGCACGGCTGCGCCATTATAGGTTAGAGTAGTTTCCCACTTGTAGAGGCTTCCTTGTCGCGGTAAGTGGGCCTATGCTCTTTGATCAAACTGTATACTAATGCCTCTTTTGCACAGCATACTATGTATTACAAATTGGGCGGATATGCCACGTAATTATGCTGAGACAGTCGTTATATCAAAAGCATAGTTTTGAGGATGTGCGATCCAGATTCATTCTCCAGTATATATTCTCTTTAAAAGATACCCACAAGGACTGATGTACATTATTACTAAAGTTTATCAGACAGGCCATGTAAATATGTTTTATTGTACTATATTTATATATATATATATATATATATATATATATATATATATTTATAATAAAAAAGAGTAACATCACCGGCCGAAGGCACAAAGCGGGTGCAAGCTCACAGTTCCAAAAATATGACAAAAAAATTAAGCAGCACTCAGAGTATTTATTTACCCATAGGTGCACAAGCAACGTTTCGGTGCCAACTGGAACCTTTCTCAAGCCTATATATATATTCCTCTGTTTATAGATTTGCAGGCAACTTGAATGGGTCCGTGATCCATCCGCACCGCAAAAAAATAGAACAAGTTCTATTTTTTTGCAGTGCAGAGGCACAGACAGAAACACCACGGAAGCACTCCGTAGTGCTTCCGTGGGGTTCCGATCCGTGCTTCTGTTCCGTATCTCCGTGATTGCAGACCCATTCAAGTGAATGGGTCCACATCCGTGATGCGGAGTGCACACGGGCCCGTGTCCGTGTATTGCAGACCCGTCGTATGCGGGCCGCAATGAGGCAACAGAACCACAATAGCCGTGTGAACAAGCCCTAAGGGCTCATGCACACAAACGTATTTTCTTTCTGTGTCCGTTCCTTTTTTCGCGTACCTTATGCGTAACCATTCATTTCAATGGGTCCGCAAAAAAACGGAAGTTACTCTGTGTGCATTTCGTTTCCTTATGTCCGTATTTCCATTCCGCATAACAATAAAACATGTCCTATTATTGTCCACATTAAGGAAAAGGACAGTACTGTTCTATTAGGGGCCAGCTGTTCCGTTCCACAAAATACGGAATGCACACGGACTGAAAAATACATAAGGTTGTGTGCATTAACCCTTAAGAGTAGTGTGACAGGAGTCCTGAGAGGGACTGGATACTGATGCGGATGCTGTCCTATTGTCTGTGATCTATGTGAGTGAAGAACATGACAGTACAGGGTGATAATTCAGAAGCCTCTGGAAAGCAGGGGGCCTGGTGTGATTACTGTCTACTGTCAGCATGCCCAAGCAAGAGTCCTGAAGTTGGTTGGTGTGTCCTGTACGGAAATTGCCTACTAGATGTGATTTTTAAGAGCATGTGAGAGAGACAGAACCCTTGAAACTTGGAAAACTATTGGCGTGAGATAAGGCCTTTGAGAGCAAGGTGAGACCTAGGAAGATATTAAAGGGACTTTCCGGCCTTGAACTTGACCAACCCAGTCCTTCGGACCTGTGCCTAATTAAGGACACAAAAACCCAATAAACAGTCACCTGTCCGCACCCCCACTGTTCGTGCATTGCAGCCCTGTTCTCAGACATTTAAGGGCTTCACAGGATTGAAAGTGACATGTGAGCGATGTGGGCAATCACTTGTCTCAGCAGTCATATATATTAGAATGGCATGTTGCTGGTAGCGATCATGATCATTGAGGTAGTGATTAGTCACAGCAGTCACAAAACCAAGACATTTCCAGTCTTGGGGGAAACCTAAAGCAGCCAGGAAAGGGGCTTTAGAGTGAGACCAGTGGACTGGAGACAGGTGAGTGCTTTTTTTTATAAATTGAGCACCGGTTCTGAGGTTTAGGTTGTTCAGCTCCTAGGCAATCCCTTTAACATCTGATACATGACTGGTGTGGTTAGCTTGTAGTGAGATTGTGTGAGATCAATAATTTTAGCAAACATTAATAAAGCTTTTACATCACAAAACCCTGGCAATCAGACATCAGAAAAGTGAAAATATCATTTGATAGAGGTCTTCACATAGCTGTAACCAAGGGCATATCCACAGAGACAGAGTATTTGGCTTCTATAGGGTTCTTGTAGAGAGGGGGGTAAATCCTGGTTGGTTACATCTCCTTTGCTATTATGCAATAATTATCTATGCAGGACCATTCTTTCTAAAAATTACTTAACAAGCAAGCAGGTCATGGAAAAGCAGTTGAGGGGGGAGCAGGCCAATCTCTTCTGTGTGCCAAAATCTAGCACCATAATGGAGGACCCAGTTTTAGCTTTGTTCTGGAGCCCCGTGTCATCTATGTACAATGACTACTAGTTGACCATTTCTTGATATTCAATCATGTGCTATATCGAATGAGCTAAGACATAAAAGAACCAAACATGGATTGAGAATCAGAAGGCAGTGGTTACATACTGCCGTCCTAATCTGTGTTGGCTATGCTTAGCAAAGCTGTCTGCTTTTGAGAGTTCTTTGACACTTAGCAATAAAATTCATAGTCTAACTTTTAGACACTGCATGACTTTTAGAATAAATTCCGTAAATCCTGCTTGCTTAAGTGTGAGAGAAAAAAGCATTTAGCCAACTCATAGATGTGGTTAAAATGCCTTTGCAGTGCAGTTGGGTGGAGGTGTAGAAATGTATAAGTGTTTTTTAAGTTTTTTAAAGCACATATGCAGTGATTGAAATATTACATCTGGGAACAGTCTGTGTTATATGTGGGGAGCCCAGGCTGGCAATTGTTCGAATACCAGCGGTAGGAGGAGGCCCAATATATATATATATATATATATATATATATACAGTGGATATAAAAAGTCTACACACCCCTGTTAAAATGTCAGGTTTCTGTGCTGTAAAAAAATGAGATAAAGATAAATCATTTCAGAACTTTTTCCACCTTTAATGTGACCTATAAACTGTACAACTCAATTGAAAAACAAACTGAAATCTTTTAGGTGGAGGGAAGAAAACAAAAAAAAAATAAAATGATGTGGGATGTAGCTGTGTTCAGAATTAAGCAATCACATTCAAAATCATGTTAAACAGGAGTCAGCATACACCTGCCATCATTTACAGTGCATCTGATTAACCACAAATAAAGTTCAGCTGCTCTAGTTGGTCTTTCCTGAAATGTTCTTAGTCGCATCCCACAGCAAAAGCAATGGTCCACAGAGAGCTTCCAAAGCATCAGAGGGATGTCATTGTTAAAATATATCAGTCAGGAAAAGGGTACAAATGAATTTCCAAGGCATTAGATATACCATGAAACACAGTGAAGACAGTCATCATCAAGAGAAAATATGGCACAACAGTGACAAGAACTAGACGTCCCTCCACAATTGATGAAAAGACGAGAAGAAAACTGGTCTGGGAGGATACCAAGAGGCCTACAGCAACATTAAAGGAGCTGCAGGAATATCTGGCAAGTACTGGCTGTGTGGTACATGTGACAACAATCTCCCGTATTCTTCATATGTCTGGGCTAAGGGGTAGAGTGGCAAGATGAAAGCATTTTTTTATGAAAAAAAACACCCAAGCCAGGCTGCATTTTGCAAAAACACATCTGAAATCTCCCAAAAGCATGTGGGAAAAGGTGTTATGGTCTGATGAAACCAAGGTTGAACTTTTTGGCCATCATTCCAAAAGATATGTTTGGTGCAAAAACAACACTGCACATCACCAAAAGAACACCATACCCAGAGTGAAACATGGTGGGGGCAGCATCAGGCTGCGGGGCTGGTTTTCTTCAGCTGGAACTGGGGCATTAGTTAAGATAGAGGGAATTATGAACAGTTACAAATACCAGTCATTATTGGCACAAAACCTTCAGGCTTCTGCTAGAAAACTAAACATGAAGAGGAACTTCATCTTTCAGCATGACAACGACCCAAAGCATACATCCAAATCAACAAAGGAATGGCTTCACCAGAAGAAGATTAAAGTTTTGGAATGGCCCAGCCAGACCCCAGACCTAAATCCGATTGAAAATCTGTGGGGTGATCCGAAGAGGGCTGTGCACAGGAGATGCCCTCGCAATCTGACAGATTTGGAGTGTTTTTGCTAAGAAGAGTGGGCAAATGTTGCCAAGTCAAAATGTGCCATGCTGATAGACTCATACCCAAAAAGACTGAGTGCTGTAATAAAATCAAAAGGTGCTTCAACAAAGTATTAGTTTAAGGGTGTTGACACTTATGCAACCATATTATTTTATTTTTATATTTTTTCTTCCCTCTACCTAAAAGATTTCAGTTTGTTTTTCAATTGAGTTGTGCCGTTTATAGGTCACATTAAAGGTAGAAAAAGTTCTGAAATGATTTATCTTTGTCTCATTTTTTTACAGCACAGAAACCTGACATTTTAACAGGGGTGTGTAGACTTCTTATATCCCTGGTATATATATATATATATATATATATACTCTTACAAATTTGTGAAAAAGTGCAAAGAGGAAAACAAGAGTATTTATAACAGGCGTCTTTGTAATACTGAAGACCTTGTCTGACTTTCCGGTTTCAGAGTGTCTTCAAGGGCTACCCAGCCTTCTTTAATACTCATTAATCTGTCTAGCCATCATATCTTCTTCTTGGCCATTCACATTTTGCTTCATCGTCTGTTAATTTCGCTTATTAGCTGGTGCAGGAACTTCTGTACGTCTGCGGTGCGGGCAGCCTCATCATTTGTTTTTTATATCGTGACTGTTGGCACTTTGCCTTAAAGCGAATTTAAACCCTTTGATGTTTTCTGTTCAGGCGCTGGGCTCACAAAAGCCTGTAGATACTAAATCTGTAGATACTAAAATCCTTTATTGTCTTGTCTTTTTATTTGTCCATACCAAGGTGTGGAGGGAAGATATTAAAATAATTTATTGTCTTGTCTCTTTATTTGTCTATACCAAGGTATGGTGGGAAGGTAGTATAGAAAAATGGAAATACTTATGACATGTATGCCTGATAGATTACACTTTGAAAGTATACAGTGCCACGTGTCACCTGTGGGCTCCCATGATAAAAAGAATACCACATGTATAGCTCAGAGATGAGCAAAATTCTTGAAATTAGTTTCATGTCTGATTCATCAAATTTTTAAAAAAATTCAATTAGTGGCCAAATCAATTCTACACGAATATAAAGTGTTCTAAAAAATTTTTCAAACTTTTTCACCCTTCTAAACTCTTTTACACAATGACAGTAATAGCATATAATGTCAGAGTAACATTGACATACATAGCTATGGGTAAACACATGGCTGATGGTCATCACATTTGTTATGCTTTTTAACCATTTTCCGACATCCGCCGTAATAGTACAGCAGATGTTGGGTCTTTAAAGTTGGTGTCCATTCTGGAGTTGAGTGAGTGCCATAGCCACTGCATGTCTGCTGTTTCACACAGCAGACACCCGGGGCTAATGTCTGCGATCAGCAATGGCACTGATTATGGACATTTAGCCCTTCAGATGCTGTGGTCAAATGTGACCACAGCATCTGAAAGGTTAGAAACCCGGAAGGGCGTGCTTCTCAGGCAGGAACACCTACCTATTACTGAGAAGGCATTCCACATGGAATCAATTACTTAATACAAAGGGCAATCTAATGAATGCATGTTGGGGGTCTCCTTTGGGGCCAAAAATAAATAAATAAATCCACCCCTTTTCCCAAAAATAATAAAAACAAACATAGAAACTGCAAAATTCAAAAACACCCTCATACGTTTAAAATATAAAAATATTTATGCCATTCAGTGAATCAAAATTGTTGATTTGCCATTTTTTCCTCGCTTTGCCTCCTTCAAAAATTGAATAAAAAGTGATGTAAAAGTCATACACACTCCAAAATGGTATCAAAGAGCCCTCACACAGCTGTGTAGACATAACTATTAAAGGGTTATGGGGATTAGAATATGCTGATGAAAAGAAAAAAAAAATCAACCTTTTTTTTGTATTTAAACACAAGAAAAACTATATAAATGTGGTATTGTTGTAATCATACTGACCTAGACAATGAAGGACATTAGTCAGTTTTACCGCATAGTGAACGTCGTAAAAACGCAACGAAAAATATTTGGGGGGAATTGCATTTTTTTTCCCAATTCCACCCCATTTGAAATCCATTAAAATCCGGAGTACTACATAACTATGGGGGACACACTGGTCTCTTGTAGAGTCTCCAGTGCTTGACACATAAGTCACATTTGTAGTTTGCTTATTACTAAAAGGAAATATGTAATATATATATATATATATATATATATATATATATAATGAATAATTACAATTAAAATAATATATTGTCAGTGAAATACAGTAACCATAAAAAATACCACAAAATAACTTAAAATAATGCAAGCATTAATACCCATAACATCAATTATAGCATGCAACTGAACCAGCCACAGAATCTATGTCATTCTGACCCCATAGGCAAAGCAAGGATGATAGTGCTAGTGATAGTCACAGTGGTTTTATACATAAAAAAAAAAAAACAGCCATAGGTTATACCTTCACAGCCATAATGTACATATTGTAGTATCATTATACTTATAAAAATAAATAAAAGTAGCATCTGTACTGTATGGACATTCCATGTGCACTCCAAAATACCCCTTATGCATCTCCATAGTCAGAATGGATAGATTTTCACGGACGTCGATATACGATAGGCAGCTAGAAGTCCCACAGCGACACAAAGAAGGGTCACTTTACTTCAGCAGTGTAATCTGCTCCAATGCACATATGGTACTATATTCTTCATAAGGCTACAGCCACATATGTGGTCGGCATTCTGGTATTCTGTTCTGGCAGAGAAACAGAATACCCGAATTGCCATATCAGGCATAGCCAGACACTGCCAGGGCCCGCCGAATCTCTTTCACTATAATTGGTACAGTACGTTGGGTTTCTGGCACGAACGCCAGCATTCTGCAGGACAGAAAAATGCTGTATGCAGTGTCAGCATCAACAATGTCCTCATTGCAACAGTGCTCCTCATAACATTACCAGCTACATCCTGCTTCTCATAACAATACCAGCTACATTGCTGGTCCTTACAACAATGCTTGCTAAATCAGTGCTCCTTATAACATTGCCAGCTACAATAACCTCAGTACATACCCCATTAGTGCTCCTCATAACATTACCAGCTACATCCTGCTTCTCATAACAATACCAGCTACATTGCTGGTCCTTACAACAATGCTTGCTAAATCAGTGCTCCTTATAACATTGCCAGCTACAATAACCTCAGTACATACCCCATTAGTGCTCCTCATAACATTACCAGCTACATCCTGCTTCTCATAACAATACCAGCTACATTGGTGGTCCTTACAACAATGCTTGCTAAATCAGTGCTACTTATAACATTGCCAAATACAATAACCTCAGTACATGCCCCATTAGTGCTCCTCATAACAGTACCAAGTACATCAGTGCCCTCCTAACAGTACCATTATCAGTGCCCCTATATAACAGTCAGCCACATCTATGCTCATTAACAGTATCATTCACATTAGATATGCTCAGAACAATGGCAGTCAATGAATACCTCCACAACAGTATCAATTCACACATATCTTTGTCCTTTACCTGTACCAAAGGATGTTCATCACCCGCACTGTATGAACATAAATAACAAATAGTGTTCACCTCTTCCACACTTCCATACTAGTCTCTTAAGCCCATTTTCCACTGCATGGAAACAGCTTGACTTTACTCAACTCTACCTTGTATGTTTTTTGAACTAGGCCCAAGTTGAAAATTGTATGTGGAACTCCCAGCGAGCCGAGCCATAAAGTCACATGACCACACTGCTGACTAGTGATTGGTCTGAGAGAATCTTCACTACACTGCTGCCACCTTCATTGAAGGGGCACCATATCTACAGTGGAAAACAAGTCGCCTGGTATCAAAACAGAATGCAGCAGGGTAGAGTAGAGCTTGTACTATGCAGTGGAAAAAAGGTTTTATACTCTCTGGACTTGCAGTACATGGATCTGTGAGTCCCTCCAGCCCAGCAGAAAGTAAGAGTCACTCCACCAGTCATTCCGAGTCAGTGCCTCAATGCGGGGCTCCTTCTATTATCAATAGGAGGATGAGCATGTTCTAGGAAGTGGGGACCAGGCTGCAACATAGTACTAGGCCCCTGTTCTGTGCTGTTGTCTGCTTCCGCAATACTCGCACACGCTCAGGTTCCCTAGGGTTCTGCGGTTAAAGACCAGGTAAATGGCACAGAAGACAAGTTGACTGTATGAGGAGGTGTATAAACTTGGTGTGCACCTCTACAGGGATCTTGATGGAAATAGAGCCCACGGTTACGTTATAAGAAAAATAAAAATTCTCCCTACTGTCTATAAGAATCAACACAAGGAATCACAATGATGATTCCCATCTATTTAGTAGACCTATGAGTTTTTTTTTTTTTTTAGAGCCAAGAAGGAACTGCTCCATGTTTGCCTCCCTTATGGTAACCTTGCACAGAGGCTACCATATATACAGTATGTATTTCAACTTTACCTCAAACCTATTTGGTTAGATGAGTAGTTTTGAACTTTAAGTGATATCACTTATCTTGTACGGATCCTAAGTTACAGCCTGTATTATAATGTACAGCTGCTTCCTCATTTTTGCTGGTTGTCACTGGAAACAGTCGACAAAGCTTTTTGTCAACCTTTTAACACTGTAGTTGAGTTTTTTGTAATGCAGTATCCCAGTTTTCCATGTGTACAGTCCTTAGTGTTAAAAAAGCACTTACTAGAATGTAGATCACACAGCAAGCTCTTTGCAGACACTGGTCTAGCAGGGAATGCTATGAAGTTGCGAATGCAGCCATAGACTATAATATAGACTAAAACTCCGAATTAGTACAATTTAAAGAGCACAAGTCAGCAGGTCAACCCTACAAACCAGGCATACTACCTGCTGATTAAAATGATGTCTGTCTTGTGAAAAAAGATCACGGTGTCCCTGAGAAAAAAAGTCCTGAGTGCACCTAGCACCATTCACCTCAGCTTTCCAGTGCTAGTCACTTCCGTTGGTGCACTGAAGTCCCTATTTCCACAAAGAATAAAAGTATTTTTTTCTCAGGAACGCCACAATCAATATTAATAAGACAGGTTTCATTTTAATCAGCAGGATCAAAACTACCAGGCAGTAGGTCTGGTTTGATAGAGTTCATACTACTGACAGGTGCTGTTTAAGTAAAGCAGTTTACATGCAGAGGCTACTAACATGTAGAATAATTATACTGTATATGTAAGCTGTAAACTGGTAAAAACTCATGCTTAGGGCTCATGCTCACGAGTTTGTTTGCCCCGTGTCCATATTGCGGCCCGCAAACAGCCGGTCTGCCATAGGCAACAGCCCTGTGCACTCCATATCATGGTTGCCTATACTTGAATGGGTCCTAAATGTGCAAGATGTGGAGCGGAGGCATGGATCGGAAGCACTACGCTCATGTGCATGAGCCCTTAGGTGAATCTGTCACCGGGAAATCACTGTTACACAAGACACAATGGGGGTGATTTACCAAAGACCAGAGTTTGACGCTGGTCTTTGCTACCTCTGAACTGCCAGAAGAGGTGCCTAATTTATGACAAGGTACATGCCTCATCATACATTAGACGCATCCCAGCCCGTGTGCCTAGATTGAAATCCACTCCAGCCCCTACTGGAGTAGATTTAAGTCATCATTTACACCAGTTTCCTGGCATAAATATTAGGGAATTTGCCGGGGACCAATGGCCCTGCCTTCGCTATGTCTCAACTCCACCCTGAAACTCTCCATTGTCGCGAATGGCATAAAAACATCATGTACACCTAAAGTTAGGCACATGGGCATTTAAAAGTCGCAAAACAGGGTCCCCCAATGTCTTCTAGGCCTAGCTCAGCTGAATGTAATGAGACCTTTCACTTATCAATCCATTGCATCATTCAGGTTGAAAAGGACTTTTAATCCATATGCAAATGGAAAGTTAAGTGCCTCAAGGGCAGGCCCAAACCACTCTGTGCACTCTTGCTCCTCCTGTTTCTTCTTCCAGCCCCTCCTTCTCTTTCTTGATGGACAGAGCCATGCTCTTGCATAGTCATCTCACCTGGCTCTGTCAATCAAGAAGGAAAGAGAGGGGCTGGCAGAGAAAGCAGGAGGAGCAAAAGGTGCACAGAGTGGCTTGGTCCCACCCTCGGTGCACTTAATTGCGCATTTGCATATGGATTAAAAATACTTTTTCTCCAGAATGAGGCCACAGATTTCTACATGAAAGGTATCATTACATTCAGCTGAGCTATCCTTACAAGGTATTGTGCCTGGTTTAAAGTAAAGTTCCGGTGACAGATTTCCTTTAACTATAGATAGATACAGTTGTATAATTATAGCTGTAATTTTCTCACATATTAATGTACCTAGCTCCTCAACTTTTCCACTGTGTGTGTATATATATATATATATATATATATATATGTATATATATATATATATATATATATATATAAGCTCATGTAATCTTTTAGCCACTTGGAATCACATTCTAGATTCTAGTATTTAAAAGTGTTTTGGACACTAAACTTTATGGCAAGCAGAAAGAACATTTTCAAGCAATTCAGTGCTAAGTACTTAATCACATTTGACCCTTGGCCATAGGTCTGGATTAAAAACTGTGTATAATTGTCTCAGTCTCTGACCAGATAACCCGTCAGCTCCAGGAGTCAGAAGTGTCAGCCAACTTTGCTATGTGCTTCTGTTCACTCAAGTTAACTGGGTCTGAACACTTTCCAGATTTTACAAACTCAAATATTTATGCTCTAACAGCAGGGCTTCACACATCTGCCAAGTTGCTGCCATTATACAAAGTACCGGGAATGTACTTGAAATGAAGAAAAAAATAGCAGAAAAGGTGTGCATGAAGCTGTGTCACATTTTGACCCTTGCCCATTGCAGCAAAGCTGATGTAGTGATAATCTGTGACCCCTGGCATCCAAACTGTTAATGTTTCATGCTCATTTGCTTTAATTTGTGATAAACTTTATGGTGGGAGAATATAAACTTTGGTCTCATTTTCTTTTATGCAGGAGGCCCCCAGCAGTAAAATTATTTTACATCAATATTTCTCTGAAATTGGAGCCCGCCAGAGAGTTTGACGGGAAGAAAAGGAGGAGACGAGGGAGCACATGTGGGGAATTAGTAAAATCTGAAAAAGAAAAATATTTTTCTACTGTCTAAGAGAGTCTGGGGCTTTAAATGTTAGCAACTTGTTTAACAAGCAAATGACAGCCGACAAGACAATTTAAGTTAAACATTTGTCAAACATAATCACATGGACAAATATACACACATGTACTTGAAGGGGGTCTCCGCTGCTAACGAAAATAAATAACTAATTAAACTTCCTTTGTGATCTCATTAACACTTTAGGTAGTAAGGAGGGAGGAAAAGTCTAATATTCTTCATGTACGTTGTACTGATATTTAGAGGGCCATGTGTAATGCCCTTGAACAATGGTACTTAGGACTATGGACATTTGTCCTTATTGCTACTATGCAAAGCCATCAACTCATTACTTTATTGCACTTTGAAGGGTTAACTTGCACTGTGATTTATGCTGTTGTGTGCACTTGCCGTTTCATACTGGTGAACTGGATTTATCTGTTTACTGTAATATATCCTTTTCATTTGCACTGGTATAATACTATAGATGCACTGCAGTGGGCAAAGGGTTAATGCACAACCAGACTTTCTACCTATGCAAATTTTACTGAACATCTGACTGTCTGGTCCATTCCCATATACCTGTTTTAAAACTCTATACAAATCTATGATAGACATAAATTGTGACAATGTTTCTGTTTAGGCTATGCTTCTCCACTCCTCTTACTATAAGGTACTAGTTTAGCAAGAAACTGTATATAAGAAAATCAGTTAGAGCCCTTAGTTTTCTGCAAACAGGGACCAGTGTTTAGTAGGAGAGATAGGGACCAGAAGAAGATGCTGAGATGGGGATACTGTCCCACAGTTCCCAGGTCAACAGCCCTGGGACCAGGGAGCCAGAAGGACGACTGATCCACAGACCCTGGGCCACCAGCCTTTGCCCATGGAGCCAGCATTAGGAGAGAGAGAAGGACACCTAGCTTAGGCCTTTTCTCAGAACAAAACCTTCCTCTTACAGGGAGGAGACTGTAGAAGCCAGCTCAGTGCCTTGCCTCTACTGTTTTGCACCTCAGTTCCTCCAGTAAAGAAGCACACTGGTTTACTGCAAACCCTGACTCTCTGTACTTATTTTCCATTTGGGTGCATCATGCCTTACCATCCCTTCTGGTGAGCAACAACACGTGGTGACATGTTGACAGTGTCCGGCGGACCCAGCATTCCATTGGGGCCACTCCAAACCTGCTAACTGCACGTTTTACATTTTGGGACCTGTTCACGTTAGCATCAGGATCCATGATGGATAAGATATTTACTGATCCAATTTGTGTTCCTTATTGTCTATTAGGTATCCATATGGTTCTTATTTGCTATTCTTATGCTGATGGAAAAAAAATGACTGTATATTAAAACAAATGTGAACAAAATGTAAAGAAAGCCTTACAATAAAAGAAACATTAAGGGTACTTAAGGCAACCCTGTGGTTCACAGTAAAAAATTTACCATAAATGCATAATATATAGTTAAAATACCTAGCTTATTAAGTCTGGTGATTGATACACCAGGCTTTATCCCTGTGCGTTGCCGGTGAATGTGCCGAGGTTATGTTGATTGGCAGCTTCTACATAACTTTGGCTTTTGCTCGGTGGCCGTGCGACTCAGCTCCCTTGCTGAATTAGATGAAGATAATTTCCCATGTCAAAAGCTGTCGTGAAAAATGTTGAATGAGATGGGACTGCTGGCCCCCTCTTCCCCATCCACACAATGCCCCCTTTTTCGCCACTTCGCAAAAGTGGCGTGAGCAGGAAAAAGTTGCCGATTTTGCCACAAAGTAGCATAAAAAGATAATAAATAACCCCCCTAGTGTTTTAATATTTCTGGTACATTACCTGAAAGAAGCATAAAAAGATAATAAATGGCCCCCCAAATGTTTTAATCTTTCTGGTGCATTCCTCCTATTCCGAGTCCCCTCTTCGTTTCTGTAAAATGGACACCAGTTTCTCAGAGTATGCTAGGTACACTGACGCAGATTTACTAGTTCTGTAGATGGCATAAACGTAACCCTGTAATGAAGAGCTTTTCAGCTTATTTTTATATCAGTTTTTGCCTCTCCATGTTTAAGCAGCCTTAGGGTCCATTCACACGTCTGTGAAAGTGTCCGCACCCATTTCGCAATTGAAATACTAGACCTTAAAGCGTAATATGCACTGCTACAATCTCTCTCACTATAAAGTGGATCCTTTGGCTTCAGCTGGTTTAACATTGGCTAGACTTGAGGAGAGTCTATGGGATCCCCTGGCTTTCACCTTTAGGGTCCATTCACACTTCCATAGAATGGGTCTGCATCCGTTCTGCAATTCTGCAGAACGGGTGCGGACCCATTCATTCTCTATGAGTCAGGAATGGATGTGGACAGCACACAGTGTGCTGTGCTGTCCGCATCCGCATTTCCGGACCGCAACCCCCGAACCTCCGGTCCGTGGCTCCGGAAAAAAATAGAACATGTCCTATTCTTGTTCGCAATTGCGGACAAGAATAGGCAGTTCTATGGAGGCGCCGGCCGGGTGAATTGCGGGACCTAATAAGAGAGGGAAATGTCTTTTGATTAAGCCAAGATCACTGACTGTGACAATCAGAGGGCTATTAGTTGGAATTGGAGCTACTTCTAATCTGTAGAGCAAAAAGGGACTCAACTCTTGTATGCTTTTCACACAAATGCAAGTCCTTTATTAAAAGTAATACATTTCCAAGCATGATCCAAATAATAAGGAATATGTAACGTGGAAAGTACCATAGATACCTAATAGAGCAATTGAAATATACGTGCATATTTGAAGTTTTTACATTCATTTGTAGTCTACTTGGATGTTTTAATTGTTTTAGGGGATGGTTTGCACAGTGACATTTTACAATTCCTAACAGGTACAGAACCTGTTGTTAAATGTTTTAGTCCCACTCCTGATTATTTTAGTTATTTTATTAGTGACCAGTTATCTACAGCGAAGGTCTGGCCACTACCAAAAGAGCTGGAAAGCTAATGCATATGACTTGATATAGTGAAACCTCTTTATGACCAACCTCCAAAACTGCAGTAAAGTCTAGTCTTCTAGGGGTGGTTCTCTCAAAGAAGGGGGTCAGTATACACAGAGCATAGGGGAATACCAAACTGGTCTAGATGGGGGATAGTCTCAAAGAGATGCATAGCTAGACTTTCCTTCAATTGGAACAAAGATTCACTTTGGTGTCCAGTGGGCTCCCTGGCATTCTATAACACCTAAATCTCCACCAGCTCCACCCTAGCTATACCCCTAAACAGTATAATGAATGTGGTGGTCATATACACAAAGTCAGCATATATTTGTGTCTTTCCCATAACATCAAGTTGCATTTATTTTTTCTGCAATGTTAGAAAATCGACCAAGCAATAAGGTACACAACTGTTTTCTTACAAGACGTTGTCTTACATAACCTGACCTTTTCTATGTTGACATCTGTTGTGCTCAGTTCCAACGTCTTGTTCTTAGTGTACGTATGTCTTGTCTTTGATGTTCCTTATTATATTCTAGCTAAGCATACAGAGTATTAGAGGAAATCATAACTCTACTCTCAAGCTTTAAGCCAGTGTAGAAGATGGTCATTATTGCAGACACGGATCAACTTTGTGCCAAATTCTCAGCCATGTCCCTTAAGGTGAGATACTATTTTGAGCTTTCCTTGATACTCTCTCTGCTCAACAGGTGCACAGACTGCCCAGAGGCTTCTTGTGTGCCAAGCCTAAGGTGCTCTATAATCTCTTTCCTGTTATGAGAAATGATTCCACAGGTTTGGTCTGAGCCTTTTTCCTCTCCAGCTGTTCTTTTGCCTCTGTAAAGCTCATAATTGTCCCCCTTCCAGTGTGGCAATATTGAAAATGTTTTTGAATGCATAAACTACTAAGCTATTTTTTTATTGCCTTAGTGACTTTACTGATGGGGTACAAACCTAATTAGGCAGAGCCCACCCGAACAGACGGTCTATGATTACATTTATGCGCATGAATATAGAGAGACTGTATAAAATTCCCATTCATAAAAGAAATACATTTCCCTCCCATGTTTTAATTGGCCAGAAATGTGTTCTCTTCTAACACTATTGGAATACTATGCTGGTTATATGACTGATTTACTTACTGTCTGCTTGGTAATGGCGATCTGGTGCCCAAAAATGAAACTCAATAATGTCTCAATGATTTCTTACTTAGCAAGAATATGAGATGAGATTCACATGGAGATAAATTTATGCTGGTGGCCCTCTGGAAACATGTTGGGCACATAAAATGTATAAGCTTTCTGTTCCCTTTCACTCATCATACTCCTGGCAATGGCATCTCTATAGGGGGTGGAGAGGGTACAGTAGTCTGCTGTAGTAGGGTTCATAAGCATAATGCTGCAGAAAAGAACAGACAATGTATACATTCTGTAGCAAAAGAAGATGTAATCACCATATATTTCATCATATCACTACATAAATGAATGCTATTAGTATTTATAGATCCCACACAGTTCAATACTACCATGGGAACTGAACAGAATTTGCATTGGAGCCCAAGAACTGCAGGCTATGCCTATAATTCTGTAAGTGCATTAAAGCATGAAAAAAAATTCATGTTTAGGAGCTAAGAGCACGAAGGCATTGGCCCAGCCCCTTGGAGCACCTCTTTAACTCTGCCTCTCCCTGCTGCCACTCCCCATCCCATGCAGAGTGTAGAAAAAATTGTTATGGACCACGTATTCGGCACTGCAGGCACACAGAGGACTTCTTCTGTATAATAAAACCTTCTTTTTATATATTTAATATGTGTCTACGCGTTTCAGGGTCAAAGTGCCCCCTTCTTCAGGACAATACAATACAAAGCTCTGTGCTTTAAATAATGTTTTGGCGTGCTTCTTGCTAGGGGGGAGGGCCTGGTCTAGTGAGTGACAGGGACGTGATTTGTATAATGGAATACATTGGTAGTTTCCCAGAGATTCAATTCTTTGAAGAAGAAAAAAAAAATATCCCAAGCTCTGAACATCTCACAGAGCACTGTTCAATCCATCATCTGAAAATAGAAGGAGTATGGCACAATTGCAAACCTATAAAGACATGGCTGTCCACCTAAACTGACAATCCAGGCAAGGAGAGCACTGATTAGAGAAGCAGCCAAGAGGCCCATGGTCACTCTGGAAGAGTTTCAGAGATCCACATCTCAGGTGGGAGAATCTGTCCACAGGATAACTATTAGTCGTGCACTCCACAAATTTGGCCTTTAAGGAATAGTGGCAAGCAGAAAGCCATTTGTGAATCCAAGCCATAAGAAGTTCCGCTTGCACTTTGCCACAGCAAACATGTGGAAGAGGGTGGTCAGATGAGAACAAAGTTGAACTTTTTGGCCTAAATGCAAAACGTTGTGTGTGGTGGAAAACTAATGCTGCACATCACCCTGAACACACCATCCCCACCATGAAACATGGTGGTGGCAGCATCATACTGTGGGAGGGTCTTTCTTCAGCAGGGACAGGGAAGCTGGTCAGGAGGAAAACCCAGTAGAGGTAGGGTCTGCAAAAGACATGAGACTGGGGCGGAGGTTTACCTTTCAGCAGGACAACAACCTTAAATATACAGCCAGAGCTACAATGAAAGGGTTTAGATCAAAGCATATTCATGTGTTAGAATGGCCAAAGTCTAAACCTAAATCCCATTGAGAATCTGTGGCAAGATCTGAAAATTGCTGTTCACAGACGCTCTCCATCTTGAGCTATTTTTGCAAAGAAGAATGTGCAAAAATTTCAGTCTCTAGATGTGCAAAGCTGGTAGAGACATACCCCAAAAGACTTGCAACTGTAACTGCAGTGAAAGGTGGTCCTTCAATGTATTGACACTTTCCAGACATTTATTTATTAAAAATTTTTGAAAACCATATATCATTTTCTTTTCACTTCACACATACTTTCACTTTGTGTTGGTCTACCACATCAAAATCCCAATAAAATACATTTAAAGGCACCTTTGGAGTCATTTTTTAAAAATATATTTACAAATATATTTGGCTAAAAATCAGATTTCCAGTTGGTCTTTATTAAAAATATTGAGCTGTTCAGTTACAAAGGGTTAACTGTTTTTCTAACTGTGTTACTGGTACTTTCACTTTCATATTAAGCCTTATCTCTAAACTACTGAGAGGTCAAAAACACTTATTTAAGCCACATTCTTATCAGTAAGATAAGGATTGAGCTTTAACCTCTTGCCGACCGCCTCACGCAGGATTGCGTCCTGCGGGCGGTCGGTCTGTTCCTCCTTGACGCGCCCGCGCGTCATCTCGCGAGAGGCGAGATTTCCTGTGAACGCGCGCGCGCGTGCGCGCGTTCACAGGATCACGTCGGGGACAAGGTAAGCTACAGCCTGCCAGCGCTGATCGTGCGCTGGCAGGCTGTAGAAGTTTAAAAAAATGGCATATCAGACGCTGTTTTGTTAACAGCGCCTGATATGCTTGCTGATCGTTCCTTTGGTGGTCCCTTTTGCTTGGGACCACCAAAGAAACTTTATAAGTGCACCAAAACACCACACAGACCCCCCACCCACCCACTCCACCCCACCCACCCCCGTCACTGATTAACCCCTGATTAACCCCTGATTAACCCCGATCACCCCATGTCACCCCCTGACACTAATTACCCCACTATAAGGCTCATTCAGACGTCCGTATGTGTTTTGCGGATCCATGGATCCACGGATCCGCAAAACACGGACACCAGCAATGTGCTTTCCGCATTTTGCGGATCCGCACATTGCCAGAACTATATAGAAAATGCTTTTCTTGTCCGCACTGCGGACAAGAATAGGACATGCTCTATCTTTTGCGGAGCTGCGGCCGGATGCTTGGGGCCGAAACCCGGAAGTTTGCGGCCGCAGCTCGCAAGAATGCTGATGCGGCGAGCGCATAGTGTGCTCTCCGCATCACCGCCAGCCCCATTCACACTGAATGGTCCGCATCTATTCCGCAGAATTGCGGAATAGATGCGGACATTTTTACGGACGTGTGAATGGGGCCTTACTACTTTTTTGCACATTTTTTGGCAGAGATTTATTCATCCACATTGATCGATGCGAATGAGGAAATCTGTGCCGTTTTGTTTTTTTGCACATTTTTAGGCAGAGATTTTTCATCCACATTGATTGATGCGAATGAAAAATCTGTGCCGTTCATTTTTTTCTTTTCAGCGCAGAGGCTGAACGGAAAAAATCTCATTACCCATATGCTCAATATAAGGAGAATCGCAGAAACTCCTAATGCTGGCCATACGTGTAATGATTATGGAGACCCTAAATGCCAGGGCAGTACAAACACCTCACATGTGACCCCATTTTAGAAAGAAGACACCCCAAGGTATTCCGTGAGGGGTATGGCGAGTTCATGCAAAATTTTATTTTTTGTCACAAGTTAGTGAAATATGAGACTGTAAAAAAATAAATAAATCAATTTCCGCTAACTTGTGCCAAATTTTTTTTTTTCTGTGAACTCGTCATGCCCCTCACAGAATACCTTGGGGTGTCTTCTTTCCACAATGGGGCCACTTGTGGGGTATTTATACTGCCCTGGCATTTTAGGGGTCCTAAAGTGTGAGAATCCAAATGCGTAAAAATGGCCTGTGAAATCCTAAAGGTACTCATTGGTTTTAGGGCCCCTTTGCGCATCTTGGCTGCAAAAAAGTGTCACTCATGTGGTATCGTCGTACTCAGGAGAAGTAGGGCAATGTGTTTTGGGGTGTATTTTTACATATACCCATACTGTGTGTGAGAAATATCACTGTAAACGACAACTTTTACATTTTTTATTCAAAGTTGTCAATTTACAGAGATATTTCTCACACAAAGTATGGGTATATGTAAAAATACACCCCAAAACACATCGCCCTACTTCTCCTGAGTACGGCGACTACCACATGAGTGACACTTTTTGCAGCCTGAGTGCGTAAAGAGGCCCAAATTCCAACGAGTACCTTTAGGTTTTATATGGCTGCTCACAATTTAGCCTCACCCAAAATGCCAGAACAGTACAAACACCCCACAAATGACCCCATTTTGGAAAGAAGACACCCCAAGGTATTTGCTGAGGGGCATAGTGAGTCCATGAAAATTTAACTTTTTGTCAAAAGTTAGCAGAAAGTGTAGACTTTTTATGAGTTATAACAATAAAGTATCAATTTCCGCTAACTTGTGACAAAATGAAATGCTTCTATGAACTCACCATGCCCCTCACGAATACTTTGGGGTGTCTTCTTTCTAAAATGGTGTGATTTGGGGGTATTTATACTATCCTGACATTCTAGCACCTGAAGAAACATGACAGGTGCTCAGAAAGTCAGAGCTGCTTCAAAATGCGAAATTCACTTTTTGCACCATAGTTTGTAAGCTTATAACTTTTACCCAAACCAATAAGTATACACATATTGGACTTTTTGTACTCAGGAGACATGTAGAACAATAAATTTAGAGAGAAATTTATATAGAATGTAGTTTTTGTGAAAAATTTTACAACAGAAAGTGAAAAATTTCATTTTTGTAAAAATTTCGTTAAATTTGTATTAATGGCAAAAATAGTAAAAATGTCAGTAACAATGAAATACCACCAAATTAAAGCTCTATTAGTGAGAAGAAAGGAGGTAAAATTCATTTGGGTGGTAAGTTGCATGCTGAGCAATAAGCGGTGAAAGTAGTGTAGTGCGGAATTGTAAAAAGTGGCCTGGTCATTAAGGGTGTCTAAGCTGGCTTAAGTGGTTAATGAGTGTTTATGATGTGACAGAGCACAGATAAGAAGTCAGTCTGCATCCTCAGCTGACAGAAATGACAAAAATCCACAGGCAGATAGAAGAGCATGTGAGCTCTGTACAGAAAAAAAGATTCCATATTGTTAATAAAGACCAATTTAAAAAGTGATTTTTAGGTCAAAATGAGTATAAGGCAATAATAAAAAAATTGCCTCAACGGTGTACATTGCCTTTAAGTTTGTAGGCGTATTGTGAAAGAAGGTGGAAAAGTTCAAGGGGTATGAATACTTTATCCATAAATTGCTATGGGAGAATATTGCACTGTGAATTGTTTGGACCTGTGTTTTGATACTGTTGGATGTACTACAACTCCCATTCTGCACCTTAGTAAAGAGAGACTTATCTATTTTCTACAACTGGCCTGGTTACTGACTCCGGCACCATTCATCGGCCACAGCACCATATCTCTAACTTGCACCCGTACCAAACTCATCAATGGTACCCCAGCTATCATCAGTCAGGAGCCCCAACATTAGGGTGTGCCCTGAGGGGAGTAAAGGGTGTGCCACTACGACTCCCATCCTCCACTCATCGGGCCGTAGCAGCAATTGTACACCATGGCTCCTGCAAACAGACCTTATATAGATGACCTATCCTAAGGATATGTCATCAATATTAAGTCCCAGAAAACCCTTTAAATCTCATCAAATAAGTAAGACGAGAAAAACACCAAGCAACATAAAGGCAAAGCAATTTTCCTCAAACTTGAATACAATTGCACTTTCTTTTTCTTGATTTGAAAAAGCAATTCCAGGACTGCAGGGCTTAGAGCCTTATATCTGCCCTGCAGGTGCCATTAGAAAAGTCCAGGATTTCGGAATAGTCAATCTCTGACAAGAGTGTTCTGACAGAATACAGGTTAATATAACAATGCTTGTCTACTTCTCCTGAGTACGGCGATACCACATAAGTGACACTTTTTTGCAGCCTGGGTGCGCAAGGGGCCCAAATCCAACGAGTACCTTTAGGTTTTACATGGCGGCTCACAATTTAGCCCCGCCCAAAATGCCAGAACAGTACAAACACCCCACAAATGACCCCATTTTGGAAAGTAGACACCCCAAGGTATTCACTGAGGGGCATAGTGAGTCCGTCTGAGATTTCTTTTTTTTTGCCAGAAGTTAGCAGAAATTGAAACTTTTTTTTTTTTTTTTTTCTCAGAAAGTGTCATTTTCCGCTAACTTGTGAAAAAAATGAAATGATACATGAACTCACCCATGCCCCTCCGTGAATACTTTGGGGTGTCTTCTTTCTAAAATGGTGTGATTTGGGGGTATTTATACTATCCTGACATTCTAGCACCTGAAGAAACATGACAGGTGCTCAGAAAGTCAGAGCTGCTTCAAAATGCCGAAATTCACTTTTTGCACCATAGTTTGTAAACGCTTATAACTTTTACCCAAACCAATAAATATACACTTATTGGACTTTTTTTTATCAAAGACATGTAGAACAATAAATTTAGAGAAAAATTTATATAGAAATGTAGTTTTTTTTGAAAAATTTTACAACAGAAAGTGAAAAATGTCATTTTTTTGCAAAAATTTCGTTAAATTTGTATTAATGGCAAAAAAAGTAAAAATGTCAGCAACAATGAAATACCACCAAATTAAAGCTCTATTAGTGAGAAGAAAAGGAGGTAAAATTCATTTGGGTGGTAAGTTGCATGACGGAGCAATAAACGGTGAAAGTAGTGTAGTGCGGAATTGTAAAAAGTGGCCTGGTCATTAAGGGTGTTTAAGCTAGGGGGGCTTAAGTGGTTAATGAGTGTTTATGATGTGACAGAGCACAGATAAGAAGTCAGTCTGCTCCTCAGCTGACAGAAATGACAAAAAATCCACAGGCAGATAGAAGAGCATGTGAGCTCTGTACAGAAAAAAAAAGATTCCATATTGTTAATAAAGACCAATTTAAAAAGTGATTTTTAGGTCAAAATGAGTATAAGGCAATAATAAAAAAAAATTGCCCCCAACGGTGTACATTGCCTTTAAGTTTGTAGGCGTATTGTGAAAGAAGGTGGAAAAGTTCAAGGGGGTATGAATACTTTATCCATAAATTGCTATGGGAGAATATTGCACTGTGAATTGTTTGGACCTGTGTTTTGATACTGTTGGATGTACTACAACTCCCATTCTGCACCTTAGTAAAGAGAGACTTATCTATTTTTCTACAACTGGCCTGGTTACTGACTCCGGCACCATTCACCGGCCACAGCACCCATATCTCCTAACTTGCACCCGTACCAAACTCATCAATGGTACCCCAACTATCATCAGTCAGGAGCCCCAACATTAGGGTGTGCCCTGAGGGAGTAAAGGGTGTGCCCACTACGACTCCCATCCTCCACTCATCCGGGCCGTGGCAACGCAATTACACCATGGCTCCTGCAAACAGACCTTATATAGATGACCTATCCTAAGGATATGTCATCAATATTAAAGTCCCAGAAAACCCTTTAAATCTCATCAAATAAGTAAAAGCGAGGAAAAAACACCAAGCAACATAAAGGCAAAGCAATTTTCCTCCAAACTTGAATACAATTGCACTTTCTTTTTCTTGATTTGAAAAAACAATTCCAGGACTGCAGGGCTTAGAGCCTTATATCTGCCCTGCAGGTGCCATTAGAAAAGTCCAGGATTTCGGAATAGTCAATCTCTGACAAGAGTGTTCTGACAGAATACAGGTTAATATTAACAATGCTTGTATTCTGCTGAGATCTCTAGCGGGGCAGCCACACAGTATTTTAATTCCATGCAACACTTCAGGGTTATTATTAGAATTTTTTTCCCACTCTGTTGGCTCAGCATGCCTCCTTGAGGTGTATGGAAACAGGAGTAATACTAATAATAACTTTATATTATGAGACTTAATAATAGAACTTCCTACTAAAATCTCCAAGGTTCGTTCTACCACAGTCTGGTTTATACAAATTAAAGCGGTTGTGCAGCCATTATTATGGATGACCGGTGCTGGGTGTCGGACTCCACCAATCAGATATTGGTGACCTATCCTGATGATAGGTCATAAATGTTAACAGCTGGACAACACCTTTAAGTTTTTTCACAATCTCTTGCGTTGTAGGGATACACATTGATGACATATGTCTAGGATAGGTCATTAATGTAACATCAGTGTAGATCTGACCTTTGGGATCTTCACTTTCTCAGTTTCAACAGTCAATCACAGCACGGCTCTTGCGTATGGGCTCAATCTAGTGCTGAGTCTAGTGCTACATGATCTGTGGGGTCCCAGCTTTCTTCATCACCAATGGGCCAACTGCTCTACAATGCCCCCTCCCTCACATATGTGCTTAAACTAGAATTAATATCCTATCCACTGCAATAAACCAAAATGATCATATACCTCTCCCTTAAACTGACCACAGCAACCACATATACTTCAGTAAGGTCTGTTGGTGTTGGGTTACTAAAAGAAATAGTTATTTGTATGCTTTTAAGGCATCATGCACACAACTGTATTTTGGATCCAAAATACAGTTGCACATTGCACTTAGACCCCTTCACTTCTATGGGTCAGCAAAAAAATGGACAGCTCACAGATGTCATTTGTATGCTTTGCGTATCCATATGTCCTTCCCGCAAATTATACAATTTATCATGAGCACTACAATACTCCACATACAGGAAAACAGAAGGTTTATGATATAATAGGTGTCAGGTTAGCCCCACAGTAAAGCCATTCAGGAGCCGTACGCCAACAACATCCCTAGCAAAGGTGATTGGAACCTGCTGTCTGCATAGTTGGAATTTCTGCATGCTGTAAGCTCAGCCAGGAATCCACAGTGACTTGAAGCCTTGGGTCAGGCAAAGTATTAAACAGGAGTACGTGTCCTTGGTGACCTTATAGAATGGTGATCCTTACCAACTCATGGCACATGCGATTAGTAAGGGAATGCAAGTCATTTGACCACCCAGGGATCTGAGCAGAATTAAAACTGTTGCCTTCATCAAAGCTTTCTAAAAGTACCTTTTTATACCAAGAATTTCTTTCACTGAACAAAAACAACATATACCAAGGTCAGTAGGAAACTTGGTTTTGCCTTAAAAACCTTTGGGTTTAAGCATTTTTTTAAAAATTTGTTTTTATTGTAGCTCGAATTTTCAATTGTAAAACTAACCATTAATCTCCAGGGCATTGCTTTTCCTATACACAGAATTAATCTGGTGAAAAAAAAGCTACCAAGAGACCAAAGCCTCCTCCTCCTCTGATTATTAAAGGGGTTGTGACACCATTAAATGTTATATTAATATAATTCAGAATGAAAAACTAATTACTTTTGTAATTTACTTTCTGTTATAAAAATGTTCCAGTTGTGAGAGATTCTACGGTATTGCCTGCCTACTTTTAATTTTTTTTCCAGGGCCACCTTAGGTTTCCAGTCTGCCCTTGGGTTAACCTTGGAGTGAACCTCTACTAAGGCACATGAACATCAGACAGGGGGTCCAGAATGAGTCAGAATGTGGAGTAACAGCAGCTCCCCCTGTGGTAGATCCAGCTCAACCAGTATTCATAGATGGTCGCTGCATCTTAAATGACTATTGAGGACTGTTAGGACTCAGGAGTTAATCTTTAAATAATTCAAATACTCACCTTATTCAATTGCTTGCAAAGAGTCCGCCACAGCCATCTTAATTGATTGAAGATCCAGCGCAAAATCTTGTGCAGTGCGTGATGACGTCCTGTGTGGGATCTTCAATTAGGATGGCCATGGTGGAGTCTTCACACGCAAATGGATGAGGTGAGTATGAATATTTTTTTTTTACCGCCATTTTAGGGAATATTGACTTGTTACCACCAAGCACGAGGAAATTTGGCTTTGTGGTGAATGGAATTTTCCCTGATATTCGGATCGAAGTCCATTTAATGACTAATTACTAATTATATGGATAGCCATCCATCTGAATGGCCATCATTGTAACGCATAGTTGGGCTGAGTTCACAAAATGGGAAAATGTTGGGCCAAATTCAGCTTATATTAAGATCTGTTAAATCAGTGTTCCTCGACTCCAGTCCTCAGGGTCCACCTGCCGGCCATGTTTTCAGGATTTCCTTAGTATTGGGCAGATAACATATGGTAATTAGTGTCCATGTATCAGGACTTACCACATGTAATCATTCTGTGAGATATTCTTAAATCATGACCAGCATTCATTGGGTAATGCACAGTATTTACAAGCTAAGGCTTATGTGCAATACTTGGTTTATTTGCTCCTGAATTAAGATGTGAATCTGACTTTTAATTTAGTCTAAGGTTTTATTCAGTACAAAGCTTCAGATTTTGGATGTTTAATATCATGCGCCAGTGAATTCCGGAAATGTTCAGGCTTGGTTGCTTTGCACATTATAGAAAGTCGCTTTATAATACAGAAACTGGGCACTCTCAGATAGTTAGAAGCAAATCGGCTATTTATTATTTAAAATTAATCAATTAATAGCTAATATAGTACAACAAAAATGACCTCATCAAAAAAAGTACCCATGTACTCCATTCCTTAAATTCATATAGTAACCCTAAAACTCTGCGTTGATTGTATTAGCAGGTAAATAGCAGCAAATGACTTGTAATAGCAGCAAATGACTGGAGTGTGGTAACAGTGAACAATAAAAAGATAGAAGCAAATAGTAATTGGTAGTCCTCAAATGGTGTCAATATAGGTCTCTTAATTTCACTCCAAAATACTTGGTTGAAGTTAGTCCCCTAAAATTCTTTGTATGTACATCATTCTGTCCTTAAGTGACTTCTCCGTATGTAAAAGCGGCGTCCCGCTCTATAATACAGCAGCGGCGTCCTGCTGTAAATAATAGTTGAGCTCACAGTCAAGTGAAGTAGCGCTTACATGTAAATTGTGACGATCTTACCGGGGTTCACCAGGACTTAAAGGGAACCTGTCACCAGGAAATTCACTGATAAACCAGGCGTGCTGCCTTGTAGGGCTCACTCTGCTGAATATAATGATACCTTTTACTTGGTGATCTGGTGCTTTATTGTGGAGAAATAGTACTTTTAATCCATATGCTAATGAGCTGATTTGAGTCCAGTAGTTGATATGAGTCCAGCGTTTTTTCTATTTAGAGCTGTAGCCACTCCCCTATTCACTTCTTCAGTTGTAAAAGGGGCGTGGTTTATTACATCATTCATTCATTTTAATAACTGGAGGGAAAATGAATAACAGGGAATGCTTAGGTAAAAAAAGGGGGAGGAATATATTATTGAAGTTAGTAATTATAATAAGGGCTAGTTTATTCATGGGGTGATAAACACATGATGGCTGATAAGGGACATGTCGCCGTGGGTATGGCAGTTAGGCTTTAAAGTGAAAGGCAGCAAGGCTTGTATTGGCTATAATGCAGGTCATTTTTTTAAACCACGCCCCTTTTACAACTGAAGAAGTAAATAGGGGAGGGGCTACAGCTCTGAATAGAAAAAATGCTGGACTCATATCAACTACTGGACTCCAATCCGCTCATTAGCATATGGATTAAAAGTAATATTTCTCCACAATAAAGCAACAGATCACCAAGTGAAAGGTGTCATTATATTCAGCAGAGTGAGCCCTACAAGGCAGCGTGCCTGCTTTATCAGTGAATTTCCTGGTGACAGGTTCTCTTTAAGCCCCGCTCCTGACACTGCCCAACTTCACCAGTGTCTCAAGCTGCTCCCGTCTGTAACTCCTCCACTGGATACTGGCGTTGCACGTGGGCTCCAGGTCTCCCTTCGGTCCCGTGCAGCGCTTATACACTTCTCCTTGCGTGGAAGACGGTACCTCATTTGGCGGTCCTTGCTCCCGGCAGAGGTCTGTTGGACCCAAAACAAGTAGGGGGGTATAGTTTGACCAGACATGTTTCGGGGTATGTCAGTGACCCCTTCCTCAGTGGTTACCGTGCCCCCACAATTCTCTCTCTTTTATAAAATTTTGGCCAGAGTTTAAATCTGGAGAAAATTTTTTGTTTGTCACTGGACCGGAATCAATAGTTCATTGATAAATAAATAAATAAATAAATAGAAACATTCTTATATTAATAGATAAGTGAGTACCGAAATTAATCGTGTGACATAACAATAGTATGCCTGTCTCCTCTTTAATATACAACATGGTTTACATTATCTTTCAACTTTCGCTTTTCTACATTCAACTTTAAACCTCAGCAAGGGCCCCCAAGAAAATCCAAGCATACAATTACTTCTGACCGCAAGCCCTTACGAAAAAAAAAAAAACGCATCTGAAACCATGCGGTTTGGTTGCGGTTTTATTGCGTTTTTCACTAAAACCTTTTCAAAAGCATTAACCTTCAAGAAGTCAAATGTTTATTAGTTTCTTCAACTCCTTCTCTATGTCGAAATTGAAAGTTCCATCTAAAACACAATATTTCCATGGCTATTGAGTAGTTTATTTGGTTAGGATTCCTAACATTTCAAATCAATATTTTGACCACGGTCCCCACCTATATAACTACGTGGTCAAAATATTGATTTGAAATGTTAGGAATCCTAACCAAATAAACTACTCAATAGCCATGGAAATATTGTGTTTTAGATAGAACTTTCAATTTCAACATAGAGGAGGAGTTGAAGAAACTAATAAACATTTGACTTCTTGAAGGTTAATGCTTTTGAAAGGGTTTTAGTGAAAAACGCAATAAAACTGCAACCAAACCGCATGGTTTCAGATGCGTTTTTTGTTTTTTCGTAAGGGCTTGCGGTCAGAAGTAATTGTATGCTTGGATTTTCTTGGGGGCCCTTGCTGAGGTTTACAGTTGAATGTAGAAAAGCGAAAGTTGAAAGATAATGTAAACCATGTTGTATATTAAAGAGGAGACAGGCATACTATTGTTACGTCACACGATTAATTTCGGTACTCACTTATCTATTAATATAAGAATGTTTCCATTTATTTATTTATCAATGAACTATTGAATCCGGTCCAGTGACAAACAAAAAATCCACTCCAGATTTAAACTATGGCCAAAATCTTATAAAAGAGAGAGAATTGTGGGGGCATGGTAACCACTGAGGAAGGGGTCACTGACATACCCCGAAACATGTCTGGTCAAACTATACCCCCCTACTTGTTTTGGATCCAACAGACCTCTGCCGGAAGCAAGGACCGCCAAACGAGGTACCGTCTTCCACGCAAGGAGAAGTGTATAAGTGCTGCACGGGACCGAAGGGAGACCTGGAGCCCACGTGCAACGCCAGTATCCAGTGGAGGAGTTACAGACGGGAGCAGCTTGAGACACTGGTGAAATTGGGCAGTGTCAGGAGCGGGGCTGAAGTCCTGGTGAACCCCGGTAAGATTGTCATAATTTACATGTAAGCGCTACTTCACTTGACTGTGTGCTCAACTATCATTTACAGCGGGACGCCGCTGCTGTATTATAGAGCGGGACGCCGCTCTTACATACGGAGAAGTCACTTAAAGACAGAATGATGTACATACAAAGAATTTTAGGGGACTAACTTTAACCAAGTATTTTGGAGTGGAATTAAGAGACCTATATTGACACCATTTGAGGACTACCAATTACTATTTGCTTCTATCTTTTTATTGTTCACTGTTACCACACTCCAGTCATTTGCTGCTATTACAAATCATTTGCTGCTATTTACCTGCTAATATAATCAACGCAGAGTTTTTGGGTTACTATATGAATTTAAGGAATGGAGTACATGGGTACTTATTTTAATGAGGTCATTTTTGTTGTGCTATACTAGCTATTAATTGATTAATTTTAAATAATAAATAGCCGATTTGCTTCTAACTATCTGAGAGTGCCCAGTTTCTGTATTATAAAGCGATTTACCATTCACAGATTGGGTGTATCTATACACTGTGAGCACCTCATTTGGTAGATAGGCATTCTTGTGCGACACAATACATTGTGTTATTTGAAAGTCATTTTCTGGTTCATAGTGTCACGTGCCGAGGGTTCAAGGCAGACCTTCAGGATGTCAGGGAAACGCTATACAGGTAAAACAGATCAAGGATACAGACGTACGCTCAGGCGCACTACACGGAAAAGCGGGTGAGGACCTACTGCGCCACTAACAAGCAACACCTGGTAGTGAGGATAGTCTTGGGCCGAAGGTAGTTGCCAAGGGCTACTTCAGAGCGTAAACTGAGTCAGTGGCAGCAAGTCCAGACAGACCAGAATTAGGTACCGGCAGAAAGCATAAACATGCAGGCTCAGACAGAGACATAACCAGGAGCAACGGAATACATGAATAGCGATAGAAGCAGTTAACTGCGCTGCAAGCATAGAAGCTACGCAGCCCCAGGCAGAGCTGCACAGAACACAGTAAGGGCAATCCCCCTCCGGGGACCACAGGAACACTCTTCCAAAGGCAGGACGAAACAACAGGCAGACATGAACATAACAGGGACAGAAGCCAAAGGCACTACAAGACAGACATGGGACAGAATACATCGGAAGCAGTTAAGCACTGCCAGGCTCTCAGATGCAGTTACGTGCTGCTAGGCAATACACGGAACAGAACAGGATAACAGACCATAACAAGATACATCAGACAGGGCAGGTACAGAACAGAACATAACATCAACACCATAACAGAACAGATACCGGAGAACAGACACTTGATGCAGAACTACGACACCACGCAGTAGGTTAGATGGAAAACGCCCAGGAACAGAAGGGAGGTGCTACACCTAGCAGCCACAGACTGGACAGACTAACAAAGACTGACCCCAGAACCACAGCTCACAGGTATATATAGCTGGGTAAGAGGCACCTGGAAAGCCACACCCAAGGCACAGCAGACAGGGGAAGTTAACCCCATCAGCACTGGAGCTCAGAACATTAGGATATACAGGTACAGAACCGGGCATTGCCCCTGGCAACCGGCATACACGGAGACACCCGCAGCCAGTACGCCAGAGCACAACCAACCCAGCACCACAGACAATCAGAAGCATCACAGGGAAACAACCTCCCGTGACACCGCAGAGACGGGAAGAGCAAACATACACAGGCGGTTCACAACAGACCCCGCAGCCAGCACGCAGCCCCTAGCAACCAGCCTGCACAGGATTTCGGCCTGCAGCCAGTACGCGAGGGCGCATGCTGCCAGCCTACACGGAGAACGTCACCATAAACCGCATTGTGACACAGAGGTTTTGAAGTCCTTGATATGCATTGTGAGTAGTTTCTTCTGCAGTACTCCAGAATAGGATACTTTCAAACTGTTTCTTGTTATTGAAAAGTTATTCTGATGCATTGAATAACCCCGTATAGTTTTGTATGGATAAGTCAGGGTTAACAATCCTGATTTTCCCCTAGTAGTAAGCTAGGTGGTGGCCCTAGTTCAGTGCAGTGTGAGTCGTGTGCTAGCTAAGGAAGTAGGAGGAGTTACATTTGCTCACTCCTTGGAGATTTACATCCAGAAAGCCATCTCTACTTTACAGTACCCCAGAATGTGAGAGAAAGAAAGAATTAGAAGGTCCAGAAACTGCATAGCTGAGTACTGGAGTCAGTCAGTAAGGTATTTGCTGTTTAAGGCTGATAGAGATTTTACTGCAGTGAGATGGACATACTTTTTTACTGGCCAGCCATATCTTAATCCTGTACCCCTCAGCCTGGTAATTACAGATGAGTTTTGCAAGAACCTTATTACCAGCTTTAGATTCTGCAAAGAGAGACTTTGACTGACAAAGGGAAAGAGTACTACAATTCCTATCTTTGCTTACATCCACACATTGCTGTCTGGGAAGATTTGTACTATGAATTGTTTGGAACTGAATCTTGTTATCAATGGATGCACCACAACTCCCATTCTGCATGTTGGTAAAGAGAGACATTTAGCTTCTACAACTGGCCTGATTACTGACTCCAGCACCATTTGCTGGCCACAGCACTTACATCTCCTGCCATGCACCCACACCAAACCCACAACACCAAGAGCCCCCCCGCCCCCCCTCACTACCATCAGGCAGAATCCCCAACATCAGTGTGTTGCCCGGGGCAAGGAAGGGTGAGCCCTCCTGTCACTATCAGGCTGTAAGGGGCATTGCTTTGATGATGATTTCCACTGTGAATAACTGTTGCAGCCAGAGCAACTACCACTCCCATCCACCACTCTACTCCTCCCGGGCTTACGGCACTTGTAGTAGTCCCAAAACTGGCTAGGCTGGCTATGTAGGCATTTCTTCTGCCTGGCAATCCATTGTTAGCCTATTTCCAATAGCAGAGGGTTTAATAAGCAGCCAGGAAAGGTAACCACGGGATGAAAAAACCATCTGTGAAAACAGAGCAGCAGACAAACCACACGGAGGTCTGAACAGCCACAAAAATGCACTGGGCCCCGTTCTTGTTCCCTACATTAACTACAGCAGACCTTTATACAATGGAAGGGTTTTCTCAGACAAATGAAGTACAAGTCAAAATTACTAGGATTTTATATAAAAAAAAATTGTTGCCTAGCAGTGGACTGTCATATGATTGTTAAAAGCTGATTCGTATATATATATATATATATATATATATATATATATATATATATATGTAGTCCTATAAAACTGTAAGTTAAAGAGGATCTGTCACCTCTCCTAACATGAATGTTTCAATAACTGTATAACTGTATGCAGCGTCATTTCTCTATTATTCCCTCTGGAGGTTTATAAATAATGGTCCAACTGGGTGTTGCCAGTTGGGGGGGGGGTGTCCCTGCACAGTCTGCCACAGACAGCACTGAATGGACAGTGACAGACTGTGCACAGACACCACCAACTGGTAACATAAACCTCTAGTCGGAATAAAAGAGGAATGGCACAACATAGAATCACACTAATAGATGTTCCAGAAGGGTAATTTAAAGTGGAATTTAAAGACCCTGTATCCCACAGTGGACCCTACAGCCATTACTGCCAGTATACTATTGCCTGCCATAGATTCTACTAGAGAGAGACTCTGCACATCCTGCCTTCCACCCATATAACATCAAGGGCACCCCAGCTATCACCAGACAAGAACCTCAGAATCAGGGTGTGCCACGGGGGTTAAAGCTTGGCTCCCGCCTTACTCTGCACTGGCCCTAGGGAATAACAGTGAGAGGACAGCCATGGTGATTGACTGTAAGCCGAGCCACTACCACTCCCATCCTCTGCTCCCGCTCCTCATGGACTGGCTGCACAAGCTCCTTTCTTTTCTGTGGCCAGCCCCTCCCTGGCTGCTTTGATTGACATAGTCAAGCAAGCAGTAGCAAAGCAGCCAGGGAGGGGCTGGCCACAGAAAGCAGAGCTTGGGTGCAACAAGAACAACGGTGATTCCCTCATTGCACCTAAGGCACAATTTAAAGTGTAATTGTCATTCTTTTTTTTATTTGTGTAATGTTTAGGGGCAGTAATACTGACCATTTTTGTAATATACTTTCATTACTGAAATCGCATATTTCTATTAGAAAATTAGCTCTAAAGTGGCCCATTTAGGGCCTTAGCAACGCTCCTCTGTCTTCTGTTTACATAACACAGTCAGTGTTGAGCAAGTCTCCACAGTTATGTAACCAGAAGACAGAGGAGCGTTGCTAAGGCTCAAAATGGGCAACTTTTTAGAGCTATTTTTCTAATAGAAATGTATGATTTCAGTAATGAAAGTATATTAAAAAATGGTCAGTATCACTGCCCCAATACATTACAATAAAAAAAAAAAAGACTGAGAGCTACACTTTAAATATAAAGATAACTTAGGAGTGGAGCTTCGGATCTACAAAAGAAAAAACATGTTTTAATCAAGTTAACCACAGCTATGTGTCTAGGCAAACAGTGGGATATGGAGGTCACTGGTGAGTGACAAATTCTCTTTAAGTAGTAGACTAAAATCTATGTTATAACTGCTCTAATATATAATATTAGAGGCACATTTGCCTCTCAGCTGGTTGCTTACAGCCCAGAAAGAATTTAAGTTTGGCTTGATCTAAATATATTAATTAGCCGTATGATTTATGAAACCGAAATCCATTTCACCTGCTACTTGGCTGTACTAGAACCACCCTTCCGTGTTTCACATGCATATTCACTCTCAAGCTCTTTTGAAAAATCTCCAAATATTTTCCATTGTTTACTGTGGAACCGATCCTGCAGCCCTTCAGAAAACGTGGAAAGATTTGCAGTTCTGCCTTCATGTCTCACCACGGAGAATAATCATTCAGAGATTACATACGGACAAGGTGAGCAGCCAAAATATTCCCTGAGCTCTACTGTTCTTTTTTACTTCAGGCCAAGTAATCTACGGTTGGGAACATGTGGTCATAATGGAGTTAAATTATGTAGCCAACCTCTGTCTGTTTCTTCTTAAGGAGCGATTATACATATCTGATGGTATGTATAAGTCCCTCTTTGGTCCAAAAAAAGAAACACAAGCCTTGGTACTGACCCAAACCTTCCATGTTCTCAATAAATTGCCACTAGTAGTTCAGTTTTTATAGTTTTAACTAAGACAATGAATTGGTACTATGGTCTAAATTAGGGTTGAGCAAACTTGTGTTTTCAAGTTTGGCGGACAAGGTTCGGGTTATCTAAGAATTCCGTTACTTATGGCTCGTGGTAGCAGAACCCATAATGAAATTCTTAGATAACCCGAATCTTGTCAGCTGAACTTGAAAACAAAAGTTCGCTCATCCCTAGTCTAGATCCATTTGTTACTAACTGCCATTCCATATACTGTACAGTGTTGCTCATGTGTAGACCATACTGTATATTGCTTGAACTTTATATTTTTACTAGGATTTCATATTTCTGCATAATTGTTGGCGAGATTTAGCAAAACTGGTATAATGGAAAATTGGCTAAGTTGCTCATAGCAACCAATCAGATTCCACCATTCATTTTCCAAAGGAGCTCTGAAAAATGGAATGTGGGAACTGATTGGTTGTTATGGACAACTTAGCTAGTTTTCCTTTACATCAGTTTTGATAAATCGCCCCTAATTGGAAAGGGTTGCAGTACAATGCCCACATACCAGGTCAGTTGAGTGGCTGTACCTGTGTGGGGCTCTGTACCCTTCATTCTTATCATCAAGAGGGTCAAGACCCCAACTATCATGCACTGATGGCCTATCCTGAGAAGAAAACCATCAATGTTTAAAACCTGGCGCACCCCTTTAAAGGGCTATTCCATTTACTTCAGTGGCAGGTCAGGCATAAGTATTGGAATTCTATTCACCTCCACAGGACTGCTGGCAATAGCCGAGAACACCACTTGGCTATATCCGGCAGGTCCTATTGAGAGGAAATGAGTGGCTGTGTGTATACCTGACCTGCCATTAAGTTCAGTTGGGGGATGGGAGGGCCTATGGGGTATTGGACCCCTGTTCTTTATAGCTTTTATAGAGGATCACCTGTACAAATTAAAGGGTTTATCTGACTCTTTTTTATTGGTGACCTATTAGTGGGGGTCCGACACCTGGGACCTCTGCCAATCATCTCTTTAAGAAGGTCCTGACGCTTCCAGGTGTCGGACCCCCACTTATCAGATGCTGATAACCTATCCAGAGGATAGGCCAACAGTTACAAAGAGTCAGATAACCCCTTTAAATTGTCTTCATAAGTGGCAACATTTCAAATGACTCCTTAAATGCTACATTAAATTCTTGGATCAAACATTCATGTAAATGAAACCGAATACCGGTAACTGGAATTTCCGTTTCTTCCAAGAGTGGAATCCAAAACCACTAACAACCATGACTTCCACTGGCAGAGATTCCCATAGGTCTAGACACACAGGATATCCTCTTGTTATTCTTGCAATCATTAGACAGTGCTTTGCTTTTCATCTGTTGTATCTTATGGCAGCTGCTAACGGCCTAAAATAACAATGGGCATATTCTCACCTTTAGATCCTCCAATGTTTTAGTGCTGCCAACTCTGTTCCCTCTGTTTACAGTGCTCCAGCAATGATGTGCTCTACCAACACAGGACCACTGCAGCCAATCACTGGCCACAGCAGGAATGCTGAAATGTATGGCACACAGTCACTGTGGTCAGTGATTATCTGCATTTGTCATGTGTCAGCAAGGCACATCACCACTGAGAAGACAACATAGAGCAGCGGAACCATCTATGTTTGAGAGGCTTCATTCTTTCCTATTTTATACAGTGGCATACCTACCATAGAGTCGGACCATGTGACTGCTATGGTGCCTGAGATGAAGGGATCTAAGTACTGAACTGCTTCTTCATACTGTAAATTCACAGTATTTTCTACCAGCTGCCACTAGGGGGATCTCAGTTCATATTATCCACAGCTTTCATTGATTTCAGTGGTAACTGTTTAAGTTCCCATGCACTGAGCTACCCTCAGTGGTAGCTGCAGGCAGTCAGTTTCCTAGTATACTGTGTGTAGGAAAGCAGGATATTTATTTATGTATTATACCAGTTGTCTGATGTAAATACACTGAGAAATACGCGGTTCAGAATGCGCAGCATATTTATGAAGCAACTTTTCCACTTTCTCTGACATATAGTCAGATAAAGTGAGTGAGTCAGAGGGGGACTTTTTAAATTGCATTTCTTATTAAACATTTCTTCCTTAATTAAAAAGATGTAAATTAGTCAGAAATCGGGGGAGTCGTGTTTCACGTTTTACATTGTCTGGGCCTGTTTGATGCACACGTACTGGGAAACTGGCTGAGGCAGGAGGGCCCATACTAAGTTTTGCTATGGGGCCCTATAAGATCTGTGCACCCACCTGATTTGATAGTTACATGAACAAGCAAGCAAACAGAGACCAATGATGTCTGTGGTAGCTACTTTTTACATACTGCTCAGCAGTGACTGTGTCAGGAAGAATCGGTTCAGTAAAGCACTAACACAAAAGTAGTAAAAAGTCTAAAAAACTGTAGATCTTATACATTGTTTCTCATGTGCGTTATGTAACATTGGAGTCGGAGGCTCTCTTGTAATACTGAATTATATATTTTCATGGCAAATAAACTAATCATCTCACTTGAAAGCACATTAAAATAAGTCGTTTTAAGAGAGTCAAGGCTATGGCTTGTGAACTATCTTAATGGGAGAAGTGTAAACATGGCACCTTAGTACAATATTTATGGAGAATTCCTCAGTATAGCTAATTACAATATACTTGAGCTTGCTATATGAATGCCAAATTTTTCTTTTTGAAAACACAAAAAAGGGGAAACTCTGTGATCTTAACAGATTGGGGATAAAGGGAGAACGAGATGTGGTTTGGTCCTTTGGTATGCAGGATTTTGGCATTATCCCGAATTCTTGTGGTATAAAGCCCTTTGATCTTGTAAACATCGGAAAGGAAAGAACCCGCAAGATTTAGAAACACTATAAAATTTCAGGTAATATATTATATGCAGTATATACTGTATATATATATATATATATATATATATATATACCTAATATATAAAATTGATAACCTAAGGCCGTTTTTGGTTGCATATACATGTAATAGGAATAGACAATGAGTTGAGCAACAGCACAGAAAGATAAATGCACTCACCTTGCCCTACCACAAACATAACACCATACCATACATTCTCATCTTGAAGACGTGTCCTACATTCTTAGATTTTTTGATGACTGTAGGAATAATAGTGGGCTAGATTGTTGCTTAAAATTGAGGTGGACACGCCAGGTCTAAAAAATGGGCATGGCGTGGGCAGGGAAGGGGACTGGCTGGAAGGTCTGTCTCATTTACCATTTTCCACACCTGTTTTAGACATAGAAAATGGTCTAAATGTTACACAGCTTGGAAGCCATCTTACATTTAGAAGCGGCGGTGGATCTGCCAAAGTTATGTAGAGGACGGACCCTTTATATAACTCCAGAGGATCCATTGCCAGTGCGGGGCCTTATTAAGACTGACATCTAAAGCACTGGTCTTAATAAATGTGCCCCTATATTTCTTACACCCCTGTCTTATCATTGGTCCAGGCTGCTGCTCTGTTCCCCACCTAGCAGCTCTGAATTTTTTTTTTTTATCACAAGCTCACCAGGAAGTCAAAGCATGGAGAACTGAATTCCATTACAGCAAAGGCAGAATGATTATAAAGAATAGGCTAAACCACCAATGAAAATGATTATCATGGAATTGCCGCACATATTAATCTATCATATTCAGCTGCCTGTTACTGGCCTGAACTTATTTGAGAAATCAGTCAGGGAGAGAGGACTCTTGGAGTGGGGCAGACATAAGTTTGCACTAGGGATAAGGGAAATGATTATCATTCAAGGTCATAGCTATAGTCGAAGCAGGGGGAACCGGCTGCTACGGGAACTGAACTCAGAAGGGGCTTGCCTAGGAGGACTGAAAGATTTTATCATCAGGGCCCTCTCTGACTTTATATATAGTGACAGTATATACAGTGACATGACATACAGTATATAAATGTAGGAAACGGATGGATCACGTGCCTGGCCTGGTCTGAGAGAGCTATCTTGAATAGTTGCAGGAGTGATATTTGCATGAGGGGGGGGGCCTTCAAAAATTTGCCGCGGAGCCCAGTCAGTTCTAGTTAAGCCATTGGTCTCATTGTCAGGAGTTCTTCACTTGTGAGAGGCTTTCCCACAGCTGAAGAAGTGCCCATCTGCCTGTTGATTAACAGGCCCTGATAATCTGGGCCCTGTGCCAGGCACCAAAACTCAAATTCAGTTTTGGGAGCAGCGATTACTCCCACAGGTGAATTTGAGTTTCAGCCTCTGTATTGCTACTTGGCACAGCGGCCCAGAGCCCAGATTCTCAGGGCTGGGCTAGATGTCCAGCCCTGTCAATCAAAAAGCTGGTGAGTGCTTCTTCACCTGTGAGGACTGCAGCTCACAGGTGAAGAACTCCTGCTAATGAGATAAATCAATCTAGTAGAATCAATTCGCTAATCCCTAGTTTGCACCAGCAATTATTGGGCAGGCTGGTCACCTACTGGGACTGCCAGTTATCCACTGGCTGGGTGTGCTTAGGCTTGACCAGGTCTGCAGGCTCTTCTGATTTATCTCAAAACATGTCTAGTATGTCCAATCCTTGATTCCCACAACATCTGTCATTGGAGTACTGTTGGGATTCCACAATATCCACCTCTACATTATTTTTTATGGAAGTTATTGAATACCCCAAAATACAACCCCTCAAAAAAAAAGGAAAGCGTGAAATAAATTAACATTCTTCCATTATTGTGCCCCTCCTCAGACACATGTATACCTTTAAAATGAAAATATCCCATTGTAATCCTATGAGCAGGTCAGAAGCAGTTAGGAATCACCAACCCAAAATTACCAGTCAAAATCATCTATTTCCAGCTTACTCCTATTCCACGGCTAGCAGAAAATCTTGTTTATTCCTTGCTAATAGGCGCCTCCTGTTTCAGATTTGCTGTGTGTTTAGATATATGTCTCTCCGCCTGCCAAGATTCCTAGGCAGATATATCCTTAGAAATGTAGACCATTTTCTCAACCAAATTCAAAGAAAACAAACGACAGGCCAAGGTCTGATATGAAATAGTTTGAAAATGAGAAAAAGCTGCCTCGGAACTCAGTTTACATTCAAATAAGTTTCTGCGGGACAACGCAGTCTGCTGGGCTTCTTGAACATGTGAGACATAATAAGGGAGAGGCTGCCCTGCTGGTAGGTGTGTGATGTTGTTATTAGTGAAAGAAACATTGCACATTTGGCTTTGTAATAAGAACAGCTAAACATATTTGGGTCAACGAGGGAAGGGAGAATTGCTTCTCAATAACAGGGTATCCTTCAGTGTTATGTACACACCCTGCTCGAAGAGAAGCTGCCCATACACGATTCATACCATGTGTCTTTTGGGCATGGGAACCGCAGCTGCAGATCTGAGTTTATAACTTATATCTATATTACACCCTTTGGTGAGGTATAAGAGTATAGATTCATCCGGGCCTTTATGCTTGGGAATGTAAAAAAGTTTTGAAAATGGGGGTCTCTTTTCTCTCTAGACAACTCCCGAGGGCATGAGTTTGATAGATCTGTTAACGGTCTCTGGCTAATACTAAGATACATGCACTGTGGCCAAAGGTGGACATTCCTTCGATTTAGTTCAAGAATGGAGGTGAATCTAGACTCCAAATTTCTGATTAAGATAAAATCACATCCTTTATTTCTTCAAATTAAAAAGTGATCCTATGCCAGCTTTTTAATTTGAAGAAATAAAGCATGATATTTTGTTATGTTCAATGGGTATGGAAACACTGCATCAACTGAGCAGTTTGACTTTGGGCTAAACCTAGGGGTGTTTTCCTGGCAGTTCCCTTGTATTCACCCTTTAACACCTATACAGGAATCTGGACTTCACTGCAGGGGAGCTACCAGGTCGCTTCCTCCTGGAGTAGTCCAGGTATGGTTGAAAGCTTACCCACGCGGGTCAAAGACTTTTTTTATCTTGTTGAAACTATCAAAAAGAAGGTCAGCTGCAGTTGACTGATACTTAGTTGCAAGTATCTTTGTTTTATACTTTATTTATGCAAAGGGACAAAGAGACTTTTTTGCGGGACAAGTTGTACTTTCTAATGCCACCATTTATTATTGCATAGGATGTAGTGGAAAGTGGTGAAACATTTCCAAATGGGGTGGAATTGGAAAAAAAACAACGCAATTCTGCCACAGTTTTTCTTGTTTTTTAATACTGAAAAAAATAATTTCTTGTCTCCATTTTCTGACCCCTATAACTTTTTTGTATTCATGTTTACTTTTAATCTGGATAATTCATCAGTATATGATCGGTGGGCATTCTTCTCCCTGTTGACCAAGCACACCGCCGTACATTGTATAGCGGCTGTGCTTGGTGCGGCAGCTCAGCACTATTCACTTCAATGAGGCTGAGCTGCTCCTAGGCCACATGACACATAAAAATGTCATTACTCAGCATAGAAAAAGCAAAGAGAAGGCTACGGCGCTCACAGGAGTACTGCTGCCTTTTCACACAGCTAAATGATGGGGGTCCCTGGTGTTGGATCATATACTGATGACCTAACATCTCGGAAAACGCCTTTAATATTTATGAGTCCACCATCAGGAGGACACTAAACAGCCAACATTTTTACGGATAAATTGGAAAAACATTATGAATGATAAAGATAATATGTCTATAGCTCAATATACTTTTACTTATTACACCTCATTACCAGCATTTACTGTGAGCTGTAAAATGATAATTACCACCAAAATATTCTAGTCAAGTATCACCAGCCTCAAAAAATCATGGATATAAGGAAATAAGGAAATAAGTTGCCTATTTTTCAGTCTATCCAGACATTTCTGGAAGATTGGCAACCATGGGTGGTAGTAGTATCATGGTTTGGTCCTGTTTTATTGCATCTTGGCCAGGACAGCTTGTCCTAATTGATGGAACAATGAATTCTGAATTATACCAGCAAATTCTAAAGGAAAATATCAGGACATCTGTCTGTGAGAAGAATCTCAAAAGAACATGGGTCATGCAGAAAGACAACTACCTAAAGCACACTAATCATTCTACCAAAGAATGGTTAAAGAAGAATAGTCAAAGTCCTGACTTTAGTCCAATGTTGTGGAAGAACCTGAACAGAGCAGTTCATGGGGGCAACCCACCAACGTGACAGAGTTGAATCTGTTTTATATGGAGGAATGGGCTAAAATTCCTCCAAGCTGATGATCAACAATTACTGGAAACACACTTACTTGCAGTTTTTGCTGCACAAGAGGGTCACACCAGATACCGAAAGCCACTCACAAACATATGATATAGGATCATTTTCCTCAGTAAGTAAATGACCAAGTCTAATATTTTTTACTCATTAGTTTGATTTAGTTCTCTTTATCTACTGTTAGGACTTCGGATGTAGTTTTAGGTCAGATTAACGCAGAAGTACAGAAAATTCTGAATGGTTCGCAAACTTTGAAGCAGCACTATAACTCTCCTTTTCTGTCAATACATTTTTGTTTATAACAGCACTATACAATACGGTTTCTATAATGATTTCTTTGTCAGTGATTTTTCAGAATAATTCTGAACTCCCATACTCAGGGTAATCTCACCAGCACTTTGTCACATGCCCTTAATTCTATCCTCCTTACAGTCCTATCCTTATGACATATTTACAGATCACGTGCAGTATAATAACAGGATAATATCTGCAAAGACTGAACTCTTGTATTGTGCATATGTCCTAAAGAATATTTTCTCTGTTGCTGTAAAAGAAAATAAAAATTGTATCTCTTCAGTGGATGGCTCCTCAGCTATGGGTAATCAATGCATGAAAATGCCACTCACTGTTACTAAGCACAAAAAAGATTTTGCAGGCTTCCATCTAAACCCATCAGTAGACACAATCCTTCATTTATTTATTTTACGTACTTATATGGCTCTGACATATTCCGCAGCACTTTACAGACATTAGCATCAAGCTGTTCCCTCGCAGTATGTCTTTGGAGTGTAGAGGAAACACTTGCAAACACTGGAAGAACATACAAACTCCATGCAGATGTTGTCGAACCAAGGACCCCAGAGCTGCAAGGCACCAGTGCTAACCACTGAGCCACTGTGCTGCCCATAGTCATGTGTCTTATTCACAGACTACTGTAAACAGCTGATAGATTTGATCTGGTTTATTTCCAGGTTTCTATATTATAAGAATCCCCTCACTGCTGAAAGATTTAGATAATAAAACTACACTAGGGAAGTTCCATTAGAAAATGTGATACCGTATCCTACTGTTTTTTACCTTGTTGAAACCATCAAAAAGAAGGTCAGCTGCAGTTGACTGATACTTGGTTGCAAGTATCTTTGTTTTACACTTTATTTATGCAAAGATTGCTCAAAATCTTAATGACCCTAATGGCATTAGGGAATTTCATTACAGGTTCCCTTATAATAGAGTTACGGAATTCTAGGACGGAATACAAAATGGAAGCCTTTAAGAGGAATTCCGTTTTGCTCTGTCCTAATACATGTCTATGGGGCCAAATAACGGTTCAGTTTCTTTCTTATACATGACGGAAAAAATAGCCCTGTCGACATGACTATTTTTTCCATCATGTAAATGATGTCAAATGTGAAACTAATGTAGCATTTCTGTCTTGAGGGGATGGGCCATGTGGGACATTGATGGCATATCACTAGAATATGACATCAATGTCGGATAGGTGCCGGCCCCACGTCTGGGACCCATTCCTATCTACAGAATTAGGCGCACACCACATATGCACAGCGTGCTCTCCAATTACTGTTATGGAAGCTCCAAAAATAGCTGAGAAAGTGCACTTGGCTGTTTTCGGAAGTCCCATAGCAGTGAATGGAGAGAACGCCACGCAAGCATGGCACCTCTCTATTTACGGATTGTTGGATATAGCACTATTATAGCATTGAATGGAAGGTGACCACGCATGAGGAGCTTCTCTCTGCTTGTTTCAGGGTACCATTCTGGAGATAGGAGCAGGTCGCAGACGTGGGACCCACACCTATCTGACATTGATGTCCTATGCTAGCAATATGCCATCAATGTCCCAGATGGGAATACCCCTTTAAGCCCTAGCCATGCATATGTGCAAATCTATTGTGTATTGGTGCCTCCTGAGGTACCTGGCAGTGTATTTCTCACCTCTCCATGTTCAGGACATATGCATGCTGGACCAAACAGGTATGTGTATGACCAACAGCTATCTACTGTTTTTGTCTGGTCTAACTTTAGTCATACCTAGGCTTTTCTTCATCCAGGGCAAAGACGAAGCATGCTATCTTGACCAAGACAAGGGTGGCTTGTTGGCGTCCACCATGGCAGTCAGCATCCATGGCACATATTTTGCCAGCCCAACAAAAGACAATGACTTAACTTCTCTTTCAAATATGTAAATGTAATAATCTCTTTTCTCTAAAGTTTAAAATCAGTTTGTGTGTTATGCAGTATATGTACCTGTTCAGTTTTAATATACAACATAGTGGAATGTGACTTTTTTCTCAACGTGCCTTAAATGGCAAAGCTATATCGCTGACATGATGGACACGTAAGTAATATATTCACATTTACAGAACTTTTAGTCCTACCTGGTCTTGTCAAAATGTATTAAATAGCACTTTTCCTGGTCGCACTGCAAACAGATCTGTGATTGAGAAAAATATATATATATTTGTTGTGTTTTTATGCTTTTATAATTTGTATACTGAACAAACATAGGTTTTATTTGCTATTAACATAATTTACAGTCTAATCATTATATTCACTTCCATAGATGCACATATCAAAGGCAGAAATGGCCAAATCAGATGAATTATTCGTGTCTTCAGCCATAGTAGGGGATATGAAATCTGAAATCTGAAGCCTCAGCCATTCATCCAGATTTAATATAGAATCAGGGTGGTCCTAATGGTGGTAAAACCACAGTTCTTAATTTAAGCCATTACTCACAAATTATTGCCAAGTAATATTTCCTTTTTTCTTCCATTCCAAAATTCTCTGTATTGCTGGTTGAATGGAGCTTTCACAAAGACACATTTTCCCGAGTCAATGACCTGCCATAATAACTGAGGAAAATGAAATAATTTCCCCTCTCAGTTTCTATGCTGGTAAATGTTCATTGACGCAACATTACTTTTCTATATTAAATAATATTCATTAGATGCCTATAGAAATGTTTAGATCTGTGTTTCCAAAAAACTTAAAGGACTTGTGTCACTTCAGCAAGTTGCATTTGCCATGTAGAGAAAGTTAATACAAGGCACTTTCTAATGTATTGTTATTATCCATATTGCTTCCTTTTCTAGCTGGATTTATTTTTCCATCACATTATACACTGCCTGTTTCCATGGTTACAACCACCCTGCAATCCATCAGCGGTGGTCGTGCTTGCACACTGTAGGAAAAAGTAGTGGCCTCTCTTGTTATCGGGACCGTGGGCATGCACATAGGCTGGTGCTTTTTTCTATACCACTGATGGCCTGCAGGGTGGTTGTGGAAACCATGGAAACGAGCAGTGTATAATGTGATGGAAAAATGAATCCAGGCAGCAAAGGAGGCAATATGGATAATAATAATACATTAGTAAGTGCCTTGTATTAACTTTCTCTACATAATAAATGCTATTGGCTGAAGTGACACAGCCCCTTTAATATACAGTAAGCCCCCACTTTATACCCCCCAAAATTATTTCATAGTACATTGGCCATTGAAAGAAATTAAGGTGTATAGTACAAGATCTTATGACTCCATGATGTGCACAGTCTGACATCATCCAATCAGCGCTGCCAGTGTCAGACCGTACAGGGACACTAGCCCCCCCCCCCCCAAACGCACAACATCCATCTGGACCTTTATTATAAAATGCTAGTAATTCAGTCATAACTTCTAGCAGGAATAATAAAATAATGGCACAACATAGTGCCAGAATTGTTATAAGGGGGATGTAAGAATTACTGAAATAGACACGTCAGGAGAGGTGACCTGTTCTCTTTAAGTAGGTAAACAACCACCTGCCATGGTCTTGTTAGCACTTTTTGTTTTACAGCAATAGGGCATGGGAAATTCTCAATTATGTTAGATACTGTAGATATGGAGATATAGACATTGCTAAGACCAGAATGATAGCCAAAGGGGTCGTTTAAGATTAGAAAAGCATGATTTATTTTCCTAAAAACATATGTTCACAGTGACATTGCAACTCAACCCTATTCATTTCAATGGAGCTTAGCTGTAAAACCAGACCCAACCCAAAGACTAATGTGGCACTGTTTTCTGGAAGAAATCAGCCATGTTTTTCTGATCCTGAAAATGCCACTTAATGGTCTCAGTGGCTGGTATTGGATGAATAGTTAACCTTCCATACTGAGTGAAACAATGATAAAACCATCCAGAAACCTATTATTTACTAAGTCTCAAATTAGTACCATTACCATTTTATATTTGCTTCGAAGTTCCAGAAAAAAAACCTAAGAATGTGTGATAAAACAGGACAGGCCAGCCAAATATGCCTCCGTAAGCCTCATTTTGCCTGCCTGACATGTGCCACTATAGTGTCCGGTATATGTGTATCCTTTTAGTGCTTGTCTTAGATGACTTCTTTAGTGCCTTCCACAGGAGCCCCTATAAATATCACCAGCAGATAGGATCTCTAAATGGTCCTGGCCATGTAATAACCAGGACAGGTACACCAGGGAGTCTGGGTGTCCATGATCCCCAGCATAGAAAGGTCTATACTTTTTCCATGCAGCTATTCTTTTTTTTCCCAATTTAGTCACTCTTTTGCAGATTTAAAAATAATACCACTACCAGAAGATTCTGGTAATAAATATCTAAAAAATCTGGAGACTGCCATATAAATGATATATATCTTGCCCACATGACATACTAATTAAAATGCACCTCTATACTTCTACTATTTTGTAGTAAGTAGGAATCACAAATAAAACTATAGTAAATCCATATGCAGTACTTTTTGTTAATAGTTCTTGGGAATGGCCTCAAAGACAAAGCACAAAAACACGGAAATGCGTTGAAAGTCCCTGATGTGTCCAGTGCAGACCACAATACACAGTTAAGCAGGGCTGGAAAATTCTGGAATTTCAATCAGCATGTAAAAAGGAAGAAAAAATCTAGGTCTTTGCCTCTCACCCCCTCCTCGACTTGTGGAAAGACGCTTTAGTTGCCAAAGCCTTTACCGTGTTCTTCTGAAACTAGCCTTTTTTTTTTTAAGGAAAAAAAAATCTCTTCCAGAGCCCACGTTTTGAGGAGAGGAGCGGTTTTCTTGTCCAGAGCATATACAGGGGAAGTAGTTTAATCTTGGAAATGTATTTTTAAAATATTCCTTGCAGAAATTTACAAAGAATAAAAGGTTCAAGTATTTAAAAGAAAAAACAAAACCTTGTCTCGCCATCCCTTCTAAAGAGTCAAGATTAAAGATACAATAGTCATTTTTTATGTAGTAAAAATAATACATTCCTGCAGCCAGATTTACTTACTTCTGTACTTGCTTTTATGTGCGAGAAGAAAAAATGAATCATCCATCCACCTTACTAGCTTACTGAGGCAGCTTAGATACTTGCTTTACATAGGCTGTCTATACCAGTAATGGCTAACCTCCGACACTCCAGCTGTGGTGAAACCTACGACTCCCAGCATGCTCCATTCATTTCTATGGAGTTCTGAGAACAGCCAAGCAAGTGTACATCTTGGGAGTCGTAGATTTACCACGGCTAGAGGGCTGGAGGTTACCATCACAGATCTATACCCTAGATCAGTGATGGCGAACCTTTTAGAGACTGATTGCCCAAACTGTAACCAAAAACACACATATATATTGCAAAGTGCCAAATCGGCAATTTAGCCTGAATACTACAGTCCAATATAGTATATCTTCCATGTACGTTATCATTTATCTATAATAGCCTGCCTACATTCAGTGTGCTGTCTGTACCGTTCAGAGTGCGCCCTGAGCTGATGAATGGCGGGAAAAGTTGAAGGCATATTGGTACGCCTTAGACATTTTTGAGGGTGTGGGTGCCCACAGAGAGGACTCTGAGTGCCCCCTCTGTCACCCGTGCCATAGGTTCGCCACCACTGCCCTAGATTCTCAAGCTGTGGTACGTGTAACCTAGGGGTACACATTATGTCTCCGTAATGCGCAGCAACTTGTATGTTCATTGCCTACTTTGAGGTCTTTGATTGGAGTCGGGGGTACTTGGTTCACATCTAGTAAGAAAGGTTATCTACTTAATTCTAGTTATGACAGCTTTGGCAAAAATGAAGCCTAGAGAGATGCATGATATTATCTTTACTGTGTTCTGGTTACTGACATAATCCCAATATCTGTCACTTACATGTAACATCTCTTCTTTCCATGTAAACGAGAAACCATTTGGATGTGAAATGTATTCTCCTTATCACAGAAATGAAAAGGAAAGAACTGCATTGATGTCTTTATTACACCATGAAACCACCAAGGCACAATTAGTCTCTATTGCCCAAAGTCAAAGGCCTTTGCTTTGCCCTGTTGGACAATGGCACATCCTTCTTCAAATTCAATGGTTGCAGGAGGTATGAGGCATGCCGCAGTATTTCTGATCAGGACCCATCTTGACACAGCGTTTACTAATGCTATAAACCTCATCCAGCAACCTGGAGATGTAGCATTGTAATCCTGCTTAACACTTTTGTGGTGCTGGGCGTGGACATATCATATGTGCAACGTATGTAGCTGCGCAGGTACCACTGGCACTCTAAAAGCATTTTACTACTGTTAATCAGATTAAATGAATTGAAGAGCTATGTGGCTCATAGTAACGTGTGGACGTTTGATCTTCTCATACGTATTAAGGCATATCAGAATATGATTTTGACTGCTTTTCCCCCTTAAATGTAAGACATCCCAGGCACAAGTGTGTCACTGGCCCAGGGCATTTCCATATGAGTTGTCTTAGTACACTTGGAAAACTTGCCTTTCTGCATTTTTCTCTAATATGACACAAGGCTGCGCTTCAGATACAGCTGTACCCATGACAGCGCTGTTCCAATCCCAGGGTAACATAAGCAAATTATAAATATAATGCATAAACAGCATGAAAGCCAAAAAGTATGACAAAACTAATAAAAGTAGAAACTGGACATTCACAAATCAGTAGTATCTGGACAATCCATTTTCATATGCCCTACAATGGAACATGGACTTCAAATTTGGAGTTTCCTCAGCTCAGGACCCCATTTAAGAGTCGAGTGATGTTATGAAGAGCAGCTGACCCAAAGTGGCTATGTATACCCATTTAAATGCAGTTCTAAACTTGCCTTGCTCGACAAATAATTAGCCATACAAATGTCCAGATGGGTACTCCTCTTTAAAGGCTATGGATATCATTGTATTTAACCCATTTTGGGTGAAAATCATATTTGTTTTTGTATTACAAATTAAAAGCAAAGTTTTTTAGCCACATGCAACTTCAAAAATTGGATCAAGTCGTGGGTGATGATTGTGCACATTTATTGATTGATTGTGCACGTCTTAAACGCCGGTCTTAATAAACCTCTAAGCTGGTGGAGGATCCCCTGGAGTTATAAAGAGGCGCCAGCGGCAGATCCACCACCGCTTCTAAATGTAAGACAGCTTTCGAGCTGTCTTACATTTAGACCTTTTTCTATGCCTAAAACAGGCCCGTCTCCTTCCCACCACGCCGAGACTAGCCGCTGCGCCACAATCTACACCTGACATACTTCTAATATAGGCATATTTCAGCTTTATAAATGACCCCCTATGTGCCTAGTTCGAGAGGTCAGCACTATTTAACATTGAGTGTCCCGATGGTTGGGAGCACAAAGATGAACTTGATAAGTCTGTCTTTGGCTTGTGTTGCTGTGTCAAATTTATGAAGTGGTGCACAGTAAAAATAAATTTGGCTCAAGTGTGATGTGGTTTTGACTCTGTCAGTAAAAGTACGCTAGGGGGTCATAAATGAGACATAAAAGTGTTCTAATCTGTAATCCCAACCACATCTCATTGGCAAAAAGTTGCACAAATCTGGCACTCTTGTGACATTTTTACGTCGCAGATGTGGTATAGCAAATTACATAAGTGTACCCCTAAGTTTTTGTGGGAATAAGGAGCTCTAGCCTGTACCAATGAAAAGTGGTTGAACATTTCGTTATGAGCATTTAAGAACTGTGGTTGACAGGCATAAGGATGCTGTTACTCTAGATCTCATAAATGCCTGATTTTCTGGAAAATGCCTTCTTTTGAGATAGATCAATCAATCCTTAAACTCAATAGCTGAGGCATAACCTGGAAATTAGACAGTGAAGCACACAATCTGTAAGAAATAGTGCCCAAGTGCCCATTGCCAATGTCATTGCTGCCGTACACTAAATACTCCCAATCACATTCATTTTTCCCATTGCGCAAATCTTTAAGGAGGTTGTCTAGGGTTAGAAAAATGTATCTGCTTTCTTCCAAAAAGAATGCTGCTCCTGTTTTATTTGGTACTGCAGTTCAGCTACATTGAATTAAATGGTGCTGAGCTGCAACACTTGACACAACCCTTGGACATGGTGTTCTGCCACAGTCAGGGTATTTCACAGTGTTCAGTGTGGTTATAGCACCATCTAGCAGTGTTAAATTGTATTACACTTTGTTTTCTTGTTACAAGATTATTGCATTGTGGTTTATTGCAAGGCATCCTGGGAAGGGGTTTTCTCATCACATACAATGGGGGCATATTTCTAGAATATGCCCCCATTGTCTGATAGGTGCGGGAACCGCACCTACAACGAGAACGCAGCGGGAAATAAATGGAGGGCGCACTGAACATGCGTAGCCGCCCTCTATTCATTTCAATGGGGCCACCAAAAATAGCCAAGCACTGGCGTGGTGTGCTCCCATTCACTTGTATGGGAGCAGCGGGGAGCAGCGCTAGGTGGTGGACGGACCCCGGGAAACCTAGGGTCCTCCAGCCACAGCTCTCCCCGCTCCGTTCTCTTTGTAGGTGTGGGTCCCAGAGGTGGGACTCGCACATATCAGACAATGGGGGAATATCCTAGCAATATGCCCCTATTGTATGTGATGGGAATACCCCTTTAATAGAAAATCATATAGATCTGTTTATACTTTTGAGTTCTCCCTTTCTCTGGAGGTTATTAATTCACGTTGATGGTGGGGGGGGGTTATCTCTGGTCTTCACAAATAGCAGCAATGATAGTATCTATATAGATACTCTGGATGACAATTATGCCAATCAATGTATAACTAGCCGCGCTTGTGATTTAGACGTCTGGAGATGATTGGATGACTTCTTCTTGAGAACTGTAATGACGGCCATAAATGGTTGTCACTTTTGGAAAACATTAATAAGCAAAGTAATGACAACTTAAAGAGGACTGGTTAATACACCTCACATGTCTGTTTAAGTAAATACTCATATTCCCCATAAAATCATAATTCTGGAACATCTTCCATCTGTCTACACCAGGTCACCATGGGTCTCCAAAGTCCAATGTAGCTTGGTATCTACCCATGCTTGTCTGGTGCTGACACTGGCCATGCACATTATCACTAAAAACTACTTGACCTACTTATTTTCCATCTGAATCTTGGTCTTGAGTTGGTGACATGAAAAGATTGTTGCATAAAATGACATTTATAAGGGACAAATATTTGTGTGCTACTAAGAAGAAAGAATGTGAATTTGATACATATCAGTCAACACACTATAAAAAGCAGGAGGCAGGTTAGTCATTGTGTATTGTATCCTGTAACTCTATGGAAACTCTGCTGTTTACAGAACCAAACTTTTCAAATGAAGCAGACATTGCTCTTGGCAAGTCAGAGAAAGCCTACTAAAGTTCTTGTGGTCTGGGTCATTGACCCACATTCAAATAGAAGTGATAATTTCCAAACATTTCAGTTACTAAACTTAAGACCAAAAGCCCTTAACTGCTCCCATAATGCTCAGCTGTAAATCCTGTCACTTATAAAGAAAAAGATCATAACTTTGTCAGTCCCGTGTAGGCTTCCATGAACTGAGTATAGCTACTTGCACAGTGTCAGACTGCCAGGTAGTAAGAGTTAACAGCAATGCAGCTAGTGTTATTTTTATATATATCTCCTTTTACCCCTTTTCTAGGAACCAAGGAGCCTGTGGTTTGGATAAAATGGAACATTTGAAGTGCATTATAGGGAAATAGTACAAATGGCTTTTAAAACAATTTAACTGTGTGTTTTTAAGCTCACAGAGGCTTTATATAGTAAAATACTGGGAGTCATCTTAACATGCATAATAAAAATGGTAATGTACAGCAAAGGTTGTGTCTGACATCTTTCAACCCCTAGTGCTGTTTGAGCAACTGAACTCACATAATATACATGTGTGTACTGGCTTGGAAATATTGCAGAGATGATGTGAGGAACAAAATGCTAAGTCCTGCATAGATGCATAGTGCTAACAGGTATTGGGGAACAGAATCTTTTCAACAAAGTGTAAAACATTTCCAATAATACATCTTTCTGCACAGTGATGCTCAAATAAGATGTAAATTGGAGGAAGACAATATACATCAGTATTTAGAATGCATATGTCTACTGGGATTTTTAAAGACTATCTATAACCTCTCTTGACATGTCTGTTTTAACAACTAACCAGTGTCGGACTGGGGTACCTAGGGCCCACCAGTAAAATTTATTTTGGGGGCCCACCGTACGGATACATTCAAATATAATAAATAATCTAACAAGTTTTTTATATAAACATAGGCTGGTTGAGGTGTTGTACATTGAATATATGTATGTAGTTCAGTAAATCTAATGTGTTATAGGCCAATTGTGCAGGGGGTGGGAAACTAGTGGCCCACCTTGTGCAGAGGCCCACCGGGGGATTCCACTGTACCTCTGTGGACCAGTCCGAGCCTGCAACTAACCACCTTCCCCTTGTAATTCTGGAGCATATATTCTTATCACTCTGTGCCATTCCTTTATTATTATTGATAAAAGTTAAAAGTAAATTGCTAGTGGTTTGCAATGATGGTCCAGATGGGTGTTACCAGTTGGGGGGGAGGGGCTGCCACTCATCTGAACCTTCACTGGAAACTGCTAGTAATTCATTCATAAACGCTATAATATTCTATAATAAATGAGGAATGGCACAACATAGAATTATTGGGATAGATGCTCCAGAATTGGCAGTACATGGGGATGCAAGACATGTCAGGAGATGTGACAGTAAGCAGATCTTATCTATTATGCTTAACAGAGCATACAATATGTGGTTAGCCACATGTATGTGTTATAAGTATCATGAATGTCAGTGATTATAATCTGCATACAGCCCTGTTGGTGCTATATAAGCAAGTAAAAATAATGGTGACATCATAGGAGACATCTTTGTCACTATATATAAACTACAGTTCCTCAATATGGTTTTAGGCCATTAACTATAAAATTGAAAGTTTAAAGATTTGCTATCAGTTCCTCACAGACCTAAAACTGTCTATACGTTTACAGCCAGCTCCTGTGCTTTTTATGTTTGCTCACAATCAGGGCTGATAATAGTGAATTGAAGGCGAGTGGTCGTCACTGCCCAGTTTCAATGATTAGGGTGACCACCCACCTGACAATTCACTAGTACTGGGTGCAAAAACTAAAGTAACTGATTGTGGGTGATCAGTGGAGATTAGGGTTTAAGAAGAAACACACAGGAACCAGTGAAGAGGTGGCTGTAAAAGTAAGCCACCAGTGTTATTTCCATGAGGATGTGATAGGTCCTCTGTACGATTAAGGAGATTAGGGTACTGTATATTGATAGTAGGCTATAGTAAGATTATACCCTACCTCTAGCAATCTATTTGTACCCTCATAAGGAATTTCATGCTTTATTCCACTAATTATGGTGTTCATTTGTGTGTATTCAGCACGTTGACCTTTTCTACAGAAAATTTTGAAGCACCCATTGTGACTTATGATTATTGAATGCAACCTGTAAACCAAGTAATGTGTCACCCCAAAAATTCATTGTAGCATGATCAAATTAAACTTCTGCTTCCAGGAAACTTTGTTAAATTGTTTCCAGCTTACATCATGGCATGGTTGGAGCTAATAAATGTCTAGTACTCTATTAGTTTAGCTGTTTACAAAGCCTACTTTATGGTACCAAAATGAGTCATATGGAAGCTCATACATTCCTTAAATGTAAAGCTGAATGATCCTCAGCCGGGGATGATGTTGGGGTGATTTACTTGCTGTTTTTTTACACACGTTACTTACAAAACTTTCTACCCATTAGAATTAAAATATTATATACCATTCACATATCACGTATGCTTGACATAAAAAAGACATTTTAACTTATAAAGTCTTGATGGGTTGAACAAATGGTTACAAATAATAATAATAATATTATAATATTATTATCTCTTCATGACACTAGTTTTATACTGATGTGTCTGTAGAATGAAAGAATACATTATGGGCACATGTGGCACAAGGAGAACAATACAAATGGCAGCACAGATTTTCCCAACCACTTGACTTTCAGAAAAATGTCAAAGGTACATTTATCACTTAATGCTGTACTGCCAAATAGTGTGAACGCCAGCACTAAAAGTAAATACTGGCACATACTGTATGTCAGTTGAAATTTTTGTTGGCAGATCCTAGATCCAGGCTCCCTCCCTTGGTGTATGTCCCTTAAAACTTATCAAATGTAGGGAAATGGGAACTAGAAAATTTATATTTTTCCCTGTCTAATCTTTTGTTGTCTCCAAAAAAATAAGTTATCGTGTATTAGGTATTGCTAGAGAAGCGGCCTACATATTTTACGATACATTGGGTATGAGCTGGTTTGGAGTAACTTATTTGGTGCTGTTATCCAAACACTGGTTAAAGGGATTGTGCAGGGGTTTTATATTGATAAGTCATCAATATCATATCAGCTGTTTGAAGAGGCGACACTCTATGTGAGCACTACCTCCTCTTCAATACCCTACCTGTCGTCTGTGAAGTGAGTGTAATTACAAGTACTTGCTTCATGCACTTAAATGGAGCGAGTACTTACCAATTACACTATGCCGCTGCTGCAAGGGAGATGAAGTGTAGTGTAATGAAGAGGAAGCAGTGCTCGCATGAAGGGGCTCCTCCTTTACAAACTGATCACAAGGTGTGCTGATTGTTGGACCCCCGCCGATCTGATATTGATGACCTAAACTGAGGACCTAAGGTTTGGGTCATGGCATCAATAAAAGGTCTATTTAGGTGCAGAAGGGTTCTCATTTTATCACTCCTTTTCTGGAAAAAAAGACCCCAATATGTGACAATCAGGGAGCAAGTATGCTCTCTGATTAATGGCGGGAAAGGGGAATAACATGCACAATAATTGCTGAATTAATGCTGGCTGTGGGATAAAAGTGTCAGAACAAACAGTGCATCACAACTTCCAGCGTATGATGCTGCATGGCCTCAAACAAGTCCGAGTACCAATGCTGATTCCTATGCACTGTCAACAGTACTTACAATGGGATCATGACCAGAGAGCCACAGAAGAAGAGTGATGTGCTCTGACTAACTGGAAAAAAAAGGCTCAGAAATTGAGGAACATAACAAAGAGTTCATGACACTGATTTGGCCTCCTAAATTCCCCAGACCTCTATACAATCCAGCAACAATAGTTTGATCCATGGAGGTCCCACCTTGCAACTTACAAAAGTTAAAGGATCTACTGCTAACGACATGGTGCCAAATATCATAGGAAACCTTCACAGGTCTTGTTTAGACAAAAAAAAAAAGAAACTTTGGCCAGCAACAATCTGTTTCATACAGTAACACATATAACCTCTGAGGCTAACACAGGGAACAGGAATAAGTTACTGTCAATGTGAGTCACTCACCACTGTTAAATTACAGGGGAAAATGGTGTACAGCGTAGGACTTATTGTTGGCATTCTTATGGGATCTTCTGTTCCAAAAAAAAAAAAAAAAGCTCACTGTCTATGGAGACGTTAAAATAAAACAAAAAAAGTATTTATTGATTATTGCTTAAAACAAAGAACAGAGGCAGAAAAAGCCTATGCATACAGATGAATTAGGCCGTATACAGGCAAACTGAGTGATGTAGCTATACTGTCTGTCTTCCCCTTTATTACTTTAAAGGCACATTAGTGATTAATAGGTATTGGTACCCTTTGCACCTTAAAGTGAGACAAGACGGTTGCCCCACTCAAATGCCCGCCCCTGCCTGATAGAGAGGGTAAGACCACAGACACAGGGGTTGTGATCATTAAATCTAGGTGGTGCGACTGCAGCTGTAATGTCACGCCCCCGGTCAGACAAAGTAAATTACTGAGTTTGAAGTCTATCCTATTCAACATATGAATCAGATACTGAGTCAGTAGAAGAAAGTAAGCCCTATGGCAAATTTGATTTAAAGCAATAAAGAGGAAGGCAGAGGGTGTACCTATATCACTCAGTTTCCCTGTATACTGCCTAATTAATCTGTATGTATAGGCTTTTTCTGCCCCTGTTCCTTGTTTTAACCAATAATCAATAAAGACTTTTTTTTTTTTTTTTTAAGTTTCCATAGGTAGTGAACTTCTTATTCAATAGAAACGTGTATTTTATATCTATTGGCCATGATCTTCTGTTCCCATACACAAAGCATCTACATTGCAGAAATGTTATGTAAGGTAATACTATGGTCACCATCCAGGAACCACAGACAGTAAACTCAGAAACTGCTAGCAGATTTCCTTAAAGGGATTGTGCAGTTGGCAAATACTGATCACCTATCCTCAGGATAGATCATTATCAGATCGGCACCCCCACCGATTAGCTGTTTGAAGAGGTAGTGGCAGTTGTGCGAGTGCCGTCTCCTCTTCATAGCTATCTGCATGTCGCCTCGCATGTAGAGGCAGTGGAGTGTAATGATAACTTTTTCCATTCAAGCAAATGGGAAGAGCAGTTATTACATTGCACTGCCTCTACAAGCAAGATAGCACACAGGTAGTTAAGTGGAAGCATCACTTGCACAAGTGCCGCTGCCTCTTCAAACAGCTGATTGAAGGTAAGAAGCTAAGGCTTCAACTAGGTTTTTTATCAGAGCCTGCAGCAAGGTCAGTTGGACTTGGCTGCTTGGGACTCAGGTTACATCTGCAGAGTAAGGTACCAGAAAACTGATGTGAGCTTGTTAGACACAGACCTACTAGAATGACTGACATGAAAAGCATAGTAAACAAGCAGGGTCAGAACCAGGAGAGAATGATAGGTCCAAAACAGCAGACGAGGGGTTAATCCAGAATCTAGCCACTTTCGGAATACCAGAAGGATAGGTAGCAAACAATACAGCAGACAAGGGATTAATCCAGAAACTAGTAACGGTCAGAATACCTAGAGAATCAGTAGTAGCCAACACATCAGACAAGGGTTTAATCCAGAAAACATGCCACGGTTGGTATACAGAGGTTTACTGGGCAGGTGTAGAATTCAGAAACAAAACACAGAAGTACAGAGACAGGACACATATATGAAATCACCAAAAGCTAGTCTGTTGACTGAGTAGCAAACTTTAATACCCCGCCTAGCCCTGCAACTGAGACAGGAACCTGATTGGTTTTGGCTTCCAGAACCATTGATAGATTGACCAACAGGGGCTGCCAACCCTCCCAACAGAGCCATTGACAGATTTTTGGCTGGGTAAACTCCTGACATTTTAAATGCAATTTGCATTAAACACATATCCAGACTAGGACGGGAACACGGTGCATAGCCTACATTTATTTAAATGCAAGCTTTACTTATGTTGAATTAATTTAGGGACCCAGTGTAGGGTCCGAATTAAATCAGAGGTCTGTAATCTTACTCAATTTATCTGTCTAGTCTGAGATTTAATCTTTTTGTGCTATAGAGACTGGAAATGGCTGAAGAAGCAAGGGACTAAATATGGCAAAAATGGCAATAATCTTTGTAGTCACCAGGAGAAGTTGTCATAGTGGTCTGAGCCATTCAGAGACAATATCACCTGTGAGTCGCTGGATTTAACGGTACTATATTTACTTCTATGGTCTGCAGAATATCTTTGTAGAACTGATATCTATCATTATAATGCCACAATATGGTGGTATCATGAAATATTTTACCACAATCCTTACGTACATAACCACACCCTTTATTTTTATGATTATACCCGCAAATATGAAGCTATGGCATGCTCCACCTCCTCTGTAAGCTCTGCCTTAATCTGCTAACTCAGGCTACCCTGCCCCAGACGCCTAGGGCCTGGAGCTTTATTTTTTGGACCAGACCCTTCATTTTTATGTGATGGGTGACCAGCGGCACATCTCCTCCTGGGCACAATGGTTCAAAATTAATTGTACTTTCTAAAATATCAATCTGGTCTACATTCTAAGTTTATCTTTCAGCTGCAAAAGCAGATTTTAATATCTATTTTTAATATATTTGTCTACCTTTTTTTTGCAGTTATATGAATTATGTGCAGTATATGAAAATATCCAGCACTTGCAGAGGTGTGATGGTGAATGTTTACTGAACAGCCCACTGTACTGTATATTTATATGTGCTGGGGAGTTTATAGTGCTTAGCGGCAGGATGTTTGCTTTGTAATTAGCTTGGCATTCTTTGTCTGGTGATTGAGTGAATATACTTTTAACCTGTAGCGCTAAGTGTCTTATAATGGCACTGCTAGTTATTATGAGCTTCATATTACCTCCACTTATTTGTTGCCTAAAAGGCCAATTAAACAGAAAACATATTAAAAATTAATTCCTTTCTTTTAATATGACAGTTTCTATAAACCATCCCGCATAGTATATTTGACTTAAAGACATCACTTTGAAACACATCACGTTGGGAAAGACTGACTTACTGTATAATGGACTCTTGTGAATAGTAGATATTGATGCACATATAATTATATATAGGATAATAAACTCTTACTGTATAGAATATGAATATTAAAAATCACAGAGCAGTTCTTTTACCATTTAAGGGAATAAGCCAGAAAACAGCGGAGATAGAGTGGCGCCTGTGCAGCGGATTATACAACTTTTACTTAGACATATCCATTGAAATGCTCCATTGATGTGTATTATATTGTATCATTGAGGATCTCTTTGCTTCACACAACATTGCTTCTTTAACTAAACTGTATAAAATATTAATATCCTTATATATCTTTTATCTTAATCACTTCTTAGCCTACAGAGTAATCCTGAAGCCTCCGGTACATGCTCTAGCTGTGTGCACAGAACTGGCAAATTGGCCATTCATACAGATCAGTATTACACATGCATGAAGCCTCTGTCTAGCATCCTAGCCTTAGATCAGGTGGGTAGCCTATAATGCCCTTCCTCTAACATTGCGACAGGGAATTATTATAATACAGGTATATGTCTTATTAAGCTTATATGCTGCATACCTATAGGGTTAATCTCACCAGTGAGTAGAAATCAATTAGCGTGGCTTCTTTTTTCCTGTTTGGCTGGACCTAAGGCTGGCGTTTTCTGGTTTGAATTAAAAGAAAACAGCAGCAAAATGAGGCTTTATTGTAACTCTGAAAGAACCAGCTGGGAAATCGCCAAAATAAGCAACTGCTTATTCCTATAAAAAATGAAAGGGGGGGGGGGGGGACACAACACGAAAATGTACAACTTTCTCTTATTTTTTTCAAAAGAAGAAACAAGTCAATTCATTTTCTTTCTTATATGAAAGTATGGAAATGTCCTAGACATAAGGTGGGAGGGGACATGTTTTTGAAGTTCTGTGCTTTCCACCTAATTGAGATCCGGAATTGGCGGTGTTTTCATTATAAACCGCTTCTGCATCAAATAGTCTCATTTTACTTGTTTCGTTTGGGTCGGATATAGAGTAATTCCAGCCAAAAACAATAGTGAATAAAGAATATACTTTTATAAAGGTGATATTGTAAATATGACGCATTACGTCCATATATACTAGCTTAACCTGCTGCAGTGAGGTCTGATACGTTGTCCTAGTCCACACAGACACTGGACAGTACTGTTTATACTGGACTATTATTAGTGTCTGCATTGGAAGAAGTCAATGTATGGTGGACTTTCACATGGAAGATAGTATACTAGACAGGTTTTTGTTATCAGTATGTTTTACCCCCAACAGCCTGCACAGTAAACCAGTCATGACGCTATATAGTAGTAGGAACTTGTAGATGCCTAAAGTACAAAATGAATAATATTAAAGGTCTACAGCAGGGATTACCAACCTCTGGCACTCCATCAGTTATGAAACTACAATTCCCAGAATGCATACTTGCCCGGCTGTTCTTGAAACTCCCATAGAAGTAAATAGGCCATGCTGGGAGTTGTAGTTGGAGCGCCGGAGGTTGCTGACCCCTGATATACACTTTAATCTACGACACGTAATGACTAAGCTCCCATGGTCCATCAAACATCTAATGTTCTCTGCAAATAAGGCAGCGCTGTGAGTGATAAATTGAAAGGTGGGTGTTGTAGACATAGCACTGAATTTAAAGGGGTTGTCCATTTAGGAATTCTTAGATAATAAAGGGGAAGTCCCTCTGTTCAGGGTCTTCATCTCTTGGCCACAGTGGAGAGCGGTTAGGGCTTATTCAGACTATCATTGTAAAACCCGTCTGTGTTCTATCTGTATATGATGGTCCCCATGTACCGTCCATGTTTCTTGAAGACCTACTGACTTGTATGGGCAAGTCTGACATGAGAAATGGACCAAAATAGTGTATACTATGGTTTTCCTTCAATGAACTGATGGTCTGGGTGAAAAATTGCGCATTTGAGTTGGCTGATTGATTATAATGTCTAAGTGTTTAGTCTGCACATGGACATAGGTCATGGACAGCACATGGACATAGGTCATTTGAATAAGCCCTAACAAAGAGCATCTCTCTCGCTGGCAACCAAGGGAAATTGAACACTTACTGCCAGTTGTAACCACAGATTGCAGCTGGATCCCAAGGGGACTAACTAAAAACGATATCTGAAGCCGAAGCTCGACTTTATAAAGATTTATAAAGATTTCCATAACAACAATGCAAAAATGCCCCCTCCAGTGATGTTTCTCACCAACACATCAGTGCCATACTGGCAGAGTGGAGACTAGTGCCTGCCACAGAGCCCATGGAGGAGAGTAAGGAGTCAGCATTAGCTGTTAACCCTCCTCTCCACAGACCTTAGTAGTTACAATGGTTCCTGTTTTTGTATTTCTAAATGGACGGATTGATTCTGGAAGCAAATTACATCTCCCTAGGGCAGCATGTTCCTGATATCTATCATATCTAAGGGCCCTTGAACGTGGGCTGAGGATCAGATTAGTCATTATTGGGAAAGAACATTTGTAGGAACACTTCTTCCCAACAGTTGGCCCGTGAAATGCTGCAGCTGATGACTTGGCAAAATTCATGTGGCACCAATGCTTGTTGGTAGCACTTCACCTTATGTAAAAAGGGATTTAAATGCAGCAGATAAGAGGGCAAAGAAAGGGATTATTCTATTCATTCCATATCACTGGCCGCTTTATCGACTTGTACAAAAGGGCCCCAAGACTTTCAGTTGGAGGAAAAGACAAAAACTACTGTGCAAGGATGAAATATGAAACTTGTGGCTAGGTCTATGTAGTGAAATTGAATAAAAATGGTGCATGTACATAAATACAGTCTAAATTGTATAAAATAAACCTCTTCCATTATTTATTGCATTTAGTGCAAATAGCCAGACACATACCGGTATGTTGGGATAAAAGTTGTGATTTTATAATCAGTGTGTGAGTAGCTTCGGAACCTTTAAGGGTACTATTACATGTATAGCTTGAGCTCCGGGTACCACACTGTGGTTCACCCTAATAGCCGGGCTGCACCTGTTCTCTGCAACTGGAAACCAAAGCAAGTATAGGTGGGGCCTAGCAATTAGTGGTATGGTTACTGTGGCTTGGCTACAGACATGTAATAGTGCCCTAATAGCTTTCCTAAATGTTAGAAATATTTACCTAATCAGTACTAACCTTTGCTTAATAATTTCGTGAGATTATTTTCTCTATTTTATATTTTATTCCCTTCTGTCTTGTGCGCTTCAACCCTTTACCACTGCCTGTTTAAAATGTCCAAACTCCATTCTTAGAACGTCTCTAGCTGTAATGTAGATTAACTTTGAAATACATAAGGAACAGCAGATAAATATATATATATATATATATATATATATATATAATACGAAAAATTCCACAGCATTTCCTTGTCAGTGAAAAAAAAGGTGCTACTTTATTTTCGGGTAAAAAGCGACGTTTCGGTGCACGCAATGGCACCTTTCTAAAGCAGTGATAAAGGTGCCATTGGGTGCACCGAAACGTTGCTTTTTACTCGAAAATAAAGTAGCACCTTTTTTTTCACCGACAAGGAAGTGCTGTGGAATTTTTCGTATTATATTTCTGTGGACATAGGGGATTGTCCTCTCAGCCACTGGCACTCCATTATTATACCGTGGAACTTGTTGTGCGATCCAGTGCATTTTATTTATATATATATATATATATATATATATATTAGGAGGCAGTGACAGGCCTCATACATGAAAAGGAGATGTATGTTAGGATTTGTTGTGTTTTCCGCACGATCACCTGGCCTGAGGTGAGGTCAGGTGCGATAATCACTTGGGGATAAAGCAATCCTCAGTGTGTGAGAGGAGGGGTTAGGCCCCAGGGAACAGAACTGGAGAGGGTCTGTATGGCTCCAGCCAGGAGAGCTGAGGAAGCCTGAGTTTGGGGGGACCCAGCGACTCCTGGAGAAGAGAGTTGTCGCACAGTCAGAGTCAGGAGGACTGCTGGACCATATCCTCTCAAGGTATTTCGCTGCTTCTACCACGAGGACTTGTGGGTTGCACTGGTCTACAGCTAGAAGGCTGTCGGACCGAAGCTGAATACCAATATAGTGAGTGCCTAGCCGGGCAAGCATTTGTTGTTTTGTGTTGATGTAACACATTGTGAGGTGAAGCTGTGACTTCATGGTGCCGAGTGATACCAAATTTGGAAATGTGATGGGCTGTGTGACAAGTAAAGCACCGCTTGAGCGTGATAACCCCTCTGTTTGATAGAAAGTCTGTCATTGCTGACCCCTGAGAGAGAGAGTGATCCCTTACAATAGATATATATAAATATTACTATATATAGTATTAGGAACAAATCAAATCATGGTATATATTAGATAAGTCACAATCAACATTTTATTGTATGCAAAGAGGTATCTCCGGGGAAAAGAGAACCATCTTGCTAGCACCACCTTTTGGAAATGGCTCCCAAAGTCTGACTTTTTAACAAGCCTTGGAATGTAAAAAGTGAAAATAGACAAGCCAAATGCCCATGTGTAGACAGACTGTTTCTGGGTGCTTGTCCCTCATCAGTATGGAGTAGGATTCTGTCTGGCTCAGTTAGATGCCTTGAACGTGGCTTAGGCAGGATGATGTCTCTCCTTAAAGAAACCCGTTGTGTATGATGACTTATTGGCAATGTTCCATGGAAAAAAAATATTTATGCAAAGAGGTATCTCCTAAGGAAAGAGAACTATCTCGCTAGCGCCCCCTTCTGGAAGTGGTTCCCTATAAGTCAAAGTCTAACTTTAAAGGAAGCTTTTATAAAAAAAAAAAATAGCAAGGCCAAATACTAGCAAGATGGTTCTCTTTCCCAGTTAAAAGGGTGTCTCCAGACTTTGGCCACACCCTGAGCAACTACAGATAGAGTCCACTTCTTGGTCAAAATAGTCCATACTCTCTCATAAAAAGGCTACAAACGATAACAACACAACAGACTTATCTGTTACAAACCAATAATTGACAAAACACTTTCAGCGTGGAAAAGCCAATAAGGTAGATTTCAAAATGGCGACTGAAAACGTTTCCTCCCATTTAATACTTTCACACATTTAAAGTCAATTCTCTACAAATTACACCAGTTAAAGGGGTGTTTTTGACTCACCCTGTATAGTCACCCTGTATAGTTTTAAAGATATTAATACGGTTGTTTGAATATTTGAAAAAGTGTAGTATTACCATTGATAAATATATATAATAAGAACTAAGCTGTGACTAGATGGTATATTGTAATTCTGTCAGCAAGTAAATCTAGGCACATTGTGACAGCTATGGGACATCACTGCTCAACTGCAAATATACAGTAAATAGGATGACTAAATATATATCTAGATTTGGGGACAGTTTGTAAGGACATATAAATAAGCAATGATTTGATAGATTTCATTATCTCTGTAATAAACTATACTGTACACCAAAGATCTACAGTCGTTCGCAGCTGCTTTTGGCTACAATGCCATATCCATATTTAAATCCATATATTTAAAGCCTAGCCTTTAGAACCAGTAGGGTCTTCACTTCACACTTGTCGTATTTTTATAGTGAATGGGACCGGAGTGGACCTCCGACGGCAGGGTGGACTTGCGGTTCTATTGGAGTAAGAAGAACAGCCAAGAGTGTTTGCATGCTGGGAGTTGTAGTTTCACAGCAGCTAAAGTGCAGAAGGTTGCTGTTCCTTGGTCTAGTTTTATGGTTATTATGTCAGTGTAACCTGTGGTTCTACTATCTTTCATTGCTAATAGCATAGTATATACATTTGTTATTCAGTTTACAGTTTGGTTTTTATTTGGCTCTCTTACTGGGTTATAGTGCAGATCACGGTCACTTTAGCTGTCATTTACCACTTTCTACTTAAATACTATTATGTTTCCATCATCATTCAGTTCCTGTCATCCATAGGCAAGTTGTTTCTGTGTATTTGTTGCCTGCCAATGTTGATACAGGCTCCATATAGTTTTCTTGAAACCATCCGATTCTTACTCAATTCTGCTCTACTGTAAGTCCTTGGGGTATCTGAGTTCCAAGAAACCTTGTCAGTACTTGGAAAAGGCTAAAGGTAAAGATCACTTATGCAGTCTGGTGAACAATATTACAATAAGACATTTGCTTTGATGGGAAGGCTTCAGACAGTATAGATTTCAGGGACTGAAATGTGCTCTCTTACAGATAAGTAGTGGACAGGGCTTAGGTTAAACAGACTGTGTTAGTCTATTTTCACACTCTCATTTTGGCTTTCCATTTGTGAGATCCGTTCAGGGCTCTCACAAGCGGTCCAAAACGGATCAGTTTGCATTATAATGCATTCTGAATGGAAAAGGATCCGCTCAGAATGCATCAGTTCAGTCTCCATTCCACTTTGGAGACAGACACCAAAACACTGTAAAATATGAGAGAGTGAAACTGGATCGCATATCCTAAATACTATTAGGCATCCTAAATACTATAAGGCATTTGAGGCATTTGTATACATTTTGATCAAAAAGCATAGGCCCACTCACCGCGACAAGGTTGCCTCCTTGAGTGGGAACCTACTCTAAATTTGGCGCAGTGCTGCACGGCGACCACCGCTGCCGCGGAACCGCACCCACAGGCAGCAGGACCCAGCAGCCAAACAGCTCCCCCGCTGTCTGGCAAAGCCACCCTGGCACTGGGCCCCACCAACCCACCAGCACAGCACCAAAGAAACAATGGCCGCCACGCAGCACCGCACCATGTGAACAGTTGTCAAAGCTCACCTTATTACATACACTCAGGAACTCCAACTGAGAGGTGGTAGGAATTTATATACCCCTATGCAGTCTCCTGCTAATTAAAATCACCTGTGCTGGTGGGTTAGTGGGGCCCAGTGCCAGGGTGGCTTTGCCAGACAGCGGGGACGCCGTTTGGCTGCTAGGTGCCGCTGCCTGTTGGTGCGGTTGCGCGGCGGCGGTGGTCGCCACTCAGTGCTGCACCAAATTTAGAGTAAGTTCCCACTCAAGGAGGCAACCTTGTCGCGGTGAGTGGGCCTATGCTATTTGATCAAATTGTATACTAATGCCTCATGTATACCATGCAGCATAGGGGTAGGTATACGATAAATTGCGCTGAGAAGCCATGTTAATTATGCTGAAAAGCAGTTACTAGATAAAAGCATAGTATTGATGATGTACGATCCAGTTTCACTCTCTCATATTTTACAAGGACACCAAAACACTGCTTGCAGCGTTGCAGCGTTTTGATGTCCGTCTGATGAAACTGAGCCAAACGGATCCGTCTTGGCACACAATGTAAGTGGGGATGGATCAGTTTTAACTGACATAATCTGGCACAATAGAAAACGTATCTGTCCATCCGTCTTGGCTATGTTAAAGATAATACAAACGGATCCGTTCTGAACGGAAGCAGACGGTTGTATTATCTGAACGGATCCGTCCATTACACATCCGCACAAAACGCGAATGTGAAAGTAGACTTAGTCTCAGATTTCAGAAAAGTTTGGATTCTGCATTTTATGGATGCATCTGTGTATTAACTGGTTGTTGACACTGGAAATTCAATATCAGTTCAATTTTATGGTATGATGTTTTATTGACTACAACCGTTTCAACATGCTTTATACTAATCTAACATTCTTAATAGGCAACGTCTCTAATCATATTTCAATCCCTGTAATATACTAGGAAAGGGAATAGATAGATATAGAAAAAATAACATGTGCTTCATCCAGATGCAGCCTTCAGCTGGCACACAACATTATTACCAGTTGAGGATAACCACATGTAATCCGGAACAGCAGAAAATTACTGGGAGCCTAGCTGACATCTGTCTATTTATTATTATGCTTGTTTTGATGGTCAGATGTGGGATGTCTTGGGGTTTCAGACCATTGCTTTAGTTTTGAAGAGCACCCAACCAGATACTTTACACTGATGCAGTGCCTCCCAACAGTAACACCACAAATGATGATGATGTTTGATTATGTAAGGGAAAGTCAGAAGTGGGGTTTTTGTTAGATTTAATGGGCTTGTTTGGCCACATAAAAAGTTGTTGTAATGTGCTTGACATATAAAGTGATTGCTCTTACTTAATATACTTTGAGTACCATAGCTGCAGCAATGTGATTACCAGCACCAGTTCCGCTGCACTTCTGGGTTGGCTCCAACATAAAACAAGGAGCTTCCCTCTTCATGTGTCAATGTGTAGCTCTAGTGCTCTTCTTGAAAGGAGCTGGCCCCTTTCTCCATCTCTTCATCAGTCGTAATGAAGAAGGGGATTGGCTTAGCAATCGCACTGGGTTATACAGCTAGTCCCCTTCAAGCATGTCTGTCTTAGGGGTTGAAATAAAATGAACGTCTCCCATCTGCGTCACCGCTGGACTGCATCTTCTTCATCTATTACCATTATCACTGTGTTCTTCTAGTCTGTGATTTTATTTTAGTACATTAATGTCTTCCATTGTTAATATGTGCTATTATGCTTCATATAATTTTCTTGCCAGTCATCAGATTATTATTCAATCCGGCTCTACAGTATGTCCTGGGATTTGCACCCGAGTATCACAAGACACAATTAGTACTCAGAAAAGGCGACTGCTGTAGGCGAAGTAAATTTCGACAGTCTTTGAGCAATCTGCATCTTATGAATGATATATTAATACATATTTGCCTATTGATAAATCTGGAGTGAAATTAATTAACGTAGCTAACCACACACACTTTCCCACCTATATTTCAAAACTGGAGTGAGTGGTGTAAAAGTGCTAAAAGTCACAACATTTCTTTCACAAATAAGTTCAAAAACTTGCAGAAGCCTCCTTTTGCGACTTTTTGAAGTCAGAATTCTGGGATGAAGGCATGATAAATCAGGGCCTATAGCTTTACATAGTGCCTGGCTATGAGGCACTATGTATGCTATGAGATCTGTGCATATTAATACCCTAGGTAAAAAAGGTGTTGGGGGATGGAAATTCTCGAATGAAGCGGTCCCGTAGTAGTAGTTACAGCTGCAGGTTCTATCTGATAATGGAAGAGACATTATTTTTGAAATCTGCTCCAGTATGGATAAAATAGACAAAGGCTGATTCAACCATGTTTATGCATGTCGATCTTTCAGTCCGGCAGCCTCTCGGCGCGTGCTGCCATGCTGCCGCCGGAACTCTGCCTCCGCCCCCAATATAGTCAATGGGGACGGAGCGGCAGTCTGTGGGCACACATGAACCCGCCGGAACAGCCTGACGGACTCCCCTGCCGCTAATGTAAAAGTACCCTTAGCCATTGAAGGCCCTCTGTAAAGGTATATGCAGATATTACCCCACTGTGACCTCCATCCACTGCATTCTCCATAAACTTCACTAGAATGGTGATTGTGTTTGCCTGGAGCCAATTCTCCCCTGAAGTACAGGAAGAATGTGGTGGGTTGAAATTGGTGGTACCCCATTCATTTGTGGCATGCCCTGTAAAGGTTGAGCAAAAATGTAGAGGCTGCAGTGTGGTCAAAAACTTTTTCAAATTGATTGTTAAAGGGAGTTGTCCCAAAATTGAAACTTACCACAGAAATCGAGCCTTGGAGACAGTCACATCCTTTCTATGTGTGTATACACTAATAAACTGTGTTATTTATTAAAGGAGTGCCGCTTCAACAAATTACATTCATCATGTACACTAAGTTAATACAAGGCACTTACTAAGGCTAGTTTCACACTAGCGGCAGGACCTACTACGACATGTCCGACATTTTGTCCGCCGGCCTCTGGCCGTGCACTGCTGTGCTGCGCCAGAACTCCGCCCCCGCCCCTATTATAGTCAATGGGGACGGAGCGGCAGTCCGGGCAACACACTTGAACTAGCGGCAGGACAGATCCGACAGACTGAACAGCCTGTCAGATCTCTCCTGACGCTAGTGTGAAAGTATAGTGATTGTCCATATTGCCTCTTTTGTTGGCTTGATTAATTTTTCTATCACATTATACACTGCTCACTTTCAGGGGTCATGACTGCTGCCGCAGCACAGATACGAGGTGGGCGGGAAGGCATCCATGTCTGTGTGAGCTCCCACAGTCTGGGCCACTAGAGAGGTCGGCACTTTTTCCTGGAGTGTGCAAACATGGCCACCGCTGCTGGATTGCAGGGTGGTCATAACCGCTGTAAACAGGCAGTGTATAATGTGATGGAAAAATGAATGAAGCCGGCAAAGGAGGCAATATGGACAATCCCAATACATTAGTAAGTGCCATGTATTAACTTTCTCTGCATGCTAAGTTCCATTTGCTGTAGAAAGACAACAACTACCCACTTTATTATATGGGCTCATAAGCTTGATGAGATGCTGAAGCCTGCCTACCTGTATGTAGTGCAAGTGTACTGCACCGCTCTTGTGGGGAGAGAGGGAGGACAGCATAGGGGGTCCACCAGGGGGATCACCCACTCCCTTGTAGGTCACTTTAAGTCTGCATACCACTGTTGTCATTGTGACTCACACAACGCCATCCCTTCGCCATCCTGTATTTTCCCCGGATAGATGGCACTTCCTATTTTAAAAACTTAAAATAAGGTCTTCATATGAAAGTAAAAAGAGGTTCTACATTGTCCACATTTCAATAATTATAATCACCTTTTTTTACAGGCGCCACATACTGTAGTTAACTTCCCCTGCCTCCCCTTTCTTTATATTATAGAGTACCTAATGCACAATAAGCCCATTTACATTCCGACTGCATTCCCCGTGTAAGCACTGTGGATTTTCCGGGCTTTATAAAAATATGAAAAGAATGTTTTTAATGAAATTAAGTCTTCTGAGCTTGGCTGTTTCATAAAAGACTAATTTGGAGGTGAACACACAGCCCAGACAAATCAGCACAAAGTCATTTTTCCCCTCAGGACATTTCATAAAAGAATGTAACAGGAAGGAGAGGGTGTGCCCTTGAGGTGGGCAGCTTGTCCATGAAGCTAGAGAGAAGAATGCCCAAAAAGCCTGGCACTTGCTACTTAATGGACTAGTTAGCTGTGATTATATAGTCAGTGACTGGGTTATTACACAGGAAAAAGCTATGGATTCAAAGGGCTGTAGACTGATCAACTTAGGAGTAAGTTTCCTTCTCCACTACTTACTGTGAAGGCCTATGCTATGTCTAGAAAACTGCATTATATGGTGGTACAATAGTCTGTTTGGAAGTGGAGCTTAACACTTGCATTGTTAGAAAAGTAACCCTAAGCTGTGTGAGTGTTAGCAGTGGTGATTTTTGCTGTGATCTCTAGCTATAATATTGGCAAAATATGCTGCATTTATACCATGTTATACTGACCAAAAGCAGAACATAGTAACATAGTATATAAGACATTTGTCCATCCAGTTCGGCCTGTTTCCTACAAGTTGATCCAGAGGAAGGCAAAAAAATCTGTGAGGCAGAAGCCAACATTACAGAGGAGATTTATCAAAACTGGTTAAAAGTAAAACTGGCTTAGACCTCCCATGGAAAATGAAACGTGGAATCTGATTGGTTGCTATGGGCAAGCAGGCTAGCCTTATTTTATGCTAGTTGTGATATATCTCCAATTATGTCTTAATATGGACTCCGTTTAAGCACTACCCCTACCATCATATATCTTTTGTAGTCCCAACCTAACACCAAATATTCATGTGTTCAAAGATAATATGAATCATTTGTACAAGCATCTTCTCAAGTACATAGAATTACATGCATCCTGAAGTATTGAAATAAAAGTGGCTGATGGTCAAAGGGGGTGTCTTAATATTAAAACTTATTACAGCATAAGTGAAAAGAGTCTGATCAGTCTGATCAGCAGTGGTAGGACCACTGGGGTCCTCACTGATGATGAGAAGGGGGTCCTGTGTCCCCTCATGTGAATGAAGTGGTGGTCCAAGCATTCATCTCAGCATTCATTCATCTCAATGGGACTGCCGAAGAGAAGTTGAGTACACAGCTTGGCTCCATTCATATAGGGAACGCAGGACTCCCGTTATCATGATCATTGTGGGTCTCAGCTTTTGAACACCCAGCAAACAGACACTTATCCGCTGGAAAAGATCTGTCAGTCCAGAGAACATACTTCTTATTCTCAATAGCTTTACACCACTCCAGCCAATGCATATAGTCTATATAGTGTCAGTGGTTATGATGAGTTGTAAAATACTTTTATGATTATATATCTTTTGTGTAAAATTACAAATGTTTCTGTTGTAAGTAGGGAAATCCGACTATCATGTACATGGCATATTCATGTGTTATTTTACTATGGATTATCTGACAGGACACATTTAGGTCTTGCAACGTGATCCTTTTAATCTTAGTCTTATTAGTTATTTGAAAGTAAGGAATCCAAGAAATGTAATGGTTATTTGATCTTCAGGCTCGCCATTTAAAATCACTGCCTTTAATACATTTAACTTGTATTTAGGCTACAATTCTTTCTTACCAGCTACCAAATGTTACAGACGGAGAAGGAATTCCATCACTTTTGATATATTACAATAACAGTCAACAGCAGTTCTGCAACATTTACTCGAGCTGACCCAGCATGTATTGTGTGTATGAGAAGTCTGCACTCCAGCAGACTCAATTACAAGAAGAATAGGAAGCCTGTGTGGGCATCAAATTAAACATGGGCCTCACTTCATTTCCTATATCCACTCAGATCGTTTTTATGGTAGTTAAATGTGTTCTTGTACAAATACAATCCAAACGTGTACTCAGTACAGCCCCCTATTTACCCCCTAGAGAAATATATACATGCTTTGGTCTATAGAGAGGGTTTTCCTTGAGTATATACTTTTGTAAAAGTAACGTCTATGTTTTTGAGAAAATATGGAACAAAGGTTTTACTAGTAACTTATAGTTTAGTACTAGTAGGTCTTCCGGGATCTTTTTATTACCATTAGTAAAACAATTGAATGGGCTCCACTGAAAGATTTATGCAAATGTAAAAGTAATACATGTATGTTTATCTCGAGGACCCACATGGCTGTTGTCAATGGTTTATTTATATGGATTCCTAGAAAGTCAAGACCATTGGCAAATACGACAAGCCAACTTTAGACTCTAGAGGAAGAGCTAACATCTGCAAGTCCAGTCATAACCTACTGCCCTTCGAAAACTGCCATGGACATGGACGTGTTTGCATTCAGCACCCATTATGAGGAGGTAGATTATAGGTCCTTTTTGGGGGGGTCAACCACTACCTTTAAAGGGCTTCAAGCCTACCACTCGCACGATTCTATGCTTCACAGCTACTATACAATAGTCTCAGTTCCAGATATTACAAGGCTTTAAGGGTTTGTCTCATCTCACACATTGGTGACAGATAGGTATGAGTCCCTCCACTGCAACCTGTACCTGTCTCTAGAATAGAGCGACCAAAGTGAAGGAGAGTGTACCACGCATGTACTTCCTCCCTCCATTCTTTTCTATGGAAATAGCTGAGCAGCGTGCTTGGCTATTGTTGACAGTCCCATAGAAATAAATGGACGGTGGCTGCGCAGGCTCAGTGCGCTCTCGTTCACTTTGCAGGCTCTGTTCTAGACATATTAGTGACACATCCTAGTGATATGACACCAATTTTTGAGGTGAGCCAACCCCCTTAAAATGAACTAACTTATAGTTAAACTAATTATGACAACCTTAATGACATTAAAATCACATCGCATGTACCAGTGTACTTCCACACTACTGACATAGGGTTTCAGAGGTCCTTTGGAAGATGAAAGAATTAATCTGATTGGTTGCTATATGCAATTATGCCAGTTTTTCTTAGCACCAGTTTTGATAAATGTCCCCATGATGCACAATAATGACCTCTACAACATGGTTGCAGTAATATGCTGGATCTGGCTGTGCTGAGGTTTGCATACAGGGGAATACATAAATGCTACCTCTGCCTGCACCTAGGGCATACAGGTGGCTTAGGGCACTCACCATCTGCCCCACTGTAATTCCAGTGACACAGCGTAAACAACTCACAATGTACTTTCCACCCTTTGTCTGTAGGGAAGTTGCCTCAAATCAAACAAAGACTTCACCAAAATGCAATTACACATTTTTAAAACGTATTGTATCACATTTGAATTGCTTCTATTTTGAACTATGCTACAATTATACAATTACAATTTATCAGCGTGTGGACTGGCTGTGGGCAATAGCGCCACCTTTCCTTTGCAATACCAGAAAATGGCAAGAACCCACAGTTCTCCCATGTATATAAAATCAGTAGTCCAGAACTGTTGAGTGCAGACAACTGAGATCTCAATGAAAAGTCTCCCACTGTGTTTACTCCTCATAGCTCCAAAGGGATCTGAATCACTAAACATTTCAATTATGGTATTAGGCCACATTCATACATATTGTTGTGGTGCAGCTTTCTTAGATTATCCATGGCTTACACAAGTAGCCATATAATCCTGCTGATGAATACGTTGACATTCACCATGTTCCAAGTGCCACTTATATTGCATTATGTTTTACGATTTTTCATGCATTAAAAAGGTTGTTTAGGATGTCCTACACTGAAGCAGCCTTTTTTGGGTTTCTAAATTCACAGAGTGAACAACCATCACAGGACAGAACAGCTGCATTGTTCTAAACCCGTATTATTCCCAGTCAAAAAGGAGAAATATTGTGTAACGATACGTATTAAGTAGAGTTGAGCGAACTTGTGTTTTAAGTTCGGCGTCCAAAGTTCGGGTTATCGAAGAATCCCGTTATGGATTCCGCTACCACGGACCATAACGGCATTTGTAATCCATAAGGAAATTCTTCAATGAACCCGAACCTTGGACGACATGAAGGACCTGGGGTGACGTCACCGTCATGTGATCAGTGCAGGGGGCGTGGCTCAGTACTGGATTAGATAAGAGGTGGTAGCCTACGACCTCTTATCCAATCCAGTACTGAGCCAAGCCCCCTGCACTGATCACATGGCGGTGACGTCACCCCAGGTCCTTCGTGTTGTCCAAGGTTCGGGTTCATTGAAGAATCCCCTTATGGATTCCAAATGCCGTTATGGTCCGTGGTAGCGGAATCCATAACAGGATGCTTCAATAACCCGAAACCGAACTTTGGACGCCGAACTTAAAACACAAGTTCGCTCAACTCTAGTATTAAGGAATTGCTGATATGCAATTTCCTAATGTTACATTTCTTGGTTGTACCAAGCTGGAGTCTCACTTTATTACTTATTTAGTATTACTACTATTACCTATGTTAAAAGAAGAAAATATTTGAACGCTGTTAACCTCAGGCACATGTTTTAAAATCCTTACTTTGCTCAGAAAGAACATAGCGTAGGAAAGAATGTATTCATTCTTTTCCATTCAACATTTGGAATGTATTTCCTACGGTTCTGACACCCCACAAAGGAAACCTAGTAATAACTATCTACAGTTACGGTACATAACTATATAAATGGAAACCTATAGGGTGTAAAAATGCCATCACATAAAATACATGAAGCATCATAAAATACTAGATGTTGTAGAAATAAAGTCTACAGATTATATTGCAGCTTCTAGTAGAAAAAATACAGAGATCTTACATGCTAGGTAAGGATGTTTCCCAAGTGTCAATATACAACAGCAGCCATATAACTTTAGCATCTCCCTGCCACTGCCAGACTGCTTGTGAACACCTTCTCTACTGTCCCTGCCAATACTGCCCTTGACCCCTTCCAGAGCACGTGGCAACCAGAATAGCAGCAGGACACTGAAGCAAACATCATCACATTTCCATTCAGTCTGTCCAAACATCTTAAGCTTTGGTTCTTTTTCTTTCTTTCCTTTATTTTCTCTTTTCTTTTTCTTTCTTTCTGTCATTCTTTCTTTCTTTTTCTCTTTCTTTCCTTTCTTTCTGTCATTCTTTCTTTCTTTTTCTCTTTCTTTCCTTTCTTTCTGTCATTTTTTCTTTCTTTCTTTTTCTCTATCTTTCCTTTTTTTCTGTCCTTCTTTCTTTCTTTCCTTTCTTTCTGTCATTCTTTCTTTCTTTCTTTTTCTCTTTCCTTCTTTACTTCTTTCCTTCTTTCCTTCTTTCTTTCTTTCTTTCTTTCTTCCTTCCTATCAACCCTACCTCCCTTCCTTTCACCCTTCATTCCTTTCTTATTTTATCCTTTCCTCACTCCCTCCCCTTCCCTTCCTTATTTCCTACTTTCCTTCCTTATTTCCTTCCTCCTTTTTTCCATCCTTCCTTCTTTCCATTGTTTTTCTCTGACATTTGGACCCATTAAAGTGGATGTCCTCAGGATAGGTCATCAATATCATTTTGGGAGGGGGGTCCGACACTCGGCACCCCCGCTGATCAGTTGTATGAAGTGAAGACGCATGTAGTGTGCACGTGCCATCTCCCTTCTTTCTTCCTGCTCTGCTGCTGCTTTGACATAGATAGCAGCGTTAAGGAGGAAGAGACACAGGAGACGGCATGTGTGCACTGTGTGTGACTTCCCTTCATACAGCTGATCAGCGGGGGTGCCGGGTTTCGAACTCCCCCTCCTCATCTGATATTGATGACCTATCCTGAGGATAGTCCATTAATATGAAAACCCAGACAACCCCTTGAAGTTATCAATGTATTCTTTGCCTCAGTGTTATTAATGGGAACATTGTGAAATCAGCTGAATACAGAATTCCTACTGTACTCAGATTAGGGTAAAAGGTGGCATAAGCTACTTTCTTAGGATCAGCTTGGACTCATTGTTACTGTATTTTGCTCCTTTTCGTGTGGAGATATAGTGTAGCTCTTTAACTAAAGCATAAATCCTGAGTTCCCCTGATACATGTTTTTTCAACAACCTACAAAATGCAGAGAAATCCATATTTGGTTGGGACACTTTGTCTGTATCATTCATCGCATATGTAACCATATCAACAGCTTTAGGGCAATTTTTTTTATTATTGCTCTCGTGTTAGGCTATAACTCATTTTTCCTATTGGCCTGTATTCAACAGGTTGTCTTCTACATCTTTCATGTTTCACTGGATTTACACGCTGTTCTCATCCTTTTCAGGGAATCAGAGCTGCTCTGATGACTCAACCTGTCGCCCTATCTTTATTTTATAATGGCTCATAAGTACTTATTTATGCTAAATTATCATCAAACTGATAAGAATATGGCTTAAATAAGCATTTATGAGTTGTGGAGGAACTAAGATTGAGCCATCAGAGCAGCTCTCTTATCGAATTCATTGAGAAGAAGAAGCAAAGGTCTACAAAATAAATGAAAAGTGAAGGCTGAACATTTTTAATACAGACCAATTGGAAAATTATTTCCTAGTCCAAGATAATTCGAATGCAATAATTGAAAAAAAAATGCTCCTGAAGGTGTCTATAGCTTTTAATCTGAACTGAAACTATGATGAGTTACTAAAAGTAGTATGAGTATCATAGTAGTACATACTTACTAACGTTTAAGTTGGTAAATTTGGGGCATCTAAAAAACCACCTCCACCCGAGAACACCCACTTGTGGGCAGGGTTAACGACAACTACGTCCATTTTGAGCCTGGGAAAGCTCAGATATGCCAGGACTGTCTCTGAAAATTAGGGACAATCCAGTCAAATTTGGGACAGTTGGCAACCATGGTATTATGGCATCATCCTTATTAGTTAACTCAGTAAATTAGAAAACAATAATGAAAGGAAGAAACAATATTCCAAAGTAAGGAATATGTTGTAAAATACAGTTATGGTTAGAAACCATGTATAGTATAAAGTTGTATGTGATCACTTACTTCTAATATACAGACATCTAAAATGATGCCCCATAGGCTTAAATTACAACCATTGAGAAGGCTTAGGCAGGGGCAACACGGTGACATGTCTTGCGTAACAGCAAGTCTCATAAAAGTTGCACAACCCAAACATTAATGCAACTTGTAAAATCTTTCCATGAAAAGGCAAGACCTATCGTCAAAGTCAAGAATAGTGAGGGAGATATTATGGATTTCAAAGTTGAGGTGAGAGCTAGCAAAGGAACATTTTTTAAGGGGTTTTCTGGGATTTTACTAATGATGATCTATTCTCAAGATAGGTCATCAGTATCTAATTGGTGGGGGTCAGACACCCGGGTCCCCTGCTGCTCAGCTGTTTGAGAAGACATCGGCGCTCCAAGCGTACCAAGCTGCAATACCAAGCACAGCTGCTATACAATGTATGCCGCTGTGCCTGGTAACCTGCGAGAAAGACCCAGCACGCACAGCAGCGCCAGTGCCTTCTCAAGCAGCTGATCGTCGAGATAGGTCATCAGTATCAACATCCCGGAAAAACCTTTTAATACTACTATATAACATTTCTGGTACTTTTAAGACTCAACAAAGACAAGTACAGCACCACTTACAATGTAAGCACCACTTACAATGGGTTGATGTACTAACTAATGTTTAATATTTAGATCATGTAAACCTAGACTTGTCTAAAAATACACCAGATTGATCACACTGGTGGATGTTGGATGATACATCTGGCACATTTTTAGACTTTCTGGCCTAAGTTCATGCCACATTTGTTGGCTTATGTTATGCGGGAATTTTGTGCCAAAGTTTTGGTGCATTTTTGCCATACATTGTCACATCTTAAAGCACACCCATTTTCTGGTAGGCTTCACTCTTTCCTTTTTAGCCATGCCTCTATCGAACAAGTCTACAAATATGTCTAAAACACTTCATAAACATGGTGCAAAGCATGTGCATCAGTCTTGTGCATTTTGATTAGCAAATCACCCCATTGTTGTAATGCACTCACTAGAATACTTACCACTTTGACTGTCGTGTGGTGTACATGTACTGCGTACTGTATCCTATCTGAGTATTAGTAGAAAAGCTACATTGCACTTCTGTTTCCCTTATTTAAGGAGGATACATCCAAGTCACATACTTCTTTATCTCCATATCCAATTTAGTTGAAAATACATCTTGTTAAATGCCCACAGTACCGCTTACATCCTTTACTAAAAATTTGGCACTCACATCCTACAGAGCCTACTGTCCATCCTTCTAATACACTTTCAGCAGAACATCTCATACATTCAGCAGAATACATACTTCAAATCATGTTCTGATAGTGTCTCCAGCCTTTTTACCTCTGACATTTCTTTAGTGCTCATATCCAGCAGAACCTTCCTCCATTAATTTTAACCCCTTCTCTATCCTTTTGTAGATGACCTCCCCTTTCACTATGCCATGATATAGATATAGCAGAAAAACATAGGTTCCACAAGACACCCATAATCTACATGCTCCTAATGAACATTAATAGAGCCCCTAGGGTACATCTTCCATATTAATTCACATTCTGTAGCTCTCTTACACCTTGTGAATAGGCAGAGCACTTAGCTCTCATTTTATTACACTACACCTGTTGCAAACTAAATGCACTCAATATACTTTCAGCAGAACACCTACCTCTTAGGCCTAATTCACACGTCCGCAAAATGGATCCGCATCCCATACGCAATTTTGCGGAAGGGTTGCAGACCCATTAATTTCAAAGGGGCAGGAATAGATGTGGACAGCACACTATGTGATGTCCGCATTTCCGCATCCGCGTTTCCGTTTCCGCAAAAAAATAAAACATGTCCTATTCTTGTCCGTAATTGCGGACAAGAAAAGGCATTCTCTATATAGTGCCAGCAATGTGCGGTCCGCAAAATGCGGAATGCACATTGCAGCCGTCCGTGTTTTGAGGATCCGTGTTTCCGTGTTTCCGCAAAACACACTACGGACGTATGAATTAGGCCTTAATGAGCATTTAACACAACTTCTCTTACCAAGTCCTTATTTACCTCTTACAGTTTCTTATAGATATTTACTAGACCTCCTATATACCTGTAACATCCTCCTAATAGGCCCTAGACAGGAAATCATTTTTTCTGACCACAGTCTACCAAACCTTCAGAAGAATACCTACCTCTTATATAATCTTATCCAGTCCGCATAACCCAGACATTTTACACCTTCCTAGTACACATTCAGCAGATACCTACCTGACATCATTATATTACTCACTTCCTCTCCTCCTTATGCAGATAAGAGTAGATCAATACTGCACTCAATACATAGGCAGTGACGTCTAGTACCTGGAATTGATCCAATATCTTCGCCCTACTGATCATAGAAACCTACTTCTCACATCGCCCTGATATACAAACCCATAGTTTACTGCAGGAAAATGTGTGAACCTGTTGCTTTACATTTATCTAGATCAGGGATCGGCACTCCAGCTCTTCAAAAACTACAACTCCCAGAATGCTTCATTCACTTTCGTGGGAGTTAGAAGAACAGCCGAGCGTGTTTGATTCTGGGAGTTGTAGTTTCACAGCAGCTGGAGTGCTGAAGGTTGCTGATGATTCATGCACAATTCGGTCCCAATATGACATTTTCCAAGTAAAACATTCACCAAGGTAACAATTATTGAAGAAAGGTACACCCCAGTTGTCTTCCCCATCACTTGGTTCTGAATAACACATGAATAAACTTCTTTTCTGCAAATAGTACAGTCTATAAAGTGCAGTTCATTAGAAATCCGTTTTAAAGTAGAAGCTAATGAGGATAACGGAGTCCCATCAAGTTTCTACACAATAAGAGACTATTTGGGAAAAAGTGCCTGTACAGACCTGTAGCTTACCTTTGTGGTCCCAGCTGTCTGTTTGGCATCAGGTTGCTTCTGTCTCTGACTCCTGAAGAAGACAGCTATGATTCTCTGAAGGAAGAACAGCTGGAGAAGTAGTGCAGCCTGCTACTACTAAGCACCTTGCAGCCTGGGAGCAGTCAGCTGTGTACAGCTCAGCACAGGAGAAGGTTTAACATGTGAGTAGTCAGGATGGGTAAACTCTCTTTAAGAAAGAGGGGTGGGACGGTGTAAGAAGAGGGAAGGGGCAGAGACCGAGAGGTTTTGAGTGGATTCCAGCCCCCAGATTACTTTTCAATTTCACAGAAAACCAAAAAGTCTATTTTTTTTTTCCTTTCTGCTTGTTAGTTCTTTCTTAAGGAAAACAAAATCTTGAAAGAGGGGTGTGACCATAATAAGGGTATTTTAGGAGGAACCAAAAGGAATGGCTTCACCTAAGATGCTATAATATTAGAAAGCTGTCTCAATTTAACTGTGATGTAACTGGAGAATTAAAGCAATATGATGCAGGCTACTGTGACAGTGAGGAGGAGAGACGATAGTGAAGTAGAAATGAAGTAATGCATTTACTATTAAATGAGGAGTACTCCTCGTGAGCATGGATTCTACATGCACTGATATGAACAATCATATGTTATGCTGTTTTTGGAACTTCTATAGAAATTAACTTCTACCCTTCTACCCCGGGACAGTTTTCAACCTCCTGCCCAGGCCATTTTTTGCAAAATGTGTCACTTTATGTGCTAATAACTTTGGAACACTTTTACTTATCCAACCGATTCAGAGACTGTTTTCTCATGACACATTGTACTTCGTGATAGTCATAAATTTAAGTCAATATATTTCACCTTTTATTTATGAAAAAATCCCAAATATACCAAAACATATGAAAAATTCACAAGTTTCAAAATTTATATTTCTCTGCTTTTAAAACAGAAAGTGATACCTGATAAAATATTTATTACTTAACATTCCCCATATGTTTATTTTATGTTGGCATCATTTTGTATATGTCATTTTCTTTTTTTAGGACATTAGGCTTATTTTAGAAGCAATTCTTAAAATTTGTAAGAACATTTCCAAAACCCAGTTTTTAAGGACCAGTTCAGGTCTGAAGTCACTTTGTGGGGCTTACATAGTGGAAAACCCCCATAAACTACCCCATTGTAGAAACTACACCCCTCAAGTTACTCAAAACTGATTTTACAAAGTTCGTTAACCCTTTAGGTGTTCCACAAGAATTAAAAGAAAATGGAGAGGAAATTTCAAAATTTCACTTTTTTGGCAGATTTTCTATTTTAATACATTTTCTTCTTTAACACATGGAGGGTTAACAGCCAAACAAAACTCAATATTTATTACCCTGATTCTGCGGTTTACAGAAACACCCGCAAGTGGTCGTAAACTGATGTAAGGGCACACAGCAGGGCACAGAAGAAACGGAGCGCCATATGGTTTTTGGAAGGCAGATTTTGCTGGACTGGTTTTTAGATGCCATGTCCCATTTGAAGGCCTCCCTGATGCACTCTTACAGTAGAAACTCCCAAAAAGTGACCTTATTTTGGAAACTAGGGGATAAGGTGCCAGTTTTATTGGTACTATTTTGGGGTACATAGGATTTTTAATTGCTCTATATTACGGTTTTTGTGAGACAAGGTCTTGGCACCGTTTTTATTTTTTACAACTTTCATCTGACAGGGTAGATCATGTGCTATTTGTATAGAGCAGGTTGTTACGGACGCAATGATACGAATATGTCTACTTTCTTTGTCTGTTTGTTTCAGTTTTACATAATAAAGCATTTTTTTTGTTTCTCCATTTTCTGAATGCCATATTTTTTTTATTTTCCGCCGATCGTCTTGTGCAGGAGCTGTTTTTTTGCAGGAAGAGTTGACGTTTTTATTGGTATCATTTTTGGGTAGATATGATTTTTTGATCATTCATTATTACTATTATCACTTTATGGGGCAAGGTGTCCAAAAAATTGGTTGTTTTGACTAGGGTTGTTTCGGGTATTGAACTTTCGATACCCAATCGATACTTTTATGCCAGTATCGATTCGGTATCGGGATGTTCGTTTTTTCGATACTAGACCGCACTCCTGCGCGGTCTAGTATCTCCTGTTATGGGAGGACACGGCGTGTGCAGCGCTCGGCACACGCTGTGTTCCCTGAGGCCGTAGATAGTGGAGAAGGAGGGAGGTAGGGAATCCCTCCCTTCTATTACGCGGCCGCCGGTGATTTAGTGCGGGGAGGAGGGACATGGGAGGAGAGAACTGCTGTGCCGGGCGAACGGCAGAAAACTCCTCCTCCGCCTGCAACAAGTACCTGGTCCTGCCGCTCTGCCCCGGTCCTGCCGCTCTCACCGAAATATTAAGTATAAATCGCCGCCTTTTCCAATTTTACATCTAAAATATATAGATAAACATATAACATATCGCCATCTCTAAAGTCCGACTCTAAACTGTTAAAAATAAAAAATAAAACCTATGCGGTGAACGTCGTAACAGAAAAGTAAAAAAAATGCGCAATTCACAAATTTTTTAATTTTTTTGAAAGTTTTGTTTTACGCGTGGTATCGAATGGAATCGAGTATCGCAATACTTTTTTATGGTATCGATACCGAATCAAAATTTTGGTATCGAAACAACTCTAATTTTGACACAGTTTTCGTTTATTTATTTATATTTTTGTAGTATTCACCTGAGGGATTAGGTCATGTGACACTTGGGGTTGCACTTTTTGTGATGTTAAGATGACAAAAATTGCTTTTTTTTTTTTTACACAGTTTAAAAAAAAATTTTTTATGGTGTTCATCGGACGGGGTGGATCATGTGATATATTTATAGAGCTGGTCGTTACAGACGCGGTGATACATATCTGGGGAAATTTGAGTTTTTTTCTTTTTTTACTTGAAACTTTATTTTTTTTATTAAAACCCAATTTTTATGACTTTTTTTTACATTTTATTTCTGTCCCACTCTGGGATTTCAACTTTTGAGGGTCTGATCACCTCTGCAATGCATTACGATACATCTGAGTAATACACTAACAGGTTGCCTAGGAGACCCAGCCTGGGGCTGGATCTCCTTGAACCCCGTAGAAGGCAGGTCCCGATGCCGTGCATGGCATCAGGCTGCCTATTCACCCATTGGGTCCCTGCCACAGCATCGCTGGGCTCCCTCACCCTCATCAGCACTGACCACGGCATAGAAGGGGTTAATCCGCTGGTATCGGCTTTTACAGCGATGCCGTTGGATACAGCAGGGGCCCGGCTATCAGGGACTGCAGGACCCCTGCAGTGATCGGGCGCACACCGATCCATTTCAGGGCTCTCACAAACGGTCCAAAACGGATCAGTTAAGCCCCAATGCATTCTGAATGGATATGGATCCGTTCAGAATGCATCAGTTAGGCTCCGTTCCACCTCTATTCCGTTTTGGAGGCGGACACCAAAACGCAGCTTGCTGTATTTTAGTGTCCGTCTGAAGAGGCGGAGCCTAACGGATCAATGTACTTCAAAACGGATCCATTTTAGACTTTGTCATTTTTCTTTAAAACTAATGCAAACGGATCCGTTCTGAATGGATACAAACGTTTGCATTATAGGTGCGGATCCGTCTGTGCAAATAAACAGACGGATCCGCACCAACACAAGTGTGAAAGTACCCTAATAAAGATTTTAGCTAAACCCATAATAACTGTGATTGTTCATATTCCTAGAAGTCATGTGCACTAAGCCCAACTCAGTTTTTGAGTTAAGGGAATGTGTCATAACAAGCAATTTACCGGTTTCATAATCATCTACTGTATTTTTTATATGCACAGCATTGTTTCTTTCTTAGCTTTTATTTCGTACAGGAACAATATAGTGGGTGTGAACAGATGATAACTTCTTGGCCAACCCATTTTGCAAGAGTGAACTCGGTCTCATTGTTGACTTTGTGCGTAGAGATAGGAAACATAAGTAGAACTACGGCTGTTTTTAAAATTTACGGAAGTAATTCAGTGGCTTGTCATTAAAATAACTGAATTATCTTAAAATAAACTTACTGTTAACCTAAGTATAATGTATGCGCAGAAGGCATAGAAGAACATGGAAACAGTAGACAACATTAAAGGTTTTTCCAGTATTTTGACATGGATGGCCAATCCTCAAAATAGACCATCAATATCAGATTGGCGCGAGTCAAACAAATTGTACCCTTGCTAATCAGCTAGTCAAAGTGAATGGGAGCAGTGGTGCAGTAGCCAATTCTGTCTACTACACAATGGACTAAGATGTGTAGTTCCAGCGCCGACTTTTGGCACTGGAGCTACTCCAGGACAGGGGACTGGTTGGTGGAAGCAAAGTTGTCGGACCCCACTGATTAGGTATTGATGGCGTATCCTAGGGATAGGCTATCAATGTAAAAATACTGGAAAACTACTCAATTGTGAGAATATTTTTAAGATTAAAAGTAAGAGTAAAATTATCCAATTTTGCTCCCATACATATTACACTGACAATGGCAGAAGGTATTAATAATAATAATCATCATCATTTATATATCTCAAAGATATTTTTCAGCACTTTAAAGCTTCTAGGGGAAATTTAAAAAAAAATGAACAAATGAAACAGAAGAGCTTGCATTCTAAATGGTATCGGGGAGTGACACAATAGGTACACGGTTCTAATTTTATCCACAGGATCAGCCCATTGTGTCAGCAAGGGGTATATTAATAAAACTGCATGAACTTTTTATCCAGCCAGTATCTGAGTGAACACGTTTATAAGGTGCAGAGTGATGCGCCAAGGGCAGCTAGTTGAGGACAAAATGGAGATGAAATATTTGTGACCAGGTCAGGTTGTCTATGGGCCATGGACTAGGTGATGAGAGCAGCTGTGTGGTTTTCTTTTGGCTGGTAGCTCATAAGGACACAGAAATGCAGCATGGAGACATTAAAAGAAACTCTTCAGGTTGTATATGCAGTCCTGTCTCTGGGACTGGGTAGCATGGAATAGAGCAGGAGCCGCTGAGCAGATTCATTTACAATTTCGGGAGGAACAATATAACTTTCCCCCCAAAAATTTTTTTCATTTTAAAGGGGGTTTCCTGGAGTAGAATATTGATGTTTTCATAGTGCAGTGCATTTTTATACAGTCTGTGTTTTACCACCGGCTACCATCCATTTATCTGTAGCCATATACCGTATGTTGCTGTAACTTTGACATTACTAATGCTGGCTGGGCATTAAAGACATTTTTCAGGAGTAAAATATTGATAACTTATCATCAATATCTAATCAGTCAGTGTGTCTTCAACTTCCAGGGCCCCTGCCAATCAGCTGTTTGAAGAGGCTGTGGTGTTCCGTTGAAAGCTGTGACCTCTCCGTAGGCCAGTGATGTCACATTCATCAGTCACATGGCCTATGTGCAGCTCAGCCCTATTCAAGTGAATGGACTTGGGCTGCAAGAGCAGCCAAGCACAGCCGCTATACAAAGTATGGAGCTGTGCTTGATATGCTATGAGGAGTTGGATCCCCACTTATCAGATATTGATTACCTATTCTGAGGATAGGTCGTCAATATTGTGCTCTTGGGGGAGCCCTTTAATTTCTGCTTATCCTGCCTTGGCTTAGGGGTCCAGCTGGCAGTCTTGGCAGTTATTGGCAGACCTCTCGGTATAAGTAGGCATACACAGACTGGTGCCAGTCACTGAATAGGACCACCCACTGACCTACTGCATGTTGCACGGATCCATAATACAGCGCCCAGAGACTGCTATGAGGCCATACTTTAGTTCTGTATGTCTATATAAAAATTGTTACGTGTTCCATCATTTGGATGTGCACAGAATGCCTATAGGATTGTAATATATGTGTAATCCATGTGCCGCCCTACACTATTGGAACAATTACCAAGTCAAATGGAAAATTATAAACAATAATACATTTCATTAGAGGACAATAGGAGGATTTCAGATGTTCGTCATTTAGACTATTTCTTTAATCCATTTGACTATTTCTTTTATATTGGAATAAACATATCTCTTTTTCATTTGCTTTTGCAATAGGATTTCTATTTGTCAAAAGTGAGTTAGCTAAACCTTTTTAAGTAAATGTCGAAATTTTTCATAAAATTGGACTATTGGGATTAATTACACTGGAACAATACTGCCTGATTTTCCACTGGAAAATCCCTTTCCCATTTTCCTCTTCTCCTGGTACTTCACCTTTTCCCTTACCTCTCTATTTTATGTTGCTCTGTGTTGTTTATCTGTACAACACCTAACATTTGGAAGTAGTCTCTATTCCACTACCCAATGAAATGAGATTAAAGGGATTGTTTACCTTCCTGAGCTTTTTTTTCAGACCCTTGAATGCGGCCAGACTCGTGGTGGTGATCATACTTACCTGATCCCTGACGCAGGGCTCTAGCTCCATCAATTCCCCTTGGGCATCACAGGACTCAGATCTACCTGCATCAACTTCCTGTTTGATGCTGATTATGTGACTCCTGCAGCCAATAACTGGCCGCAGCGATGACGTGTCACATCATTGGGTCCGAAGTTGACGCGGGAAGATCCGTGACTTGTAGAACCTGGGGAGAAGTGATGGAGCTGGACAGGGCCGGTGCTTCCATAGAGGCAAGGGGGGCAATTGCCCCCGGGCCCCTGAGTCCTTAGGGGCCCCCAAGCAGCACCGGCCCGCAACTAACTTACTACAATTGGATATGGGGCGGGCCGCTACGCGGCCGCTCTGAGTGCCTCTCTGCCTCTTTAAGAGAGCAGTGGCTGCTGGGGCTCAGAGCGTGCCGCCGCACAGGCACGTCTTCGCGGTCTTGACGTCGCCAGAGCCCCGCCCCTAGAACCAGAAGAAGAAGGAGCGAGCGCAGTGCGCACTGCCCTTGCTCACTGTGGCTGCCGCCTGCTGACTTCTGCGCCTCTGTGGCTCTCAGAGTCTCTGCTCTGCCCACCATACACAGGGAAGGGAAGGAACAAGGGGATGCATATCTGTTCTAGGTAAATTGTGGGGTGTGGAGATGTGCATTGTAGACTGACTAGTCTGTGCTGGAGTCCTGAAGAAATGAACCATTTGGGGGAGCATGGGGGGATGTGCATCTGTGCTGGAGGAGAAATGAGCCATGGGGGGGGGGCTGGGTGCAGATGTGCTGGAGAAATGAGCCATGGGGGGTGGGTGGGGAGGAGAGATGTGCTGCTGCCACTGGCCCATACATGGGGAGAAATGTGCCATTCAGGGGGGGGGGGGGGTATGGGGCGCTGTATTTCTGTATGCTGCCATGGGGGGGAGAAATAATGTGACGCGAAGGGGGTGATTGATGACGTGACATGGAGGGGGGCCCCTTATTGTTTTTCGCCCCCGGGCCTCATTTCACCTAGAACCGGCCCTGGAGCTGGAACCCAGCAGCAGGGATCAAGTAAATATGCTCACCACTGTGGGTCTAGCCATGCTGGCAGGGCTCTGAAGAAAGTTCAGAAAGGTGAACAACCCCTTTAAGGTGGGCTGTAATGTATTGTAAGAATAATACTTCGTTTTGTTCCACTAATATTTTTTGTACAACTGGATATGGTTGTGGCTACGGATCACAGAAACAAAGCTATCTTTTTGGCAAAACTAAATGACCTGCAGTGTAAACTTAACTTAAAGATGTGCAGTGTAAATTGTTACCCTAAAAAATACTCTTTCAAGGTAACAATGAACATATCAACATTTTTGGACCCTGTGTATCCAAAATATAGAAGTGATACCTGTGCTGAGTTTCTGCTGACATCAACAACAGATGCTTTGATTTTCTTTACCTGCCCTATATTTGCAAACTGAAACACTACTGTTAGTTGTGCATGATATAAAAGGTCTTCTAGAGGCCTCTAGAGTTCAATATCTTGGTAATACAGAATGCCACAATCATTCCTTTTCTGAGTTTTTATAGGATATAGGGCCTTAGTGTCTAGTTCAAGAGAAAGATCATGGGTTCATAAATTTCTATGACGTGGATCCTGAGTACCATAGTATACCTGAGGCATAAAGATTGGGAACTGGTAAAGAACACTGCTTTTGCATGAATATCCTTCAATTATAATTTACTATTAGTAATAAAAATCATAATAGTGTATTGCTATGAGAGAATATGTATGAAATAAAATCATAATAATGTGTATTCTGACAGCCCTTCGGCTAACTGTCATTTAACTCCAGGCAAACTAGATGGACTTGGGGCAAACTAGCTACTTGTAGACAAAAAGATCTGTGCAGTGTGCACCCCTCCTTTATTGATATGAAAAATATTAAAATGTTCACATTGGTTTCATTGAGTGACGCCAAAATAATTAATCTGGACTTCATCAATGTATGCCTTCAAATAATTTAACAGAAATAAATAGCCACTAGCCACTAGTCAACCAGATGAATCTTGTTAGTTTTGACTTTATTCATTCATTACTTATAGTTACGTTGTCTTTTCAGCAGTAATTTGTGAAATGCTTAGAAATATCTGAGCAGATGTATATATGAAGGAGATTCTATCTATTAATTTAACCTCCAGAATCAATGTGAAGGATTCATAGAACGCGTGAAAGGATAACACACTCCAATAAGCACAAACCTGTAAAGATATGTGTTGCATTTAAGTGTCTTTTATAGACTTCATGGGTTAACCATTAATGGTGCCTATTGTTCTTTAATTATCCATCTTAATTTGTAAGGGAATTTGCTCTGATTTCCTCCACAGACAGGTCTTGGCAGCAGTAGCGAGGAGTTGGCTTCCTTTGTAACCGATTGAAAATCTCTCCTGGGTACGAGCTCAACTAATCAAACGAAATATGAGTCCAACTCTACTGTTGAAGTTTATGGCACTGGTACAATAAAATGTCTAAGATGTAGCTGCATGTGCGAGAGAAATGTGGGAGCAAGCTATCTGTTTTCATTAAGCCTGGGTTATTGTAGATAAAAAGCTAAATTTAACTACGGTAATCTGTCGAGGTATCTTCCAATTGTAACCAGCCAATCTGCTTTCTAGCAATGCGATGACTGTAAAGAAGGAAGATGATTCCTTGCAAGAAAATATTTAATACATCATTGTTTTTTAAGTGGAAATGGAGTAGAATAAAGAGCAATATAGAAATAATGCACTAAATAATGTATGTTTTCATAAATAGTATGCACCAGAATAGCAGGGAGGCTTATAAAAGTGTACATTGTGATTGGCAGTGTGCCCCCTCAAGGAGTGGCTCCACAAAAAGGCTAACCAAACCCATTTTTCTGTAATAGAAATTGGGCATATTGCCATGGCCTAACTGGTATCCTGACTCTGCCCTCTTTTGGCATAATCTTTTATAAATGCCGCCTGGAGTATCAGGAAAAGCCCCAACTGGCACTAGCAATTTGTACTGTCAATCTAGAAAATCTGAAGTACAATATTCAGCTTCTTTAAATCCTCTTACGAATTAAATATATAGTTATATAATGCTACACGTGGGTTGGGAAATATGCCTCTTAAACGATGTGCAACACAGTACTAAATGTAAGCTTGATATATTAATTAACACATATTTTGGGTTTTGCTGGGCACACTATTGCATGAGTTGTAGCTAGACATTTCTTTACTCAGGACAAAGGCTCAATCTGCCCACCCATGTACACATAAACACACACACCCTAGAACGTACTTAGTACCACTATACTTCACACACACATATTACTGCTATACCACAAGCAAATATAGTACTATTATACATTACAAACATATATAAAGACAGTACCCACATGTATACATACACACATGTACAGTATACATATCGACACAGTAAACCCACATTATACACATATGTACACATTGCGCACACATAGATATCACACACATAGACATATATTATGAGAACACATTTCATACATTTACTTACATATTACACACCTGCATACACATTACACATATTACACATACATTACATGTTCATATAGTTGTGTTCAAAATTATTCAACCCCCAATGCTGTAAAGGGTTTTAGGGAATTTAGTGTACATTTGTAATTGTGTTCAGAATGAAATCTTACAAGGACTTTTTAAAGAACCAAATGCAACTAAAATGACATCAATTGTTTTTGTAATACAGTATTAAATGTTTGTTTTGTGATTTCTTCATTGACACAATTATTCAACCCCTTAAAGACTACCACTCTTAAGAACAGAGGTTCATTCAAGTGTTTTCGATCAGGTATTGAAAACACCTGTGAATGTCAAGGAGCAGCAATCAAGCATAATAAGCACCAATTAGGCAGATTTAAAATGACTGTGATACTCAGCTCCTTCTAGACATTTACTGGTGTGTTTACAGCCATGGTGAAGTCAAGAGAATGGTCCAGGAAGACAAGAGAAGAGGTGATTTCTCTTCACAGGAAGGGCAATGGCTATAAGAAGATTGCAAAGATGTTAAACATACCAAGAGACACCATAGGAAGCATCATTCGCAAATTCAAGGCAAAGGGCACTGTTGAAACGCTACCTGGTCGTGGCAGAAAGAAGATGCTGACTTCGACTGCTGTGCGCTACCTGAAGCGCAAAGTGGAGAAAAGTCCTCGTGTGGCTGCTGAGGAACTGAAAAAAGAATTGTCAGATGCGGGTACTGAAGTTTCAGCTCAGACAATAAGGCGCACACTGCGTAATGAAGGCCTCCATGCCAGAACTCCCAGGCGCACCCCCTTGCTGTCTGCAAAGAATAAGAAGAATCGACTGCAGTATGCCAAAAGTCATGTGGACAAACCACAAAAGTTTTGGGATAGTGTTCTGTGGACTGATGAAACAAAATTAGAACTGTTTGGGCCCATGGATCAACGCTATGTTTGGAGGGGAAGGACAAGGCCTATGAAGAAAAGAACACCTTGCCTACTGTGAAGAATGGCGGGGGGTCAATCATGCTTTGGGGCTGTTTTGCTTCTACAGGTACAGGGAAGCTTCAGCGTGTGCAAGGTACCAGGAATTCTCTTCAGTACCAGGAGATATTGGATGAAAATGTGATGCAGTCCGTCACAAACCTGAGGCTTGGGAGACGTTGGACCTTTCAACAGGACAATGATCCCAAGCATACCTCCAAGTCCACTAGAGCATGGTTGCAGATTAAAGGCTGGAACATTTTGAAGTGGCCATTGCAGTCACCAGACTTAAATCCGATTGAGAACCTCTGGTGGGACTTAAAGAAAGCAGTTGCAGCGCGCAAGCCTAAGAATGTGACTGAACTGGAGGCTTTTGCCCATGAAGAATGGGCGAAGATACCCGTAGATCGCTGCAAGACACTTGTGTCAAGCTATGCTTCACGTTTAAAAGCTGTTATAACTGGAAAAGGATGTTGTACTAAGTACTAAGATTGAATGTCACTTGGGGGTTGAATAAAACTGATAATGATGTGAGCACAGAAAAGACATTTGTGGTTAATTCATTATAAATGTTATGTTATATTTGTCTGACTTACAAGTGCCTCTTTGATTTAATTGTAAACAAGATGACTGAAATGATCAAAATCAATGTCAAACTGGCCAAAACACTCAATTTCAGTGGGGGTTGAATAATTTTGAACACAACTGTATATAGTACAAATTCACATTGCAAACATATACATGTGTATTATATTCATATTAAATACATAATCCTACACTTTACACACACATACATACACATTATGCACACATACTTTTTCTTCAGAACTGCAGCACTGTTTCTTCTTCTTGCTCTTATATCCGTGTCAAAAGATCTTCTATCCGGTTCAAGTTACAACAGCTGGTAAAAAAGCTCTGGCTGCTGTAACTGAAAGGAAAATAGACATCGAGGGAAAAGGCGGGATTTTCATACACCCTCATGTGTGACTTCCTTAATATGAACCCTTGGCACTTCCTTGAGCTATACCTATGCAGGAAATACACAGACAGCATCTTTTTTAACATCTATCAATGTATACCTAACATGATGTGTCTTTAAGTCCGGTAAAATGCTTTTTTACATCACACATAGAAGTTCATAGCCAGGCTCATGAATTAAATTCTAGGACCCCAGTGATAAGTGCAATTAGTTCCTGATGAGGGTCAGCTAAATTCTCAGGAAACTGGCCTGCAACATATCTCTGGCAAATAGGAGCAATAGGCTCAGCTCCCTCTCACATGGCAGTGTCCCAGTTGCTCCTAGAAGCTCATTTGCTTGTATTAAAACAGCTTTTTTTTCAGCAATGTGGGTACATGGGGCCAACACAGATGCCTTCAGCTGTCAAATGCACATGCAGCAGGCCAGCCAGTTTCAGGTACAAATCTGCTGACAGATGCCCTTTAAAGGGGTATATATGATTGGCAGGTATTTGACACTCAGCTGTTCTGCTGTTCCAGAGGCAGAAGTCAGCACCAAAAACTACAGAGCTCCATCCAATGTGAGCATTGATGCAATAACCAGCTCTGTCCACTAAACAATGGCTGGAGTTACATAGTTCAAGTGCAGACACAATGGACGGAGCTATGTAGTTCCAGCATTGACTTCTGTCACCATAGCTACTGCATAACTGTTGATCGGTGGGGATCAGATATTGATGGTCTAATCCTTACAATAGGTCCAGACATCACCACCTTACTATCCAGAATCCCACAATGCCTGTCTTCCTTCTTCTCCTCTCGCTTTCTAAAACTTAACATGGATAAAGCAGAATTTATCATCTTTCCCTCATCTTGCTCAACCACCTCAACAGACCTATCTATCACAATCAATGGCTGCACACTCTCCCCAGTCAACCAAGACCGCGGCCTTGGAGTGACCTTGGATTCTGCTCTCTCCTTCTGACCACACATCCAAGCCCTTTCCACCACCTGCCGCCTCCAACTCAAAAACATCTCCCACATCCATGCTTTCCTCAACTTTGAGTCTGCGAAAATACTTGTACATGCCCTAATCATCTCCTGCTTAGACTACTGCAACATCCTCCTCTGTGGCCTTCCATCTAGCACTATCGAACCCCTCCAATATATTCTCAACTCTGCTGCCCGACTAATTCACCCTGTTACTCCTCTGCCTCTCCCCTCTGCCAATCCCATTACTGGCTCTCCATTGCCCAGTGAATTCAGCTCAAAATACTAACAAATACATACAAGGCTGTCCACAACCTGTCCCCTCCCTACATCTCTGAGATACTTTCCCGATACATCCCCACACGCAATCTTCGATCCTCACAGGACCTCCTTCTCTCCTCTCCTCTTATAACCTCTTCCCACAATCGCCTCCAAGATTTCTCCCGTGCATCCCCCATACTCTTGAACTCACTACCCCAGCATATACTCTCACCTACAGTGGAATCCTTCAAATGAAACCTAAAAACCCACCTCTTCAGACAAGCCTACAACCAGTGACCCTGCTGCCTCTATACCGCCATGACCAGCTTTACCCTCTCCTACTGTGTCCTTCTCCCATACCATGTAGATTGTAAGCCCTCACAGGCAGGGCCCTCTCTCTTTCTGTACCAGTTTGTAACTTATCTTGTTCATGCTTAGTGCAATTGTCTGTATAATGTATGTATATCGCTTTTCATATGTACAGCGCTATAAAACGAATGGCGCTTTAATAATACACAATAATAATAATAATAATCAATCGTAAAATCCTGGAATACCCCTTTAAAACAATTAACAGTTGCTACATTTGTAGCTATGATCAGAGACATTGACACCTACTGCACATTAAGACTCCACAAGCATAATTATCAAGTGTGTCGTGGAAGCCATGCAGATGGGTGGGAGAATCACGTTCCATTTGGGCTCCCCTGTTGAAGGATATCCTTATACTGTTTCTACATGTCATTGGCTGTTGCCATCCATTATGTTTAATTTCTTTGGAGGAAGTTATGAATCCACATACAATACAATACAGTCTACTTTCTCACTTATCAACAGGTTGATGTAAATGGGTGTGCATACTGGGCAAAAGACATTGTCTGTGTACAAGTTTGGTAGTCGGGGTGTGCGGATTTAGTAGTCTGTGTAACAGAACAAGACTTTCCATGGGTAGAAAATGCGAAAACATTTCCTTTTGTAAGCTACGGTGTCTGAGAACCACCAGGAGCCCCAGAAATGGAGGAAAAGATAAAGTATAGAACCAAATGAATGATGTTTACGAAAGCCTTGAGGTCATGTCCGAACTGGCTGAATATCAAATCAGATGTGCTGTGTACTAGCTGTGCCAGCTTTTGTTAAACTTACGGAACAGTATCATAACTTTAACCCTTTAGTGGAATATTACAGGCACTTTCAAGCTCTTTCACATGTTCGCACCGCATTGTGCAGTTACGCTGGGTTCACACAAGGGCAGCAGTTGTAGTTGATGAACTCACGTACATTTACATAAAAAAATGTTGCACGGATTCAAGTAAGTGCAGCACAAAACTACGAAGATGTGGGCTGCTGCATTCAGGATCGCTGCTCTGATGGACAAGATTCAAGGAAGAACTCATTTACATGTCGGATCTGGTATTTATGTCCATAAAAAATAATCAGTGAAAAAGGATAGTCCATAGATGCCTTCCATGTTCTTTCTATTGTATTTCCATTGATCAGAGATAAGCACATCTGCAGCATAGTGGCTCAGTGGTTAACACTGATGTATTGTGAGTGCTAGAGTCCTGAGTTCAGATCCAACCAAGGGCGACATTTTCATGTGGTTTGAAAAGGACCTTCAGTGAGTTCCTTGGACCTGGCATGCAGATCTTGAAAAAACAATGGCCCAGATTTGTTAATCCTAAAGATGGTGTAACACTTTTCTCTGACCCGAACAATTTGTTGGCTTGCTTTGAGATTGATACAGATTTTTACACCAGAATTATGGCACAAAATTGGAGAAAAATGGCACATCTTGAGCACCACCTACTTGTAGAAACCCATAGACTCACCATTAGTAAATCTGGGCCAAAGTATGCAAGTATTGCAAGTATTGACTTGTATAGGGGGTGTGCTATCCATTTTAAAAATCGGCACACACTGAAGAAAAATATGGCTATGTGGAAGTTTTCAATTGGTGTGCCTGTGGTATAGGGATACAAATACAAAAATACACTACTGAATTTCTTACACAGACCTACAAAATTAGGCTCCAAAAGACTAGAAAGAAAAAAATTGACCCAGTCAGAGAAAGAAAACCCATTTTTTTTTCAAATGATTCTCAGTAAAATAGATTCAGGATCACGGAGTAGGCATAAGAACTGTGAAATACTGTATATCATATAGTCTATGCTGATACTGCAGGGAAATTGAACGATTATCTCAGAGGACCTAACCTGGGGGGAAAACATCACCGCTACCCAAAGGAAGGCGCAACAACGCCTCTATTTCCTTCGCCAACTAAGAAGATTCGGCACAGCCAAAGTGCTCCTAAGGTCATTCTACTCCGCAACCGTAGAATCGGTCCTGAGCTCATCCATCCTAGTTTGGTATGTTGGCTCCTCCACCGGTGACTGCGGGTCATTCGCTCTGCGGAACATATCATCGGCGAATCCCTCCCACCCCTGCATCTCATCCACGACAATAGAGTGCACTCACGGGCACTGAAGACCGCAGGCGATCAGTCTCACCCGGGGCATCGCCTTCTCAGCGGACTTAAATCAGGTCGTGGGTTTCGGGCCATCGCTGCCAGGACCACCAGGCGGAGGAACACCTTCTTCCTGGCGGCGGTCAGACTTCTGAACTCTACCAACACTTTACCCCCCAAATGCACCCCCCACCTACCCGTGGAATCCTACCCGGACTATCTTATCGACACCCCTACACCCCCCCCCCCCTCTCCCAGACTACTAACGCCCCACCAATTGTAAACTTGATCATTGTAAGTGTAAACTTGATCCGTGTAAACACTGTTCTTGTATATCCTTGTGACAAACAAAATTCCGGACACGACCCTGTTGTGTTTGGCGTAGTAAACCTGATTCTGATTTTATGCTGATACTGCAGAAAAATTTAACACTTGCTGGTTGCCCCATAGATTGTAGATGATATCTGGGATTCCCTTCAATAGAATACCCTGTGATCATCTTTCTACTGGACCTTTCTAATAAAAAAAAGGGACTGTCCAAAGATAACAAGCCCTTTAAATTGATATTGTTATAAAAAAAAATCAATGACAGGGTTCCCAGAGGGCGATAGCAATGGATTGTGCCATTGTATTTTTCTGATACTTGTGCTGTAGCCATGTATTATCAGTGTAAATTGGAATAGTAAATTCTGATATAGCAAAAGGATTTTGTTTTATGAGGTTATACCCTAGTTAATGATCACAGAAGTATTCATTTATATATACACATGTATGTCATGTGCCTATGGCAGTGGAAATTAATGTACAGGCTATGAATAAACTACAATGGTTTTATATACATTACAAAACAATAGGACACATAAAGACGTACGGATATGGAATTTAAATTGTGAGCACCATTGGGGACAACAAATGATGATAATGCCTGTAAAGCGCTGTAAAATATGGCAGCGCTATATAATGAGTAAAATAAATATGTGATTTGGCTGTAAAAAAACAGACAAGTTGCAGCAGGCTAGTCGCGTGTCGCATGTAACCTCCATTAAACACAATGGAGTAAAAGCCGCATGCGACTAGAAACACAGAATCCATCAGGTATGGGTTTTTTGCGACTGTTGCGTCCCAGTCGCAGCATATCATGTGTCGCATTGCAACACCATTGACTATCATTAGGTGCTATGAAGTTCCGCAACACATGTCGCCGTGTAGCCCCGGCCTATATGTCATAGTGCAATTGAGTCATAGAGAGTTTAGACTTGGGCTGTCCCACCTAGGGAGTAGCAGCAGGATGACAATGTTAAGGCACCAGGAGAGGGATTCATGAAAATAAAAGTTGCACATGCTATGTATAAATGATGATGATGATGAATCTTAGAATAGTTTTCTCTGGTGGCTCCAAGAAACCGCAAACTAAAGTATCAAGAGAAAAGTAGTACTGTGTGAGCTTAGATCTATACTGCACAGTGACCTGAGGAATGCTGAATAATGATGAAACAGTTAATGGGTGTAAACCGCTATACCACATTACACGCTGCGGTTTTGGAGCAGTCTTTGAAAGTTACTATGTCTTTCTTGTTTCTTCTTGGGTTGATGAAGCACACACACATGTAACACTACACAGGCGTGTGGCAGGACAAGGGTCTCCTTGTTCTTTGTTATAACTTTACCTTTCTTCAGGGAATAAGGACTAACAAAAGTGCGGCTATTTGTACATCACCCTGAGTATGCGACTGGTGCCAGCTTAGCCTTGGTGTATTGAAGAAATCTTTTAGACAGAAGTTTGGGCACTGGGTGGAAACCACAGAACACTGAAGCACACTTTCCATCTGCATCTACCTGAGTAATAATGAAGCACTCATGGGGCCTGAATACTCCCAATGGACTGCTATATTCTATGTGCCTAATTTCCATCTACAATCAGGATTTTTTTCATAAACATAATATTTACGGTACTCAGTAAGAGTTAAATTATTTTCCTTTTCCTATTTTCACAAAAAGTGACTCTGTTACATGCATTTGGTGGCATAGAGAGATTAACGTTGGCCATAAAGGACTCATTTAGGCACCCAAATTACCAGGCTTCCAAAATGTAGGAAAGCACCAGAGGCATAGCTAGAGGCTCTCAGCAGACCCCGATGCCGAAGTATAACATTCTGTTATTTATAATCACAATGTCATTGTATGAGTAGTTACTTCATATTGTGCTGTTGGGCTCTTACACAGTGTATGGGGTCAAAAAGACAAATGTTGCAACTGCTCTGCCATTCTCAACACATTCTAAATGGATGCAGAATTGTATTTTAATTCCACAACATTTTCAAGATCTCTGCTTGCTTTCAGTGATTGGAAACCTACTTAATAAAAAAAAGTTTACCCTGGTCATGTCCAACGCTTACATGTTTGAGACTTATTACAATGTTTTAGTAGTGTACAAGTTGGATGTGTTGACTGAATGCACATTTGATTGACAACTATTCTTAACAACACTCCCATACACATGCATGCCCAGTTTGGCTGAGTGTGCATGTGTTCTCAACGGGAAACATGGAGTAAGGGGTTGCAGGAATGTTGAAATTCAGCCTGTCCAATTCTTGTTCTTCTCATTTGCCAAACCTTTACACATTAGATGGTCAGACTGTCTGGCCAAAATCAGCAGGACCAGCTGACATTAGACTAATGTGTATGGGATTGTCCAGGACTAGAAAAACTTGGCTGCTTTATTCCAAAGCCAGCCCCACACCTATTCATGGATTGTACCTGGTATTGAAGCTCAGCTCTGAAGTCAATAGGACTGAGCTATGATTCCACACACAACCCATGGATAGGTGTGGTGCAGGTTTTGAAACAGAGCAGCCATGTTTTTCTGATTTTGGGCAACCCCTTTAAGGTGCCCATCACATTAATCTAATGTCTGCTGGTCCTGCTGATTTTGGCCAGACATCCACCATCGAATGTGTAAAGGTTTGGCGATTTTGTTTTGCAGTTTTAGAATCACGTTAAATAAGGGCCCTTTCACACTGGCGTTTTTGTTTTCCGGCATATAGATCCGTCGTCGGGTCTCTATGCCGGAAAAATCCTAATCAGGATCATCCCCATGCATTCTGAATGGAGAAAAATCCGTTCAGGATGCATCAGGATGTCTTTAGTTCAGGACCGGAACGTTTTTTGGACGCAGCAAATACCGCAGCATGCTGCGCTTTTTGTTCTGTCCAAAAATCCAGAACACTTGCCGCAGGGCCGGATCCGGAATTAATGCCCATTGAAAGGCATTAATCCGGATCCGGCCTTAAGCTAAACGTCGTTTCGGCGCATTGCCGGATCCGACATTTAGCTTTTTCTGACTGGTTACCATGGCAGCCAGGACGCTAAAGTCCTGGTTACCATGGTAAAATGTAGTGGGAGCGGGGAGCGGCATACTACATTCCGTGCGGCTCCGGGACGCTCCAGGATGACGTCGGGCGCCCCAGTGCATAGATCACGTGATCGCATGGATCACGTGATCTATGCGCATGGGGCGCTCTGACGTCATTCTGGAGTGCCCCGGGAGCCGCACGGATGGTAAGTATACCGCTCCCCGCTCCTACTATGGCAACCAGGACGCTAGTAGCGTCCTGGCTGCCATAGTAACCTGAAAGCAATTCGAAGACTGATCAGGATCCTGATCAGTCTTCAAATGCTTCAGGCGACTTGCGTTCTGATGGATCCGGCGGGACGGAAGTGCCTGCCGGATCCTCAGAACGCAAGTGTGAAAGGACCCTAAAATAGTGAAATTGTCCAGCTGAAGGTCACAGGTGAAGAATATGCAGGAATTGGGAGACTGGAACTCTTTTAGAAGTCTTTTTTAGGCCTTATTCACACGTCCGTTGTGTTTTGCGGATCCACGGATCCGCGGATCCGCAAAACACGGACATCGGCGATGTGCGTTCCGCAAATTGCGGACCGCACATCGCCGGCACTCATAGAAAATGCCTTTTCTTGTCCGCAATTGCGGACAAGAATAGGACATGTTCTATTTTTTTCGGGAACGCAATTGCGGACCCGGAAGTGCCGATCCGCAATTGCGGACCCGGCCGGGACATTGTCTGTCCCCATTGAAACTAATGGGTCTGCAATTCTGTCCCGCAAAATGCGGAACAGAATTGCGGACGTGTGAATAAGGCCTTAAGCATTAAACCCTGCAAAACATTGGGACTGCAAGATCTTGCTGGATGTTCACCTGGGGCAGATTGCCCATAGACCTTACAGGGAAGTTTCCCGGTGGGCCCTCCTGACGGCTCGCTAGTGGATGTTTTTTGGGCTGTATTTTGTGCTGCTGGCAGTATTTTGTAATGGACTGTGGTATTTGGCTCTGTTAGGGTGGTATAATGTGCCACAATATGGTACTGCTGGCCCTGCCTTCCATCAGTTTGGACCTAACTACAAAATGGGTCCACTTTTAGTATTTTTTCCAGGGCCAGTTTAAGTTCCCAGTCAGCCCCTGATGTTCACTGTGGCTGTAATTGCTCTCTTGATAATTTTAGATGTATATCTTTAAATGACAAAGCCTCTTACTGTTGTGTTAAAAATGTATGGGAATATAACATAAATAATAAAACAAACAGGTGCACTATGTGGTCTTACTAACCCTCATTCTGATGTTAAAATTGAGAATTAGCCAACATGTCCTGCTGTGGAGGACATGTCTGAGCCCGAGCACCGCGCCAAGGTTTCTCAAGTAGCTCAGGTCCTAACACTCACCTACCTGTGCCGTATGGGCAATACCAGGGGCCAGTGGGCTAAATTACAGGTGTGTAAAGGCCGACCTGCAGCAAACTCCCCAGTTACCTCCAGCATGTAGCCATGCCTGCAACGGGAGGAGGGAGAAGGCTGTGAGCCCCACCCAAGACTGGCTGATGTGGCCCAGGCCTCACAGGTGCACCAAAATATAGCCTGTGGATGGAAAACAGGCTACATTTACATAGGAGTTTACACACCTTCAGACAACTCAATATACAAAATGACTGAAAAAATAGGGTGGTGTTAAACAGGCAGGAAATGCTCAAACCCAAATGCAGTTGTGCATATATATACAGGGGAGCAGATCCTGCACTTGTGGCCCGTTGCTAATGGTAATCCCCAGCAAAAATGCATACAATGGAGGATGCCCGCAGCGGACTACAAGTACCATAATAGACATCCTACACACGGTGGCAGTTGTGTGGATGTGATAAACAATATAACAATAACAATAGAACAGACAGGTGCACACTGCGGTCTTACTAAGCCCTCATTCTGATGTTAAAATTGAGAGTTTGGTCAACATATCCTGCTGTGGAGGGCATGTCTGAGCCCAAGCATCGAGCCAAGGTTTCTCAAGTAGCTCGGGTCCTAACATTCACCTACCTGTGCCGTTTGGTCAATACCAGGGGCCAGTGGCATAAATTACAGAAGTGTAAAAGCAAACTCCCCAGTTACCTCCAACATGAAGCCATGCCTGCAATGGGAGGAGGGAGAAGGCTGTGAGGCCTTTACACTCCTGTAATTTAGGCCACTAGCCCCTGGTATTTCCCATACGGCACAGGTAGGGGATTGTTAGGACCCGAGCTACTTGAGAAACCTTGGTGCAGAGCTCAGGCTCAGACATGTCCTCCACAGCAGGACACGTTGGCTAATTCTCAATTTTAACATCAGAATGAGGGTTAGTAAGACCCCAGAGTGCACTTGTTTGTTTTATTATTATTGTTATATTGTTTATCACATCCACAGAACTGCCACCTTGTGTAGGATGTCTATTGTGGTACTTGTGGTCCTCAATTGTATGCATTTTTGCTGGGGATTGCCATTAGCAATGGGCCACAAGTGCAAGATCTGCTCCCCTGTTTATATATGCATAACTGCATTTGGGTTTGAGCATTTCCTGCCTGTTTAACACCACGCCATTTTTTCAGTAGTTTTGTATAGAAACTATATGGGACAAAAGAATATGTATTGCCTAGTAAAGGGTTTAGACTGCATGAATGTTCTGCCCATCTAAAGATACCACAGATCGTTCGGGTGAAAAAAAATTTCATGTGGACACCTAAATTATCATTTTGAAACACCTTTCTTCATCCACTTCTCATGTATAACAAATGGTCAGGTCAATACCTATCCCTAATATTGCATTTCCTTATAGTGGTACAGATTAGCTAGTCTTTTTTTTGTTGAAATTGACTATATATATACTTTTACTTGAAATAACTACAAATGGATAACAGGACATTTTTCAAGCATCACATTATTTTGGTGTATAACCGGTCTACGTTTACAGCAATTTCCATGGGTAACTTAATATCACTTCAACAGTTATCAAAAAAAATGCTGCAAAGAGAGGAAAGTGTAGAGACAAAGTGAACTCAGCAGAAAGCATGCACGTTTTTTTATTCAGAAATCTTGGCTGTTTAACACATAGACCTCCCTGCCATGATGTAAAGAGCTCGGATGTCATTCATCCATGCACACCATCCGCAGTGTACAGTAGGCACAGGCACACTATTAGGCTATTAACCCCTTGTGTTCTTTGGTGGTTTGAAAAATTGTGTAAATGAGCCTGTACTGAAGAAATAATGTCGAAGCCATAGGTGAGGAGAACTTTGTAGTAAAGTGCAGCTGGTATCAATCCTGACAAGCTTTTTCCTTCCAGTCATCAAATACACTAAATGTAATGGCGTGACTACAGGAGAAGCGGCTGCTTCGGGACCCAAGTTATGAAGGGGCCCAGGAGCAGTGTCTTTTCTCCAGACACACTCATATTGGGGGCCGGTGCCTGTCATAGGTGTACATACCAGACTATGACAGACCTTTAAGAAATAGTAATGGTAGGCTAAAGGACCTTTGATGATGTCATCATGTCACATGATTGCAGGTCCTTTAGCCTCCAAAAGACACCAAAGGAGAAGGAGGATAATGGAGAACTTGCAGCCTGTAAGTATATATGTGTGAGTGTTAATGTGTGAGTGTTTATGTATCTGTGTCAACATCTGTTTATTCTATATTAAAGAATAGGTCATCAATATCAGATCGGCTGTATGTCAGGTGCTGACTGGCAACTTTTGGCCCAGGGGGCAAGTAACACCCAGAGGCCCACTGAGCCCCCCCCCTACTTCCTGATTCGCTGTCACAAGAGGCTGGGCGGGGAGCTGCGGGAGGAGAGCACAGCCTCCTTTGACAGCATTGACAGCTTGTCACAGGAGGCTGAGCATTGCGGAGAGGATAAATGTTGGCCACTCACATCGCTCATAGCCCCCCCTCCTTATGTGCCAGTAGCCCCCTTATGTGCCAGTAGCCCCCTTATGTGCCAGTAGCCGTCCCCCTTATGTGCCAGTAGCCGTCCCCCTTATGTACCAGTAGCCCTCCTTATGTGCCAGTAGCCCCCCTTATGTGCCAGTAGCCCCCCTTATGTGCCAGTAGTCCCCCCTTATGTGCCAGTAGTCCCCCCTTATGTGCCAGTAGCTGTCCCCCTTATGTGCCAGTAGCCGTCCCCCTTATGTACTAGTAGCCCTCCTTATGTGCCAGTAGCACCCCTTATGTGCCAGTAGCACCCCTTATGTGCCAGTAGCCCCCTTATGTGCCAGTAGCCCCCTTATGTGCCAGTAGCCCCACTTATGTGCCAGTAGCCATACTTATGTGCCAGTAGTCCCCCCTTATGTGCCAGTAGTCCCCCCTATGTGCCAGTAGTCTCCCCCTCCCCACCTTATCATGTGCCAGTAGAATCTCCCCCCTCACCTTATCATGTGCCAGTAGAATCCCCCCTCAGTTTATCATGTGCCTGTAGAATCCCCCCTCACTTTATTATGTGCCAGTAGAATCCCCCCTCAGTTTATCATGTGCCAGTAAAATACCCCCTCACCTTATGTGCCAGTAGCCCCCAAAAAACAAAAACAAACAAACATACAAAAAACACTTATACTTACCTCCAGCGATGCGATGCAGGCCTCTTCCGGCCTGTGTCCCTCGCTGTACCGCTCCGGCGGCGCGATGACGTCATCACGCCGCCTGCACCAGCCTCTGATAGGCTGCCGGCCTAGTGCTGGCAGCCTATCAGAGGAACAGGGAGGGGACACGCCTCTCCCTGCTCTGCCACAGCACAGCCATCTGTATCGCCGTCCTGAGGACGGCGATACAGATGACTATGGAGATGAACGCTTCCACAATGGAAGCGTTCATCTCCCTGTGCCCTGCCGCCGGCCGCCCCCACTTGTCACCAGGGCCGCGGCAGGGCACATGCACACCCCAAAGGCCGGCCCTGGGTGACACTACAGAGGTTCCCGGGGGGCAATTGCCCCCCTGCCCCCCGTCCCAGTCCGCCCCTGTTGTATGTGCAATTACAAGTATAGTATCCTCATTCACTTCTATGGGATGGCTTTGTCCTATTTACTTGAACAGACAGAGCCGTTTCATAAAAGTGAATGGGGATACCATCAGTGGCGTAACTAGAGTTCTATGGGCCCCAGGGCAAACTTTGAATAGGGGCCCCCTGCGAGCCTCCGCCCATCCCCCCGTGAGCCTCCGCCACACACACACCCCATCCACCCCGCAAGCCGCCCCCCCCCTTAAGTGCTGCCAGCAAATCCTTCGTAGGGGCCCGTACCCGGGGGCAAAATCATAAAAAAAGGGGGCAAACAAATATATACAGTAGGGGCAAAAAATTGAATATACACAGAGGGGGAAAAATTTATATATTATATATTTATTTTTCCCCCTCTGTATATATTTCATTTTGCCCCCACTGTTTACATTTGTTTGCCCCCTTTTTTATGGCCCCTATGAAGGATTTGCTGCCAGTGCCTGTCATATAGTGCCATCCATGCTAGGTGCCCCCCTGTGAGTTATTATTAAGCAGCCAGCCAGGCAGGGGTAGGCACATTTAAAAAAATATATACTTACCTCGCTCTGAGAGGTTGGACCTCCACCAATCTAAAGGTAAATTGACTGTGAGGGACACAATGTTTTAAAGTATAGGGGAGTGCCCTGGTCCCTGCCTCATATCAAATAATTCCCTCTCTGACCTGGCAATACAAAGACAAATAGTTTTTTTCAAAGCTTTTATTTTAAGTAACTATGGGGGGAGGGAGCATAAAAAATTTGCTGTGGGGCCCAGTAAGTTCTAGCTCCCCTCCTGACTCAATAGAAAGATGACCTAGAAAATCACAGGGCAATACAGTTTACAAAGCTCTGATAACTTTGGTCAGTCCACATATTTGCTTGCTCAAAAAAGACATATCAATTTATGGAAGATAGTAATATTAAATGGGTTGTCTCACCTCAGAAAATTCCCCCAATTTCTGATAGGTGTGGGTCCCACCCCTGGAACCCGCACCTATTTTTAAAATGAGCGGCTGCTCTCCATTTGTTCCTATGGGTATACCGAAAATAGCTGAACGGCACACATGGCTATTTTTAGCAGTCCCATTGAAATAAATGGGAAGTGCACCACGCACGCCACCGCTTTCTTCACTTCTACAAGGCTGGTGGAAATAGCCGGGCCAGTGTTCAGCTATTTTTGGCAGTTTTTTTATTTAAATAACACCAAACCAGTTGCTACTCCCAAAAAAGGGTTATTTTTTGACCACATGTTAAAAACAGACCATTGCTTCTTCCAATACTGTGTGTGTTTATAAATACCAGCAGTAATTTGACTCCAAAAAACACTCTTCTTCCAATACCATAAGGCTACTTTCACATAAGCGTTTTCAATTCCGCTATTAAGATCCGTGTATGCAGGCCCCCCGACCTGGGGGTATCTGCCATTGTTATGTTTTGCCAGCATGAAGAGATATAGTTGGCATGGACAGGGTTAACAGGCACAGGGTTGGCAGGGACATTCTTTGGCAGGGAGAGGGCATTCTTTGATATGAGGCAGGCCCCAAAGAACATACTTCCCGAATGTTACCCCTGTTCCTGACAACACTGTCCCTGTTACTCCTAGGACCATCAAGAGAACCACTTCTCCTGGGAGATCACTACTCCTGAGAGACTGCAAGAACACCAAGATTCCAAAAAGCTACAGATTGCTTAACTGTAAACTGTATTGCCCTGTGTTATGGATAAGCTTACCATCTTCCATAAACTGATATGAGACAACCCATTTAAGCTTACCATCTTTCATAAACTGATATGTCTTTGAGTAAGCATGTGGACTGCCCAAAAGTTTTTTTATGGTTTTGTAAACTGTATTGCCCTGTAATTTTTGGTTATCTTTCTATTGAGTCAGGAACCTAGCTAGAACTTAGAGAGACTGCAAGAACATCAAGATACAGGTTCCCAAAAGCTACAGCATGCTTAGTCAGCAGTGACTAGAAACTTCAGCCTTATAGACCCTGCTGCAGGTAAGGGGTGACAGTTTAGACACCCAGCACCTAAGTAACATCCATGAAACACCAAAACGAATTCCCATCAGTATATATTAGACCCATATGTTATCAAATACCTAACACCCATAAAGAATATGAATCTTTACTGTATTATAAAAAAAAGTCAATGCGAGCCCAAGGTATAATCAATCAATACATAATTTTATTAGAAACAATATAATAAACATGATTGGCACAACACAATATATAAAAACACAATTAAAAACAATAGGGCAGAGGATAAATAAAGTGCAAGTGCAAAAATGCGGTCAGCAGTAAAGGTAAATGCTATACCACGCAACCGACAGTTACATGCATGGCAAGCAGCAATACATTAATTTGAAGCAGATGTAAATCTTTGTCAAACAGAAAGTTTGTATGGCACCTTGGATATGGCACGCTGAGAACATTAAGCACAGTCGTCAAATCATCTGTGTATTATAAATGAGCAGAAGCCCGGTAAAAAAAAGTATGCGTAACAGCAGTGTATTAGATGTTGCCAGCAAGCCAAACAGTGCTATATACTTAGAGATCTGTGCTAATACTGACCGCAAAAAAGTCCACAAATGAACACAAGCACCACCAGTCCACTCCCCGACACGCGTTTCGTTGCCAGACTAACTCAAAGCCTGCATTTCACACTTGACACCTATAGCCACAGTTGCCAGTTTATAGCTGTTAGCCAGAAGTACAAGAGAGAGTTATTACCAGAATAGCATATCTGATATGCTCTAAATTTCCACTTATGCAGCCACTTATCCAGTACACACTACTGCTGGAGGTATTACAAGTTATAGTAAAGAGTATGAGAGACTTTTATTCTTTAAGTTCAGACCTGAGTAGAGTATTCAAAACACTGTATCGATCCCCAGGAAGAAATGGCCTGAGGGTGTGACACTATGTAGTGTACGGGAGTTGTGCTACCCGTCACTACAGGAGGGTCACTTGGCTGCTGTCGCTCCTCTCATTTATGGGGAGGCTGGTAAAGGTCCTATTTGTACAATGCAATGTAAATTTATGGTATTTGATTCCCTGTTACTGTGAAATGTGCCATGTGCAGGCCGGCTAGGGATGTAATTCCAGCTCTAGTCACTAGAGGGAGCTAGGTAGCCCTAGTCTATATAAGGCCCAGTCAGGGAAAGAAAGCTCAGTCAGACAGCTCAGCTCAGTCTACTCCAGGCCATGAGCCTGTGAGGTCTACACCAGGCCCTGGGCCTGGGAAGGAGTGCAGACCCTGGAGTCTGTGAAGGCCACATGTCTCAGGCCTAAGCGAGTCAGCAGAAGTCAAGCAGAGGCAATCCCTAGAGCAAGAGGTACTAAATGCCAAGAGGAGGTACACTGTCTACTGGAGATTCAAGGATATAAGCCAGAAGTAGGGCATTGGGGCCTTGAAGCATCAATTCCAGTCAGGACAAGTCAGGAAGAAAGTAAGGTTCACCTGCAATTCTAAGTCCTGTTGTCTTTCCCTCTGTTATACCTTGCTGGATGTAAGCCTGCTGTAACTGCGACTGTACAAGCGTCTATTCTCTGCAACAAGAACTGTGTTAAGAGGTTGCCTGCTGTATTTTCTACGGTTTTCAGTAAAGTTGGAATTCTGTTTTCAAGTTACAAGTCTGCACCTCTGTTATTCCTACTATAAATACGGTGTGCCACCGTTTACTGGCACTGGCGTCACGACACATCAGGGACCCAGCCATAGGCACGTTAAACTACAACACCAAGGGCACCTCACACTGCACCTGGCTGTGGCCCTCAAGAACCCAGAGAGTGCCCCAGAGGAACAGCGTGCCGGCCTCTCCATCACTGGCATTCCCCAGGTTAGTCCCACACATTGCTCTGACTTGGGGATGCTACATTTTGGCGTCACGAACAGGATACGCACGTTTTACGGACTGTGAGCAAAACGTGAACTTTGTGCCTTAACCAGTTTGCCAAGTGACAAAACGCCTGTTTATTTGATGTGAACTTTGCGGACTTAAAGCGTACAGAAAAGTGTCCCAAAAACTTCTAAAAGCGCTGTGCAGTGTTGCGCTATCAAGAGGAAGAAAATCGCCACTTCAAAGTGCATTTTTGTGGACTTTTATGCTGTTTTACTACCGCTGCTTGCTGTCATTGAATTGATGCATCATGGCGCCCAAGATGGCCGCCGGCGCCATTGGACTTCTTCTTGCGCCATCCCTGACCTCACTGGCGCGAAAATTTGGCGCCAAAACCCTCCAAGAGGGAGGAGAAGACGACCTGGAGGTAACGCCTTCCTTTGAGGATTCTAATATGGACACCGCCTACCCTATACTGGAATACCTAGGGGGCGTGCAAGAAATGACGGGGTGGAGCCTGCAGGAACAGTGGCTCACCCTGCTACGGGGTTTCCTACCTGAACCAGAGGGATCCGGAGCCGTAGTTGGTGCAATGGAGGCGACCCCAGGAGCAACTAAGGAGCGCCCTGCGCCCCCAGCGTATACTCCCAGCGACATGGCCCAAACCTGTCCATGGCCACAAGCCGAGCCCTGCCGCTTCCACCCGCAGCGAGAAGGCTTTCTCCCGCGGAATCCCGCGTGGTCGGCCCTGATGGCCGAGATCCGAGTGGCGGCAACTTTAAAAACTACCACTCAGAAGAAGTATTTCGAGGAAGTTACCAAGCGGATCTATGAAGATTCCAGGGACAGCAAGCCCCAGCTTGAACGCCGCACCGGAGTCGTGCTCGAGTTTGACAAGGTCAGAGGATTTGGATTCATCCAAGAAACCGGCACCAACCGGGACTATTACGTGAATCGCCGGTCCGTCAAGCGCAGCTATCTCCCGGGGCGACTGCATAATCTAGCGGTCGGAGAGAGAGTGGAGTTCACTCCCGCGGAGGGCCTGCGAGGCCCATATGCCACTGCGGTGACCCGTCCAGGACCGGTACCGGAAGACTGGGAAGAAACAGAAGATCCGGTGGAGACAGAGGACCCGCCGGGACCCATCCGGAATACGTACCAAGAGAAGAGTTCCTTTCTCGGCCCGAACATCTTCTGGCAGCCGACGATCCTGGACAAGCCTCCCAGTCCTTATCCCTCTCCAGAGCTGCCGCGACGAGAGAAGACAGCCGCTGATTGGGCGCGGATGGCCCAGTTCAGTGAAGCCATGGATGACCTGCGGAAGAACCGCCATGATGGAACCTCATCTGAGCCTGCTGCAAGTGTGCCGGAATCCAGCAGTGAGATCTCCGCCCTGGAGGAGCGGATCGCTTCCTTACAGGCTTACCTGGATGGCCTGCGGCAAGTGACAGAGTCTAAGAAGGCAGCGCAGCAGTCCAGCGGTGGTGAGTTACCTGTGACCCCTGTACCACCCGAATCTGTAGTCCAAAGTCCTACCGCTAGCGCTGAGCCACCCAAGGTCAGTGTAACAGCGGATAAATTGACATATGCCAGGAGCCGAGTCCGCCGTGACGGGAGCGTTATGTCCCGGCCAGAGGAAGTGTCTACCCCAGCGCCGGCCCGTGTCCCGAGGCCAGCAGCTCCTATATGTCCGCAACCCAGCGGGCCAGTGAGGTGGGTAGGCCCAATACCTGTGATGTTTCCGGCCCATTCTCTTTGGTGGGCACCCCCTCCAAGTGGCCCTGGTGCATGGCCCAGACTACCGGCAGCACAGGGCTGCACTACCTCTGATGAACAGGGATCATTTGATACCTACCTGTGAGCAGGCCTGCTAGGCCATTTTTGCTCATCCTCACAGGGACATCATCTTTGTTGCAGGAACTGTCCCTTTAAGTTTGTCAGGCTGGTGGAGCTTGCTGCCAGTTCCCCACGGCCGGTGGCATTTTTGTGAAGATAAGTTGCCACTGTGAACCACTGCTCCCAGCCTGCCTCTTTCTGTTCCGGGACATCCTGCCTGCTGCTACCATTTTGGCGTTAAGTACATTAACAAATCCACCGTTGTGCTTTTATTTGCACCTTATCCCCTTTTAACCCCCATTTCAGGTTGAAAAGGGTTCTTTTATGTCAGCACTTTAAAAATACGCAGGACTTGCCAGGAAGGTGTTTCCCTGGTATTGTCAGAGTCCTGTATTGTGATTTTATGTATGTGCTGCTGACCGTATTTATTGCTTTAAAAATTTTTTTATCCAAGTCTATGTGCCCAGAGATGGACTCCCTGTGTGCGAGCCTCTGAGATATCGCTTTTATGGACTCATTCATTGTCATGGACTATCCTGGTATTCCCTAACATCCGCTGTGCCAGGTCAGCGCCCCAGTTCCACTCTGTATCCCCTTGTCACCGCACTTCTCCGTCAGCCAGCTGGACCTGATCATAATTGTAAATGCAGATGGAATTGATTACTGATATGTATGTATGCCTGCATGTTTTCTTTTGTCTCTTTTAGGTGAAAATTCCAGTTGGGCGGTACCCTGTTGGAGTACGAGGGCGTACTCAGCTTAAAGCAGCGGGGTATGTAGTGTACGGGAGTTGTGCTACCCGTCACTACAGGAGGGTCACTTGGCTGCTGTCGCTCCTCTCATTTATGGGGAGGCTGGTAAAGGTCCTATTTGTACAATGCAATGTAAATTTATGGTATTTGATTCCCTGTTACTGTGAAATGTGCCATGTGCAGGCCGGCTAGGGATGTAATTCCAGCTCTAGTCACTAGAGGGAGCTAGGTAGCCCTAGTCTATATAAGGCCCAGTCAGGGAAAGAAAGCTCAGTCAGACAGCTCAGCTCAGTCTACTCCAGGCCATGAGCCTGTGAGGTCTACACCAGGCCCTGGGCCTGGGAAGGAGTGCAGACCCTGGAGTCTGTGAAGGCCACATGTCTCAGGCCTAAGCGAGTCAGCAGAAGTCAAGCAGAGGCAATCCCTAGAGCAAGAGGTACTAAATGCCAAGAGGAGGTACACTGTCTACTGGAGATTCAAGGATATAAGCCAGAAGTAGGGCATTGGGGCCTTGAAGCATCAATTCCAGTCAGGACAAGTCAGGAAGAAAGTAAGGTTCACCTGCAATTCTAAGTCCTGTTGTCTTTCCCTCTGTTATACCTTGCTGGATGTAAGCCTGCTGTAACTGCGACTGTACAAACGTCTATTCTCTGCAACAAGAACTGTGTTAAGAGGTTGCCTGCTGTATTTTCCACGGTTTTCAGTAAAGTTGGAATTCTGTTTTCAAGTTACAAGTCTGCACCTCTGTTATTCCTACTATAAATACGGTGTGCCACCGTTTACTGGCACTGGCGTCACGACACATCAGGGACCCAGCCATAGGCACGTTAAACTACAAGACCAAGGGCACCTCACACTGCACCTGGCTGTGGCCCTCAAGAACCCAGAGAGTGCCCCAGAGGAACAGCGTGCCGGCCTCTCCATCACTGGCATTCCCCAGGTTAGTCCCACACATTGCTCTGACTTGGGGGTGCTACAACTGCCACTCCCATCCTCTGGACCAGCTCTTCAAGGACTCACTGTAGGTACAGTTCTAGAAGACCTAGAAGATTGGATTGACTCTAAACAAATCAAGTTTGTTTAGAATTTTCCAAAAATTTTGCATCCGCCATTTTACACATCACAGTACTGAGCACAGTGGGACTGAGAAATAAAGTTGGAGGATAACATGATGGGGCGGATCCTGACTGGCAGGCTTGCCCATAATATCATGCATTCAGCCTCACAGCCAATCAGGAGGGATGATATAGACATGTGTCACAGGCACTATATAAGGTCCCAAGCAGAGTCGCCATGTATATTTGCAGCTTGTCCACTGATGTGACATGACATCTCTGTCGCAGACACAAGAATTTAGAGACACAATATAGTGAGATTAGGGTTTTACAGGGAAGATATATTTAGGCCCCTTTCACATCAGTGTTTTTGCTTTCCGTCCTAGAGTTCCGTCCTCGGGGCTCTAGGACGGAAAGATACTGATCAGGATCATCCTAATGCATCCTGAATGGAGAGCAATCCGTTCAGGATGCATCAGGATGTCTTCCGTTCAGTATGTGAACGTTTTTTGGACGTTGACAAAAGCGCAGCATGCTGCGGATTTGTCTCCGTCCAAAAATCCGGAAGACATGCCGTAACGCCGGATTCAGAATTAATGCCCATTGAAATGCATTAATCCGGATCCGGCCTTAAGCTAAACGTCGTTTCGGCGCATCGCCGGATCCGACGTTTAGCTTTTTCTCAATGGTTACGATGGCAGCCAGGACGCTAAAGTCCTGGTTGCCATGGTAAAATGTAGTGGGGAGCGGGGGAGCAGTATACTTACCATCCGTGCGGCTCCCGGGGCGCTCCAGAGTGACGTCAGGGCGCCCCGCGCATGGATCACGTGATCGCATGGACCACGTGATCCATGCGCATGGGGTGCTCTGGCGTCATTTTGGAGAGCCCCGGGAGCCACACGGACTGTAAGTATACCGCTCCCCCGCTCCCCACTACTACTATGGCAACCAGGACTTTAATAGCGTCCTGGCTGCCATAGTAACCTGAAAGCATTTCGAAGACTGATCAGGATCCTGATCAGTCTTCTAATGCTTTCAGACGACTTGCGTTCTGACGGATCCGGCGGGACGGAAGTGCCCGCCGGATCCTCAGAACGCAAGTGTGAAAGAGGCCTTAGATGTATCTACTTGACAGAAATACAAGTTTTAACACTACGGACAGGACAGGTCAGGTAGCGTGCTCTGTGCGTTAACATACAAGGCTTGAGATGTTGACATGCATACAGATTACTGCACATCAGTTTTTAAAGCTACTGTACCAAATTTTACATGCAAGAACTTTCTTTAGGTTTTTGCTTTTTTGTTTTTTACCCCCTGCCTTCCCAGAGCCATCATTTTTTTATTTTTCCATTAACACAGCTGTATGAGGGCTTGTTTTTTGCAAGAAAATCTGTACTTTCTAATAGTACCATTTATTATTGCATATAATGTAATGGGAAGCTGGAAAAAAATTCCAAATGGGGTGAACTTGGAAAAAATGCAATTCTATCACAGTTGTATGGGTTTGTTTTTATGGCGTTCCTTGTGAGGTAAAATTGACCTGGACCCTTCATTCTCCGGGTCAGTACAATTATAGTGCTACCACATCTGTACAGTTTTGCTTGAGTTTTAACACTTTCAAAAAGATTACAAATTTTGAAAAAGATTCATTTTTTTCTTTTCATCATGATATTTTGACCCCCATAACTTTATATATTTAAGTCTTCGGAGCTGTACGAGAGATTATTTTTTGCTCAGCAATCTGTAGTTTTCAGCCATACCGCACCTACACTGAGAAGGACCCTGGCCACTATCAAGCACTCTCCCCAACGCACTTGCACGGCCACCGCTACCATTCATTTCTATGGGGCCAACGAAAATAGCCAAACCAGCACAAGGCTATATTCGGGAGCCCCATAGAAAAGAATGGAGGGTAGCTGCGCATGCGCATTGCGCCCTCCACAACTTTCAGGGATCCGTTCTCTGTGTAGGTGTGGGTCCCAAAGGTTTGACCCGCAGCTGTCAAACAATGGGGGCATATCCTAGCGATATGGTGACAACCATGATAATTAGGACGATTTCCAAACTAGATGTGTCCATAACATGAGCATCTAGTGTATTTTGTTTCTAGAACCATCATTGAATTGGAGTTATCTGTCAAATTTTGCACTTTAAACCATTTTGGATAACTACACCTCAGTTCCATTAAGGCTTATGTGTCTTTTCCTGCTCAGTTACAGGAACTTTCCGGAGGAATACACCAGCAGTCTGTACATGTCTATAGTATATTTGTTTTTCTGTGTAAGGTGTGTTTATATGTGCGTAGTTCCAGGCTTTCACATTCTCCACCCATCCAGGTCAGAAAAACGCCCAGTCATAATTCTACTGTGGAATATAGAAGGAATACTGTTAGTGGATGAAATCATAATCAATAATGAACCTGAATGATCTCATGCTATTTTTAAGTTTAAGTCACGTAACTGAAAAGCAAGGAAAAGAAATTCCATGAAGAGCTTGAGATACTAAATTTAGAACGGAATTGTGCAATGTTTTAACTAGTTTATTTTAACCAAATAATGATCTGCTAACTACATAATATGCAGATATACATTATATATATATATATATATATATATATATATATTCTAGCTCAAGGACCCGGCTTCGCACGGGTATATTTCATCTATTTCATTTAATGTTTTTGTGTGTCATTAAAAGATATAGACAGTATCCATTATAACAGTGATATCTACAGTACCGCACCCCCTTAACAGAGACCTCCACAGCCCCCACCCCTTAACACTGACCCCCCCCCCCACAGCGCCCTGCCCCTTTAAAGCTGACCTACAGCAGTGAAGAAAAATGGCAGAGTTTTATGGAAACCTGGTTTAAAACTGTTTGTATGTGGAGACTAAAGGCCTGCGAACTTCTATTGGCTGATAAGGGACATGTGACCATGTGTATGTCAGGCTTCTATTGGCTAATGCATTTTTGGAGAATATCTCAGAAACAGTACTTGCTAGAGAGCTGAGAATCGGTCTAAAACCTTCCCGGACACCTGATGTACCTGTGTGCCAAATTTCATGATTGTAAGTGCGACGATGCGGATTCCTTTAGCGGACATACACTCAGCTTTATATATTAGATATATTCCCTAAATACCTTGTAAGTGAGATAACTGTATTTTGGGGTATGACTAAAAGACCACTGAAGAATGTATAGCTGAAACACAAAAAAAAAGTTGGAATTTAAACATAACTTTTCTGTGGCTATTTTGGACTTAAAATCAATATTAATTTTAGACAGTGAAAACTCTCGGAGATGACGAACAAAAACTGCAATAAAAAATCGTCTTTCTACAAGGGTGGTTCTCACACAGAAGAGGCCAATGTGCATTGGCTCATTAGCTATAAATTAGAGATGAGCAAATTTCTTGAAATTAATTTTGTGTTCAAATCGCCGAATCTTTCAAAAAGTTTCATTCGGGTCTAAAACACAAAATTGATTTAGACCCGAATTGATTTAGACCCTAATCAATCGATTGCTCCAATCAGGTGCTCGAATCAGGGGTGGATTGGCCATAGACCATACAGGGAAATTTCTCGGTGGGCCGATGCCTAGTAGGGCCACCCAAGTCCTCCTCACAGCCGCCAGCCAGGTACGTAATAATCAGATTTTCTCCTATGCACCTGGCCAGCAGACGCAGGTTTCCTCGTGAATTCAACTGTATCCATGTCCTTGGAATTTAAAATAAAACATAACTTTTATTTACATGAATAAAAAAAACTCCTTGGGGGGGGGGGGGATTGTGTTTCGTGTAGATCTCGCTTCATCAAGTCCTAGTGAATACATTCTCCAGGAGAAATTTAAAAGACAAATTGACCAATGGAGTGGAAAGTAAACTAGAGATATCACCACCCCTCTCCTGCAGCCGTCCGCATGGCTGAATGATTAGACAAAATCTCAGATGGGGTAAATCTGTGTGTGAACACGTACTAAGATGAAAACCATAACATATGCATACACATGCAAATCTGTGTGTGAACACGTGCCAAGATGAGAGTCACGGCATATGAGTAGATTGTAGCTGATTTAAAGAGGTTCTCCAGGAATTTAGAAAATGAAAATACTTTAAAATATTGTAAAATATGTAAAATATTACTTTATTATAAATATATTCCCAAATACCATTTATTATTTATAATGGTTTGTTTTGCCTGGGGAGCAATCATTAGGAGAAATAAAATGGCCGTTGTCTATGCACACTAAACCTGTCCTAATTACACAGCAGGACAAGTTACTTCAGAACACTGAGCTAAAAAGCTGCCTCATCCTACTCTCCTACTTGTCAGGGATTGTGATCCTGAATACAGCTGATAAGATCTTCAGCTGAATCTCTGTAGGAATGGAGTTCATGAGAAGACATGAAGTACAGAGAGAAGGGTGGGGGTAATAGGCAACAGCACTTGTATGCAGTCTCCATTACCACAGTCTGTCCTGTCCATTCTCTCTGTACTTCATGTTTCCTCATGACCTCCATCTTTACAGAGATTTAGCTCAAGATTTTATCAGCTGTATTCAGGATCATAATCCCTGACAAGCAGAGCAGAGAGGAGGATGAAGCAGCTCTTTAGCTCAGTGTGTGATTAGGACAGGTTTTGTGTGTACTATTGATCGCTTCCTAGACAAAACAATCCATAAAGTAATATTTAAGTTTTTTTATTTTTTTTATTCCCGGAGAACCCCTTTAGGGGCATATATGTGAAAAAGCCCAATGAAGCTCTCCTAAGTTAAAAACGCCATAAAGACACACAATGATTGTGTGTCAGGCAAAATATAAACATAAATTGTGTAATGATTATGCCTGAAGCCTGTACTTTTAATGGTATGAATAAAAAATATAAAACCAAATATATTTTTATAAATGTAAAAATAAATTGTATGTGGTACAACTGTTTGGGATTACATGCAGATCTATGTATGAACACGTGCTAAAATGGGAGTCATAGCATATGCATGCAGTACAACTATTTGAAACTGCATATGGATCTGTGTATCGGCATGGTTCTTGCAGCAGACACCCGCGGCTAATGCCGATCACGGACATTTAACCCCTCAGATGCCATGGTAAAAAAAAAAAACTTTCGGTTGTGTTCCTGCTCCCCCGTATGGTGATTGGAGGAACCGGAGAGCGTCTGTAGTAGCCTGGGTTTCTATGAATGAAACCCAGGCTGCTCTGTAGTATTTCCTATGGAGCCTTGCCTGTAATAAGCTTCTACTATACAAAAGTGTAAAAAAATAAAAAAGTCTAAAAAAATAAAATAAAAAAAACATAAGGTCAAATCACCCCCCTTTTGCTAAAATAAAAATTTAAAAATACACATCATGGGAGTCCCCATACTATAAAAATATAAAAAATATTCCCTATACGTCAAACAGCAAAACGGAAAAAAAATGTCCAAATGGCAGATTCGCCATTTTTGGTCACTTCATTTTCCACAAAAAATGAAATCAAAAAGTCATGCACACATACAATGGTATCAATCAAAAGATAAGATTATGACGCAAAAAATGAGCATACAGCTCTGTACATATAATTACAAAAAAGTTATAAGGGTCAAAACATGGCGACAAAAAAGTAAAACTGATTTTTTTCCACTTTTGAATTTTTTTTTCACTATCAAAACGCAAGAAAACCTATACATATAGGGTATCGCCGGATTCGTACTGACCTGTAGAATAAAAGTGAACATCGGAATTTAAAAACCCGCAAAACTGTGGTGGAATTGCTTTTTTTTTTTGCAATTTCACCCCATTTGGAATTTTTTTCCCGCTTCCCACTACATCATATGCAATATTAAATGGTGGCGTTAGAAAGTAGAACTTGTCTCGCAAAAAACAAGCCCTCATATGGCTATGTGAACTGAAAAATAAAAAAGCTATGGCTCTCGGAAGGCAGGGAGCACAAAAAATAAAAAACCTCCGGTCCTTGAGGGGTTTAAAAGGCACTGCCATTTTAACAAATTTTGCATAAATCTATGGTTCAAGCAAATATAAGAAAATAATATATCTTAGCAGTAGAGATGGCCCGAACTATCCGCCGGCGAACAGTTCCCGGCGAACATAGCTTGTTCGCGTTCGCCTCTGCCGGGCGAACATATGCGATGTTCGGTCCGCCCCCTATACATCATCATTGAGCAAACTTTGACCCTGTACCTCACAGTCAGCAGACACATTCCAGCCAATCAGCAGCATACCCTCCCTCCCAGACCCTCCCACCTCCTGCACAGCATCCATTTTAGATTCATTCTGAAGCTGCAGTCTTAGTGAGAGGAAGGAGAGTGTAATTGCTGCTGATTTAATTGGGAAATTGATAGCTAGGCTAGTGTAATCAGTGTCCACTCCAGTCCTGAAAGACTCATCTGATCTCTGCTATAAGGACCAGTGGTGTATCTTGGTTTTGTGCTGCCCTAGGCGAGACTAAACTCGGGCACCCCCCTAATATAAATTTGACCCGCCCCTTCCTGTCAAGGCCAAACCCCTTTCTCTGTAAACCCCGCCCTTCCTTTTAGGCTCCATCCTTTCCTGTATTCCTGTATTTAAAAGTGAATAACGACAGCCACACCTCACACCCCTCCCTTGATCCCACTAAGTGTCATCCACAGATCCCCCCCTTAAGTGCCATCCACAGACAGATCCACCCCTTAAGTGCCATCCACAGATCCCCCTCCTTAAGTGCCATCCACAGATCCCCCCTCAGTGTCATCCACAGATCCCCCTTAACCCTGGGTTCACACCTGAGCGTTTTACAGCGCGCTCAAACGCGCTGTAAAACGCTCAACAGATTAAAACCAATGCATCCCTATGGGAGTGGTTCACACTTGAGCGTTTTACAGCGCGCTTGAACGTGCTGTAAACGCCCAACGCATAAACAAGTACTTGAGCTTCTTTTGGGGCGTTTGACGCGCGTTTTGTGATTGACATCACAGTAGTCAATCACAAGAACGCGCGTTTTACGCACGTTTCCTATTTGCAAAAACGCGCTGAAATACGCGCGACAAAAACGCGCGTTTTTAGAACGCTCAGGTCTGAACCCAGGGTAAGTGCCATCCACAGACAGATCCACCCCTTAAGTGTCATCCACAGATCCCCCTCCTTAAGTGCCATCCACAGATCCCCCCCCCCCCTCTTTAGTGTCATCCACATATTCCCCCCCTTAGTGTCATCCACAGATTCCCCCCCTCAGTGTCATCCACAGATTCTCCCCTCAGTGTCATCCACAGATTCCCCCCTCTTTAGTGTCATCCACATATTCCTCCCCTCAGTGTCATCCACAGATTCCCCCTCTTAGTGTCATCCACATATCTCCCCTCAGTGTCATCCACAGATTCCCCCTCTTTAGTGTCATCCACATATTCCTCCCCTCAGTGTCATCCACAGATTCCCCCTCTTTAGTGTCATCCACATATCCCCCTCAGTGTCATCCACAGATTCCCCCTCTTTAGTGTCATCCACATATTCCCCCCTCAGTGTCATCCACAGCTTCCCCCTCTTTAGTGTCACCCACAGCTTCCCCCTCTTTAGTGTCATCCACAGATTCCCCCCTCAGTGTCATCCACAGATTCCCCCTCAGTGTCATCCACAGATTTCCCTCTTTAGTGTCATCCATCCACAGATTCCCCCTCTTTAGTGTCATCCACAGATTCTTCCCCCCAGTGTCATCCGATTCCACAGACATTTCCTACCTGCCCAGCGCCGGCCGTTGTAGGTAATTTATTCACTCCACTTGCCTGAGAGAAGCGCCGGAAGACTCACACAGGCGCACTGGCAGGCGCATGCGCACTTCAATGCCTCTGCCAGTGCGCCTGTGTGAGTCTTCCGGCGCTTCTCTCAGGCAAGTGGAGTGAATAAATTACTTACAACGGCGCTGGGCGGGGAGGAGCGGCGCCGGCGCACACCCAGCAGCGCAGCCCGGACACAAAAAAAAATCTATCACTGAGGCAAACAAGGCATCTTGCCGCGGCGCCGCCCCATTGGAAGTGCCGCCCTAGGCAAATGCCTTGTTTGCCTCGTGATAGATACGCCGCTGATAAGGACAGCGTCCTGACAGCACCCCAAAGAGCCCTTTTTAGGGCTGCAACATTAGTCTGCTTTTTTTTTTCCTTTATATACATATTGCAGTTGCCTGGCCTGCCTGTGTGTGAGGAGCTGCAGGCCCACAGACTGTAGTGTGCCCACTGCCAGTGCCCACCCCTGTCATTCCGTGTGGTACAGGACTTTGCATCAAAAAAAGGCATTTCATTTTTACACTTTAATCTAAGGTTAGTTGCCTGCCAGTGTGTGTCAGGCCGACTTCCACTGACTGTAGTGTGCCCACTGCCAGTGCCCACCACTCATACCGGCTGGCACAGGACTTTGCATAAAAAGGCATTTAATTTTTACACTTTAGTGTAATTTCAGCTGCTTGCCTGCTGCTAGTGTGTGTCAGGCCGACTTCAACTGACTGTAGTGTGCCCACTGCCAGTGCCCACCCCTGTCATCCCGTGTGGCACAGGACTTTGCTTAAAAAAAAGCACTTAATTTTTACACTTTAATCTAAGGTTAGTTGCCTGCCAGTGTGTGTCAGGCTGACTTCCACTGACTGTAGTGTGCCCACTGCCAGTGTCCACCACTCATACCGGCTGGCACAGGACTTTGCATAAAAAGGCATTTAATTTTTACACTTTAGTGTAATTTCAGCTGCTTGCCTGCTGCTAGTGTGTGTCAGGCCGACTTCAACTGACTGTAGTGTGCCCACTGCCAGTGCCCACCCCTGTCATCCCGTGTGGCACAGGACTTTGCTTAAAAAAAGGCACTTAATTTTTACACTTTAATCTAAGGTTAGTTGCCTGCCAGTGTGTGTCAGGCTGACTTCCACTGACTGTAGTGTGCCCACTGCCAGTGCCCACCACTCATACCGGCTGGCACAGGACTTTGCATAAAAAAGGCATTTAATTTTTACACTTTAGTGTAATTTCAGCTGCTTGCCTGCTGCTAGTGTGTGTCAGGCCGACTTCAACTGACTGTAGTGTGCCCACTGCCAGTGCCCACCCCTGTCATCCCGTGTGGCACAGTACTTTGCATCAAAAAAGGCATTTCATTTTTACACTTTAGTGTAATTTCAGTTGCTTGCCTGCTGCTAGTGTGTGTCAGGCTGACTTCCACTGACTGTAGTGTGCCCACTGCCAGTGCCAACCACTGATACCGGGTGGCACAGTAGCTTGCCGATAAATAAGGCATTTAATTTTTAGACAGTAGTCTAAATTCAGTTGCTTGCCTGCTGCCAGTGTGTGTCAGGCCCGCTTCCACTGACTGTAGTGTGCCCACTGCCAGTGCCAACCACTGATACCGGGTGGCACAGTAGCTTGCCGATAAATAAGGCATTTAATTTTTAGACAGTAGTCTAAATTCAGTTGCTTGCCTGCTGCCAGTGTGTGTCAGGCCCGCTTCCACTGACTGTAGTGTGCCCACTGCCAGTGCCAACCACTCATACCGGGTGGCACAGTAGCTTGCCGATAAATAAGGCATTTAATTTTTAGACAGTAGTCTAAATTCAGTTGCTTGCCTGCTGCCAGTGTGTGTCAGGCCCTCTTCCACTGACTGTAGTGTGCCCACTGCCAGTGCCAACCACTGATACAGGGTGGCACAGTGGCTTGCCGATAAATAAGGCATTTAATTTTTAGACAGTAGTCTAAATTCAGTTGCTTGCCTGCTGCCAGTGTGTGTCAGGCCCGCTTCCACTGACTGTAGTGTGCCCACTGCCAGTGCCAACCACTGATACCGGGTGGCACAGTAGCTTGACGATAAATAAGGCATTTAATTTTTACACATTAGTCTAATTTCAGTTGCTTGCCTGCTGCCAGTGTGTGTCAGGCCCACTTCCACAGACTATAGTGTGCCCACTGCCAGTGCCCACCACTGATACAGGGTGGCACAGTACCACTTATCGAAAAAAAAATGACAGGCAGAGGCAGGCCACCCCGCAGGGGCCGTCGTGGTCGTGGTGCTGTGATTTCCACTGTCCCTGGAATAATGCCTAGTGTTCAGAGGCCATGTACCCTGAACCCGAAAAATTCTGAGGACGTAGTTGACTGGCTTAGACAGGACACCCAATCTTCAACAGCTTCCGCTAAGAACCTTGACGCACCATCTTCCTCCAGCGCTCAGCTTTGGTCACCTGCTCTCAAGTTACCACGCACCCGCCCGCCGCTGATAGGAATAGTACTAGTTTAGACACCACTCATATAGGGTGTCACAGCACATTGCTCTGTGCACGCGCAGTGCTCCAATTTGGGAGTAAGAGGACCGACCAAGCTGCTTTTTCCATCTCCCGGTTCCTGAAATCAATTCAGTTTAGTGTATGAGAGTTTGGTCTGTCACTGTGAAGGCAGTAGAAGGTACCCGGCCTAAATTTTTTTTCACAAAAGGCAATCCCTGATATGGGACGTAACAGGGATTAAACTGATGAGAATAATACTACAGAAAATACCACTCATATCAGTGGAGGGAGCCAGCGTTTTTTTAACCATCTCCCCGTTCAAAAATCTATTTAATAAATGGCCCCCAGATTGGGGAGTCGGGGACGTTAGAGGGATTAAACTGATGAGAATAGTACTACAGAAAATACCACTCATATCGGGTGTGACAGTAAATTGCACGGCACAGACGCAGTCACCGTGGTTTAAAACAGAGTGGAGGGAGCCAGCGTTTTTTTAACCATCTCACCGTTCGAAAAATCAATTCAATTCATCTTTTGGGGACTCTTGGTGTTGTACGTGGCTGGGTGGAGGAAGAAACCTTCAATGACATCACCGGGACGTGGCTAGCTTGGTATCCAACCTTGTGCAAATGGGGAGTTTGCGGTTGTGCACATGAACTGTTTGTGGTGCATTAAAAGGGGAGTTTGGTCTGTCAATGTCAGTGAAGCGGGCGTAACCCTTACACTACCTGATCGATACAACATCATACCTGATCGTATACACACACTGGATGTTTTAAAGCACGTTATTCCAAACAATTTAGGAATGTTAGTTGATTTATGCCCTTTATGGATTAAAACCCGACTCTGCGTCCACTACGTAATTTTCCATGGGAGTTTTGCCATAGATCCCCCTCCGGCATGCCACAGTCCAGGTGTTAGACCCCTTGAAACAACTTTCTCATCACTATTGTGGCCAGAAAGAGTCCCTGTGGGTTTTAAAATTCGCCTGCCAATTGAAGTCTATGGCGGTTCGCCCGGTTCGCCCGTTCGCGAACATTTGCGGAAGTTCGCGTTCGCTGTTCGCGAACTGAAAATTTTATGTTCGCGACATCACTACTTAGCAGTGAAAAATAAGCTCACTAAAGGATCTGGTTACATGCTACCCATCTATGGAGGGAATTGAAGAGGGAACATTGCTGCTCACTCTATTAAGTTTTGTATCTCATCATAGTGTTTGAAATACAGCTAATCTGTTCGGCACTGCTGTATAATGTTGCCCATGCTGATTCTGCTTCTGAAGGTTTGCTACAGAGAGAGGGGGAGCAAGATCTCCAGTTTTCTTACTTTGCTGTGTATGGGAGACATATAGTAGCTAGTATTCACCCACTCTGGAGTTAAGCTCAGGGATAACTGACAATTAGAGATGGAACCTACAGAGGGAAAACTGGTGAAATATGTAGAGTACAAGTCATAAATTAACCAGATATAATGCTACTCCTGATGTACACAATAGGCAGCTCATAATATACACTTATTCTACACCTGGTCTTTAGTGATGGGGTTGTTCCTAGGCTTAGTATTCTTTAGGGTCTTTGACCACAAAAACCACAGCTCTAATATTGAGATAGGTACAATCTCACAACATGTACTATTTCAAATGTAGACCTGTGACAGATGCCATACAGTAGCATGCAACCTTAGGGTCCCATTGTTGAAGGGGTATTTCCATCTTGGACACTGGGGGCATATCGCTAGCCATTGCGCCCGCTACATACAAGTAATTTGTCACAAATCAAATTTCTTTGTGAACTTTGGTGAAGCAGCCAAATCCAATTTTTGCACCACGCCCAGCCAGCGTCTTGACATGGTAACGTTAACGTGGGGTATTCCCATCTTGGACATTGGGGGCATATCACTAGGATATACCCCCAATGCCCCATAGGTGTGGGCTATTTTTGGCATTCCCATGGAAATGAATAGAGGGGGGCCCCACTTGCGTGGTGCACCCTCCGGCACTTTGAGGGCTCTGTTCTAAGTATAGGTGCTAGAGATATGCCTTCCAATGTCCAAGATGGGAATACCCCTTTAACAACGGGACCCTATAGGTGTATGCTACTGTATGGCATCTGTAACAGGCCTACATTTGAAATACCTTTAAAGAAATGTATACCACATAGTGTACTTATTTATGGTGGCCCTCTGTATAGGAAAGCACAGCCTGCTGCACTTTCTTATTTAGTTATCAAGCAAACTTACTTTTCTGGGTATATATTTGGCAATGTTGACATGACTTAGTCATGTGGAAAAATCCAACGTGGAATCCACAGCAGTAATATAAGCCTGACCCTCATATTTGTGCCATTAATTTGCAGTTTGAATCGCTGTGGATCCACATAAAAATTAACTCCATTCGCATGTGGTAAACCCAACACTGCTTTCAAGCAGAATCCACATCAAGAATTGACGTCATCACTTTCAGATCATCACAGAAATTATCCCAACAGTATGAACAGCAACACAGACAAAGGAGATGATTGCTGCATGAAAATGTTACCAACAAGCAAGCAATCATTAGGAATAAATAGTTGTATCCCAATCATTGCCCTGTGTATTGACCCTTGTAAATGGGCCTTATCTAGAGCTTCTAAATAGACTTCATTTTGTAATTATAATAAAAAGGAGCTATAGTCACTTTTTGAAGATCCGTTTCAGAATGTCTATGCACCTTCATTGACGTTTGAAACAAATGGTGTATATCTGAATACACTTTGATATTTCAATGCAAAAAGAATAAAGGTGTTAAAACAGCTGTATAAATCTATGTGGGAAAGTAAATAGACCATACAAAGACTGAGGGAAAGTAAATTATTTAAGGTGGGTTGTATCACAGACCAGTGGGAAATAATAAAAGAATGAAAAAAAGAACACAAAGAGCAGAAAAACAAGTCATGACAGTAAATGCATGAAAATAATAATGGACATGCTGTGTTACATATCATGGAAGTGCACAGCATAGTATTTCTGCTACACCTGGTCTTTAGTGATGGGGTTGTTCCTAGGCTTAGTATTCTTTAGGGTCTTTGACCACAAAAACCACAGCTCTAATATTGAGATAGGTACAATCTCACAACATGTACTATTTCAAATGTAGACCTGTGACAGATGCCATACAGTAGCATGCAACCTTAGGGTCCCATTGTTGAAGGGGTATTTCCATCTTGGACACTGGGGGCATATCGCTAGCCATTGCGCCCGCTACATACAAGTAATTTGTCACAAATCAAATTTCTTTGTGAACTTTGGTGAAGCAGCCAAATCCAATTTTGCACCACGCCCAGCCAGCGTCTTGACATGAGTAACGTTAACGTGGGGTATTCCCATCTTGGACATTGGGGGCATATCACTAGGATATACCCCAATGCCCCATAGGTGTGGGCTATTTTTGGCATTCCCATGGAAATGAATAGAGGGGCCCCACTTGCGTGGTGCACCCTCCGGCACTTTGAGGGCTCTGTTCTAAGTATAGGTGCTAGAGATATGCCTTCCAATGTCCAAGATGGGAATACCCCTTTAACAACGGGACCCTATAGGTGTATGCTACTGTATGGCATCTGTAACAGGCCTACATTTGAAATACCTTTAAAGAAATGTATACCACATAGTGTACTTATTTATGGTGGCCCTCTGTATAGGAAAGCACAGCCTGCTGCACTTTCTTATTTAGTTATCAAGCAAACTTACTTTTCTGGGTATATATTTGGCAATGTTGACATGACTTAGTCATGTGGAAAAATCCAACGTGGAATCCACAGCAGTAATATAAGCCTGACCCTCATATTTGTGCCATTAATTTGCAGTTTGAATCGCTGTGGATCCACATAAAAATTAACTCCATTCGCATGTGGTAAACCCAACACTGCTTTCAAGCAGAATCCACATCAAGAATTGACGTCATCACTTTCAGATCATCACAGAAATTATCCCAACAGTATGAACAGCAACACAGACAAAGGAGATGATTGCTGCATGAAAATGTTACCAACAAGCAAGCAATCATTAGGAATAAATAGTTGTATCCCAATCATTGCCCTGTGTATTGACCCTTGTAAATGGGCCTTATCTAGAGCTTCTAAATAGACTTCATTTTGTAATTATAATAAAAAGGAGCTATAGTCACTTTTTGAAGATCCGTTTCAGAATGTCTATGCACCTTCATTGACGTTTGAAACAAATGGTGTATATCTGAATACACTTTGATATTTCAATGCAAAAAGAATAAAGGTGTTAAAACAGCTGTATAAATCTATGTGGGAAAGTAAATAGACCATACAAAGACTGAGGGAAAGTAAATTATTTAAGGTGGGTTGTATCACAGACCAGTGGGAAATAATAAAAGAATGAAAAAAAGAACACAAAGAGCAGAAAAACAAGTCATGACAGTAAATGCATGAAAAATAATAATGGACATGCTGTGTTACATATCATGGAAGTGCACAGCATAGTATTTCTGCTATGTGTATTTCCTTTTATTATTCTGCCCTTAGCCAAATCATAAGAGAAGGCAAGGCATTGTGTTGCTGATCACAGAATAGATATGTCAGTGCAACACACTGCTGCTACTTCTATGGCTACCCTATAAAATGTGTTAAAAAAAAAATACATCATAAAATCAAAGCAATTCACAGTAAAAATGTGTGCGGTTTTGGCGTATGGATTTTAACCACACATCACACTACCTGTCCATACAGATACATCCTAAGACAACATAACTAGAACTAAAGCTCACTGAGGCCTTCAGAAAGAAGATTATAGATGGCTATTGAACAAGATAAAAAAGATTGTCAAACAACTGGACATCAGATATTCAGCTGTCCTAAACAAGTAGAGAAGATTTTAAAACTTCCCCAGACCACCACAAGTCGTAAGAAAGTGCATACGTTTACCATTAAAAAGCAATTTATAAATTATATCAGTATGGGATGTATGTTAAGAAACCTTAAAGTGGTTTTCCAAGACTTTACAACTGATGACCTCAAGATAGGTTATCAGTTTCTGATCGATAGGGGTCCGACTTTTGGGACCCCCGCATATCAGCTGTTTGAGAAGGTATCGGCGCTTGCAGTAGCACTGCAGCCTTCTATCAGCTTTTCCTAGGCCAGTGATAACACGATCATTGGTCACGTGGCCTAGGCACAGCTCAGCCCCATAGAATTGAATGGGGCTAAGCGTGATATCTAGCACAGCCACTATACAATGTACGGCACTGTGCTTGGTGAGCTGAGAGAAGTCTGTGGCGCTCACAGGAGAGGTGCTGCATTCTCAAACAGCTGATCAGCAGAGGTCCCATCACTGATGAACTATCATGAAAACCCTTTTAATTGTATGGCCACACAGCACAGCTATGTAGTGACTGTGGGGAAGGTTATTATGTGGCCGTTAACAATGAACAGTGGTGTGTGAAGAGACAATCAGTTTGTAATGAGTTTGTCATGCCTTCGGCAGCTTCTATAATGTATACTTTGTATTCATGCTGTTTTCACCTAGTGGCCATTTGTGTAAACAGTTTCTAGCTAGATAGTATTTATATTCTTGTATGTCACATGCGAGCCACTGTATGTCATTACTTATGACCCTAGCAGCGATCTTTTCCAAGAACTGTTGAAAAACGTGTAGCACATCTGTAATGATCCTCCTGATCAGACCTAATGTGGCATCGCTGGTACATTTTAGGCTGTTAGCATTGCAGGATGTATGTTTTTGCACATTTATATGCTATGTCTAATGTAACCTGTATTTTATACATGGCTGTTTTTGGTATAGCTTTGTACAGTAATGTGTTATAGCATATTGCCACATGCTCATTCACCATAATAAGCATTTTTTCTTTCAGTTCTCAGTTTCACACCATCTTTGCAATAAAAGTTTAATTGAATGTTACTCCGGAGTCAGTCAGTTGCTAGGAGGGAGTTTAGCTGCCTGTCAACTTATGTTCCACTCACTCATAAGGGGAACAGAACAGAGTTAGCTGAATACTGCCACATCTTGCATGACCGAATACACAGCCACATTTTTGTCATGACCTTACTGTCCAAAGCATCATGTCAAAAATTTGCCTATAAGTATCAATGGAAGCACCAGGACTTCTGGATTGATTTTCTCTATAAAGACGGCATTTGTCCAAAATCCTAATACCATCTGTAATACTTGGTGGGGGATAAGTACTGCTTCTCTGCACTAGAGCCTTTGTCTAGTTGTTTTTACCAAGTCAATACTAAGTATTAAAGACACGGAAATAAGTTAGATGAGGACCCTGTGGGATACAGTGGATTTAGCCTAGGGTTAACCTGAGTAGCAGAGCCTAATGCATTGCCTGATTCACCCTTTAATCCTTGTAAGTGGATTTTGCAGCAGGGAGTCCCATGAGTTGTTTCCATTAGTTAACAGGTGATAGACAGTTCCAGTACCCGATACCAAAGGAGCAAGTCAGATGTCAGATGGGATGAGTTCACTTATTACAGAAGACAGAACGTTAGGGCAGGTGGCAGATAAGTCAATAACAGAGAGGTCAAAAGTAGTAGAACCCCTTAGCATCGAACAGAGCACCAGGACTTGGAAGACCTTACTGCGCAGGCACTGTGCTATGAGGGAAAGGTTCTAAAAGGCCTGGAGGAGAGGTGGAAAAATTACACTGGCATGTACAGGTCCCTTTAAACATGGATGCATGCACACTAGGGGCAGCTCTAGAGATCCCAGCTGCTCTTGGAGGCCATTTGGCACCAGGAGAGGTAATACAGAGTGGCCGCAGCATGCACGTGGAACCTGTATTTCCAGAATTTAATGGAAGTGAGTATGGCACCAAAAGAGGTAGTATTTAGCGTAGGTTCCTATCCTAAAGAGATCACCTTGCTGGGGTGGACAGGAACAAAATTTTTTGTGCAAAATGCATTTGCCAAGATTCTCACATTTATATGATGAGCATAGCATTAGCACTAGTATATTTTCTATACTGACTATGGCGCTATTGTATTTACTTTGTTATTTGTGTTTGCAGAGTTCTGTTGCATTGGGTGCTTTTGCTTTTAGATGGGTCATCAGTATCAGATGGGCGGGGGTCTGACTCCTGGCACCCCAGTTGCTTACCTGTTTGCAGGAGATCTGGCACCGGACCTACAAAGTGGTTGCTGCAAGCTACTGCAGCGGTGCTCCAATTTGCTTGAACAGGAAGATAGGTCATCAATGCCTCAGACTCCTGTAGAACCCCTTTAACTAAATCTACATATATGTTTATGAGAGATCATTGATGATAAATAGTAATAGTATAGTATAATAATTGTAAAACATGAAACAGAACATGGATCATCAAACTATAAAGTCACCATTGTGCAAAAATATCCCAAATAATTTCCAGCTTAGGACTTATTCACACATCAGTAATTCCCAGATGTGTGCTGCCTATGTTCTCTGCAGACAACACACGCATCCCTTGTTTTTAATATATTTATTCACACATCCTTGTTTTGACCCACTGACCGACAGTCAGTGGAAAAACAACACAAGTATGCATTACTTTGGTCCATGGTGAAAAGGCTGAAATGGTATTTCCGGAGTATCTTTTACAAATGGTCAGTGAAAACCACTGACAGAGCACAAATGCCAATCATGTTTTATCAGCGGTTTTCATGGACCTATAGACTTCAGTGCAATACACTCAATGAAGTCTGTAGGTCCATGAAACCCACTAAAAAGCATGGATGACATTAGTACTCTGTCAGTGGTTTTCACTGACCATCAGTGTTGGACTGGGGTGCCTAGGGTCCACTAGTAAAATTTATTTGGGGGCCAACTGTAAGGATATACTCAAATATTACCTGCTCACACAGCAGCAGGATGCTACCAGATGACTGAATATGGGGGTCCCTGCAGAAACTTTGAGAAGGCAGTTCCCTGGGAAAAGGGGATTCTGGCTGGCCTGCCTCTGTATTTTTAAGTCAGCCACCTGATTGTGTCTATAATAATAAACAGTTTTTTTTTTTTTGTAATCTACCCAGTTTTTATATGAACATAGGGTGGTTGAGGTGCTGTACATTGAATATATGTATTTAGTCCAGTAAGTCTACTGTGTTATGTCGACTTATGGAGGGGATGGGAGACTAGGGGACCACCTTGCTCAGGTGGGCAGGCATAGTGGGCAGGCATTCACCCCTGTGGGCCAGTCCGAGCCTGCTGATTATTAGTAAAAGATGCTTTGGAAATCCCCTTTTCAACCCTGCAGTGCACATGGCAAAAAACAGATGACACATGAAGGGCACAAATTGTTGTCATGGATAAAACATTGACCATTTTTTCATAAATGTTGTTATGGACATGGATGAGCGAATAAAGCCTAATGTTAGACTTGATCAAATTGGAAGTTGTCCTAGAGATTCAATATAACCTCAATTATGGAATAATGTCTCCCTGGATGCATCTTCTAAGAAGTTTGGGAGTATTCAGTTCAGATTGATCCAATGGTTAGTGGTATCGCACAACAGACATCCACTTTCAGTGCAAAACAATGTCCTGTTTTTACACCGAACATGAATGTCTGTCCAAAGGTTACCAGTTATGCAGTGATGTGTCCCACTGTGCTGCAGATCTGAGAACAGGAGTGCAGCTTTGAACCTCCAACACCCACCTCCACCCCTACTGCCAATTACTAGTTTCAGATTTGGGAAACACTTGGCTGAGTAATGTCGTGCCAAGACCTCCTCCTTCTGGCCTATAACAGTGGTGGCATTGCCTGAAGATACACCTCTGATCCTGACCATCTAAGCAGCAAACACTAATTGAATCTCTAATTTTTCTTTATACCGCATTTTGTGTGTTTTGGTTCTGAATACACAGAGCTCTATAATTTGTGTCCTGGGACCATGGGATTTCTGCAATTCTAACACTAAACATAAACCATTCACTCTGTATAAACAAAGTCTCCAAACAGTCACAACTTGTAGAACATAACCCCCTTTTACACAAAGTGCACCCACCCATTTTTCTTCTGGTGCCTGGCAAGCAAACTGGGGAGAAATCCATACACTCCTCTATAAAGAAAATAGTTTTCAGGATTCATAATGGAACATTAAACCAGGCGGGATCTGAGATGAAAGGTCAAACCGCAAGAGAAACAGGACCCAAATGTGCCTACAGATTTTCTTTCCGATGTCTGCTGGCAAGCAGTCTCCGGTTTCTCTGTTCTCCTTTTGTAGGGGTAATACGATTTACAAAATACAACAAATAAACATTCCGAACAAGCATGAAAATTGGAGAAAACTCCTTGGTCGGTCCCTGCAGTGAAACACCAACTTACACAAAGCACAGACTTGAGTTCATGGAACCAAGGAAGGACTAGTGACTGTAACAGATCAAGTAATTTCATAAACACTTACTAGAGTCATTTCTTAAAGATGATGCAGTGTTTCTTCAATTTTCTACACGTCAGCTGACTACTTATCTGTTTAATTGAAGGTTGTTTGGTAATTGACCTACCAGTTGTCAGTCATATTATGGATAATCTGACAATTTTGACTACATTGATGCACATGATTTGGATTATGCAACAAACAGAAGATTGGAGAATTTGATTAGTGCAGAATGGTTCTGTGCAGAATATCATAGGTACCTTTTTGACATCAATGCCATGGATGAAGAGATACCATATCTAATTAAGTGGTCCAGCTCTCTGTATGTTGGAATTTATGCTTCCAGCTACAGTATATCGATTCTTATCTGCTTGTAAAATATGGAGTCCTCTCAATTCTGGATACTGACAACAGGAAAAATCTGTCAGTATTTCCAAAACCAGTATTTAGTTATATCTTTTTGTGGTTGTATTGTTATATGATGAATATGAAGAGGATGTTTGGCTGTGCTGTCAATAAGGTAAAATAAGGCAGTTGTCATTGATTGCAATCATCAGTTTCCTCGCTGTAAAATCTCGTAAATGCTTGCTTCGGAGAATTAAGAGGGATTTTATCAAGCCTTGCACTCCAGAAATCTGGCTTAAAAAAGTCCTAAAACAGGGCTTCAAGACTTTTTGAGCTTGCTTGACACAAATTTTGAGACATTTTGGGGCAGATTTATCAAGACCAGCATTTTAGACACCAATCTTAATCTCTCCCCAACTGGCATTAGATGCAACTATGACCGGGTTAGCTCAATGTGGCTGCTGCATACTGCTGAGACACCAACCGAAAGTGACCAATAACAAGTGTTGAGCGAATCGAGCTTCAGATCATACATTCGAAGTTGATTCATTCTAACACTTCATTTTAATGCTGAATGGAGACCTGTCTCCATAGAGAATTAAAATGTATTGTCTCAGTGAGGGCAACTTTTTTTCACCTGTAGTCGTGCGACACTTCTGTGAGTTAGGCCTCATGCACACGGCCAATTTGTAGTCCCCAATGCACAGGCAACGTCCATGCAGTGTCCGGGACGGAACGAGACCCATTTAACTTGAATAGGTCCATGATCCGTCCGCACTGCAAAAAAATAGAACATGTTCTATTTTTCAGCGGTGCGGAAACACGGACAGAAACACCACGGAAGCACTCCGTAGTGCTTCCGTGGGGTTCCGTGCCTCCGCTCCGCACCGCAGCTCCAGATTGCGGACCCATTCAAGTGAATGGGTCCGCATCCGTATGCGGGGGCACACGGCCGCTGCCCGCATATTGCGGACCCGCTGTTTGCGGGTCGCAATATGACCACGGCCGGGCAACGGCTGTGTGCATGAGGCCTAATTCAGTATTCATTTCTACATCTTTAAAAACATTTCAAATGAGTAATCCGATGTCGGGCTCAAACCAGACTTCGGATTCTGAATTTCAAATGTTTTTAAACAAGTAGAAATGAATAGCAAATTCATTCATCGAAATCTTGTGCAATTTCAGGTGAAACAAATTTTCCCTCCATGGAGGCAATACATTTTAATGCTGTACAAAGACAGGTCGCTCAAGCCTATCAATAACCATACACTTTTGTGGCTAAATCCAAGGACTTACCTTCAAACTTGTGTAGCCATTGGACACTGGGGAGGTAGGGTAACAAGGTTCCTAGTAGAAACTTGGAGCATGGGAATGTTTGAAAATACTGTACCAGTAAAGGTACTTTCACACTTGCAGCATGGCTATCCGGCAGGCTGTTCCGGCGGGTGAACAGCCTGACGGATCCGCCATGTCGCAAGTACCCGTGTGCTGCCGCTCTGTCCCCATTGACTATAATTAGGCGGGGGGGTGGAGCTACGGCGCAGCACGGCAGTGCATGGCCGGAGATCGGAGGACTAAAAGTACTGCAGGTCCGACTTTTTAGTCCGGCGATCACTGCTGTGCTGTGTCGTAGCTCCGCCCCCACCCCATTATAGTCAATTGGGACAGAGCGGCAGCACGGCAGCACACCGGTACTTGCGGCATGACGGATCCGGCAGGCTGTTCACTCGCCGGAACAGTCTGCCGGATAGCAATGCCGTTAGTGTGAAAGTACCCTAACTTTATTTGTCTGATTAGGCTTTATATAAAACTTAATTGCAATCAAATTGGTAGTGGTAAAGCCACAATTAACAACAATGGCCAATTTTAGCGATTCGGGCATAGATCATTTTATTTATTTTTTCTTGGTGGTCAGACATAACTTTTTTTCTCTTTATTTAATATACAGTATGTGTATGTATTTATGTATGTAGTCCTTGTTCTTTTTTGTGGGGCAGTTATATTTTATCTAGGTTCCATGCTTAGGCAAATTCTGTATTTTTGTAGGTTTTTTTTATTTACAGTGTCTTTATTTTAGAAAAAAAAATATTTTTACAATCTATACCATATATGATGGTATACATTGATTGTAGAAGTTGTCTATATTATTTTTTGTCTAGGAACATATGTCTAATAAGATTAATTTTCTGTAAAAAGTTAAATGTTTTCCTGTTTTAGTCATTTTACCTTTTACCCTTTTCTCAATTCCAATGGGGGGGGGGGGGTAATTTGGATTTTTACATTCTACCAGGTAACTGCATAAATCTATACATCATATAGCGAGTACTTATAGTAAATAGGCAGTTAGTACCTAAGTACGCCCTAACAATAATGGGTATGGGCATCCAAGCAATCAAAGAAGGGCCCCCTATACTCAAACCCCCTGGCTATTATAAATTTAGCTTATTGCATTCAAAGGGTTAGATGGTGAGGATCAGAGCTTACTGTCTGATGCTCATATGAGCATACCTGTTTAGGGGGAAGCCGTTTAAAAATCCCATAGTAAAAAGTTTTTTAAAATGTAAAATTGATTCAAAATATGATTTACAGATTACATATGGAAATAAGCAAAACATTGCTGTTCTGTTCATGACAAGATTCAGAGTGGTCAAACACAAATTAATATATATTTTATGTGCTTATTTTGGACTGGTGGTAAAGACAGGAAAACCAGAAAGTAGTTAAAGAGGACCTTTCATCAATATTGCCGCATTGAAATAAATGTCCTACCTAGCTGGGCGCCTTCCACTGATGTGCCCTCCTTTTTTTTTCAAATCGACCTCCGAATTGCTTTATAATTACCCTGTTTCTTCTGCCGCCTGATATGCAAATAAGGCAGACTTTTGTATGGGGCGGTGACAAAGGTTTTGCCTCGGGCGTGGCAGCGCTTCTCCCAGGCTGAGGCAGCGCTCGGCTCTCAGCCAAGGAGAAGGAGCTCAAGTTCTCTTCTCCTGTTATACTATGCCAATTATTTGGGTGCCAAAGAAACCACCTGGGAACTGCAATCGTTGGGGCAAGGAGGTAACTACCTTTTGTAATCCTGATTGCAGTCTTGTTGTTCAGTGAAGGAACGCAATTGGGTAACCATTGCACACAGATGGAGCACCTAGTGCACACAAACCCCCGCCCAGGCTGTCCAGCGGGTCAAATTTTTTCTCAAAGCTTTCAGGGTGTGTTAAAGGCAAACTTAAAAAGCAATACTCACCTAACTGATTTCACAGGATTCCCATTCCAATGCTTACTGGGTCCCCACAGGTCCTGACTTCCAAGTCCCATCTCACTACACAGGAATTGGCAAGAAATGCCTGCTCAGCAAATCTCTTACAGCAATGCTGACCCATTTCGCCATTGTTTGGATGAGCAGGTGTTTTCTGTATGTTAAAACAGGACTGGTAGTAGAGAACATCAGGGACTCGGCAAGCACTGGAACAGGAGGTGTGGGGGGTAACCTACTCTGAGCCCAATTTTTCCCTGCTGGACACGAGTCTCTGAGTGGCATTATGATTGATTGATGTAGCACCAAAAGGAGCGAGTCCACCCACGGTGCAACAAAATCTTATTTGCAAAAAAATGATAGGAAGTATTTCTCAGGATTAGAGGACTGGATTTTAACAAGAAAGGTACGTTTATGTTTCAGGGCATCTACACTATATGTCAGTAAGCTTACTTTGAAGATGATTTTGGAGCTGACAGATTCCCTTAAATTACTGCACCTACAGCAGTACTAGTAACACCTGGTGTCCCAACCACTTATATAGTGACTTATATAGTGCACCTAAATCATCTGCCACATGTTCAGAGTGGCAAATTCTGCTGGCGCAACTAACAAGCTTCACTTTTAGCTGAACCCTCGAGAACTGATATCTCACGCTAAAAACTGTACTGTACATTACTAGCTTACTGAAAGTCACATACATTTAGACAAACTTGCATTTTGCTAGCTTTATTCGTATTTTACAAATTGATCTTAGATTGATATAGTTTCCGCTTTGGTGGAAACCACAGCGTCCTGTGCAGTACCCAAGACCTGGGAGTATCTGCAAATGTGTTTCATATAAGTATGTATTGTTATGTATTTTCATATACTGGCTGTTTATTCCAGTCAGAAGAGATATACCAGCCCTCTTGGTATGAGTGGGCTGGTCCTGCTTCCTTCCAGGAGGGGGAGTTCCAGTCTAGCGATGGGAGAGGAACCACATGTCAAAGCTACTACTCCTAGGAACTGTATCTAATTCTCCCGTGAGATCACAATCCAGAGAGATCTTCAGAATCCAGAACACAACTTCCAGAAAGCATCAGTGTGTCAAGACAGCAAACACTGCTGCAAGCTCAGGGACTATGGCTTAGACACCCATCACCTACAATCATCACCAGGCCAGACTAATATCAAGCCTATAACACAGTGGACACCTATATCCACAAATGCCTGCAAGTGCCATAAAATTGCCATATAGCCAGCTACGATACCTCCTTATCTAGTGCCACTCCTCTAGCTTGCCCACTTTTCAACTCATGCACAAGGTCTGTTGGACGGTCAGAGACCTGTTGGGCATTAAGGACTGCACTAAATATACCCTGTTATGGCTGAACGTATACCTCTGGGAACTATACAAGTTGGAGCGGTTTGAGGGGTGGGCACTAAAAGGGATCCGCTATGTCCATCATTTCATTTCAACATTTCAACAACTCCAAACGGAGTTTGGCCTACATAGGTCAAGCTTCTAGTGTATGCATATCTACAACTAAGACATGCTATACAATATCAGGACAAAGAAGATCCTACAACTGTTGCCAGCATTGTTGGGCCAGGTGGAACAAATATCCGCGTCTTATAAACTTATTTCTTTTGCATATGGGTTCTTTTGGAGAGGTGTTTGGGGGACCCAAAAGCTGGTCTGAAGGAAAAAAGGGAAACAGATGTGGGACCTTTGACCTCTGACCAGTGGCAGTCTATTCTGGAGAGCACACCTGTCCCCTGGCCCAACGCAGATCCCATCTGTTCCTGCTACATAGGGCGTATAGAACACCCTTGATGCTCTATATAGGATGGGCGTTAGACTGGATGCCCAATGTCCCTGTTGTGCTGAATCAGAAGCTAATCTTATCCATATGATGTGGTTGTGTAGAGAGCTTGGCACTTTTTGGTCGGAGGTGTTCGATATGTTAGATATCATGTCCAATATTGCAGTCCCCAGAACCCCAATAACTGAAGTGCTAGGTCACACGCAAGATCTGCCAGTGTCGGAGGGTCAAAAGCTGGCAATAGAGAAGATTCTGTACTCATCTAGAAAGCTTATAGCAAAGAATTGGATTCAACCTCTTAGTCCAAACAAACAGGAATTGGTAGGGTCTATAAATCAAATGATATGGATGGAAAACGGTATTTATTTGAAAAGAGGAGCTATTGCCAAATTTCAGAAACAGTGGGAGAACTGGTTTACACGCTCAGGCCTGGCTTCACAAGATCTGCTGAGAGCTTGGTTGGTGCATAGCATGGGGATGATTAGCTCTACTCGGATTGGAAGGAGCGCAATGGCTGACCTTTAGATGCAACAGAGTAGGAATGGGTACACTCTATCAAGATTGTATAAGGTATACTGTTGAGGAGATGGTGGACACTGCGCAAAGGTGGGAGGAAAAGGGTGGGGATATGGGGGGGGGGGGCGAGGGCTGCTGCTGTTGTTTTTGTTTGTTATGTATTATGTCCTAATTGTAAAAATACAATAAAAATGGTCTGATTGAAAAAAAAAAGTTGCAGAACCATCCTGTCATTCTTGCTCTGCAGAATTATGCACAGTGGCATACGTGCCTGTACAGGGTGATTTGTTCAAATCACTAGAAATATGCTTTAAGTGTATTACATAAGCGGAACTTCAGGGTTGATGTTCAGAAATAGAATTCTTATGAGAATTTCATGCAAAAATTTCTTGCTGCGTAGCAGTAATTATAAAAGACAGGGAATGACATTCAGATCCCAACTGATACATGAGGTTTTGAAGACTTTTCTCATGCGTGTTCTGCTAATGTATGTATATGTTTGAACTTTCCTATAATGGTATTTAAAACAGAGTTTCCAGATGGCCTAGAGGTCTTTATATCTGAAAATGAAGCCAATACAGGGACCATAGAGCAATAGAAGGCACTTTGAAATACATGAAAAGTCCCACCTTCTTAAAATAAACCAATTATTGTATATCCACCTCTCCAGATTTTGCATTTTAACAAGATCCAAAGGGGGTAAGTTTAAACTCTCTGTCTGAAAATGATATTATGTCCGCACAAGAATGAGAATATATGTAATTAATATGCTATTTTTCTTATATCCCTGCCGAGTGTTAAATAACGGGGCTATAACTCATGTATGTCACCCACACAGAAGAAGCAAGCGCGCAGGGACATTCTCACACTTGGGGCAGAGTTGAGAACCAAAAGGGAATGCGGATTTATGGGGAACTTAATGGAAATCATCTCAGAGATCCTGGCTCCAGTTTCCACTCTCACATCACTCAGCGGCTTCATAGGGACATTACAAAAACACATCTCAGCTTCCATTTGGCCTGGACTATACAGGAGGTGAGATGAGAGTGGTTAGCCATACAACCTCTTCAATAATGCTAAAGGTTTTATGCTTAACGACACAGATATATAGTTACTGGGGTGCAAAACATTTCACACTTCCAAATTTTACCTTAGTCCAAGGGATGGCAGAGTACAGGAATAATGACAATTCTATTAAAGGGGTTATCCAACACCTATAATGCCCCCCAGAATGCCTGGTCTCCTCACACAGGTTATACTTACCCCGCTCCCCGGCACCCATGTCGTTTCTGATGCCCACATGGCTGCTGCTGCATCTCCCTGTCGCGCGGATGAAAACATTCAGCGAGGGGATTGGGGGGCAGCAAATAGCAGGCCGTAACTGGAATGAGCCTCCCTAGCATCGCTGGTTATGCTAGAGAGGCTCATTACCGTCACGGCCTGCTATTAGCTGCCCCCCCATCTCTGGATGTTTTCATCCTGATTTAGTGTAAATACATCCAAAATAATTCATCATTTATAAGTTCTCAGCAACAGTCATCCACATGTAATGGCTTTTGGAGGTGGAGGTTGAGTGATCGTGACCAGACACCTCCCTCATTCCAATACAAATTTAATTTTGTTATCCATATGAATGCTGCGCAGCATGCAATTTCATAAAAAAGGAGGCATATTTTGTAGGATTCCAAAGCATTTCCAATAAAAAGCGGTTATTCAATCAAGACAACCACTGTCAATTACAGCTCCCTTTTCAGCCAGACCTGAAAATAGCTTGATACAGCCATGTAAGGCCAGGTTTACATCACCGTTTACTTCTCCGTTCTTCTGATCCGTTATGCTCGGTTATGCACATTTTGCATCTGTTTTATCCATTTCCACCTGAGAGCAGTTGTTTTAAACTAAATAAAAAGTCACGGCCAAGCAGTGGTAGATACATAGAGGGGTCCGGTTGCTCAGCAGCCTGATGTGGCCAATAGTCATTGCAGTTGCTGAGTAGCGTTGAGCGTGAATATTCAAATAGCGAATTTTTTTAGCGAACATCAGCACTTCGCAAATTCTCAAATATAGCGCTATATATTCGCTATTTCGAATATAAAGCGAATATAAAGTTGTTCTTACTTGTCCGGAGGATTCTTGGCTCCCTGCCCGCTCCAGTCAATGCCCGTTGCCGCTTCTGCCTCGGGTATGGGAACGCCTCCATGCTAAAATGTACTGTCGGATGTGAGAATCACGATCTCACAAATTTGACTAGGTTGTAATCGAAATGCGATTAATATAACCTAAATTACTCACATTGCGAATTCAACTTAGAGCTGAGCTCCTAATGATGCTGCTAGAATATAACGAAGATTGAGATTATAGCGCTATATTCGTGATATTCGTTATCTTTGTCAATTCTAGCAATACAACCATTAGGAATCCAGCTCTCAGTTGAATTCGCAATGCGAATATAAATTTGTGTAACATTCGCAATATATAAAATAATGATGAATATTTTCGATTTCGACGAATATATGATAAATATTCAATCGAATATTCGTGAAATATCGCGAAATCGAACATGGCACCTCCCGCTCATCACTATTGCTGAGCAGAGTAGTTTGGTAGTTGGGCAATACATAATCAAAGATGGACAATCTGTTAATAAGGGTGTATTCCCATGTAGCAACCACGGGCTAAAGCTGCAATACTGTGCGGCCATCATTTAAAGGCGAATTTCCATCTCTGACTTTTTTGTGAATAAGCCATAAAAGTCTTATAGACACTAACTTGAAAACAGGGCTTTATTTGCTTACTACAGTTTATGGAGAGGTACTGTAGCTCCATACAGGGGCGTGCACAGACATTTTGAAGGGCAGGGGCTTAAAAAAAAAAAAGGGCACTTGACATAATTTGAAAAAATGTTTGTACCACGAAGCTTAGTTTTCTAAAAGTCTTTCCTTGTTCTCCATTAATTTGTAGATACAGTAATGTATATTCCTTTATTTTTTTTGTCAATCCTCTTTTTATTTGTTTTGTATATGTAAAAAGCAAAGGTACATACAGATATGAAATCACAATGTTCAGTCCAATACAATTGAGCCGAGTATGCAAATATCAAGATCCGAGCAAAGTAACAATATTATCAGGATCTGCTGATCTAACTTTTGTGGTGGTGGACAGGAAAGAATGTGAAAGAACAGATTACACAGTGTGGCAGTATACTGTATATTGTGCGGCTCAGTGTACGCTATGTGTATAACAGACATATTTCAGATGAAAACTTACAATTACTTGGCTTGGCCGTTGGGGATCTCGGACGGACACCACTTTTCCTGCGGGGTCGATGGAGCAGCTGATGTGTTTGATCCAATTGAGAAAGATTACATGATAAGAATTTGGAGAAGGGACAGAGGAATCTCAGCAGGCATTGTGACATCATGACAGTGTCCCAGTATAAAATGCCACTGTACAGAGCCCTCCATATAACATACACCTTTTTTGTGGCCTCAGTAAATGCCCCTATAGTGCCCACCAATAATGTGCCAGTAAAAAATGGCGGCCTTAATGTCACATTACTCCGCCTCCTTTTTACATAACCCCCTTCATGTTACATTTCTCCCCCTCCATAGGCCTGGCAGGGCAGCAGTACATCTTTGAACCCCCGACCCCTCCCCCACAATAATGTCAGATTCTCCACTTCAATGGACCTGGCAGCAGCACATCTCCCCCAAGCCCCCCCCCCCCCCCCCCATGGTACCTTTTTCCCGCCACTACACCCTCCATGATGGCAAAGTGAAACAATCAGTAGTGGCAGACAGACGCAGAAGTGGCACTCACACTGACTCAGTAATCACATTTTTTTTTGTCCCAACTCTTAAGGCAGCCATTAGGCATCAAGCACATTTTCCCCTTCCATGGGCCTGGGCTTGCAGCACATCTCGACTCTCCCCCCTCCATGGTACGTTTTTCCCTCCACTACCCCCTCCATGATGGCAGTCATTACTAGCTGTGGCAGACAGATGCAGAAGTGGCACTCACTGACTCAGTAATACATTAGGCTAGCCTATCTTAATGTGTTACTGAGTCAGTGAGTGCCACTTCAGCGTCTGTCTGCCACAGCTAGTAATGACTGCCATCATGGAGGGCCAGGGAGTGGTGGGAAAAATGTACCATGGGGGGTAGAAGTTCTGCTGCCAGCCCAGGCCCATGGAGGTAGAAAATGTGCCCCTGCTTGATGCATCTACCACCTCCATGATGGCAGTCATTACTAACTGTTAGCTGTGACAGACAGACGCAGGCAGTAGTGGCACTCACTAACTTTACTTTACTCTAGAAAACATAGGATAGGCATCAAGCAGAGGTGGTGGGCACATTTTCTCCCCCCCATAGTACGTTTTTCGCGCCACTACCCCCTCCATAATGGCAATCATTACTAGCTGGGGCAGTCAGATGCAGAAGTGGTGCACACTGACTCAGTAATACATTAGGCTAGCCTATCTTAATATATTACTGAGTCAGTGAGTGCCACTTCAGCGTCTGTCTGCCACAGCTAGTAATGACTGCCATCATGGAGGGCCAGGGAGTGGCGGGAAAAAACGCACCATGGGGGGGGGGAGATGTTCTGCTGCCAGCCCAGGCCCATTTTCCACCGCCATGGGCCTGGGCTGGCAGGAGAACATTTGGCCCCCCCCCCCCCCATGGTACGTTTTTCCTGCCACTACTACCACCTGCATGATGGCAGTGATTAATATAGCTGACAGACCCAGGCACTCACTCACTCACTTTACTTTATAACAGCCACAGCCAGGATAACGGAATAGCACTGACAGGCGGTGGGGTGAAGTGCAGATCGCTCTGCACACCGGACTGGACAACTGGATAGATTGCCCGGAGGCCGGCGGTGATGATTGAAGTCTGATGACGCAGCAGCAGCAGTCCCGCACACTCGCACTGCAGGCAGCTCTTCTCTGCTCTAGAAGACTGCCTGCGCGATGCGCGCTGCACCACGTGACTTGCTGCTGTGAGTGACTACTGTGTGAATGCACACGGCAGCGCATTTAAAAAAAAAAAAGTGCAAACTGTCTGTGACAGGCTGCCGCTGCTTGCCTGGCTTGAGGGACAAAAAAAAAAGGGCCTTAAAGGGACAGGGGCAGAAGGGGGCAGGGGCTCAAGCCCCCTTTTAGCCCTATGTGTGCACGTCCCTGGCTCCATATGTGTGGCTCTTAACTTCTATAGGAGAATAGGCCCATGGAGGCACCGGCATCTATTGGACTCCTGTGGATACATGCCATAAAAGTTTTAATTAGAGTCCTATGTAACACCACAGACAACATAATGATGTCTCGCTGAGTACAGATAATGTAGTAGATGTTACCTGCACTCCTATGTAATACCACTGATAACAAAGGCTTAAATTTCTCAACACAGATAATGTAATAGACGTTACCTGCAGTCCTATGTAACATGACAGATAACAAAGGGATAACTCTCTGAGTACAGAGAGTGGCACATTTTTTTAACACTAAGCCACACCTCTAACTCTGCTCAATGTCTATACACACTCCAATCTTACCCAGTCCCCTTTCTGCCCCTATACAGTAGTTATCGCCTTTAATGTCCCCTTACAGTAGAATGCCTCCTTTTGTGTCCCCACACATTAGAATGTCTCCTTTAGTAGCCCCTTACAGTAGTGCGTGCCCCTGAATCTAATATATAAAGCTGAGTGTAAGTGTGTGGGTGTATGTGTGTATGTCTGCTAAAGGAATCCGCACCGTCGCATTTACAATCACTAAATTTGGCACACAGGTACATGAGGTGTCCAGGAAGGGTTTAGACCAGGTTTTAGCTCTCTAGCATGTACTGTTCCTGAGATATTCCCGAAAAGATGCAAATATGGCACATCACATTACCTACATTAGCCAATAGAAGCCTGCAGGTCTTTCTCTTCATATCTCAACTGCTATACACACAGTCACATGTCCCTTATTAGCCAATAGAAGCTTGCAGGTCCTTAGTCTCCACATACACACAGTTTTACACCAGGTTTCCATAACAACCCAGCCATTTTTCTTCACTGCTGCAGGTCAGCTTTAAAGGGGCTGTGGATGACACTGTTAAGGGAGCGTAGTGCTGTGGAGGTCACAGTTTAGGGGGCAGGTAGAGTGGCCATTCAGGCCATCCTCATATAATGGAGTTAAAAACCCCGCCCCCAGAACCCGCTAAGCCATGCCCCAGTCTGGATAGGCCATGCCCCCTCCTACTCCGCAGTCCGCTATGGAGGTCAGTGTTAAGGGGCGGGGTGGGATGTTGTGGAAGTCACATTTTAAGGGAACGGATCTCTGTGGAGGACACACTGTTAAAGGGGCAGGTTATTGTGGAAATCAATGTTAACAAGACGGGGTGCTGTGGAGGTCATTAATAAAGGGGCGTCCGCTGTGGAGGTCACTGTTAAATGGGAGGGCGCTGTGGATGTTACTGTTAAGGGGGCAGGCCGCTATGGAGGTCACTGTTAAGGGAGGAGGGGACTATAATAGCCACTATTAAAGGGGCAGTGGAGTACTGTGAGGTCACTGTTAAGGCAGTGGGGTACTGTGAGGTCACTGTTAAGGGAGCGGGGTACAGTGGAGGTCACTGTTAAGGGAGCGGGATACTGCGGCGGTCACTGTTAAAGGGTCAGTCGCTGTGGAGGTCTCTGTTAAGGGGGGCCGGTAATGGTGGATGTCAGTTAAGGGGACTGTAACCTATGGTCAGTGTTAAGGGGCGGGTGCTGTAGAGGTCACTGTTAAGGGGGTGGGCCCCTGTGGAGGTCACTGTCAAGGTGGTGGGGTACTGTGGAACTCACTGTTAATGGGGTAGGCTGGTTAAAAGGTCAAAGTTAAGGGGGTGGGTGTCCCATTTTAAGGAGACGGGGTCCTGTGGGGGGAGGTCAGAGTTAAGGGGTGTGGGGCTGTGGAGGTCACTGTTAAGGGGGCGGGGTGCTGTAGATGTCACTGTTATAGTGGATACTAGTGGATATAGTGTCGATATCTTTTAACAACACACTCAAATATTAAGCTGGGTCCTTCAGCTAGTTGTTAATAAAATAACACTCACCGCACTCCGCAGCGAATAAAGTACACATGCTCTCATAAGCAGCAGGCTTGATGAAGTTACATCATAGTGCCTACTGTGCCGAGGACAAGAGCACAGGGTTTGGGGATTCATCATTATTGCCTGGCCTCAGTGCTCTGTTATTCAATCCTATAGGTGTGATGAGAGCACTGGCAGTTGAATGGTGAAGCAGAGAGTGGACAGCTCCCTGCTTTACCATTGTACTCAACTTACTCTGCGTCTTAAGGATGCAGAAACAGTTGAAAGTGGGACATGTGCAGCAAGCCCCTGAGGTGCTGGTGTAGAGGATCAGAGTAGTAGTGGCCCTGATCAAGTGGTGGTGTGTCACACTGTCATACTTTAGGGATCAGTGCAGTGAAAATTCAAAACTCAAGAAAGAGTTAAACATAACAAAGTCTTTTTTACTAAGTGCAACATAGAACTTCAAATACGTAGAGTAGCAGGGGGCTTTAAGTGCAATTCTTCTCTGGCACCAGCTAAGGAGGTATAGTGGCTGGTTGGATGACTGCAACTCTGAACTTAGATGATACTGGCCTGGTGGTTATTTACTCCCTCACCTTGCAGCAGTGTCTGTAAATGCTGATATAGCAGTTCATTCTGCTGTCTGGAATCTCAAGGCTTTTTTTGAGGCTGTCTTTAGCTGTCATTCTGTAAGGAGAAGGTTATCTGGCTTCTGAACTTCCCTCACAGGGAAAAAGATACGGTTCCTTGGACTGGGTGCTCTACGAGCTACTTCTCAATTCCCCCACTATCAGAGCAGGACCTCCCAAATCCCCTTTCCTCCTAGCACTGACTCAGTACCCTGGACCAGCCCACTCCTACCAAGAAAGAGCAGGGTGGTTAACCCTGTTCTTGCCAATCATTTCCAACTATTAACCTCCTGATGGATTGTATGAAAAATAAATAACATTAAATATCATTGCATAAAAAACACAGCAATTAAGGATACAATAGTAGTACCCTCAGGTCTGGGATACTACACATGCCACAAGCATTCCTGGACCTCAGGAAAGCCAAAAAACTCAGAGATGGTCCCCCCAGATCCAGGATGGTTGAGAAGTATAGATGGTACCTGCAGTCCTTTGTAACACCACAGATAACACAGCAATAGCACAGATAATGTAACATTACAGATAATACCACGCTGATATTTCTATTTGTGCAGAAAAGGTAACAAATGGTACCATCTATCCGACGTGCAGGGCTCAAACCTGGTGCTGCCTCCTCCTTTTTGCCACACTGCTGCTGTGACCTCCTCTGGGAGCAGCAGCGTGGTAAAAAGGAGGAGGCTCCATCAGATTCGAGCCACACACAGAACGTCCTAATTCTAGTATCAGGATATTTTGAGCGGTATCCTGAGACCAGGCTTGCGGTGGTGAGTGGGCCTTTAAAGGCCCCCTAGCAGAGGTACTATAGAAGCTGACCATCCTTGCCACCACACAGCTTAGAGAGAATATTGGATGTGGCCAGCAGCTGGAGCCACTGGCTCCAGTGGGGACCCAATCCTGGGACAATAAGAGGTGAATAACAATGAGAACTATACCAGGCTCTGTGAAGAAATCTCCTGTAGGGAAAAAAAACACTGCTCTAGAGTATATATACAGCTATTGACTTTTTTTTTCCCCCACCTATCAGCAAATTTCATTAAGGACCCTTAATGAAGGACTTTCTCAATACAAATTCAATACAATATCAAGATGTGATGTTAAAATCCTAAACAGGCTGCAGTTCCCATCACAACCACTAGATGGCCATACACTGGAAAATATTGCATATGCATGAACATCTACCACAGAGTAATAGAGTACAGACCTCCTAAGTGTCCCTCTTTTAGAGGGACAGTCCCTATTTTGGACCCAAGTCCCTCTTTTCTCCTTAAAGGGGTTCGCTGGGAATTGGGAAAATGAAAATGCTTAAATATTATTTTATGATAAATATATTCGCAAATACCTTTTATTAGTTATAATGGCTAGTTTTGTCTAGGGAGCCATCATTAGGAGAAATAAAATGTCCGCCATCCTATTAGTACACACAAAATCTGTCCTAATCACACAGGGGGACAAGTTACTTTACAACACTGAGCTAAAGAGCTATCTCATCCTCCTCTCCTACTTGTCAAGGATTATGATCCTGAATACAGGTGAATCTCTGTGGGAATGGAGATGACGAGGAGACAGGGGAGGATAATGAGCAGCAGCACTTTTATGCAGTCACCATTACCACAGCCTCACGTTACCACAGCCTGTTCTGTCCGTCCTCTCTGTATTTCATGTCTCCTCATGTACTAAATTCCCGAGGAATTCAGCTAAAGTTCTTATCAGTTGCATTCAGGGAGGTGGATGAGGCAGCTCTTTAGCTCAGTGTTCTGAAGTAACTTGTCCTGCTGTGTGATTAGGACAGGCTTTGTATGTACTAATAGGACGGCGGCTATTTTGTTTCCTCTGATGACTGCTCCCCAGACAAAACGAACCATTATTTCCCGGAGAGCCCCTTTAAATGTCTCTTTTTTTAATTTGAGGTATAGATTTGCATTGTTACATTTGCAATATTGATAAAGAAAGTGTTTGTCTAGTTCCTATCTGCATATTTGATCCCACCTTGTATATTATTTCATTTTTTGATGCAATTAAAATTTTAACAATTTCTATATTCAGATAATTTTTCCGCTATTGTGCACTATGAAAACTATTAAAGTGTATAAATATACATGAAAAATGGACACAGCTTACACATTGAACCATAAGTGTCCCTCTTTGACCGCAAGAACGCTTCTGAGCGGTCTCACATTTAGACCTTTTTCTACGCCTAAAACAGGCATAGAAAATGGTGAATGAGACGGGTCTGCCGGCTCATCCCTGCCCACGCCGCGCCCACAATTGTGGACCTGGCGTGAGCAGGGCGAAGTCACAGATAATTTAGGCGTATTTCAGCATAGTAAATTAACCCAATGTTTTTTTGTTTTTCAGATCGGGTCAACTTGCGCTATTCACCTTGCCAAGAAGCGCACATCTTTAAATATACTATATATACATATTCAAAGGCAAATATATATTTTAATATTGTATATCGTTATGTGTTTTAGTTAGCTACAGTGTGATTTTATATGTATATTCCATCTTGACAAATATGGAGAGCAGAAAATGTAATGCCTGCTCACATTGTACTTTGTACTTTTTGAGAAAAATATTTTCAGTCCTAAGATTTCCAGACTGCACTTACTAAAATTAATAACTCTGCGCGTAAAGAGACCTTGTTTTTACAGATGGAAAGAGTGTTTTAACACTGGCACAATCCTTGGCCTTCCCCTCCTATGTTTAGGTCAGCCAAAATCTGGAGTTGATGCTAATGGCCGTAATTTTTCACAGTTGCCTGCTTAATAAAATTGGCTTTATGACTGTCAGCTTCTATCATGTATAAAATACAGCATGACCATCTTCAGTTTTGAAAGCTAAAATTACAGAACAGTTCTCTAACAGCTAAAACTAAAACTTTTTTCTCTTTGTGTTACATTGGTTTTTTTTTTTACCATTTACGATGTTTGATAGGTTTTTAGAACTTATACTAACTGACCAACAGTTAGACCCCTCTAGATGTTAGTAAAGACTATATGGACATCTTTGGGGACATTATTATTATTGTTATTATTAATACATTCTACTCATTTTAGGCTAAAGATAATTTTCATTCAGTTGGACTTTATTAAAATACATTTTTCTTCTACATCTTTCAGTTTCAGAGTATTTGCAGACTTGCTGGCTTTCTCTACAGTGACTCCATCAGGGAGCTGTTCTGACAGTTCGATCTGTTGCCCTTATCTTTGAACTTCTGACAGCTTGTAAACACTCATTTAAGCCATATTCTTATCAAACTGATAAGAATTTAGGTATAACCAGTAACAGTAATATACACAGTGGCATCGATAGGGCAAGAGGTTGCATTCACACTTTAGTTTTGACACCAGAAGGAGTCTAGCATCAGTGGAATCCAGTGCCATGTGGTGGTGGATTGTTAATGGGGGCCCAGTAGCTTCAATTTGCGCCTCTGATTGTATATAAAAGATTATCATGCATACAAAATTACATGTGCAACAAGCCCAGGAAGGGAGAGGTAGAGGATGAGAGTGGTGGTGGCAGAAATAGGAGCAGTAGTAGTCACAGTACCTTCTTCCCCTCAGGGCACACCTTGCTTTTAGGGCTCTTGTCGGATGTTAGGTGGGGTGTCCTTGATGTCATCGGGTTTTCAGGTGTGAAGAGCTATTGGCAATAAAGGAAATGGTGTGACAAGGAAGGTAGGCGATGCAAAGCAATATGGAGGCCGGCCTGCCCACTGCTTCTACTCTGTGTGGTAACACATTTGATTTGTACATGTTGTAGAACAATATTAAAGAGAGCTTGTCACCACCTTTATCCTGACCTCCCATGAAGTAGTTTTTTAAGAAATTCACCTTCTAAGAGCTGTAGCACTGGAATCCTGCTATGAGGAAGCAGTCCTTATATTGAGGTGACCCTAATAAATGAAATGGTCCATTCTAAAGCCACCCTTGTCTGGCCTTGTATAGAGATTCCTATGTGTATGTTATGTATGCTTTCAGTTCTATTCCCTAGATCATGATAATCTATCATTATTGTTATGATCACACATTTCTGAAAATGTCAGAACTCAGAACCAAAATGAATTTCTTCCTTATTCCTTATTTTAGTCTTTGACATGTCTGTTGACAGGCTTTTATACCAAGCCAATGTTTTTTATCTACATTCTTAATGCTCTTTCCTATTGGGAATCCAGGTTCAAAAGCTTTACTTCCCTGAGGCATCAGTAGTACTTCAAAGCCATTATTATGTTGATACGCAATGTGCTAAATAAAAATATACATTCATCTAAAATTCTCTGCTATGTTAATCATTCCAGAGCATGTTTAGGATAACCAGACAGATCAGACACTATGCAGGGTGCCTGGCAAGACATGGACATGAACAGTTTATCATTGATCAGTTTAACATTTATCTAAAAGAATCGCTCTTATCCCCTCAACAACCAAACACACACAATACACTTTCTCTCAACTAATGCAAATACCTAAAGATGGGCAAAAGTTTCACAAATGTGATTAGCCACGAAGTGTGCTAAATCAGCGATATCCCAGCAGGGAGAATGTATCCTGGTGTACATTACTGCATATTGCAGCAACATGCATAGCTAGTCCTTTCTGGTAGTGAAACAGTTACTGTGCATCAGTATGACCTGCAGGTCTCATACAGTATATGTGTAATGATCCAGAGTGCCATTACACCTCTTTTGTATCCCCACTATCTTTATTGGTGATACTGTGTCCTCTCTCATATTTATTACCATATCCTGCAATGTTTGCAAGCATTTCCTTATAAACTGCTGTTTATATGTAATGTGCCTGGTCTACCAGCAGGTGGCAGAAAATCTGTTCAGAGATAGTTTCTCTGGAGAGGAAACTTCTATTCCACTCCAACCCTCTCTGGAGTTAGTTAGTCAAGGTCAGTCTAGCTTACCCCCTCCTGGGAAAAGGTTGTGTGTTGGCTAGCAGAGCATGGCCTGCTCTTCTAGGCCCACAGATCCTGCCTGTGAAGTGCCACATGGTTGCTTGTCCCCTCCTGGGCTTGCATTGCCTCCCAAGCTAAGAGAGCTTGATGCTAGGAAGAAAGATTCCTAGGATTAAAGTAAGAGACAGACTTCAGCTAACCTAAATTCCAGCAGAAGAAAGAATCATAGGATTAAAGTAAGAGACAGACTACAGCTAACCTAAGTTCCAGCAGAAGAGGAAAAGTTCCTATTTACCCAGCCAGCATAGCAAAGCTGAGAGAGCTACCGCATGGCAGAAGAACAGAAGAAGAGACCCTAAAGTGACTCTATTGCCTTCTTGCATTAAAAATGTGCCTTTTCTATTTGCATTAACCTTTTTGAATTTTCAGCAACATTCAAGAATTGTGCCCATTGTGTATTTCTCTTGCAAGTACAACAATGTGATTTCAAATGCACTATTGTATGGATTATGCTTGCACTTTATTTTTAGATCACCAGATAGTAAGCACCTTATGTATTGCTTAGTTATTATGGTCTGCCGCTAAGGACGTCTGGTACGTTCCAAGCAGGCCTAACTCTTTATTTTGTCATTATGGATTGCCTCTGAGTACAATTAAAACTAATAGTTCTAAACCAAGTGGTTATGTGCTAAGCCGAGTACATGTAAAGCTAATGGTTCTAGACCAAGTGGTTATGTGCCAAGCAGATCTAACACCATTAAGGGTGACCAGCTGCTATTATGTATGTCTGGAGTTTTAGGAGAAAATGTTCCTCCTTCTGAATTATGGGAGTGTTTTAAGTATGACTAATTCTCCATGTCCTAAGGCCTAGTGCACCGATTTAGGAAAAATTTTGTAGCTACCAGTTTTATTAATCAAGGTGACGAAGCGTAAAGCATAATTAGGCCTTGTTGGTAGAAGGAAATACAGGATAAAGCCACCCTTCTGTTTGCGGCCGTTTCATTGCATAGTCGTGGGACTACAGAGTAAAGACACCCCCTCGCTTTCTTTGGTGTTCGTGGCCATAATACACAGAAAAAGTCAGGAATAAGTGCTTTGTGCACAATGTTTGGTTCTCTGGTTATACCTGAGAGGGAAACTGTTAACAGATGCTCTACTAATACAGGCAGAGAGACCTTGTGGTAGCCGTTGCCGTCGCAATATCGGATGGTAACATATGTCAGAACTCATATGTCTGTTTGTATGAAGCACCTTATATTTATTTGGTACCCTGTGAGCATATGTTGGTTTATTGTGTATACCCTAAGCACAGACCAAGGACAGCTTACCTCTTAAGTGCTGTGAAATGTAATGACCCAGAGTGCCATTACCACCTTTTTTTTAACCCCACTATCTTTATTGGTGATCCTGTGTCCTCTCTCATTTTTATTGCCATTTCCTGCAATGTGTATATTTATTTCCCTATAAACAGCTTTTTACATGTAATGTGCTTGGTCTACCAGCAGGTGGCAGTAAATCTGTGCAGAGATAGTTTCTCTGGAGAGAAACCTTCTAGTTCCACTCCAGCCCTATCTAGAGAGGCAAGAGTTAGTTAGTCAAGGTCAGTCTAGCCTACCCCATCCTGGGGAAAGATTGTGTGTTGGCTAGCAGAGCACGGTCTGTTCTGCTAGGCCCACAGGCCCTGCCTGTGAAGTGCTACATGGTTGCTTGTCCCCTCCTGGGCTTGCATTGCCTAGAGATGAGCTTGATGCCAGGAAGAAAGAATCCTAGGATTAAAGTAAGAGACAGACTACAGCTAACCTAAGTTCCAGCAGAAGAGGAAAAGTTCCTATTTACTCAGCCAGCATAGCAGAGCTGAGGGAGCTACCGCATAGCAGAGCTGAGATTGTTGCAGAAGTGTTTGCCTGCCAGAATAAGCCAATACCTGCTGATGACTGTATAAATACATAGCTCTGTGCCCTAGACAGGTATTGATGCAAACTGCACTGTCTCCTATGGATCCCTTCAGATTACAGTGTCTCCCCTGTCCCTGCAGTCTCCCTATGCTCTCCCTACAGTGTGTAAAAACTCTCCCTACGATCTCCCAACACTGTCCCTGCACTGTCACCACACTCTCCCTATCCAATATTCCACAATTAAAAGCTTTTAGTAACACCGTCCCTAGCACCTAGTCTCATCTCTCCCTCTGCTCAGCTCACAGTGAAAAAGCGGAGACCATGCGGGATAAATCTTTTAAAAGGCTGTGACATCACAGGGGCTGGCTATCTGCTGATAGGCTGTCTGTACGGCTTTATGGGTGATCTTGCGTTCCCAAGCTTTTGACTTTTACTTTGTAACATGTATAGCTGCCATTTTATAATTTACCATGAAGCATGAGAAAATTCGGATTTGTTCCAAATCGAATTATTGCTAAACTTCGGATCGAATTCCACTTCGGATGCTTCAATTCGCTCAACACTACTAATAACAAAGGGAAAAGAGGCAATATAGACACACAGTATTTCCTGTATGCCATTTTAGCATACCTACACAAATTCATTGTCCTTGTCACAACTGGCATTGAGGGGAAAGGGCCAGAACTTAGAAAGGCAATAATTAAAACCATTGACACTTCAGACAGGGCTTATAGGTTAAAGGGGTTTTTCCACAACCCCTTTAACCAGCACCTGGATCTGAATAGTTCTGTATTTGGTTCTAGCTTTGTAAGAAAGAGAATGTCATGTGCCATATGATGTCCAATTTTCATTGTTTACATTAATCATGGGATATCCCTTTAATAAAAAATCAACCTTGCAACAAAATTTTTTATTTTATTTTAGTGCAGAGCTAGACATAATATGCATGTCACCTGACATCTCTAGTAGAACTTACCTTCTATTGGAACAAAGGAGGTCACAAGACAGTCAAGTCTCCTGGTGGAGATGGACATAGGATATTACTTTTAAAGGAAGCATATTGGATTGTACATTCCAATACATTGTGATGATTGCATTAATCTTTTTTTACCAGATGAATGTAAAAAAAATTAAAACCAGACATCAGATAGTGCATGCCAATCTCTTAGAACCAGCCCTGTACCGCACATGAATCCAGAGATCTCCCCATGCATTGCTCTAATTGCTGTGCTAGATGAATTTCAAGCTGGCAGCTTGGTTTGGGAAGGGGGGTAAGGGAGTCCTTTCTTAGGGGAAATGTCCTTTCTGCTGCAGCTCTCTTCCTTTTACAGATCAGGGGATGTGTCCTTTCTCAGGGGGTGTCCTTTCTGCTGCAGTTTTCTCACTATAGAATAGCTTCTAACAGTAGATCCCGCTGGTGGCAGCTGAAAGATGGAACTGAACATGGCCAGAGGCAGGGGGTTCAATGACTACAGCCATGACAGGGACAACTCCCCTCTATGCATCTCTTAGTATTAGGGAAAGCATACTGTGAGCAAATGGGACTAGATATATCAAGCACCTGTATGATATACAACATAATCTATTAGATTCTAGAACCCAGTGATAGCTCTATAGCCTATAGAGGACAGCACCCTCCTGAATTAACCCTATTTTTGCTGAATCTCAGCACATATACCTCATTGAGCTTGACCCTTCACATGGAAACACCTCCTTTTCTTTAAATTTATCTTTTAATCTGCCTAATAAAGGTTATGTTTTAAACAGTATTTCAAACCTAGCATCTTAGATACCGTGTGTATTATATTAATTCCCTCTAGGAGAGAGGTAGGGAGTGACTTCACATACAGTACAATATTCCAATCCTATAATGTTTAATGAATATATCAGTAATAAAAAAAAATTATAATAAGAAACTAAATATCTGTTAAAAAAAAGAAGAATTTATTCACTATATTTCAATCCATATAAAACAGCCTTAAAACTGATGTTCAAATACTTTGGATATCTCACCAGGGAGCCCTAGGGGTTTGGGGCAATAACAATAAATGTCCTTTAAAGAAAAACAACCAAAAACAATGTCTACTGGATGTGTTTAACTTGAAACATATGTAATCCATATGATATTTATATATATTACCAGTATAGTTTGTGCTTGATGCCACAAATATCACAAGCGAATCACAATTGCTTATCGCACATAGACTAAACAGCTGAGTATTCCGCACTTGTAGCAATGCTCCCACAAATAGCCATCTACTGTATGACGAAGATAACAATCCACTGTGGCATATACATGCAACAGCTAGGGGGCTGCCACGTGTCGTAGCTGTGCTGCAGCCTGCAGCTTGGGTGCAGCAAAAAATAAAGCGCATAAAACGCATGCGGTTTTTGCAGAAGCATATCTACGTTTAGTGTGCAAGCATGGCCACCGCTGCTGAACTGCAAGGTGGTCATAACCCCTGGATATGAGAAGTGTATAATGCATTTGAAAAATGAATCCAACCAGCAAAGGAGGCAACATGGACAATCACAATACATTAGTAAGTGTTTTGTATTAACTTTCTCTACATGATAAATGCCACGTGCTGAAGTGACCCAGCCCCTTTAATTAATGCTGGGAGCATCAGGTAGTTATGTGCCTGGCCCCCTCCCCTGAATTCACTTATATTGCTGTCTTCAGGATGGTGATATACTGCAGCAGTGCAAGTTCACCCTAATATTGTGAAATCAGGTGGTTTTGAAAAGCCAGTCATCTAGTGACACCCATATAAAAACATGTCCAAGACTTCCACACTGGCATTGTCACATTGTAGCCATTGTTATACTTTCCATTCCGTTTGAATCTATTTCTGGCTTTGGTGGTCTGTAACACTCAGAAAAGCTGCCCCCTCCCTGCATGCAGAGCCTACCAGAGTGTGGAGGTGCTGTGTGTCAGCAAGAGGGAGGTGGAACCAAAGGTCAGGAGACAGTTGGGGAAGGTTTTTGAGCTTGGACAGTTCTTTTACTGTAGTAGACAGAGGGGGGGGGGAGCATTTATTAAGGGTGTTTACGACTATTTTAGATGCAAAAATAGTCACAGTTACTTTTTTGACCACCACCAACATTTAGTCGCACTGCTGGTTTTAAGCCGTGTTTTGTAGTTGGTTTGGATGGGGTGGAGAGTATCATGTTAGGGACCATGCTGGGGACATGACTCCAGTGCTGGCAAATTTACAAACATTTATGCCTGGAAACAGGCATAAATGTTGGCGAAAAATGAATCCAGACAGAGTAGTTTTTAAGCCAGGCGCACAGACTGCTGTAGATTCACCTAATTTATGTGCGCCTTTTCATAAATTAGCCAAATCTTACAGCAGCGTAGGGGGGATAATCTAAGACCGGCATAAAAAGCTGGTCTTAGTAAATGACCCCCAGAGAGTCTGGTGTGTGTCCTGGGCAGAGAAATAGCAGAAATTGCAGACCTAGAAAAAAGTGTGTTCTACTCAATTCTGAGAGAAAGGGAAGCAGTGTGATATCAGAACAAGCACTGGATTAAAACTCAGAGGGGGTCATTTATCAAACTGGTGTAAGGTAGATCTGGCTTAGTTGCCCATTGCAACCAATCAGATTCCACCTTTCATTTTGGACAGCTGCTATAGAAAATGAAAAGGTTGGATCTGATTGGTTGCTATGAGCAACTAAGCCAGATTTCTACTTTACACCAGTTTGATAAATGACCCCCAAAGTGAGTCCCAGTACGTTAAACAGGCACCTGGTGAAAGGACTTTTAAACTGTATACTATAGAAGAATATTTACCGCTTTGCATTGCTGTGGTTGTCCCAGACAACTGAATATTGTTTGTAGAGACTGTTCACATATAGCAGTTTAAGGCCTCTTGCACATGAACGTGTGCGCCCCGTGCCCATGCTGCGGGCCGCAAATGCTCGGGCACCGGCCGTGGGGCAGCCGCAGCGGATCGCGGACCCGTTCACTTGAATGGGTCCGCGATCTGCCCGTTCCGCAAAAAAATAGGACATGTTCTATCTTTTTGCGGGACGGAAGTACGGAACGGAACCCCGCGGAAGCACTCCGTAGTGCTTTCGTAGTGTTCCGTTCCGTCATTCCATTCCGCACGGTTCCGCATCTCCGGATTTGCGGACCCATTGAAATGAATGGGTCCGCATCCGAGATGCGGAATGGCCACGGAATGGTGCCCGTGTATTTCGGATCCTCAAATGCGGTCCGCAATACCGGCACGGGGCACACATGTTCGTGTGCAAGAGGCCTAAGAGACAGTCATGTTGTGTGCTGGTTGCACCTGTCACGTTATTTGTTTTATCACACCTGCCTTAGGGCTCATGCTACTGAATGTATTTTTCGTCTGTATCTCATCCACATTTTATGCAGGTCAGATGCAGACCCATTTACTTCAATGGGGCCGCAAAACACGCTGACAGCACACTATTTGTCCGTTCCGTGGCATCTGCAAAGATATAGAACATGGCCTATTCTTGTCCACATAACAGACGAGGATAGGACTGTTCTATTATGGGCCTGGCATTCCATTACGCAAAATGTGGAACGCACACGGCTGGTATCCATGTTTTGCGGACCACAAAATATGCAACGGATGTATACATGAGCCCTTAGTGTTCTTATCATCCACATGTAATGTCACAAATCTAAGGGCTAGTTGGACAGTAGATTTTGCTAAATTAAATCCACCATGTAGTAGAAACGTCTGCAGTTTCTGTTGTGGTTTTTAAATTTGAATGCTGCAGACCCACTCGCCCCACTGAATGGACCTATACCGGAAGAGGACACCCACACGGTTTCTAGTGGCATCTGTCCAGACGTCATACCAAGAAAGGTCCTGTCCATTCTTGAAGAACTTGCGTCTATAAACCGCAGTTGAATTATTTGCAGCATAGCCTTAGGCCTCATGCACACGACCGTTGTGTGATTCCGTGTCCTTTGCTCCGTTTTTCGTGATTTTCTGCGGACCCATTGGTTTTCAATGGGTCCGTGGAAAACTCTGCAAATGCACCGTTTGTCCTCCGCGTCCGTGGTCCGTGACTCCAGTCCGTCAAAAAAATATAACCTGTCCTATTCTTGTCCGTGAAAAACGGTTCACGGACCCATTCAAGTCAATGGGACCGTGAACAAATGCGGATGCCCATCCGTGTGTCATCCGCGTTCCGCGTCCGTTTTTTTTGCGGATCCCTTGGCAGGCACTTGGCAAAAATTGTCAGCCTGTCTTTTGGTAAAATCTTTTGGGTCATGTCCGCTAAAAAAAACGGAAGACACACGGAAACACAACGGAAGGCAAAAACGGACACGGATCACTGAACAACGGAACCCCTTTTTGCGGACAGCATAAAAAAACGGTCGTGTGCATAAGGCCTTACACTGCGAGACAGATTCAGCAACATTTCTGCCGGAGGCTTCTTGTTGTGGATACCATACAATATTCCACCAGCAAAAAACCAGTGTGAATGAGGACTAAGGGTGTAGTCAGATGTTGCAGTTGTTTAAAACTTAAAAATGGCACTGGAGTGCTCGCTTCGGCAGCACATATACTAAAAACTTGGAACGATACAGAAAAGATTAGCATGCAAGGATAACACGCAAATTCGTGAAGCGTTCCATGAAAAAAAAAAACGGCACTGGAAACAAATCAATGCAGTTGTTAGAGATGTGTGAATTTTATTCTATGTTTGTATCTTTTGGACTCTAAAGGGTTACACTTTTCTTTGAAGCTGTAACAAACTTCTTCTTAGTCTTCTCTTATCTCAGGGGGCCTCTCTCTCTCTCTTTTCTGCTGTTTCAACTTTCTGTCTATGCAAGGCCATGAGGAGAAGGGGGGGGGGGCAGTGTTTGTCTTCTATCTCCCCACAGTTGCTTTGAGGGATGCCTAAGCCAATCACGTAGCTTGATGATATATATATACATATTATTCACTGCCTATAGAGAAGCACCTCCTTAAAGTGTCACATATGATGTATGTAGTATTGTTGTTAGGATAGCCGCCATTATAAGATGGCGGACACTTAGATGTTTACATTAAGTTCACATTCCAAAGTAGTGCATACTGCGCAGATGCTAGTGTGTTATCTCTTCTTCTCTTATCTTTTCTTTCCTTTTGACCAATGAAATAATGCTTGAGCCTCAGGAAAGGACCGCCCTCTTCTGAAGATGTATAATTGCTTTTACTTTTTGTAATAAAGGTAGAGATTACATTGACCAGCTATGTGTCAGAGTCTAGTCTCTCATCCACGCTTGGATATTAACCCCTTGGGGGTACCTTGATTTGGAGCACCAGAGTGCATCTCAAATGCTCTGATTAGAGTGTCTTTAACAGTTGGCGCCCAACGTGGGGCCCCAAGGTGAAGGGAGCATAAAAAAGGCCAACACACAAGAGGCCCCAGGACTTGATGAACGGCAGAGAGGAGATGGAAGGTAAGAAAACTATCTTACCCGCCTTTCTGCCATTTAGTTCGTCACTTCATGGTGCCTCAGTCTGCTGTGAGGTCATACTCAAGTATAGTAGTCGGCTAATATGCTGAAAGCCTGGGGTCCATAGAACCATAGTCTGAATTGATAGATCACTCTGGTGTGTATATGTTTTATGTGTGTCTGTGATTGTCCGAGGAGTGAATTGAGCACGGACGGCAAGACCACAGACAAATGGAGGGGACAGTAACCTCCTGGTTTGGACTAGAGGGCAAGGTATGGGACAAAGTAAATTCCGGCCGGCCTGATCAGGGGTGGATGATTGGTCCGCCTGACCTGAGGTGCGGGGGAAGTCCCTGGCTGACTAGTCGTAGTCGCGATTGATAGTCACCAAGGTGTGGGACAAAGTAAATTCCGGCCGGCCTGATCAGGGGTGGATGATTGGTCTGCCTGACCTGAGGTGCGGAGGAAGTCCCTGGCTGACTAGTCGTAGACGCGATTGATAGTCAGATTTGAGCCAACCAGAGGGGAAGGTGAATCCTTTGTCTGTGGAGGAAAAGGTTAAAGGTGCCTCTTTACTCCTCTGTTTTCTGTGTGTCAGTCTGAAATACTGCTGTTGAAATGGGCCAGTCCCAGTATTATAAAGAAGAAGAATATACAGCCCACTAGCTAGTAGCGAGGGAAGAGGGAGATTATAGGATGTGATATTAATGGAGAACTGAAAGTTGAGTGAGGAAAGTTAACTTTGCTAGGTAAAGAGAAAGTGTCGCCCCGGACAGCAGGTAGCCTGGCTGATAACAGGGATGAAAGTCTGTAAGACTCTGTGAAGTTAGAGCTCGCAGACTTGAGGGGGGGCTCTAATGAGTGAGGAAACAGAGCAGTGTCAGGATGTTAATTGATGGCACTAGCAAGAAAGAAAGCGGTCGAGTGTCTACAATCAGAAAGGTGTTAAATGTTCAGAAATGAACTGGTTAAGTTTTGTTTTGTTACCATAATAATATGTGTGTCCAAATAGAAAAGATCCGTAGCTCTAGCATTAGAGATCACAGCAGTAAAGGATGGTCAGTTAATGGATAGGTATTGTACCTAGTGTGTGCCAGTAGATGTGTGGTTAGCACTAAGAAGATGAAGGTGTTAGAAAGATACCTCTGTTGAAGTAGTTCTGCTTTCCAGAGTGTGAGAATCTGTAGAAAGCTTAAAGAAAGTCTCGTATAGTCCCGTCCCCCTGTGTTTATCTCAAAGTCTCAGGAAAGCTGAGTGAATCCTTGGGGCTGTGGTGGGATTCACTTTCCCCCGCCTTACCAGAGAAACATTCCTAAGATAAGAGAAGCAGGCAAAGAGAAGGGGGGAGGGAATCCTGCAGAATAAGTGATGTTATATGTGTAATAACATTATACAAGACGAAGAATTGTTTAATAATTTTCTTTCTTCTTTCCCAAGCAGCGTAATGTGGGAATCCAGCTTTTAATAAAAATTATTATATATGTGCAACACTAAGACCACGTGGCATAGAGGAAGATTTGGGTTTAACAAAATTACTGTATGATTATAACTTTATGCTATCTTTTTATAAGACTTGATTAATAACAGAGTGAAGACCGGAAGACATTGGAAAACACTGCAGCGACATAGACCATGAGCAGTTCTGGGTGTGGTGTGTCTATCTGATTCCAGGAAAGCTGTGTTTGTTTGTCCTGCAAGTTTGTGGCTGGGTTGGAAGACATAAATGATTCAGTGGAATGTGAATGGGTATGGCTCTGAGTTGTAGTTAAGTCGAATATGTGTGAAAACTGATGGATAATTTAGCAGAGCTGTGTATGCAATTCATATTTTATTTTATGTAAGGGCGTGGTTATGAGCTGATTGTGAAAATGTGAATACGTATGGAGCACGATATTTGTTTTCATATAATATGCGCATTGACAATTTTATTTTATTTTTCTTGGAAGATTTTTGATTTTTATTGGTACCAAAAGTGTTGATTGAGCTCTACATTTTTTTAAATTGAAGTCAATGAAACGTTTCTTATGGGCCCTTCATGTGTCTATGCCTGTATTGTCAGATCTGTTCGTTTAATGTTTGTAGTTACGTGTTATATGTTAAATGTTTGTGCTAACATCAGAGATCTGTCCACACAGACGGTTCAGACAAAATTGACCAAGCAAGAGAAGATCAGAGAGTCCGACTGGAAGGGGTGGACAGATGACTCAGAGGGGAGGGAGGAGGATAGGGGTGGATGGAGACGACAGCCCTTATGCCCATCCCCTGGTTATAAGACACTCCCATGAAAAATGAGAAGTCACGTGTTCCAGTCTATTAGTTTCTGTATTAAGGAAAGCTGGGTACTTCTGTAAACTAAAATGCAGAATAACATCAAACAGCATTGGTAATTCATTGATGACAACCACACGTAGTGTTCCTCGGGCATTGCTTCAGCCCTGATGCCAAATGCCTCACTGAAGTGGGGAAAAGTAAGTTTGCCACTTTATAATGGTTCTGGGAGATGGACCGGCAGAGTCTGTGGGACCCAGAACTCAGGAGAGAGAGAATTGTGCTCTGTGTGGTACTCCTCGTCCACACCACGAGAGGATTGTATTCTGTGCTGACCATGCCCGGATCACTGTCCGTCCCTACAGACACCCATAAGGACAACACAAAGACAGGTGAGGGGGAAAAGTTAGATCAAGATTAGAAAACAGGAAATCCAGTATTGGCTGTGCTTTTAAACATTTTTAGCAGATTCAGTCTGGCCCAGAGGATATCCCTAACTCTGGGTGATAAAGAAGTAATCCCGTTATTGATTGATACTGGAGTAGCCCAGACTGTTGTGCACAGCAAAGATGGCCTCCCCTGATTTAATCTCCAAGGACACAAGTCTTTGGGTAGAAGTGGATGGGAAAGTAGCAGAACCCATCCATATTAGATTTGCCCCTAACCAAGAAGTGCTTGCCCGGTTGCTGGTCAGTGGTAACGCCCCTGTTGCCTCCTGGGTGCAGACTTGCTTGCAAAAGTACATGTGAACTGTGAAGCTTATAGGTGCCCTCTGTTTCCAGGAACCTTGTTTGTTGGTCGTTAGTGATAATATTCCCTGGTCCATGTTTGTGTAAGGACTCCCAGAAGATGAGAAAAGAACGCACCCAGCATCGGATGGTACATGACCTACGTGCCATTACTGAAGCCACAGTTTTTAACACCCACATGGTGCCCAATCCACACACCTTTTGGCTCAGGTTCCCGTTACCTCTACTCACTCCACTGTGATTGATTTCACCAAAAGTTTTCTTTTCAGCACCGCTACATCCAGATAGTTAGTACTTGTTCTCCTCCACACATGAGGGTAAACAGGATACCTGGGTGGTGGTGCTGCCGCAGGGGGCCCAGAACTCACCCAGTATGTATACCGTAGCCATGACACTCCTGTCCTTTTAAGCTAATCAAGGCTGCAAGGTGAAGAGAAAAGAACCATCTGACCCCTGAATGTTAGAAGGCTGTGGAGGACATCCCTTTGCCCAGAAACATGAATGCACTGAGGATATTTTTGGGCCTGTTTCTCATTACAGACCTTGGATATGCAAGTTTGATGCAGCCTTCTTATGATTGTTTGTCCTTTAGTCTCTACCACCTTATAGGTGGTAGAGGCCTTTGATGCCAAAACCTGGCAATTTTGTGTTCCCCACACCGGGTCTATCAGATTATTACATTTAGATTGTGTTGTACAGAAGTGTATGGCCATACCCCAGCTGCCGACAACAACACCCCGTGGCCAGAGGTGCCCATTTCTGCATCAGAGTTGTAGTAGTCGTGCAAGCTATGCTTGATAAAAGCTCTGAGATAGTTCTGAACCACAAAGTGACGGTGATATTACTTCTATCCTCGTGAAAGTGCAACCCAAAAGATTGTTTTGTTGCCCGTTATTTGAGAATGCAGTGTTCCATTTTGTTGCCTGACAATGTTGCTGTCCAGAGGTGTAATACTTTGCCTCCAGCCGTCCTGTTGCCTCTGGAACAAGGGGGAGGGAAGAGTTAGGGCACCTAAACTTTTCTTCCAGATCCAAAGGAAGAGGCTCATGACTGTTGCAGATGATGTCACAAGAAACAGTGGGTTATGGTAAATCAGCCATTAGGTAATCCAGATAATGTGCTCTTTGTGGATGGATCGAGGTATGGCCAGGATGGCAGGTACTACACAGGTTGGGCAGTGGTGGTTAATTGGGACACTCAAAACACAGCATAGTCCTTACCACCACTACCACACATGTCTGCTCAAGAAGTGGAGCTAAAAGACTCTGAAGATGGCTTGCAGATATAAGGAGGAAAAAAAAAAAAAAAAAAAAAAAAGCCAACATTTACACTGATTCGAGGTATGACTTTGGGATGGCCCATGACTATGGGCCCATTTGGAAACACAGAGACTTCCTGACTGCTTTAGGTAAACCCATTGAAAATGGGAAAGCAGGGAGGTCTCTTATAGAAGCCCTCATGTCGCTAACTTGAGTGGCGGTGATAACAACGAAAGGCCACTGTAAAACAGATTCAGCGGAGGCAAGGGAAAAAGCCACGGCAGATCAGGCGGCCAAAATGGCTGCCAAATTGCCTAGGCAGACCCCTGCCTTAAGTGGCTAGAGGTAAGGTCCCTGAAATAACTCCTCCTGTCTCACTGGAAGTTCTTAAGACCTTACAGAGCCAGGTGGGGAAGGAGGAAAGGGACTGGTGGATGGAAAAGGGGGGGCGACAAAGGGGAAGGCCTAAAACAGTTCCAAGGGAAACTCTGCCTTCCCAGTTCCCTCTACACCACGATGGCACAGGCAACCCGTGGAGTGACGCACCAGTCAGAAACTGCTGTGTGTGATTTAGTACATAGCGCATGGTGCGCCCCAGGGTTCAGCACTGTAGCAGTCAGATATGCTCAAGGATGTATGATTTGTGCCCAGAACAGCGTGGGCGAGGTGGTTAAGGTACCCCAGAAACACACATCTTGTCTTCTGTATCTGTTTCAACGTTTGCAAACTACCTTCAACTACTCAAGGTGGGCCTTTATGAGTATGTATTGATATGTGATGACTTGTTTTCAGGATGGCCAAAACAGTACCCAAAGAAGTAAAGAAGATTGTGGCCGAGGCTGTATATAGGCATAGGGTACCTGAGTCCATTGAAAGTAACAGAGGTGTCCACTTCAAAGGTGAAGTGATGCAGGAGATGATGAAGTTTTGAATGTAGGACAGGCCTTACATGCTTCGTACCATCCACAAAGCAGCGGTAGGGTAGGAGACCAGGAACTGAACGGGACACTAAAGTTAAAGATAAAAAAAAAAAAAAAGCTATGAACAAAGTGCCTGCTGGTAGCCCTCTTTTCAGTAAGGTATACACCTAACCATAAGACAGGCCTTAGTCCCTATGAGGTCCATTTTGGGTCAGGCCCTAGTATAGGATTGTATTTCCCACAGTAGTTCCAGATGCAACACGGTTGTCTGACAGATTATGTGATCAGTTTTGTACGAGCATTTGACTAAAGTACGTGCTCGAGTTTTTTCTTCACTTTCAGATTTTGATAAAATACCAGGAACCAACCCACTTGTGTCTGGAGATTGGGTGGTAGTAAAAAGACACGTTAGAAAAGTCCTAAAACCCTGGTTTGATGGTCCATTCCGAGTGTTGTTGACCACAAGCACATCAGTGAAGCTCAAAGGAAAGCCTAATTGGAGTCATTTCAAGAAAGTGTTGACTCTAGAGACTTGAAAGGATGATGCTTTTTGGTTCCCCTTGTGTGACTGTTGATCTTGACCCAAAAGAATGTGGAAGAATTGTATGAAGACTTCGATCCCGAAAATCAGAGGCACTGATGATCTCCAGTTTCCCCTCCATATGAGGTCAACGCCAGTTAGGGAAAGAACATCTGACCTTCCAATGCTTAGTCCGGTGTTATGGGAGGCTATTCATTAGGGATAGCTTGTCAAGTAGCCGGTGAAGAAACATGTGAAGCATTGGGACAGATGTTTAGGTTTAGGGAGAGAATTAAAATTCAAGGGGGGACTGTTAGAGATGTGTGAATTTTATTCTATGTTTGTATCTTTTGGACTCTAAAGGGTTACACTTTTCTTTGAAGCTGTAACAAACTTCTTCTTAGTCTTCTCTTATCTCAGGGGCCTCCCTCTCTCTTCTCTGCTGTTTCAACTTTCTGTCTATGCAAGGCCATGAGGAGAAGGGGGGGCAGTGTTTGTCTTCTATCTCCCCACAGTTGCTTTGAGGGATGCCTAAGCCAATCACGTAGCTTGATGATATATATATACATATTATTCACTGCCTATAGAGAAGCACCTCCTTAAAGTGTCACATATGATGTATGCAGTATTGTTGTTAGGATAGCCGCCATTATAAGATGGCGGACACTTAGATGTTTACATTAAGTTCACATTCCAAAGTAGTGCATACTGCGCAGATGCTAGTGTGTTATCTCTTCTTCTCTTATCTTTTCTTTCCTTTTGACCAATGAAATAATGCTTGAGCCTCAGGAAAGGACCGCCCTCTTCTGAAGATGTATAATTGCTTTTACTTTTTGTAATAAAGGTAGAGATTACATTGACCAGCTATGTGTCAGAGTCTAGTCTCTCATCCACGCTTGGATATTAACCCCTTGGGGGTACCTTGATTTGGAGCACCAGAGTGCATCTCAAATGCTCTGATTAGAGTGTCTTTAACACAGTTCTACAGTATATGTTGAATAAATGTGTTTCACCTGTAAAAACCACAAGTACATCCAAAAATGCTGTAAGACCATGTTTTTTATGTGGTTTCAGGACATACCAGATAACAAGCTGTGTATATGAACATATTGCAATTAAGTCTGTGGTTTTTGTGCAAGTTTCACAAAATGCTATTTTTGATGTGGGTTTCTTACATACAGTCATTCAATGGTAAGCGCTGGGGTCATAGGTTCAAATCCAACTAAGACTCTATGCACACGGTGCTTATTACACCTGGAATTTCGTGGGGACAATCTACAGCATAATACAGTACCAGTTAAGTAGGTGAGATGATCAAAAATCTCATCTACACAATGCATACATTTTATGTGCGAAAAAAATTACCTGTGCTGCAGATTTTGAAATCCGTAGCATATCAATTGTTTGTACAGATTTCACCTTTTGTACTAATGCAAAGGGTAAGATCTGAGGCAAGTTCGCAACAAACGCAGCTAAAATCCGCATATAATACGCACTGTGTACATATACCCTAAGAGCAACACCTGCATGAATTTGTATGTTCTCCCCATGTTTGAGTGGGTTTCCTCCGGGTACTCTAGTTTCCTCCCAAACTCCAAAGGCATACTGATAGGGAATCTAGATTGTGAGCTTCATTGGGGAAAGTAAGTGATGCTAAAGTCTGGAAAGCGCTGTGGAATATGTGGGTTTGTAAAAATCTTGTAAGCAGGGGTGGATTGGCCATAGACCTTACAGAGAAATATCCCGGTGGGCCGATGCCCAGGGGGCCACCTGGGCCCTCCTCACGGCCGGCTAGTGGAAGTTTTAGGGGCTGTATTTTGTGCTGCTGGCAGAATTGAGATGGACTGTGGTATTTGGCTCTGTTGAGGTGGTATAGTGTGCCACAATATGGAATTTCTGGCCCTGCCTTCCATCAATTTGGACCAAACTACAAAACGGGGCCACTTTTAGTAATTTTTCCAGGGCCACTTTAAGTTCCCAGTCCACCCTTGCTTGTAAGCATTGAGCATATGCAATGGACGGACTCCCCATAAGAGGGGGGCGCCATGGGTCCCTTAAAGGTGTAATAGGTTTTTGTTGTGACGCCAGTTGCATTTCAGCAAGGAGGGACGGAGTCCCCCTAAGTAGATAGTGTTTGTGGTACCCAGGTGTAGGAATGCCAGAGTGGTGTAAGGGTAGCCTATGTTGTCCCTTTAGGTGTTGTGGCTGTACACGTGTCACGGTGCTCCTACTTGGATATCCTGGAACCCCAGGAGTTGTCGTCCGAAGTAGTGCAAATAGGGTGAACTGTTGAGGGGTTGGTAGAATAAATTGAGTCCAGACTTGTATTGAAGTTGATAACAGCTTTATTTGAATACACTTGCATCAGGGTACAATTTTCTAACTTTATCTTGGTTACCAGCAGGCTTTGGCATTACTTCTGGAAGGCAAACACATTGGCCTGCTACATTTGTAACTCTCTAGCTCTGCTGTGTCAACTGGATTAAGTAGAAACTTTTCCTTTGCCGTAACTTATCTTTCTATAGTCTGACTCTGTCTTTATCTTTATCTTCATCTTGGTCTTTGTCTTTATCCAGGGAACCTCCTGGCTTCTGAGACTCTTTGCTCTTTTCTTTTGTTCTAGCAGGGTTGATGGTACTCTGGCTGGCCTTGGCAGGCTCATCCAGCAGGGACGAGGGCCTGCTTTTTTCCCCAAGCAGGGGATCCTCTAGACTGACTTGCACTAGCTAAAACTCCTCCCTCTCTAGAGAGTGCTAGAATGGATAGGAAGTTCCACTCTAAGTAAACTAGCTCTGCCATGAGTTCTGCCATCTGCTGGTGAATCAGTTACATTACACTTAAACATCATAAAGTAAGAAATACAATTACACATTATGCAAGGCCTTGCAATAAATAAACATAATGACACAGAATCAACCATAGGAGATAGTAGAGGGGTGAAAAGGTGGTAATGCCACTCTGGGGCATTACACATAAATATGCTTTATGCAAGCTTATGCTGCAGATTGTACTTCATGCACAAATCCTAAAGAAGAAACTTTCCCTTTGGGGTACAGCAGACATTCAGGTTTTTGTATGCGGTTTTTGAGCCAAAACCAGGAATGGATAAAAAAAAAAGAGAAATCGTATCCATTCTTTCTTTCCTTCTATGATCCACATCTGATTTTGGTTTCCAAAACTGCATACAGAAACCTGATAGTTTGGTAGTACCGCATTTTCTTTCCGTCTCTGTTCCGTTTTTTTTGCGGACCGTATGCGGAACCATTCATTCCAATGGGTCCACAAAACAAATGGAAGTTACTTTGTGTGCATTCCATTTCTGTATGTCCGTTCCGCAAAAAATGTCCTATTATTGTCTGCATTACTGACAAGTATAGCACTGTTCTATTAGGGGCCAGCTGTTCCGTGCTGCAAAATACGGAATGCACACAGACGTCATCCGTATTTTTTGCGGATCCGTTTTTGTGGACCGCAAAATACATACTGTTGTGTGCTTGAGCCCTTAGGGTACTAAAAGGGTGGGTCCACTTTTTACAATTTCCTGTGACAATAAACTGATTACAAGACGTCTTGGTGCTGGAAACCCATTAAACATCTATCTGCTGGAAAACTCAACAGCAAGTGTTTAGTGCCTTGCACTGCCACCACAGGGGAAATGAAGCATTATATTGTGCCCATTAAAATAAACGGGCAGTTCAAGTAATTCTAATTTATAGGGATCTGAATTATGCATTCCTTTCTATTGGCCTGTTTTACATGGTCAGTATTTGGTCAGTATTTTGTATCAGTATTTGTAAGTCACAACCAGAAGTGGAACCTACAGAGAAAAGGTATCATACAAATATTTGTGCCTCTGTGTTTTCGACCCACTCCTGGTTTTGGCTTACAAATACTGATGCTGAAATACTGACCCAATACTGACCATGTGAAAGAGGCCATTAAAGGGATTTCTGAGACTTGCAACACCTTTTGATGTGCAGGCTGTGTGCATGGGTCGCCTATGCACTAGTTCCAGGGCTGAACTCCCCTTTCCTCTGCTTCTGGTCCCAGCTGGACTAGAAGTGTGAGGTTCCTTTTACATATAAGTCGCAGTTGCTGGCAAATCAGTGGCCTCAGCAGTGGTAGTGGCCATGTGCTGTGCCTTCACATATTAGCGATGTGGTTATTGATAAGCCAGCAGCGGTGACTTATGTGTTATACCTCTGATCCACCAGGGAACAGAAGTGGATGAGAAGGTAGCCCAGAGCTGGAACCAAAGCATCAGTGACACCAAACCTGTACATAGCATCTCAGAGAACTCTCAAACCCAACGCACTTACAGAGTACACTATTTGAAAATAGGTTTTCTAAACTAGGCAAACCCAGGTCCATTTTCTCTTGAAATTGCATGAGCGTATATCAGTCATAACTACCCATTAAGAAGATATATATTTACATAAAGAGTAAGCAAGTCCTGGAATATGTGCCGTAAGTAACTCACATACAAGCAGTGCTATTGTAACCTCTGTGCCCTGTAAGTAAGCTCCCACTGAACTGACCTAAGATTATAACCTCATCGGAAAGGCCCCCTCCTCAACCCCTGCTCCCCACACCCTGCTGTCTGATTACCTCATGGTAAACCACCTGTGTTATCAGAGAGGTGAATGGAGCAGTGTTTGCCAGGCCTCCATACCATTAGACCTCTGTTTAGCCCTACCGCCAGGGAAGAGCCAGACCTGGAAACTGTGAGCAAACCCTAAATGTTCACCAATATTTATACACCTTTGTCTCGAGGCTTTTAATGCTCTGGAATCTTGTTGCTTGGACCACAGCCACAGTGATCTAGGAGATGCTGGTGGAAACAGCAACAGAGGAATAGTTTTTAAAATTAAAATAGTAAATAGTTGCCCATTTTTGCCAAATTCATTACTATTTAAAAACAAAAAGGAGCATTGTAGGGGAGCTTGAATATTTCTGTGCCTATGGCACTGCCTTGCTTTGTCATGCGTCATTTTGTTATTTGAGATGTGCCAGAGAATATGTAAACCATGAGATTTGTAATTTCTACTCATGTTTCAATTTCCCGTCATGCTTTCTCTCAGGCTTGATCACTGGTAGGCACGCAAGGCTTCCACTCACTTTGAAAGAAATATAGAACAATTTGAAGGGAATCGTTAACTAAATTAGACATTCAATCAAGAGGGACTTTACATGTTCAAATAACTAACGGAGAATGTCACTAATCATTACATTGAGTTTATTTTGTTAGCATTGTATATGTGATCAGTTCGTATGGCCCTATGCAAAGTGCAGTAAAGTAAAATTATATCCAAGTAGGGATGAGCAAACTTCTGTTTTCAAGTTCGGCGTACAAGGTTCGGGTTTGGGTTATGTAAGAATTCTGTTATGGATTACGTTACCATGGACTATTCGTGGTTGCGGAATCCATAACGGAATTCTTAAATAACCTGAACCTTGTACGCCAAACTTGAAAACAGAAGTTCGCTCAACACTATTTCCAAGCAAATATAGTGAAACCTGTCCAAAAGTCCACCTCTTAGGCTTCGTCCACACTTCCATTTTTCATGGAAGTGTGCAGTCCGCATTTTCCACAGACAGCCCATGTACCCATTGATTTAAATGTGTCTGTTGACACATCAGTATTTCTTTACTGACCGTGGGTCAGTAAAAAAAAATCATGGAGACATGCACTACTTTGGTCCGTAATGTGGAAAAAACACGCCCATTGAAGTCTATGGGTCTGTGAAAGTCACGGACATAAACGGATGGCATCTATGTTGTGTCCATTTTTCACAGAAGACAGATGGCAAATGCTCTTGAAATTTTCAGCCAAGCAACGTCTGTGGATTACGGATGATACACGGAGTGTAAAAACGGACACACAGACCATCTACGGATCCTTCATGGATTAAATAAGGACACTTTTTCACGTACATAATACTAATATGATCCAGACCAGACTACCAGTAATAGATTTTCACCATCTATTAGGGCTCATGCACATGCAACGGGCGCCTCCCCCTAGGGCCCTCTATATCGCACGTCCCAAGGAATAGGAATGCCGAGTGGTATGTTTCTTTATGTGTGTCATGGTGCTCCTACCTGAACACGGCTAGACCCCAGGCTCTGGCTCCGAAGCAATAAATAGGGGGAATAATTGAGGGATTAAAGAATAACTTGAGTCCAGACCTTGAGATGAAGTTCAATGGCAGTTTTACTTGAATAAACGTTTCTTCAAACAGTTTACAGGCTTTGTCTTGGTTCCAGCAGGCTTTAGCATGAAACTGGCAGGCAATCTCCACTCTGCTATATCTGTTTCTCTCTGACTCTGCTATACTGACAGTCTGGCTGTATAACTCAGCGTATTCTGTATGATGCACTTCACTTTGTACTCTGACTCTAGGTTATGCAAGGGAACTTTCCTCCTGGCTCCTGAGGCTTCAAGCTTTGGCCTCCATGGCCAGCAGAGCTTAAGGTGCTCTGGCTGGTGTTGGGACCAGTTAGAAGTTAGTCTACCTTACCCCCTGCACACCCTTCCCCTAGCTAGGGATAAGCTAGACTAACTTCTAACTGGTCCCCACCCTTCTTGCAGGAAGTAGGGCTAGCCCATTTCTCTCCAGATGGGGGTTAGTATGGAATGGAGAGTTCCATTCTACCTAAGTACAGCTCTGCCGTGTTTGCTGCCACCTGCTGGTGAGCCAGGCCCATTACATGAACAGTCACATAACATTAGAAACATTATGTTATGCTAGAAACCTGGAAAAATGCCTAAGATGACATGAGGTTAATCCAATAAAGACAGTAGCAGGGTGCAGAAGTGGTAACACCACTTTGGGGTGTTACACACACAAATTAATTTTTTTCCATGTCCGTTCCAGATTTTTGGGTCCCGTATGCCCATTCACTTCAATGGTTCTGCAAAAAAATAAATAAAATGACTTGCTGTGCATTCCATTTCTGTATGCCCACATGGCCGTTCCGCAAAAATGATAGAACATGTCCTATTGTCCGTTTTGTGGACAAGAATAGATATTGTTACAATGGATCTGCAAAAAACAGATACATTACGGATGTCACACAGACGTCATCCATATTTTTTGCAGATCCGTGTTTTGCGGACCGCAAAATACATATGGTCATGTGCATGAGCCCTAATGCATGCTGACCATGATCTCTGAGAAGACAACTGTTCAATGCAATTTTAGGTAGTCATTTTGAAGAGTTTTAACCTCTTCACGACTGGGCGATTTTCTGTTATTTTCATTTTTGTTTTTATTCCCAGCCTTCCTAAAGCCTTAACTTTTTTATGTTTCCATTCACATAGTTTCATAGCTTGATTTTTGTGGGACAAGTGGCACGTTCTAAGGGCACCATTTACGTTTGCTTACTGTAGTGGGAATAAAAAAAAAACACTGAATTCCGATATACTTTTATCGGTTTTATTTTTACAGTGTTTCCAATGTGGTAAAACTGACCTGTTAAGTTCATTCTCTGGGTCAGTACAACTACAGTGACACCACATTTTGAATATTTTTTTTCTTTTGTTTTAATGTTGAAAAAAATGTATTTATATTTTTTGCATCGCCATATTCTGACCCCCATAACGTTTTTTTTTTTATGTGTACAGAGCTGTGTGAGGGCTCATTTTTTGTGGAGTGATCTGTACTTTTCACTGATACCATATTGGACTTTTTGATCACTTATTACATTTTTTGTGGGAGGTGAAGCAGCCAAAAAAAATGAATCGGCCATTTTGACTTTTTTCTTTGTTTTGCCATTTTTCATATGGGAAAAATATTTTTATGTTTTAATAGTATGGACATTTTCGCATGTAGCAATACCCATGGTTAGAGATGAGCGAATTTCTCAAAAATTCGATTTGGCAGGTTTGCCGAATTTTTAGGAAAAATTTATTTCCATCCGAATTTATTCACAGGCGAATCGCATTAAAAAACGTCAATTTTTTCATGTACATAATACTAATATGAAAATTTGAATTAGGCCTTAGAGAGGACCACCCCCTTATATCGCCCTCTATATCGCACGTCCCAAGTGTAGGAATACCGAGTGGTATGTTGCGGCCTAAAATGTCTCTTTATGTGTGTCACGGTGCTCCTACCTTGACACGGCTGGACCCCAGGCTCTGGCTCCGAAGCAATAAATAGGCCCAGAGAATAAGTAGAACACTGTGCCTTGCAGTAAAACGCATAGGGAGCCTGCTGTGGTAGTGAAATAATACTGTGAGTCAGTATGACATGCAAATGACAGGCGTCACTCTTAGAACCACAAAGATGTTTACAGAACCTGTTCTATTAACACCTTAAGGACCCACGCCGGTGGGCTGATCGGGTAGGTGCAGGAGCTGTGCTCGCCTGATCAGCGGCAGGGGTGCGGCAGTCAATGATATCCAGACCCCTGCTGTATGCGCCGGCATTGGTGAAAACAATGATGTCGGCGCATTAACCCTCGCACTGCCTCGGTCAGCGCTGACCGCGGCACGTGCAGGATCCTGCCGGGTGTGGGGTGGCCATCGGGTACCCACGCTGCTGTGACGGGAAGCCGATGGCAGGGAAGGCAGTCCGATGCCTTCTTAGGCATGGTGGCTACATTTCGTGACAGCTTGTGAGATCCAGCCCCGTGGATCTCACAGAAAGCAGGCTGTAAGTGTATTACTCAGTGTAATACACTTACAGCCAATGTATTGCAATACAGATGTATTGTGATGCATTGTAAAGGGGATCAGACCCCCGAAAGTTGAAGTCCGAGAGTGAGACAAAAAATAAAGTGAAAGAAGAAGTTAATAAAATAAAGTTTTCAAAAAAAATTAAGTTTAAAGTAAAATAAAACCTCCTTTTCCCAAAATAAATTTTAATAAATTGTAAAAAATAGGGAAAAAAAGAAAAGTAGACATATTAGGTATCGCCACATCCGTATCGACCAGCTCTATAAAAATATCACATGACCTAACCCCTTAGGGGAACATTATATATTATATATTATAATTTTCTAAACAAATAAAATAAATAAAAAGTATACATATTAGGTATTTTCACGTCCATAACGAACTGCTCTTTAAAAATATCACATGAACTACCCCCTCAGATGAACACCGTAAAAACAATAAAAAATAAAAACGGTGTAAAAAAAGCCATTTTTGTCAGCTCACATCACAAAAAGTGTAAAAGCAAGCGATCAAAAAGTCATATGCACCCCAAAATAAGACAGTTGCCCAAAAAATAAAAAAAACTATGGCTTCCAGAATATGGAGACACTAAAAAATCACTGAAACAAACAACCAAAAAAGTAGTCATATTTGGTATTGTCGCATCCGTAACAACATGCTCTATAAAAATACCACATGGTCTAACCTGTCAGATGAACATTGTAAATAGCAAAAAATAAAAAAACGGTGCCAAAACACAAAAAGTGTAATATAGAGCAACCAAAAATCATATGTATCCTAAAGTAGTACCAACAAAACTGCCACCTTATCCCGTAGGTTTCAAAATGGGGTCTTTTCTTGGGGAGTTTCTACTCTAGGGGTGCATCAGGGGGTCTTCAAATGTGACATGGCAACTTAAAATTATCCCAGTGTAATCTGCCCTCCAAAAACCATATGATGTTCCTTTCCTTCTGCGTTCTGCCATGTACCCGTTTTTTTTATTTTCTAGGTGTCTTATTTTGGGGTGCATGACTTTTTGAACGCTTGCTATTACACTTTTTGGCTTTTTGACACCATTTTTATTTTATCTTTTTTATGGTGTTCACCTGAGGGGTTAGGTCATGTGGCATTTTCATAGAGCAGGTTGTTACGGATGCGGCGATACATAATATGTCTACTTTTAAAAAAACTTTTAAACTACAGAATCAGGGTAATAAATATTGAGTTTTGTTTGGCTGTTAACCCTTGCTTTGTTACTGGAAAAAATGGATTAAAATGGAAAATCTGCCAAAAAAAGTGAACACCTAAAGAGCTACTAAAGTTTGTTTGAATACCTTGAGAGGTGAATTTTCCAAAAATGGGGTCATTTTTATGGAGTTTCTAATCTAGGGGTGCATCAGGAGGTCTTCAAATTGCCGTGCGCCCATACAGCAGTTTATGACCACATATGGGTTTTTCTGTAAAAAACAGAATAAGGGCAATAAATATTGAGTTTTGTTTGGCTTTTAACCCTTGCTTTGTTACTGGAAAAAATTAATCAAAATGGAAAATCTGCCGAAAATTCGAAATTCTGAAATTTCATCTACATTTTCATTTAATTCTTGTGGAACACAAAAAGGGTTAAAAAAGTTTGTAAAATCAGTTTTGAATACCTTGAGGTGTGTAGTTTCTAAAATGGGGCCATTTATGGGTGGTTCCTATGATGTAAGCCTGACAAAGGGACTTCAGACCTGAACTGGTCCTTATAAAGTGGGTTTTGGAACTTTTCAGAAACATGTCAAGATTTTCTTCTTAACTTCTAAGCCTTCTAACATCCCAAAAAAAGAAAATATCATCTACAAAATGATCCAAACATGAAGCAGACATATGGGAAATGTAAAGTAATAACTATTTTAGGAGGTATCACTATATGTTTTAAAAGCAGAGAAATTGAAATTTTGAAAATTGCGAGTTTTTCCCTATTTTTTGTAAATTTGGTATTTTTTTAATAAATAAAAATGAAATATTTTGACTCAAATTTACCACTGTCATGAACTACAATATGTGACGAGAAAACAATCTCAGAATGGCTTAGATAAGTAAAAGCGTTTTAAAGTTAACACCACATAAAGTGACACATGTCACTGATCAGGATCATCCTAATGCATTCTGAATAGAGAAAAATCTGTTCAGGATGCATCAGGATGTCATTGGTTCAGTACGCAAATGTTTTTTGCAGGCTGTGGATTTTCCTCCGGCCAAAAATCCGGAGGACTTGCCGTAACGCTGGATCCAGAATTAATGCCCATTGAAGTGCATTAATCCGGATCCGGAATTAAGCTAAACGTCGCATCGCCGGATCCGACGTTTAGCTCTGCGCATGCGCAGCAGCAGTTCCGATCGGTTACCATGGCAGCCAGGACGCTACTGAAGTCCTGGCTGCCATGGTAGGTACTCCACAGTAGTGTACTTACCTGCACTACGGCCCCCGGGCACTCCTTCGTGACGTCACAGGTCCGGGCGGCGCATTGATCTATGTGCCGCGGGGACCTGTGACATCATGAAGGAGCGCCCGGCAGCCACAGCGCAGGTAAGTACTCCGCTGCGGAGTACCATGGCAGCCAGGAATTCAGTAGCGTCCTGGCTGCCATGGTAACCTGAAAGCATTTCGAAGACTGATCAGGATCCTGATTAGTCTTCAAATGCTTTCAGGCGACTTGCGTTCTGACGGATCCGGCAGGCCTGAAGTGCCTGCCGGATCCTCAGAGCGCAAGTGTGAAAGCACCCTAACGCAAGTGTGAAAGTAGCCTAACCAGCTTTAATTTTTGTACCCAGTGTGAAAGTTTTAATTTGCAATTGTAGGAACTTAACTCCTAAGGCATTCATTGAATAATGTAGCCATCAATAAATGTTCTATTGGATGACGCTGTCTGAAAGCTAGAATCAATTTTTGCCTGGAGTTGGTGAACTCCACCCTCTCCTATAATACAATATAGTGTGCAGGGTCGGACTGGCCGACCAGAGCACCACACCCCCAGGCTCTGATGTAATAGTGGGCTCCAAAAGTCAAACATTTGCAGCCACCTTTGGAGATAATCACTTGCCACTAGGGTCTATTTCGTTTATTCAAAAAACAGTTCGACTGTATTGATATAGGGGTTGGGTCAGAAGAATAATTTCCTCTGGTGGGCCCTAGAGATCCCAGTCTGAAACTACTAGTGTGTGCTTAAGTTGAGACCCCAAGGCATTCTTCTGTAGTGAAGGTTATTAATTTGGTTCCCAAGTTTCAGCTATTATAAGCTACTATAACAACCACTTCTTGTGAACTATCAAAAGACGCAGACGTAAGAGAGGTCTTCAAGAATGTATGAAGTCTTAGAATTTAGCGAAGGTGCCTGTGACATTATGGTCAAATTGTCACTCTGAAGCTCAGTATGCAATGTGTACTTGGTATACAATGAAGAAACCTCAGAGCTTGTGTGAGCAACACGGCCCGAACAGTTGATGCGGGGTGGTGGGAGTTGGACCCCCACCCATCTGATATTATCTATCCTGAGGATAGGTCATCAATATTTAAAGGGTTTTCCCATCTCAGACAATGGGAGCATCCGGCAAAGTAAAGCAGGGCAGACCGCGGATGCGCCGCTGTTCTCCCTTAAATTATATAGGGGTGCCAAAAATAGCCAAGCACTGGCGCGGCTATTTCTATCGGCCCCATAGAAGAGAATGGAAGTGGTGACCGCACAAGGGCGGTGCACTCCCATTCATTTGTATGGGGATTCCGAACTCCTATTCCGCACTGCTATTTTCGGCGAGCCAATAGGAATTATTGGTGTTTGGCCGGACTCAGCACTGCTGACCACCACTTTGCCAGCTTTGTTTTCATCTATGTTTACGAGCTAAATGCTGGTCCCAGAGCTGGGACCCGCACCTATCAGACAATGGGGGCATATCCTAACGATATACCACCATTGTCTGAGATGGGACTACCCCTTTAAGTCCTGGAAAACTCTTTAAACCAACTTTATTATCCTAGGTTTAAAGGGTTGGTAGAACCTATGACACCAGGCAAACTTACCAGGTTACATTCAAATTTCTGAACGTTGTGTTGTCTCAAAATAAATTAGCAAATTATGTCAACAGAAGACTTACAGTTGCCTAACTGCCTGACCTCCATAACTGTGGTTGCTCTGCAGGAAAAATTTTAATGTCCCATAGCTGAAACTAACATGAATTTAATAGAGAGGTGAATAAAAATAATGCACTGGAAATCTCAGAAGTAAGACTAAACAAAAAGAATGAATTGTTTGCAGGTATTTTAATTACTGTTGTGGTCACAGTCGTTCTTGTTTCATAATGCAGGATTTTCAGAGTTGACCACAAGATCCCAATCAGTTCTGCAGGTCACTAAACATAAGTATTCTAGAACAAGGAGTAAAACAATTAAATGCACTATTTTTTCAGTATGTTTGTAGCAATAAAGAAAACAGTTTTAAACAAAAATAACAGAAGAGAACTCTATGGTCACACTATTAGCTTAGTATTACCTTTTAACTTCATAGTATCTGAGAAAATACACTTTTTGTCCTTACAAAAGCGTCTTCTTCAATTCAATAAGCGCCACAAGCCCAGGGGGAGTGGATGATGGGTGTAGTAGTGGCTCTGAATGTAACAGTCAATCACAATGGCAATCCTCACACTGATGCTTCCTAGGGCCAGGGCAATGAGAGGTGGGTACACTCTGATGTTGGGCCTCCTGCCTGATGGTATTTGTTGTGCCCTTGATGTTGTAAGTTTGATGTCGACTCAAGATAGGAGGTGTAGGGTGCAATGGCTGGTGTATAGTGCAAGAGTCAGTCACCAGGCCAGATGTAGAAAACAAATGTCTCTGTTTACTAAAGTGAAGGATGGGAGTTGTAGTACATACAACACAGTTCGAAATATTCACTTGCAAATCTACACAGATAAAAATAGATTTGAGTAAAGAAGGGAATTATAGTACTCTTTCCTCTCTATCTTCCCCAAAGTCGCTTTCTGCAGAATCTATGGCTGGTAATATTACTCTTGCAATGGTGACTGTAATTTCTAATGAAGGGGTACAGGGTTATAGATACAACTGGCCAGGTGTGTGTCCAAGTGTGAAGGGTGTCTAAACACCTTTCAGTAGATAATCCTCAGAGAAGGTGATTCTCTGTAACTTTGGTCCAGTCCTATAAGGAGTGGAGCACATGGAGCTGTTTTCTCCTCTAATTCCAGAACTGACTAACTAAGCTAGAGGCAGACCTAGGTCCACACCCAACTTCCTGCAGAAGATATCCCAGAGTTGGTTAACTTGCATACATACTCATATTGAGAAACTAGGAATATTTATAGCATAACATGACATAACATTAAGTAAAACAATCTTGCAAGTACCCTGGTCTGGGGTACTGTATAAGGTGCTAGTGACATCCTTATGCCACTTTTGTAGAATTTTGATCAGTGTATTGCATCAGTATTTGGACGTCCCAAAAAATTATTTATTGTTCTGCATTATATTTCACTGTTTGTTTCCTGGTTATCACTACCAGCAAGGTAGGTATGGCAAAGGTTGGGTGGAACAGGGTTAGGCACCCTGTTCCTCCTTTATTGGGAGGAGTGGGCTTGACATGCTTCCTGCCAGGACGGGGAGTTCCTTTGTAGCTACAGAGTGGAGAGGACATTGCCTTGATTGCTCCTATTCCTGGTATAGATTTCTCCTGAGAGAACCAAGCCTTGATTCTAAAACTATAAAAAAAAAGTGTAAAAAAAATTAAAAAGGTTTAAAAAAAGAAATAAATAAAAAAACATAAAAATTCAAATCACCCCTTTTCCCAAAATAAAAGAACTAAAAATGTTTAAATCATGTGCGAAAACGGCGATAGTATGAAAATATAAAAATGTATTCCCCATATGGCAAACAGCAAAATGGAAAAAAGCTTCCAAATGCCCAATTTGCCGTTTTTGATCGCTTTATTTTCTACAAAAAATGTAATAAAAATTGATCAAAAAGCCATACACACCCGAGAATGGTTTCACTGAAAAGTTCATACAGCTCAGTACCCATAATTACAAAAAAGTTATAGGGGTCAAAATATGGCGACAAAAAAATAAAACAGATTTTTTTTCCCACTTTTTAATTTTTTTATCACTATCAAAATGCAAGAAAAACTATACATATAAGGTATCGCTGGATTCATACTGACCTGTAGAATAAAAGTAACTGGTCAGTTTTATCGCACATCGAACGTCGTGTATATAAAAATAACGTAAAACTGTGGTGGAATTGCTTTTTTTTTGCAATTTCACCCCATTTGGAATTTTTTTCACGCTTCCCACTACATAATATGCAATATTAAATGGTGGCGTTGGAAAGTACAACTTGTCCCACAAAAAAAAAGCCCTCATACGGCTATATGAACAGGCAAATAAAAAAGTTATGGCTCTGGGAATGCAGGGAGCGCAAAACGAAAATGCAAAAAAAATAAAAAAACTCTGGGGGTAAAAGCGTTAAAGGGATTTCTAAATCCTCATGGTCTGTTGACCCATCTCCAGACCCTCAAATATTTCAGAGGAATCTAGATATCTTATCAGGGGTTCTATCACCAGGTTGAACAGCAGGGGGGACAGAGGGCATCCCTGTCTAGTGCCCCTTTGCAAAGGGAACGTTTACGATAAACATCCGGTAGAGTGAATTTGGGCTCTGGGATTGGCATATAGCTGGGTGACAAAAGTACGAAACAGTCCCCGGAATCCCATAACATCTAATACAAGGTGGAGCCACTTCCAATTTATGCTATGAAAAGCCTTTTCGGCATCTAACGTAACAATAGCTGGGTTTCTCCTTTCATATAGTGGCGATCTTGCCTGGGACATTGCCAACATCACTTTGCATATATTAATAACAGCTGATCGGCCTTTAATAAATCCTACCTGTCTGTGGGATATTAGTGTGGAAAGTATCTCCGCCAATCTATTTGCTAATAACTTGGAAAAGATCTTCAGATCCTGATTCATTATAGGACCTCTGGCAGGCTATGGGTACGGTCACATGGACCTCTCCAGCCAATGACTAGCTTCAGCAGTGAAATGTTGCTTGTGGCCACATTTTTGCCACATAATATGTCCCCTAAGAGGTCTTTAAAAGACCTCTAGGGGACACTGACTTTTCTTTTTTCGTACTCTTTCCTTTCTTTTATTTGTATTTTATTATATTTTTCATTTAAAAATTTTTTAAAATTTCTTTATCATTGTTTTACTTATTTTGTTATATATTTTGCCACATAATTTGTCCCCAAGAGGTCACTGAAAGACCTATGTGGAAACAATATGACTTTTTTAAATTATTATTATTTTGCACTATTTCCACTGTAACTGGGGCATCCAAAAGAGCCCCAGTTACAGGGTAAACCAGCCTCCTGTGGGGTCATTGCACAAGGCAGAGCTGATGAGGGTCTATTAAGACCCTGCAGCTCTGCGTTCCTCTTCTCCCAAGATGCCTGGCGATCACGTGATCCAAACAGCATAGCGCACATTGAGCATTATATATATGTATCTGATGAGAAGACAGAAATGCTGATAAACCGTTTCTGTCTTCTCCTTGGCCTATCTGCTCTCACTGACAGCTGGGGACCCATCCTGCTCCTGCTACAGAGCAAGAGCAGGAGATGTAATCTAGCGTCGTGCGGCGCTCCAGGCAGAAAGACAATTGATGGCTGGATCAGCTGTGTGTCTGCCCAGAAGGTCAAGGACCATAAATCTTGGTTCTACGGGCCACAAGTTGTGCACCCCCTGCCCCGGTTGAAATGATGGACATGTCTTTTTTCAACTACATCAACCATTTAAAGAGGACCTTTCACTGGTCCACAGTTTATCAGTTAAAGATATTTACATTGAGAGCGGCACCCAGGGATGTCCCTGCACTTACTTGTATCCCTGGGTGCTGCTCCGTTCGTCCACTGTAGCCCCCGGTACCGGCGCTCCTGCTGCTGTAATTTTGCCTGGGCGGAGCTTCTCTTCTGCCTGGGCGTCTCCTTCTCACAGGGCTGGGCTGCTATCGCAGCGCTCAGCTCATATCCTGAATATGAGCTGAGCGCTGCGATTGGCCAGCGCTCCAGCCCTGGGAGAAGGAGACGCCCAGGGCAGAAGAAGAAGTCTCCTCCCCAGGCAAAATTACAGCAGCAGGAGCGCCGGTACCGGGGGCTACAGTGGACGAACGGAGCGGCACCCAGGGATACAAGTAAGTGCAGGGACATCCCTGGGTGCCGCTCTCAATGTAAATATCTTTAACTGATAAACTGTGGACCAGTGAAAGGTCCTCTTTAACTATATAACTGTTGTGAGAAGGAAAACTAAACTGACATAAATTCAGGCTCACTGTACCCAAAGCTACATTATGTGCCTCTACTCCTAAACCATGTGCACAAACTGAAAAGCTAAACAATAGAACAATTCACTTCTCCCAGTATAAAGGTGACTTTCAGGAGAGAGATCAGGAGCTACTTTTCGGCTGGAAGCTTTAGAACCAAATCTTCCATCTGCTTCCCTGGCAAGGATTTATTTTTCAATTGTGAACTTTAAATCCCACTGTGGCCTGGAAAAAAAACATATACATATATTGTCAGAAACTTAGCAAAGGATAAAGAATACCATAAATAGTTCTGATCTAACAGCGATCATCTGAAAATATTATGCTAACTGTGCCCATATGTGAGACCACACACAACGGGTACACATTAAAAAGTGCTCATTCTAGTGCAGAAACCTTTAGATTTGTAAAGATGGTTCATTCAGAGAATTAAATTTGCATTGTTCCTGTAATCCGTAGCCAAAGGAAAGTCATTTTATTATCATGTGCATAGAAACAAGGATTCAGAATTACAAATGAAGTGAGCAATTTTTTGTGTCTCATAATCTCTTTGTGCCTATTATTAAATAATATCTCCATCAAAATAAAAACTTTACATGTTCATAAATGCCACTCTACTTTTATTCTACATAGCATTGCACTCATTAGACTGACAGTTCGACCATAATCTAAAGTTTCTTTCTTTTTATAAGTAGCACACAAGGGACATGCCTACCATCTTGACACTACACATAACAAATAATAAGTACAAAGGAACAGTACAGCATTCCGGACGAGTACCATGTGGCTGCAGCTGGCTCTTGTTAACTAATGAAGACTACATTGTTTAGGCTCGTTGCATTGTTAATGGCTGCGCAGTATTGAAGGTACCACGTTGCCAACTTGCCATACACTTATTTATATGTATGTTAAGCTAGTATGTATTTATGATGTTGTTATGTGTACACATTTGGATCCTGAGTTGCTGGATTGGTGGGTCATGGTACATGGTGGCACCACTATGCCTTTTCATGGTAATTGGCAGTGAGAATGACCAGTTTCTCAGCTGTTAGGAGCAGGGTGCAGTGTCAGTGTACGATGGAGCACTGTGACACAGTAGATACAAGGGACAAAGATGAGCTAATCAAAAAAGGTATGCTTTAGTGCCAAGAGGCCTGGTGGGGCTGTACTGAATGACGTGTAAAGTTGATCTGAGGTCAAAACTGCAACCACGAAGCATCTGTCCCTTATCTGAGAGTTCTAACCATCAAGTGCATTGTGCCGCTATTGTGCGATAAAAGAGAAAGTTCAGTTATTCCGTTTTTTTTATCAAAATGCATCACACCAGCCTCAGCTAATCAATGTTAAACTACCACTATACAGCTTCAAATTATAGTGCCACATGTGCGCAAAATAAGATCGCCACAACATGCACAGATAGTGGTGCCATTCAGTGCCTTCTCTGCTCTGAGTCATATTGGTTATTATCATATATGATTCATATAGGGAGGGCCTTCCACTGAACTATTAGCTACTATTAGCAACTGCAAGGGCATTACCAAAAACCAGACCCCACACATAAATATGTCAAAAGTGTATTGTGTTAATCCAGTATACTCTAGTAGAATTGCTTTGAGTGGAACATGTCAAATCTTACAGGCTCTTTGCAACACGGCCCAGATGCTTTGTGCCTTGCTAAATTTTAGTACAAAATATATTTGCATTTCCCTAGACTTTCCTACACCAGTTCACGACCACCCAGAATTCTTATCAGTCTGAACCAGCTGACAGCCCATTTCTCTGATATATAATATAAGTTTTGGCAGGAAAATAAAAAACCTCTGGAGGCACAGCTGTAAATGAGGAAGTTGTTTTACCTTCTGCATTGTTATTTTAGCCTGTGAAAAATACAGGCATAAGGGAAAACCGGTTCTAGTGGGAAACTGAAAATCACTGCAAGTAGTAGCTGATCTGCCAAGGAGTTATATGGTAATGGACTATGTTTTGGTCAGTATTTTGTATTATTTGATGAATATGTTTAACCCCTTAGGGACCCAGCCTTATTTTACCTTAAGGACCAGGCCATTTTTTGCAAATCTGACCAGTGTCACTTTATGTGGTGATAACTTTAAAATGCGTTTACTTATCCAGGCCATTCTGCGACTGTTTTTTTGGTCACATATTGTACTTCATGACAGTGGTAAAATGGAGTCGAAAAATGTCATTTTTATTTATAAAAAAAATAAGAAATTTGCCCAAAATTTTGAAAAATGTGCAATTTTCCATGTTTCAATTTCTCTACTTCACTTCTATAATACATAGTAATACCACCAAAGGAAGTTATTGATTTATATTCACCATATGTCTACTTCATGTATCAATCATTTTGGGAATGCCATTTCATTTTTTGGGGACGTTACAAGGCTTAGAAGTTTAGAAGCAAATCTTGAAATTTTACAGAAATTTTCAAAAACCCACTTTTTAGGGAGCAGTTCAGGTCAGAAGTCACTTTGTGAGGATTACATAATAGAAACCACCCACAAATGACCCCATTTTAGAAACTACACACCTCAAGGTATTCAAAACTGATTTTACAAATGTCATTAACCCTTTAGGTTTTCCACAAGAGTTATTGGCAAATGGAGATGAAATTTCAGAATTTCAATTTTTTTTGAAAATTTTCCATTTCAATCCATTTTTTCCAGTAACAAACCAAGGGTTAACAGTCAAACAAAACTCAATATTTATTGCCCTGATTCTGTAGTTTGCAGAAACAGCCCATAGGTTATCGTAAACTGCTGTATGGTCAAACGGAAGGGCTCAGAAGGAAAAGAACACCATATGGTTTTTGGAAGGCGGATTTTGCTGGACTGGTTTTTTGACACCATGTCTCATTTGAAGCCCAACCCGCCCCCCCCCCCCCAATGCACCCCTAGAGTAGAAACTCCATAAAAGTGACTCCATCTAAGAAACTACACCCCTCAAGGTACTCAAATCGATTTTACAAATTTCGTTAACCCTTTACGTGTTCCACAAGAGTTATTGGCAAATGGAGATGAAATTTCAGAATTTCAATTTTTGGGAAAATTTTCCATTTTAATTCATTTTTCCAGTAACAAATCAAGGGTTAACAGCCAAACAAAATTTAATATTTATTGCACTGATTCTTTAGTTTGCAGAAACACCCCATATGTGGTCGTAAACTGCTGTATGGCCAAACGGCAGGGCACAGAATGAAGGGAATGCCATATGGTTTTTGGAAGGCGGATTTTGCTGGACTGGTTTTTTGACACCATGTCCCATTTGAAGAAACTCCCCCCCCCCTCCCCCTGATGCACCCCATGAGTAGAAACTCCATAAAAGTGACTCCATCTAAGAAACACCCCTCAAGGTATTCAAAACCGATTTTACAAACTTTGTTAACTCTTTACGTGTTCCACAAGAGTTATTGGCAAATGGAGATGAAATTTCAGAATTTCTATTTTTTGTTACCTTGCCTCAAAAAGAGTGTAATATGGAGCAACCAAAATCATATTTGCCCTAGAGTAGTACCAACAAAACTGCCACCTTATCCCGAAGTTTCCAAAATAGGGTCACTTTTTTGGAGTTTCTTCTGTAGGGGTGCATCAGGGGGGCTTTAAATGGGACATGGTGACAAAAAACCAGTCCAACAAAATCTGCCTTCCAAAAACCATATGGCGTTCCCTTCCTTCTGCGCCCTGCCGTTTGGCCATACAGCAGTTTACGACCACATACTGTATGGGGTGTTTCTGCAAACTACAGAATCAGGGCAATAAATATTGAGTTTTGTTTGGAGGTTAACCGTTGCTTTGTTACTGGAAAAATGGATTAAAATTGATGAAAATTCGAACAAAATAGCTGTTTTGGGACTGTTTTTATTTTTTGTTATTTACATAGTTGATCTGACAGGTTAGATCGTGTTCTATTTCTATAGAGCAGGTTGTTACTGACACGACAATACCAAATATGACTACTTTTGTGGGTTTTTTGTTTCAGTTTTTCATAACAAAGCATTTTTGAAAAAAAAAAATTTTTTAGTGTCTCCACATTCTGAAAGCCATATTTTTATTTTTTGGGCGACTGTCTGGCTCATTTTTTGCGGGATGAGATGACGGTTTGATTGGCACTATCTTGGGGTGCATATGACATTTTGGTCGCTTGCTATTACACTTTTTGTGATGTAAGGTGACAAAAATGACTTTTGACACGGTATTTATATATTTTTTTCTGTGTTCACCTAAGGGGTTAGGTTATGTGTTATTTTTATAGAGCAAGTTTTTACGAATGCTGCGATACATATGTATACTTTTTATTTATTTATTTAAGTTTTACTCAATGATATCATTTTTGAAACAAAAAAAAATCATGTTTTAATGTTTCCATAGTCTAAGAGCCATATTTTTTTATTTTTTGGGGCGACTGTCCTATGTAGTGTTCAATTTTTTTTGCGCGATAAGATGGCGGTTTGATTGGCACCTTTTTTGAGTGCATATAAATTTTTGATCGCTTGCTATTACAGTTTTTGTAATGTGAGGTGACAAAAGTGATTTTTTTGACATAGTTTTTATTAAAAAAATTTACGGTATTTATCTGAGGGGTTAGATCATGTGATATTTTTATAGAGCAGGTTTTTACGGACTAGCTGATACCTAATATGTGTACTGTTTTTTTATTTATTTTACTTTAACACAATAACAGTATTTTAGAAAAAAAATATGTTTGTGTCTCCATAGTCTGAGAGCCATATTTTTTTTTGGGGGTGGGCGATTGTGCTGTGTAGGGGCTCATTTTTGCGGGATTAGTTGGCGGTTTGATTGGTACTATTTTGGGAGGCATACGCCTTTTTGATCGCTTGGTATTACACTTTTTGTGATGTAAGGTGACAAAAAATGGCTTTTTTTACACAATTTTTTTGTTTGTTTTTTTACGGTATTTACTTGAGGGGTTAGGTCATGTGATATTTTTATAGAGCAGGTTTATACGGACACGGCGATACCTTAATATGTGTAGTGTATTTTATTTTTTAATTTTTATTCAGTGATATGTTTTTTTATTTTTACTTTTTTTCACTTTTCTTTTACATTTTTTTGACCCAGACCCACTTGGTTCTTGAAAATCCAGTGGGTCTGGTGTCTATATAATACAGTACAGTACACTATATAGTGTACTGTACTGTATTTTGTACTTTACAGTGTCTGGTCAGACTTCTGCCTTTAGCAGAAGTCTGATCAGAGTTACTGTTACCATGGCAAGCAGGCGTCCTGTTGCCATGGTAACCATCTCGTGCTGCCAGAATTGAGCAGTGGGTGATGCTAGATGCTAGACGTTTTTAGCAGAGTGTCAGCAATGTGCTGACACTCTGCTAACCACTGGCCACCAATGAATATTACACAGGAGGCGGGCGGGACGCCGGGGGGGGGGGGGGGTTATAGTGGGGAATATTTTTTATACATTTTATAAGGTTCTGATTCCCGCAGTCACTTTGACTTGGCATTAGAAGTCTCTCATTGGCTAGTCTGATTGTTGGGGGATCACTCTGATTGTGTGTAACAACCGGGGTGACAGTTTAACTGTAGGATGAGAATGCTCGTCCTAATGCGCTAAGTACCGCTCAGTTAGGACGAGCGTTCTCGTCATGGGTCCGGGAGGGGTTAAAGGGGTTTTCCGAGATTTTTATAGTGATGACCTGTGCTCTGGATAGGGCATCAGTATCTGATCGGTGGGGGTCTAACACCTCGGACCCTCACTGATCATCTTTTTGAGAAGGCACTAGCACCCCGGTGAGTGCCGCTGCCTTCTCTCTTCTTTTCCAAAACCGAGTGACAAGTTCATGTGTCATGTAGCCTGCAAACAGCTCAGCCCCATTCAAGTGAATAGGGCTGGTCGCGATGACAAGCGTAGCTGCTGTACAATGGAAGTCATGGAAGTCAGCACCACTCAGAGGAGCCCCACCAATCAGATACTGACCACCTATCTGCTCTCCTGATCCACCAGAATCACAGAAAAGGAAAAAAAAAAAAAGGTCTTGTAATGAAACGGGTCCTGAGCATCAGTTATACACATTTAGCATCCGTCATTTCTTTCTAAGATACGTTTTTTTAGACAGAAAAGTCCTGCAACTGGCATCATCTAATAAATTTGTCACAAACAATGCCGCGGGTAATTTATGATAGGGATCATTTTTTTATGACTTTAGATTTTGTGACAGTTTTGGTGAACTTTGTGACAAACGTTGCACATTGTTTATGTTTTATGTGCATCTTTAAACCTAACACTTTTGTCTAGAAATGTTACTCCAGTTTTTGTTTCTTTTTATACCACCCCCTATTGGAGGGATTTTTCTACTTTGAAACTTTTTAAAACATTTTCTGTGATAAACCTGGAGTGAAACTATCATTGGAAATCACACCAACTTTCCCACCTACATTGAGGGTGGTATACCATGGCAAAAAGTCACAAATATTGGTGCAAAAGGAAATTTGCACCATATTTTTTTATTTCTAGCATAAAACTTTGATATATTACCCTAACAGACTCAAGCAAAACTGACTTAAAAAATTCCCCTCATGATAAATTCCCTAAAGGGATTAGCCTATTGCATATACTAGCCACTGCTCTTGAGTTAGTGCTTCAAGTTATACTGCATATACAATACTACAGTATGAACTCTTCACCTATTACAGATGTCTAGTTGTGTTTTTCTCGTTGCTAGGTACAGTGTAAGCTATATGCATTGTTTTTGATTAAAGTATCTTCACCTTTTTGATGTAATCAGTGTCCTGGCAACATCATGACCTCCTCCTGTGAAATGTTCCGTCCTTAGTCTGTTCACATACTTCTATACATTCCATTCAGATTTCTAATTATCCAGATGTGTGTAGTATGAAACAACAATCTAAAATGTAAAGAGATATTCATCATTATTCTATTCTGTGCTAAATTGAGAGACCCCTATAAACATTAGATGGTCAGCCAGCCCCACAAAATCGGTAAATGTGCCCAACATTTATCTAATAAGTACAGTATGGCCAGCTTTACACATTACACCCAAATCCCAAGCATGCAATGCAGTGTGTGCTACCAGAACACCATCCATATGTGCAAAAGTGTAAACATTTTTGGAGCAGGACTCCATGGTAAATAGTTATAAAATTAAATTGTTGTGCTGCACCTAACAGCTACAGCAGGAAGGGGCTTAACAACAAGTAGTTTAATTACTTAATTAGTTAATCCCAGCTAAGCTCTCCAAGTGGGGATTGGGGGAAATTGGCGGTCAGTGTGGATGTTTTCTGCAGAGGTGGCTGCTTAGCTGATAAATGGGAGAGGTCCATCCATAAGGGGTTACCTAAGCATAAAGAGCCTATCATCCTCTTTTTTACTTTGAATCACACAGACTTATTAGTAGGAGTGGACACTAATTTATTGGGTGAACTATATAGCATGTGAGTTAACCTACATAGAAATCCTGAGCAGGGGCCCCATAGCAAGAATCTAAATTGGCCCTCTATGCCCTGGCCCTCCCACTATATGCCCTGGCTCATTCCTGCCCCTGTTACAGTGTTTCCAGCTTCTATGAATAGCACTCAGAAATTGTGGGAGAACAAAAAAAACTGATTCACTTTACTTGGGACAAAACAGCAACCATTAACTGTAACATCATCATCAAGATGGAGACTACCAGAGATAACATCTACATCATCACCAGACAGTACAAACATATATGGAATAACTGCACTTGAATAAACAGTGATGATTAACACAGCGCCATCTACTGTCAGCTTAACATAGTTCCTCCAGAATTTAGCTGCAGCTGTTCCTGCATTACAAAACCCCTTCTCAACAGCTAAGACATAATCTTTAAGGCCCAGCTTCTTCATCAGCCTGGAGTGCTGTTCAACACTCAGCGGCTTTAAATCGTTCTACTGTGCCATCTGTGTTATATTTAACTTTGGAAGTAAATTTACAGCCTATGGCTTTTCTTCCAGGTGGCAGTTCTGTCAATGTCCATGTTTTAGTGTCATACATGGATCTAATTTCTTCTTCTGCTGCCTTTATCCATTTGTTTGGATATTCCTTCCTTGGATATAGATTCATATACAATGACTGTGCTCATCTTGTATGAGAGACACACTGGTGGTTTACCTTTGTTTTCTCTTGTTGAATGCTTTAGCTCTGTATCTGGGTTTGGTTGTATCTGCTCATTAGCGGGGCTTTGACTTAGGCTGGATTCACACGAGCGTGTGCGGATTAGGTTCGGATGCGTTGCGGATGCGTTCAGTGAAAACTGTGCGATTTCACAGGCAAAGCCATTCAGTTTTGCCTGCGATTGCGTTCAGTTGTTCAGTTTTTTCTGCGTGGGTGCAATGCGTTTTGATGCCTTTTTCATGCGCGTGATAACAAATTGAAGGTTTACAAACAACCTCTCCTAGCAACCATCAGTGAAAAACGCAACGCACCTGCACTTGCTTGCGTGAAAAACGCAGAATATAGAACATGCTGCGATTTTCACGCAACGCATAAGTGATGCGTGAAAAAAACCGCTTATGTACACAGACCCATTGAAATTAATGGGTCAGGATTCAGTGCGGGTGCAATGCGTTCCCATCACGCATTGCACCCGCGCGGAAAAATCGACCAAGTGAATGCAGCCTTACATTTACTTCAGCTATTCAGGAGATTCACAAGTAGTCTGTTTGGTGTCACTTTCAGTATTTTGTTCTGCTCTTGATTCCAGCGATGCCATGACCCTTTATAGTAGTTACTGTACCTGACAAATATTCCTTTTACTGCTGTTTTGGAGTTTAGTGTGCTTTTCTTCTGGAATATACTCAAATGTTCTATATGCAAACACTCAAATGTTTTACACTTGGCTTCTCACCATGCTGTAGTTCATAAGGAGTTTTCTACACCTTTCTAGAGAAGTCTGTTCTGTAAATAAGTAGCTATCATTGCGGCTTCACTCCAATATTCAGAATCTGTCAGCATGCACCCGATCATCTCAGTGAGGGTTCTATTTTTACTTTCATCTACGTCTGTTTTGTATGCGACTGCGTTGCGTTATTGTGTTTTTTCAGCACGGGTGACATGCAGATTGCATGCGTTTTTAATGCGCGTAAAAAAAAAACAGAACCATTCTATGTGTATAAAATAGGTATGTGAAATATGTATAATATCTCATTACTATAAAGATAAAATGTGAGCACTATTAAATGTATGCCTGTATCACCAAAATAAGTAATACATTTGTAGTTGACCTCTTTATCAATTACTGATAACTATCATTATATGTGTAATGTCAGTAAACTCTATATGTCCTGTCTATACTATTGTGTTCATAATAAACGTTTACAATTATGAATGTGTTATATGTGTTTGTGCTACATAAATATAATATTTCTATGTATATAATAGACATGAAACAATAAATACAATTTTTTTGTATTTGAAATTATATAAACAATAATGTGAAATGAAAATTTACAAATAAAAAAAATGGCTAGGTGACACATTAGGAGCGTGAAAATGAGACCCAGGGTAGGAAGGTTGTGAAGAGGGGCCAGAGTGGTGAGATGGGGCAGGTTGGCATGTGGAGAGGGCAGGCTGCCCATATGATGTGTCACCATGGTACTGGTGGGTATATGGGCGACTTTGTTGCCCATAAAATTCCCCTCTGCGGGGCAACTGTGGGGGCCCGTGTGGCATCTGGGGAATTGGCGCTGGCCGGGGGGCCAGACTTGTGCCCATTGCTGCGCCAATTCTCTGTGATTCTGGTGGATCAGGAGAGCAGATAGGTGGTCAGTATCTGATTGGTGGGGCTCCTCTGAGTGGTGCTGACTTCCATGACTTACATTGTACAGCAGCTACACTTGTCATCGCGACCAGCCAATTCTCCGGACCCATAAAAATTTCTGAGGGGTCATTAGGCAGAGTGGCAGCCTCCAGAACGATAGCAAGAGCCGTTTTGGTTCTCAGTACTCGTTCTGGAGGCAAGTAAGGTGCCAGACTGCTGCAAACAGATCAAAATGATCCTCCTGCCCAGTGAAGGCTGTGGGCTAAGAGGCGGTAGAGGTGCTGGGCCCTTTAGCACTCTCTTGAGGACCTTCTGAGGCAGGAAGCTCCTCATCACATGTGCTGGAGTGCTAAGGAGCACTCTCTTCAGCTTCGTCCTCAAGGTTGTCCTCTGTTCTACAAAATTAAAACAGAACAGAACATGTACATTAATATATGAACACACCAATATGTCCAATAATAATTAATTATAAGAATATTACTATCATCAGCAAAATAAATTTTTAACATAATACTAGTTTAAATATGACCGATCACCAGTCCTGACATGTGTTCTTTAACTACTTCATGCATTCCCCATGTACTAACATTTCTGGAACATCTATTGTTATGGCTCAATGTTGTGCCATTACTTTATTATTTCTAAAATTTAAGTTATGAATTAATTTTTATTATCCTTCATTTTTAAAGGGTACGCAGGGGTAGTTAACAAGTTGGGGGTGTGCACCTGTACACCTAAACATGGCAACACTGATTGGATAGAATGAGTGTGTGCAGGTACACACCCCCAACTTGTTACCACCCCTCTGTATACCAATATTGAAGTTTAATAGCAATTCAATTATAACTTTTAGTAGAAATAATAAAGGAACGCCAGTACATAAGAGTCATAAAATAGATGCTTCTGAATTGTTATTACACAGGGAATGCATTAAGCTATTTAAAAAGCCATGTCAGGAGTGGTGACAGGTCATGTTTAACTAACCAACATATTACATATGTGGTCATGCAGCTACATTATGGAAATTAGAACTGGCATAGCTGGCCTTGGCAAATAATCCTATTCCACTTGTAACGTTTTTCACCTACTTAGGCTACATGCACACGACCGTTGCCTCCGCGTCCGCTCCTCCTTGAAATTTGGCGTCCGTCAAAAAAAACGGATGACGGACCGTTTTTTTTGACGGACCGTTTTTTTTGACGCATCCATTGTAAAAATGCCTATCCTTGTCCGCAAACGTGAAAAAAATAGGACATGCACTATTTTTTTGACGGAATGAAAACACGGACCACGGATGCGGAACACAAACGGTTGACCATCCGCATTTTTTGACGGACCCATTGAAATGAATGGGGAAGCATCCAATCCGTGAAAAAAAACGGAACGGACGCGGAAACAAACAACGGTCGTGTGCATGGGGCCTTATGCAAATACAAGGAGGAATGGGATTGGTTGCTATCGTCAACTACAAATTATATTACCCACATAGTAAACATACAGTGTGTATCAGTGGCGTACATACAAATCATGGAGCCCCATAGCAAAACCCAGAATCGCCCCCCCCCCCACCCCAAAAAAAAAAAAAAGTACATTACAGTTAATTAGTGATGTTTGATGTTCATGCCCATAGGCTCACTAAGAAACAGAAAGGCTAAATCCTGCAAATTTTGTTAACAATAACTTGATAATGAATACTTTAGGGTTGGGTTTGCACATTTCCTGTTGTGTAATACCGTATGCCATACAATACATTTATTGTTTTACCTAATAATGAATAGACATGAGTTCATGTTAGTTATAAGCACACATGATCTAAAAAATGGATGAAAAAGAGCTGATCTTCAAGATTATCTTGGCTTGAGGAGCTGGCGTGAAGTTTTGGTTCTGTTTTCAGCTACATGTATCCAGACGTTGTGTATATTTCTACAGACCATTTTCCTTTGGCAGATCCTGTCGGTTTATTTAATTGTAGATACACCTGATGGTTCCTGATGAGAGTTGAAGGATAAATTGCTGATCTCTGGTGAGACCTCATTTTCTTTCTTTGTTTCCTGTGATTTGTCTCATTTTCTATATATACAGAACAGACAGAATGTCCTTTCCTGACCTCTTGTCTGCTAGTTATCCTCTCTATCCTCTATCAGCGCACAATGGGCGTTAAAGTTAGTTCAATATCTGTGCAACTTCTGCATGATACAATCTTGTACTGGACAGGTATCAGATGCATCGCCCCTTTGTGGGGGTTATTGTAAGCGAAATCATCTTCTCTATTGCATATACAGAAAAGTAACTATAGCCCCCTTGTTCGAGGTAAAAATTCTGCTATAACACCAATGTACTTTAAACAGAGGTACTTCAAATGCCCATAAAGAGTTAAACTATTTGGTGCCAAGAGCACACATTACAGCGTTTACAACCAAGGTGATGGGGCTGTATACTGTGCTTGGCATTCAGCTGATAAAAACAACAAAAAGGAGTTACTTTGTTGCACTGGCGGTCAGTGTCCTGCCCCTGGTGGGCACAACCATCGGGATTTCCTGGCACCCTGGTGCTCCAATAACCTGTGTGCTGCATCCTCCTCATATCTCCCAGGGGGCAGGGCTGCCGAAGCTCTGTTGGTTCTATCTGCTCAGCTCCACTGCCTCGTCACTTCCTGACTGCAACTATTCACACGTAGGGAGCAGATCCTCTCTATCTGGCTCTTAATGGGCTCTCTAATCTGTCCCCAGTTTATGGCTTGCCTTCCTTGGGTATTTAAGGCACCTTTCACTGAGCAAAAAAGATTTTTGGTCCTTGCAAAGATATTTGTTGACCTTCATGCCTAACTTCTGCTGGTTAGCCACATTGTACCTGTTCTGCCTGCCCTAACCTCTACCTCTTTACTGGATTAACCCATACTCTGCATGCCAGACCTTGGCTAATCCAATGGCTATGATTCTGCCTGTCTCCTTTTCTGCCACGCATTGGTGTCTCTTGACCCGCCTTGGTCATCTGACACTGAATGGACACTACTTCAAAAGGTAGCAGCATGGTGGTTCCCCTGCAGTAAAGACCAGATCCCTGTAGAGGGGTAAAAAGGTAAAGATCAGGGGTCCATTTAGATAATGCACTTAGGAGTAGCCCTACGCTAAATCCATTAAGTGACACAGTGGGTTCACACCTGCTATGTTGCCTACGTTATGCAATATTGACTGATTAAGAGTAGCTCCTCCCAAATGGCCTATTTCACACATCACATTGGTGGCATATTGCTAAGATATGCCACCAATGTCAGATATGTGCTGGTCCCACCCCTGGGACCTGCGCCAATCTCTACAACAGGGCCCCAAATGTGAACAACCGTGCCCTCCATTCACTTCTATAGGTGAGCTAAAAATAGCAACGCGCCCTCACTGAGCTATTTTTGGAACTCCCATAGAAGTGAATGGACAGCACGCCACGCATGCATAGTGCAGACCCCTGCGCTTTAGGGGCCCTGTTCTAGAGATAGGTGTGTGTCCTAGAGGTGGTGCCCACACGTATCTGACACTGATGGCATATCCCTTTAAGATTTATATGGAAATTATTCAGTCTCCAGCCAAAACTGCATTTTCAGTTGTTACCTGGAAGTTGACTTTAATACTAACTGAATATTACAAATGAGCAACTGGATATGGATCTTTTCCTGCTGTAGGGTAGACATTTTATATTGTCTAAGACAGGTTAGTTTTTATAATTAAACTGTGAGAAGCTCTGTACAGTGAAACAACCCAAAATTAGTGTCAATTACAATTACTCTGAACAGCGACCTCAGGAAATCATGTTCGACCTGTGAACTGTCATAGTCCATGTTCATTTATCATAGCACAGAACAGACTAAGCAATGTGAAAAGATATAATTTCCTTAAGGTCTGAAGGTATTTTGTAACTATCTTACTAGCTTTCCTACATGTTTAATTCAGCAAACTATTTTCATATGGTCATAACTTTTCACTATATGCTTCTAGTTTAGTAATTACTCTGGATAGGTCATCAGTATCTGATCAGTGGAGGTACAAGATCTGAGACCCTCAATGATCAACTGTTTGAGAAGGCACAAGAGCTTGCAGTAGCACTGCGGCCTTCTCATTAACCTAGGCAGGGGTGTACATAGAAGTCACTGGGCCCCATAGCAAGAATCTGAATTGGGCCCCTAACCCCGCCCACTAACCTTCCGTGGCCTATCCCACCTCCTGTCCTGGCTCCTCCCCTGCCACCCCCCACATTCGTACGTATTCGTACATTTTGGGGGGGGCATTAGGGGTTAACCCCTCTAACGCCTTGCTGGGCATTTTGGGGGGCATTGGGGGCTCATAGAGGACTCAGGAAGGTGGGGGGGACTTATAGACACCAGTGTGCTTTCCTCCTCTTCCCCCCTACCCCAGTTGGGGAGGCTCATCATAGTGGACCTGGGGGGAGGGGAGTCTCATACAGGCACACTTTCCTGTGTCACACTTTGAGGTCAACCTGCCCCACCCCACCCCCCTTGGGCATTTTGGGGGGCATTTTGGGGCTCATAGAGGACAGAAGTGAAGCGTGTCCCTGTCTCCATCCCCTCCCTATGGATCCTCTCTCTTGCTGGGCAATTTTCACATCATTCAAGTGTGACTGACCGTGTGACAGTCTGACATACCAATCTGTTTCAGTCTCAGGCAGCAAGTCCTGACTTGTCCCTTCCTTCAGGGCCAGGCAGCCTTCAGGGCACTTCAGCAGCTCCCCAGCGCAGTGGTCCTCCTGCTAACTCCAGAGTGCTCAATGCGGCCTGCAGGCCTGCGGCTGTTCTGGGTCTGGGTGAGTCTCTCAGAGTCAGACTGTGGGGCACTGACGACGTGATTCTCCCGCCTCCTACACTCAGACTGCACACTGGGCTGGCAGCGCGGGAAGGGGGGTAGAAAAGCGTGTAGAAAAAAAAGCGCCAGGCTGGGGCCTGCCTCTGCCGCATATTAATTCATTTTTTACATAAAATAGTGAGTGGGTGGGACCAAATGGTATGGGCGGGGCCTTCTCTGCGCTCCGGGCCCTACAGTGCCGCGGGCCCCATAAAAACAGCATGGTCTGCCTCTATGGGCGGTACGCCAGTGAACCTAGGCCATGTGATGCCACGGTCATCGTCACATGGACTAGGACCATTCACTTCAATGGGGCTGAGCTGCAATACCAAACACAGCCACAATGTATGGCGCTGTTCTTGGTGAGCTGAGAGAAGACCACAACGCTACTGCGAGCACTGATGCCTTCTAAAACAGCTGATCAGTAGTGTCCGAAAACTCCTTTAAGGATAAGTCATTAATATTTAAAGGGGTTCTCCAGTCTTCTCATAAAATCCTGGCATCTTATGTTATGTGTAGAAAAAATAGTTTGGTCAGTACTTACCTGTCTCTCTGTTGTCTCTGCTGCGCTCAGACTGGCTCTTGCACGCAGGTCCAATCTGGATGTACTCCTTAGTCTTCTTGTTCAGCTGCATATACATATACAGTATATGCAGCTGAACAGGAAGATTTGGGAAAATATCCGGTTGGATAGTGCGCAGCCAGTCTAAGTGCCAGGGAGACCGTGGCATCAGTAGCGCAATGGATGGCTGACCAAACTATCTTTTCTTCACAGGACGGAAGATGCCAAGATATTATGAAAAGCCCAGAGAACCCCTTTACATCCCAGAAAAATCACTTAAGGAGTTCATGAATCTAGCTTAACTTGTTTTCTATTGGTAATCCAAAAGTAAGACATCACCAAAGTCTCTGAAATATAACCAACATTGGGCATTAAAGGGTTTATATAGAAACATTTTGGGAAAATATTTTATGAGCTTTGCAGGGGTTAGTGTTTTCAGCATACATGGGGTCAGTTGGCTTTTTTGTGGGCACCCCTAGCACTACACGGTATATTATCATTAGTCAGGAGAATATCTCAGAAATTCTGCATTGACATTAATACCTAAAGCTTTGTTTTTTGTGTTTTTTTTTTGCTTGGCTTGTTATTTGCATCCCTAAATAAGTGAAGCATCAAAATTTTATACATGTTTTTATGGCTCTTGATTTCATTTTCAAAACATTCCACACCTGCATGAAATTGTCCAAGTAAGAACTGTTCCATTCACTTTCATTTGTTTCACATTCAATCTGTTCTTCATCTGGTTCTCATATGGGATAATTCACACAAAACCCAAATGAGAAAAGTCAGTATGTAAACAAGCCTTAAGGGTACATTCACGCATAACATGTTTTTCCCACGGCTCAGTTATAAGTTTACCATCACCTATAGTCGTTGTATCAGACTGTTGATTAACATGACTGTAGGTCAAAAACTATGAGGTCCCACAATTTTGAAGTGGAAAGTTGGAGCTGGTGAACCATACTATAACAGGTCTCTCTCAGTTATTCTGTGTGCATAGACCAGGGCTGTGGAGTTGGAGACAGAGTTGTAAAGTTGGAGTCGAGGCTCGTTTTGGGTGGAGTTGGACTGGAGCATTAAAAAAATATTTAAAAAAAAATCACAGAAGTATAAAAAATGTACAAACAATTTTTATTGATATCAAAAATAGATAGGATTTTATACAAAAGTGTTGGCCTTGTATATAACTTTAAAAAAATATTATATTAATATTGTATAATTAACCTTCATAGGAATTGAGAAAAAGTTTAGAAATGATAATCGTAAAGATATTTTATATTCTATCAATCTAAGGCCCATGTTTACAGTGATAAGCAGGGTGTTCTAGTGATGATAGATAATCAGTTCTCGCCTCTCCTGTGTTCTCTCCTGTCTTTATACTATAAACAGTGATAAGCAGGGTGTTCTAGTGGGAATAGATAATCAGTTCTCACCTCTCCTGTGTTCTCTCCTATCCTTATACTATACACAGTGATAAGCAGGGTATCCTAGTGGTGATAGATAATCCGTTCTCATCTCTCCTGTGTTCTCTCCTATCCTTATACTATACACAGTGATAAGCAGGGTGTCCTAGTGGTGATAGATAATCAGTTCTCACCTCTCCTGTATTCTCTCCAGTCTTTATACTATAAACAGTGATAAGCAGAGTGTTCTAGTGGTGATAGATAATTAGTTCTCACCTCTCCTGTGTTCTCTCCTGTCTTTATACTATAAACAGTGATAAGCAGGGTGTTCTAGTGGTGATAGATAATCAGTTCTCATCTCTCCTGTGTTTTCTCTTGTCCTTATACTATAAACAGTGATAAGCAGGGTGTTCTAGTGGTGATAGATAATCAGTTCTCACCTCTCCTGTCCTTATACTATAAACAGTGATAAGCAGAGTGTTGTAGTGGTGATAGATAATAAGTTCTCACCTCTCCTGTATTCTTCCCTGTCCTTATACTATAAACAGTGATAAGCAGAGTGTTCTAGTGGTGATAGAAAATCAGTTCTCACCTCTCCTGTGTTCTTTCCTGTCCTTATACTTTAAACAGTGATAAGCAGAGTGTTCTAGTGGTGATAGATAATCAGTTCTCACCTCTCCTGTGTTCTGTCCAGTCCTTATACTATAAACAGTGATAAGCAGGGTGTTCTAGTGGCGATAGAAAATCAATTCTCATATCTGCTGTGTTTTTCCTGTCCTTATACTTTAAACAGTGATAAGCAGAGTGTTCTAGTGGTGGTAGAAAATCAGTTCTCACCTCTCCTGTCCTTATACTATAAACAGTGATAAGCAAAGTGCTCTAGTGGTGATAGATAATCAGTTCTCACCTCTCCTGTGTTCTGTCCAGTCCTTATACTATAAACAGTGATAAGCAGGGTGTTCTAGTGGCGATAGAAAATTAGTTCTCATCTCTCCTGTGTTCTCTCCTGTCCTTATACTTTAAACAGTGATAAGCAGGGTGTTCTAGTGGTGATAGAAAATCAGTTCTCGCCTCTCCTGTATTCTCTCCTGTCCTTATACTATAAACAGTGATAAGCAGAGTGTTCTAGTGGTGATAGAAAATCAGTTCTCACCTCTCCTGTGTTCTTTCCTATCCTTATACTATAAACAGTGATAAGCAGAGTGTTCTAGTGGTGATAGATAATCAGTTCTCACCTCTCCTGTGTTCTGTCCAGTCCTTATACTATAAACAGTGATAAGCAGGGTGTTCTAGTGGTGATAGAAAATCAATTCTCATATCTGCTGTGTTTTTCCTGTCCTTATACTTTAAACAGTGATAAGCAGAGTGTTCTAGTGGTGGTAGAAAATCAGTTCTCACCTCTCCTGTCCTTATACTATAAACAGTGATAAGCAAACTGTTCTATTGGTGATAGATAATCAGTTCTCACCTCTCCTGTGTTCTGTCCAGTCCTTATACTATAAACAGTGATAAGCAGGGTGTTCTAGTGGCGATAGAAAATCAATTCTCATATCTGCTGTGTTTTTCCCTGTCCTTATACTATAAACAGTAATAGGCAGGGTGTTCTAGTGGTGATAGATAATCAGTTCTCACCTCTCCTGTGTTCTGTCCAGTCCTTATACTATAAACAGTGATAAGCAGGGTGTTCTAGTGGCGATAGAAAATCAATTCTCATATCTGCTGTGTTTTTCCCTGTCCTTATACTATAAACAGTGATAAGCAGAGTGTTCTAGTGGTGGTAGAAAATCAGTTCTCACCTCTCCTGCCCTTTACTATAAACAGTGATAAGCAAAGTGTTCTAGTGGTGATCACTTCTCAAATCAGTTTTCACCTCTCCTATGTTCTCTCCTGTCTTTATACTATAAACAGTGATAAGCAGGGTGTTCTAGTGGTGATAGATAATCAGTTTTCACCTCTCCTGTATTCTCTCCTGTCCTTATACTATAATCAGTGATAAGCAGGGTGTTCTAGTGGTGATACATAATCAGTTCTCACCTCTCCTGTGTTCTCTCCTGTCCTTATACTATAAACAGTGATAAGCAGGGTGTTCTAGTGGTAATAGATAATCAGTTCTCATCTCTCCTGTGTTCTCTCCTGTCCTTATACTATAAACAGTGATAAGCAGGGTGTTCTTGTGGTGGTAGGAAATCAGTTCTTACCTCTCCTATGTTTTCTCTTGTCATTATACTATAAACAGTAATAAGCAGAGTGTTCTAGTGGTGATAGAGAATCAGTTCTCACCTCTCCTGTCATTATACTATAAACAGTGATAAGCAGGGTGTTCTAGTGGTGATCACTTCTCAAATCAGTTCTCACTTCTCCTGTGTTCTCTCTTGTCTTTATACTATAAACAGTGATAAGCAGGGTGTTCTAGTAGTGATAGAACATAAGTACTCACTTCTCCAGTGTTCTTCCCTGCCCCTTATACTAGGAATATTCATAATGGTCCAAGGCCCTTAGGTACAATGTCTGGAACTGTGGTGCAAATGCTTAGTAGCGAGAACCACAGTAGGAAATTCACCACTGGGCATGCCTGTAGTTGCCTTAGAACATCTAGACAGAACAGGATGACACTCAGTATTAAAGGGGTTGTCTCTTGTGGACAAGTCACCACTGAAGCCAGTCATTGGTTGCAGTGGAGCAGATGATCATGCCTATGCCAGACCACAAGATAGACAATAGGAGCCAGAACTTTGTTCTGAGGAAAATTTCAAAGATTTCTTAAAATTATTAGATGTACAACAGTGTTATCATGCCTTCAGCAAGTTATTCGTATGAGTACACATTTAAAGTGCTAGTAATCATGTTGTTTTAGCACCATCTAGTGGTCATTTGTGCAAAGAGTGGCTAGCTAGCTTGCTAGCTAGCTAGCATTTTTTAAATTGTATGTCCCATGCAACCCACTGTATTTATTATTACTCTGATGGCATCATCAACTCAGCTCATAGCAGCCATCTTTTTCTAAGATCAACTCAAGGATGTACAGCATCTCTAATCATCCTCCACACACAGACTTCGGCTACTTTCACACTTGCGTTGTTAATTCCGGTATTGAGATCCGGCAGAGGATCTCAATACCAGAATTAAATGGATCCGTTTTGATTTTGCACATCATAATGCATCAGTTCCATTTGAATGCGGTTGTGTAAAATCTAAACGATAAAAAACATATCCTTCACTAAATACATTGAAAGTCAATGGGTGACAGATCCGTTTTTTTAGGCTCCTACAAAATTGTTTTCAGTGACAGATCAGTTTTTTCCAGTTTTATGACAGGAAAGAAAACTGCAGCTAGCAGCAGTTTTGTGTCCTGTCACAAAATGGAATGCTGACGGAACGGAAGACATCATGATGCTGCCTGAATGGATCTCTTACCATTCAGAATGTATGAGAACTAAACAGAAACTTTTTTCCCAGTCCTGAGATCTTGTGCCGGATCTCAATACCGGAAAACAACAACGCAAGTGTGAAAGCAGCCTTAATGTGGTTTCACTGGTATGTTTAGGCTATTAGCATTGAAGGATGTATATTTATGTGTATTGATATGCTGTATTGAAAATAACCCTTATTTTATGCAAATGCTTATGTTTTAATTGCTTTGTACTGTAATGTGTTATAGCCTATTGTCACATGCCGATCAACACAGTGAGCACCTTACCTTTCTGTTCTTGATTTTCACCCTATCCTTGCCATAAAAGTTAAATTGGATGTTACTCTGGCATCAATGAGTTTTTAGCATGGAGTTTAGCTGCTTGTCAACTTATGCCGCACACACCAAACGAGGACAGAACAAGTGTTTTCCAGTTATTAAATGCATAGTGGATTACATATTTGCTCACAGGAATTTAGAAAAGTTACTTGTTTAGAAATTATAGCCTTATTACCTACATGAACGTGAGAAAAAGTCCAATGTTATCATTTTACTATAGGAAATTTGTTATTACTAATTATTGACCGTTTATGAAGTAGTTGGAGCTGGAGTCAGAGTGTGATAAAATCCAGGAGTCACAGTCAGAAGTTTAGCTTACTGACTCCACAGCCCTAGCGTAAACCTATATGGATTGCACCAATACAGACCCATAAGTTTTCACATGGCTCAGTATTCTTTCCTAGAAGCCATGTTTCTAAGGCAAAATGCCTTCATGATATGACATGCTACATTTGCTTTTGCAGAATCCATTAGAATAAACCTTCATGTATAATGTTTGGGAACGTCGAGGACAATATAAGCCCATAGAATTCTGACAAAAATTGCATAGGATATGGATGTGTAATGTATTTGACATTGTTGAATAAGTTATCCATAGAAAACTAACAAATCATTGACCGTGCCATAAATGACACCTATACTGATGAGTTTTGAAGGGGCTCTGTTTTAGTACTTCATACTACATCGGGGGTCAGCAACCTCCGGCACTCCAGCTGTTGTAAAGCTACAAATCCCAACATGCTCCATTCACTTCTATCGGAGTTCTGAGATCAGCCAAGCAAGTGTGCATGCTGGGAGTCATAGTTTCACCACACCTGGAGTGCCAAAGGTTGCTGAGCCCTGTACTACATAAATCACTGGTTTTGGTGTGAAAGTAACACATTTGATCTCTGCTGAAATCAGAAGGGCAGGGAAATGTGAGAGTCTGGAGTAGGTAAATATCAAATGGTTAGAATATGAGAGCACTGATGACATCAGGGATGCGGCACTTCCATCATTTTTGTTGTTCTTCTATGATGGAGCATAACAAAGGAAATATAACTAAGCAGACATGAACAAAGCCTTATTTTGGTATTGTTCCTGACTTTATTTAGGCCACCTTGTACAGTTTTTCCAGAAATAGATTCACAGAGCCACTACATATGTGTGCATATTGTGGCCAAAATGTTATAAGTTTTTCAAGCAAGCAGTTTATTTTTCATAGAAATCCTGGAATGTGGTTTGTAACAAGCATGCATAGAAGAATAACTATCTGCATATTTGGGACACTTTTAGTAAAACCTAATTTCACTTTCCTCTTCTAAAACAGCCAACTACAGCAGCCTCCGGGTACAGGTGATCAGCACCCTAAATGGCATCTGAAAAGTGACTGAATGCATTCATGTGCATATAATCACTGCTTCAAGTGAAGCCCTGATTGGGGTTGGGGTTCCCATTAGGTGAAGGTCCACCCCTGAAGGACTTCTACTCAAAATGTTTTCAGGTAGTAACAATGGAGGATTCTTGCCTCAAAGCTGCTTCATATTCTGTGAGGATATTCCCACAGAAAATGATCCTCCACCGATATTAGCAGGCAGGAAGAGAATATATGGCACATTTTTATCTTCTTCCAAAGAAATAAAAGAAATTAGTACAAATAAGACACGCATGGGCACCTGGAAAGGGCCATGCAATATATGAACCCATCCCAGGCTTAGAAAAGGAGGAAAGAGGAACAAAAAGCTGTGTCAGTTTGTGTGGGTATGTATCCACAAAATGTTATTTCACTGCAGTTTGTATTGCATAGTTGCCAACAGTCCCAAATTTGCCAGGACTGTCCTTGTTTTTCAGAGATAGTCCCAGCAAATTTGAGATGTCTCAAGCCAAAAATGGGGGACGCTAACACAAATCCCACCCATAAGTGGGTGTTTACAAACGGAAATATTGGTAAGTATGGTGTGGGAAGGAAAAGGAGGTCTATACCCCATAAAAGAGGAAGAAACTAATGGATAAATAACAGCGCCAGCGTCAGCGTATCCCTCATGAAAGCATACTATGGGGACAATGGGCCTCAAAAAATGTGTGACTGACCACCACCATTATGCCCCATTCACACAACCGTAAGGGCTCCGTGCCCATGCTGCGGACCACAAAATGCGGTCCACAATGCATGGGAATGGCTGTGTGCTATCCATGCTGAGGATGCTGACCCATTAACTTTAATGTGCCCGCGATTCACAAGATATGGCAAATGATAGGACATGTCTTATCTATTGCAGTCCGGAGGCACAGACCTGAAAGCCCACGGAAGCGCTTCGTAGTGTTTCTATGGGCTTCTGATCATGTCCTATCTTCGGCTGTATCTTGCAGATCGCGGACCTATTTAAACCAATGGGTCCACATCCGCACCACGACCTCTGCTCATATATTGTGGAACATGTGGTCGTTTGCGGTCCACAATATGGGCATGCAGCCCATACGATCATGTGAATGGGGCCTAAGGGTAACTTTTCCAACACTAAAACAACACACTGTGTGTTACATCCCTCAGAAAATAATTATCATCACACAGCTGATTGTCACTGCTTCTCATGCCAGTGTGCAGGAGGTTTGGGTCACTTGGCTTATACCCACAAGTGTAAGGGCCCGTGCCCCTATTGGGGACCACAAATAGCGGTCCACCATGCATGGGCACTGGCCGTGTGCACTCTGTTTGCAGATGCGGACACATTGACTTGAATGGGTCCACAATCCGCCAGATATGGCCAATTACAGAACATGTTCTATCTTTTTGCAGACCTGAAAGCCTATGGAAGCGCTTCGAAGGGGATTCCAATCTGTTCCTCTGCTCCGCAAAAGATAGGTGAAGTCCTATCTTGGGTCATATGTTGCGAATCGCAGACCTATTCAAGTCAATGGGTCCACATCCTCACCACCGAGTGCACTCAGCCAGTGAGCATATATTGAGGACTGGCCATTCACGGTCTGCAATACAGGCAAGGGGCCCTTACACTCGTGGGCTCATATGAATGCCCTTACGGAGCTAAGCTGCAATGTAAAGCAGTACAAACAATGTGTCTCTACATCAGTGCATGATGCTGACACAGAAACACTTACTGTACCTGAGTGCACAAAGCAGGGCATGGCGGCGTTACACTGTGTCGGTGACTGAGAGGGTGAACATTCAGGTTCATCTGCAGAGCTGAGAGAATAGAACTCTGCATCAGAACTGGGGGTTCAGCACTGGAAATGAGGGGTTCACTTCACACCCAAAACACATATTACTGACAGCACAGTCACATCTGAACTAAAGTCATAGTTTCCGCAGAAGTCACTGTCATCATTCTCTATGCTGTCACTTGCAAGTAGCTTGCAGAGGAATGAAATCCCAACTCTCGTGGCACAGGACACTAATGTTTCTCTGCTGGGCGCTAGGCAAGCCAATAAGCAGCAGGTTCTGAAAGCACTGCTAATGCTGATTGGCCAGCCCAGCGCCCAGCAGCGAGACAACATAGAGTGCTAGTCGGTACTCCAGCGAGTGCAGCGCTAGCCAGTGATGATGTGCTGAGAAAAGAGGGCCATGAGGACAGGACAGAGTAAGAAGGGAGCTGGAAAGCAGGGACCCAAGAATTAAGTGTAATTAGATGGTGGCGCCTTTTGTCCAAGACCAGGCCCCCTTCCTCCAGGAGCCCCATAGCATCTGAGTGGTCTGCCTCCGTTGGAGTTACACTGCTGACTGTACCTGTTCATTTTTTTATTTTATTTTTTTACAGTAGACTCTGTATAAGGCCCCATGCACACAACCATTTCAGTTTTGCGGTCTGAAATTCGCGGATCCACAAAACAATATGGATGTGGTCCATGTTATATACACATTTTTTGCGGACCCATTAACTTCAATAGGTTTGTGGTCCGGAGATAGTTTCTGTCAATACTAAACTTTCCCCTTTTTACAGAATATCTGGGACCACCACAGATCTCATTATAAAAAAAAGTGGCAGGTTGAGCATCTACATAGCTACTCTGTTCACTCTCTATGGGACTGCTGGAGATAGCCGAGTACAATGCTCAGCTATTTCCAGAAGTCCCATAGACATTGAATGAAGCAGAAGGGAACATGGTTGACCTACCATTCCATTTCTTTGAGGACACAGGATCCCCATTCTAATGATCATGGGGGACCCACATCAGTCCCCACCAATCAGATACTTATCCCCTATCCTGTAGGTATGTAGGGGCTACAAAATAAGCTGAGCTGTAAAACCAAGAAAGGCTATCACTATCTGATCAGCAAGGGTCCGACACCCTGCACCTCCATCCAGTTGACTATGAAGATTCATAAAGCGGCTCAGACACACCACTACTTAATACACTGACTTCTTTATTAACCGCAAGGTATCAAATGTACAGTAGATGTTCACATTAGAAGTCAGGGCAATGGTCTTAACCCCTTAAGGACACAGTCCTAATTTACCTTAAGGACCAGGCCATTTTTTGAAAATCTGACCAGTGTCCCTTTATGTGTGAATAACTATAAAACGCTTTTACTTATCCTGGCCATTCTGAGATTGTTTTTTCGTCACATATTGTACTTCATGACACTGGTAAAATGGAGTCAAAAAAATTCATTTTTATTTATAAAAAAATACCAAATTTAACAAAAATTTTGAAAAATTTACAAATTTCTAAGTTTCAATTTCTCTACTTCTATAATACAAATACAAACGCAAAAACAAAAATGCAATGGCACTCTGCAACCAGCACTCTGCCCTGCCTCCATGCTGGATGTTGAATGAGGCATTAGTGTACATTTTGGCCAAAGCGTAATAAGCCACTCACCACGTCAAGGTCGCCTCCATGAGTGGTCCCTAACACTAGTTCCTACCGGTTATGGGCCATGACAGCCACACAAAATCCAGGGAGCGCAGGTGCAGCCATCATGCCAGGTACACTCTGCTTGTAGCCCCGTCTGGTGCAATAACAGCTTCAATCAAATCCAGGGATGCAAGTACCAACATGCATGCTGAGCCCACTATATACTTCTCCTGGAGCCAAATGGCTACTGGTAGGCGCTATAAAAGCAGACTCAGTTTTTTACTGACTTTAAAACCAGCCTCAAGGGCAGACTAACTAGTCAGGTGTGCACGACTGCATGGAGATCACCACGCCTCTAATATATACTACAAAGAAAGAAAGGTGGGGGGTTCAGTCAGCACAACCCTATATGCAGGTGCACATTGCTATGGCGAAATACACATACAAACGCAAAAACAAAAATGCAATGGCACTCTGCAACCAGCACTCTGCAACCAGCACTCTGCCTTGCCTCCATGCTGGATGTTGAATGAGGCATTAGTGTACATTTTGGCCAAAGTGTAATAAGCCACTCACCACGTCAAGGTCGCCTCCATGAGTGGTCCCAAACACTAGTTCCTACCTGTTATGGGCCATGACAGCCACACAAAATCCAGGGAGCGCAGGTGCAGCATGCATGCCAGGTACACTCTGCTTGTAACCCTGTCTGGTACCATAACAGCTTCAATCAGATCCAGGGATGCAAGTACCAACATGCATGCTGAGCCCACTATATACTTCTCCTGGAGCCAAATGGCTACTGGTAGGCGCTATAAAACCAGCCTCCAGGGCAAAAAGTTATTAATTTACATTCCCCATATGTCTACTTCATGTATTGATCATTTTGGGAATGCCATTTTATTTCATGGGGACGTTACAAGGCTTAGAAGTTTAGCAACCAAATCAAATCTTGAAAATTTTCAAAAACCCACTTTTTAGGGATCAGTTCAGGTTTGAAGTCACTTTGTGAGGATTACATAATAGAAACCACCCAAAAATGACCCCATTCTAGAAACTACACCCCTCAAGGTATTCAATCCTTTAGGTGTTCCACAAGAGTTAGTGGCAAATGGAGATACAATTTCAGATTTTCAATTTTTTGGCAAATTTTTCCATTTTAATCCATTTTTTCCAGTAACAATGCAAGGGTTAAAAGCCAAACAAAACTCTACATTTATTGCCCTGATTCTGTAGTTTGCAGAAACACCCCATATGTGGTCGTAAACTACTGTATGGCTAAACGGCAGGGCTCAGAAGGAAAGGAATGCCATATGGTTTTTGGAAGGCAGATTTTACTGGACAGTTTTTTTGACACTATGTTCCATTTGAAACCCCTCTGATGCAACCCTAGAATAGAAACTCAAAAAAAGTGACCCCATTTTGGAAACTACAGGATAAGGTGGCAGTTTTGTTGGTACTATTTTAGGGTAAATATGATTTTTGGTTGCTCTACATTACACTTTTTTTTTGAGGCAATGTAAAAAAAAATAGAAATTCTGAAATTTCACCTCCATTTGCCAATAACTCTTGTGGAACACCCAAACGGTTAACAAAGTGTGTAAAATCAGTTTTGAATACCTTGAGGGGCGTACTTTCTTAGATGGAGTCACTTTTATGGAGTTTATACTCTAGGGGTACATCGGGGGGGCTTCAAATGGGACACGGTGTCAAAAAAACCAGTCCAGCAAAATCCGCCTTCCAAAAACCATATGGCGTTTCCTTCCTTCTACTACCTTCCGTGTGCCCGTACAGTAGTTTACGACCACATATGGGGTGTTTCTGCAAACTACAGAATCAGGGCAATAAATATCGAGTTTTATTTGGCTGTTAACCTTTGCTTTGTTACTGGAAAAATGGATTAAAGTGGAAAATTTGAAAAAAAATTGCTTTTTTGGGACAGTTTTTATTTTTTGTTGTTTACATCGTTGATCTGACAGTTTAGATTGTGTGCTATTTCTATAGAGCAGGTTGTTACGGACGCGAGAATACCAAATATGACTACTTTTGGGAATTTTTGTTTCCGTTTTTCATAATAAAGCATTTTTGAAAAAAAAGATTTTTTAGTCACATTCTGAAAGCCATATTTTTTTTTATTTTTTGGGCGACAGTCTAATGTAGGGGCTCAATTTTTGCGGGATGAGATGGCGGTTTGATTGGCACTATATTGGGGTGCATATTACATTTTGGTCGCTTGCTATTACACTTTTTGTGATGTAAGGTGACAAAAATGGCTTTTGACACCGTATTTATATTATTTTTTTTGCTGTGTTCATCTGAGGGGTTAGTTCATGTTTTATTTCTATAGAGCAGGTGGTATGGATGCAGCGATACATAATATGTATACTTTTTATTTATTTAAGTTTTACACAATAATATCACTTTTGAAACCAAAAAAAAAATCATGTTTTAATGTCTCCATAGTCTGAGAGCCATATTTTTCCATTTCATCCACCATGACGGCCACCAAGAGAGATTGACCCTTGACCTCTATAGGGGCAGGAACACATGGAGAGTTTAAATTCCCCACCCCCCTCTCCACCCTCAGTGTTTTCCTGCCCCTACGGGGGCCAACACGTGGAGAATCCCTCTGGGATAACCATCATGGGGACCTATGGAGGATTACCTTTACTTTTTCCTTCAGGTCCTGAAGATCTCCGGCTGCCCTCCGGATGCAGGGGCTGAAGCTGGGCAGCCTGGAGCAACGGGGCCCCTCGGCTCGGCTCATGCTGGGTCCTGCGGTCGTTCCCCCTCCCGTTTCCCCAGACCTCCTCCCTGCCTCTGGGAGCAGTCCGGGCGGCCGCATGACTCAGGGAGACGCTCGCAGCTGCGGCGTTCTCCCCCACTATACCACTAACGAGGCTGCGGCTGACAGGGGGAGGTGCTGCGGCATACTAAGGAGCGGCCCGCGCTGTCGGACTCTCTTTTATTAAACAGCGCATGCGCGGGCCGACGGACAGGAGGCGCGGGCGGATGACGTCACCGGCGCTCTATGGTGACGTCAGATGCCGGGAAGATTCAAATCCTTGTGGTCCCCAGCCAGATGATCGCTGCTGTGCCACCATGGAGACCCCTACTCCTCGTCCGGAGCTGACAGAGTCCTCATCTACCTGTGCAGTGAGTCCCCAGGCTACTTTTTATAATCTATTTCATGCCTATGCTGTAAAGATTTTTGTGTTAATTGTGGGGCTCTTCTTTGGTTGTTCCTTCCAGGCTAAGGATTCTAAGCCTCGGCCAAGAACTGCAAAATGTAATGCCTGTTCTAAAAAGCTTCCAGAAGACTATAAAAAAAGGCTATGTAAAGCTTGTATATCTGAACTTTGGAAGGAGGAGCAACCAAACATTCTATCTGAAATGAAGACGCTAATTCAGGACGAGATTAAATCCTCATTGGCGTCTCTTTCTACACCTACGAATCCCCCCATTCCGTCAAAAAAACGGAAATTGTCAGCAATCTCCTCCTCTGATGCAGAGGACGCAGAGATCGCTTCAGTATCCTCCAGACAGGGTGATGAGGACCCGGTATCAGAAGGAGAGATTATTGAAGAGGACAAAAAATATTTTTTCTCCTCAGATGAGTTGGAGGACTTATTAAGGGCCGTCAGGTCCACTATGGGAACGAGAACATCCAGGAGATGATTCTGAATGAGTGGTTGGATCCAGAGAAAAGGCTTGGAGTACCTAAGGATTTTCGTAATAGGTTATGCTTCGACCAGTCTGAAGCAAAAATCTTTAATGAAATCCCAAAAATAGATATACAGGTAGCGAAGGTGGTTAAAAAGACATCTCTACCTTTTGAGGACTCCTCCCAACTCATTGATCCCATGGACAGAAAGGCGGATGGTATGCTTAAAAGATCCTGGGAGGCGGCCATGTTCGGCATCAAAACAAACATCTCCGCCACTTCTGTAGCTCGGGCCATGTATATCTGGCCAGGAAAGTTAGATGAACACCTTAAAAATAAGACCCCCAGAGAAGAAATTAGGGATTCCATACCACTTCTCCGTTCTGCTACCGCTTTTTTAGCAGATGCCTCTGCGGAGTCTATTAGATTTTCCGCCAAGGAGGCAGCCTTTTCCAATACTGCCAGAAGGGCATTATGGATGAAGGCCTGGTCAGGCGACAAGGCTTCCAAATCCAAGCTCTGCTCAATTCCTTTTTCAGGAGAATTTGTCTTTGGTCCTACTTTGGACAAAATTCTTGAAAAAGCAGCAGACAAAAAGAAGGGGTGAAGGGGTTCCTGAAGAAAAAGAGGCAAAAAAGAAGCCCTTTCGTCAGTACCTGCCCCAGCAGAAGAGCTACAGGGGAAAGGGTAAAACCGGTAGATGGAGCTACCACAAAGGAGGAAAAGGAAGAGGCTTTTTTTAATTTTTTGGGCGATTGTCCTATGTAGGGGCTCATTTTTTGCGGGATGAGATGGCGGTATGATTGGTATTATTTTGGGAGGCATACGCCTTTTTTATCGCTTGGTATTACACTTTTTGTGATGCAAGGTGACAAAAAATAGCTTTTTTACACCATTTTTTTTTTGTTTTTTTTATGGTGTTCACCTTAAGGGGTTAGGTCATGTGATATTTTTATAGAGAAGGTTTTTACGGATGTGGCGATACATAATATGTGCAGTGTATTCTTTTTTTGTATTCACTTTTTTTACATTTTTTTTGACCCAGACCCACTTGGTTCTTGAAGATCCAGTGGGTATGATGTCTCTATAATACAGTTCAGTACACTATATAGTGTACTGTACTGTATTTTTTACTTTACAAAGTCTGATCAGACTTCTGCCTTTAGCAAAAGTCAGATCAGACTTACATTACGCCTCTGAAAGCGTCCTGCTGCCATGGTAACCATCACCCGCTGCCAGAACAGAGCAGCGGGTGATGGAGAGAGAGGGGAGCCCACTCGCTCTGTGCTCCCATGAGGAATCGAAAGCTGCAAGGGCACAGCAGCCCCCGATGGGAGAGGGAGGGAGCTTCCTCCCTGTTAACCCCTTCCATACAGCTGTCCGTACGGACCGCGGTAAGGAAGGGGTTAAACGGCTGGCATCTGTACAAGCACAGATGCCAGCCGTTTTTAGCAGAATGTCAGCAATGTGCTGACACTCTGCTAAACCACTAGCCACCAGGGAATGGATTAGAGAGGAGGGGGGCGGGACATCACGATCCCGCCTGCCCGCAATCAGCATCGCTGCTGCACCGCCTCCCGCGACGATAATAATTCACATTATGGTCATTTTTTAACTCTCTGATCCCTGCGGTCACAGACTGCGGGGATCAGAGACCGCAGAAAGCTCTGCAAAGCGCAGGGCTGAATTGACCTGTGGTTTGCAGCGATAGCCGATACGGGGGGGTCACAGGACCCCCCTGGGCATTGGGACAAGGTACCTGCTGAGTAATTTCAGCAGGTACTTTGTTCCAATCACCGCTGGCTGAGCAGCAGTGATCGGAAGTAGTTAGGACGTACCGGTACGTCCTGTGTCCTTAAGGGGTTAAATGTGGCCCTGTTGATGATGGGCCTTTGACTCATGAAGAGTCGGGCCTTCAGCACTCAGGAGAGGAAAAACCCCCAGTGGAGGAAACCTCTAGGGAACCATGGCTAAAGGACTGCCCTTCCTCTAGGCGGTGGGGGAAAACGATGGCACGTGAAAAGGACGGTAGATTTTTCTTTGATTCAGTGGTGAATGTCAAGTGTGTTGACTTCTGCATAGACCAAGCCTGAAATCTGCCTTTTGATGCAGCAGAAAACTCACTTCTTCGGTGAAAACATCTGTCTGCGGATAGTCCTGTGAATGTCAAGTCCAGTGGTTATTGCAGAGGCCAAGTCTGGAATCTGCCTTTGATGCAGCAGGAAACTCAGTTCTTTAGTGAATATGTCTGACTGCAGAAAGTCTGGTGGGTCAGTGCAGAGAATAAGCTCGGAATCTGCCTCTTGCTGAAGCACAGGGCATCTGATCCTGACATGGTAGGCATTGGTAGCCACCATGTCGCAGACTTGTGGTAGAGTCATCACCTCCATGTATCCCATATTCATTGCAGAGACACAGTGAGACCATAGCTCTGGTACAGGAATTTGCAGATACAAAAAAATCTAACTAATTATGACTGAACATGGAGCAGCGGAAAATAACATGCAAGTGACACACAATTTACTACCAGTCACTGTAATCCCTTGAACTGTATTAAACTTGGGCCCATGTTTCTAAGGCTACATTCACACATCCGTGTGTGTTTTGCAGATCCACGGATCCGCGGATCCACAAAACACGGACACCGACAATGTGCCTTCCGCATTTTGCGGACCGCACATCGCCGGCACTCTCATAGAAAATACCTTTTCTTGTCCGCAATTGCGGACAAGAATAGGACATGTTCTATATTTTTCGGGAAAGCGATTGCAGTCCCGGAAGTGCGGATCCGCAATTGCGGACTCGGGCGGGACATCGTCTGTCCCCATAGGAATGAATGGGTCCGCAATTCCGTTCCGCAAAATGCGGAACAGAATTGCGGACGTGTGAATGGGGCCTCACAGTGATACCAACTCTTATCAATGTCATTGACTGTTATAGCTGTTATTGGACCCACTGCTGTGTCCAACATAAACAGAATACACCCTATAATCGTGGGCTGAATTATTTTCATATATTTTTTATAGGGTTTGGAGCTCAGTTTTCCTGATACAAATCGCCCAAACCCCTGCTTTCTTACACACTTCCAGAGTTACAAATCTGGGAGCCATTGCTCCAGCTGATCTATATATCAAGGTCAATGGGAGCTCCCCCTAGTGGTGACTGCAGGCAGTTACGATTTTAACATAGTTATATGCCATGTATCAGATTATTTGCCGGATTTTCCACTAATGGCCACTGCTCTGCTCAACTCCGTCAATAATCTAAACCCTAAATTATTCTGTGTCATCACTCTGGTGTCTCCAGAAATTGGCATCATGTCTATTAATAATAATCATGATATTATGAGTTTCTGTCATAACTCACATTACATTTTATGACTCCTGTAACCGGGATCTTACCTTATTTAAGGATCTTTTCGGTTCTTAAGACCAATGATAGGGGTCACTGGTAAAGATCAGGAGATGGTTTATTCTACGCATCATTTTGTCTCAGACCTCTGGTGATCTGATTTGCTGCAATTGCCTTCTTAACCCGAGGCTGTTTTTATTTCCAGCAGTGATCAGTGGTTACCGCTATGTCCAAGTTATACAGAAAACACCATAAATATCAAGAAGCAGAAAAATCACAAATCATCAATATACCCAATGAAGATACAAGGTCTTCTCATGGATGCAGTCGCTATCATTGACACATGTTCCCAGGACACAACTAAGTGATCAGTCTCTAGGACCAAGTTAAAATAATTAATTAGCATACCCACTTCATTAATAGGCTAAAAGGCCAATGTTTGTGGGGTGTGATTATCTCGAACCTTTGGTGGTTGTCTAAGTACTTACTACACATACATATACACTCACCTAAAGAATTATTAGGAACACCATACTAATACGGTGTTGGACCCCCTTTTGCCTTCAGAACTGCCTAAATTCTATGTGGCATTGATTCAACAAGGTTCTGATAGCATTCTTTAGAAATGTTGGCCCATATTGATAGGATAGCATCTTGCAGTTCATAGAGATTTGAGGGATGCACATCCAGGGCACGAAGTTCCCGTTTCACCACATCCCGAAGATGCTCTATTGGGTTGAGATCTGGTGACTGTGGGGGCCATTTTAGTACAGTGAACTCATTGTCATGTTCAAGAAACCAATTTGAAATGATTCTAGCTTTGTGACATGGTGCATTATCCTGCTGGAAGTAGCCATTAGAGGATGGGTACATGGTGGTCATGAAGGGATAGACATGGTCAGAAACAATGCTCAGGTAGCCTGTGACATTTAAACAATGCCCAATTGGCACTAAGGGGCCTAAAGTGTTCCCAGAAAACATCCCCCACACCATTACACCACCACCAGCCTGCACAGTGGTAACAAGGCATGATGGATACATGTTCTCTTTCTGTTTACGCCAAATTCGGACTCTACCATTTAAATGTCTCAACAGAAATCGAGACTCATCAGACCAGGCAACATTTTTCCAGTCTTCAACAGTCCAATTTTGGTGAGATCGTGCAAATTGTAGCCTCTTTTTCCTATTTGTAGTGTAGATGAGTGGTACCCAGTTGGGTCTTCTGCTGTTGTAGCCCATCCGCCTTAAGGTTGTGCGTGTTGTGGCTTCACAAATGCTTTGCTGCATACCTCGGTTGTAACGAGTGGTTATTTCAGTCAACGTTGCTCTTCTATCAGCTTGAATCAGTCGGCCCATTCTCCTCTGACCTCTAGCATCAACAAGGCATTTTCGCCACAGGACTGCCGCATACTGGATGTTTTTCCCTTTTCACACCGTTCTTTGTAAACCCTACAAATGGTTGTGCATGAAAATCCCAGTAACTGAGCAGATTGTAAAATACTCAGACCGGCCCCTCTGGCACCAACAACCATGCCACGCTCAAAATTGCTTAAATCAGCTTTCTTTCCCATTCTGACATTCAGTTTGGAGTTCAGGAGATTGTCTTGACCAGGACCACACCTCTAAATGCTTCGAAGCAACTGATGTGATTAGTTGACTAGATAATTGCATTAATGAGAAATACAGTTGTGTTCAAAATTATTCAACCCCCAATGCTGTAAAGGGTTTTAGGGAATTTAGTGTACATTTGTAATTGTGTTCAGAATGAAATCTTACAAGGATTTTTTAAAGAACCAAATGCAACTAAAATGACATCAATTGTTTTTGTAATACAGTATTAAATGTTTTTTTTGTGATTTCTTCATTGACACAATTATTCAACCCCTTAAAGACTACCACACTTAGGCTCCATTCACACGTCAGTATTTTCTTTCCGCATCTTTTCCGCATTTTGCGGAAAAGATGCGGATCCGTTGCGGACCCATTCATTTTCAATGGGTCCTGAAAAGATGCGGACAGCACAATGTGTGTTGTCCGCATCACTGAATCCGTTCCGCAAGTCCGTAAAAAGATAAAGCATGTCCTATTATAATCCGCAAATTGCGGTCCGCAGACCAATACAAAGTATAGGGATCCGCAAAATGCGGATGACAATCCGTATGTCATCCGCAATTGCGGATTCCGTTCCTGGAAATAAAGCCCTGCCCACATAGACCAAAGAGATAGGCCCTGGCAGAGCAGGAAGAGCCAGAAATTAACCACACCAGAAGTTGGCCAGAAAAGAAGATGGCAAAATTTGTTGATGTGGAAAAATTAATAGTCCTCATACAGGACCGTCCCAATATATGGGATAAAAGAAAGGAGTCCTACCATGACCGCATAATGAAGGACAGGTCGTGGGAGGAGATTGGAAAAGAAATTTGTGGATCAGAAGAATGGGAGAAGGCAGATGCTAAGAGGAAGCACAGCATCAGTAAGTAATGACAGTATATTTTCAGTTTATGTATAGACACCTTTTTCATGTGAACACCCAGGACTGGCCAACCTTTTCCTCTCAAATAGTTTGAAAACTACTACTCCCACCGTGACGTGCTCTATGGAGTTGTAGTTTAGCATCAGTTTGAGATCAGCAGGTTGGCCATGCCTGCCATATTTTATGTACATACAGCAGCTTAAATTGTGAATATATTTTTTCACTGCAAAACTTTTATCCCCTTGCTGATTAAAAAAAGTACTTTGCAAACATTAGCATTGCTATGCATCTATATACAGCTGCATATGCATGCATTTATGTGTGCAAAGTATAACTTTTAACCCCTTCCAGCTAAAATAAATCTTTGCAAACATTAGCATTGCTATGCATCTACAGTTGTGTTCAAAATTATTCAACCCCCACTGAAATTGAGTGTTTTGGCCAGTTTGACATTGATTTTGATCATTTCAGTCATCTTGTTTACAATTAAATCAAAGAGGCACTTGTAAGTCAGACAAATATAACATAACATTTATAATGAAATAACCACAAATGTCTTTTCTGTGCTCACATCATTATCAGTTTTATTCAACCCCCAAGTGACTTTCAATCTTAGTACTTAGTACAACATCCTTTTCCAGTTATAACAGCTTTTAAACGTGAAGCATAGCTTGACACAAGTGTCTTGCAGCGATCTACGGGTATCTTCGCCCATTCTTCATGGGCAAAAGCCTCCAGTTCAGTCACATTCTTAGGCTTGCGCGCTGCAACTGCTTTCTTTAAGTCCCACCAGAGGTTCTCAATCGGATTTAAGTCTGGTGACTGCGATGGCCACTTCAAAATGTTCCAGCCTTTAATCTGCAACCGTGCTCTAGTGGACTTGGAGGTATGCTTGGGATCATTGTCCTGTTGAAAGGTCCAACGTCTCCCAAGCCTCAGGTTTGTGACGGACTGCATCACATTTTCATCCAATATCTCCTGGTACTGAAGAGAATTCATGGTACCTTGCACACGCTGAAGCTTCCCTGTACCTGTAGAAGCAAAACAGCCCCAAACCATGATTGACCCCCCGCCATGCTTTACAGTAGGCAAGGTATTCTTTTCTTTATAGGCCTCCTCCAAATATAGCGTTGATCCATGGGCCCAAACAGTTCTAATTTTGTTTCAGTCCACAGAACACTATCCCAAAACTTTTGTGGTTTGTCCACATGACTTTTGGCATACTGCAGTCGACTCTTCTTATTCTTTGGAGACAGCAAGGGGGTGCGCCTGGGAGTTCTGGCATGGAGGCCTTCATTACGCAGTGTGCGCCTTATTGTCTGAGCTGAAACTTCAGTACCCGCATCTGACAAATCTCTTTTCAGTTCCTCAGAAGTCACACGGGGACTTTTCTCCACTTTGCTCTTCAGGTAGCGCACAGCAGTGGAAGTCAGCATCTTTTTTCTGCCACGACCAGGTAGCGTTTCAACAGTGCCCTTTGCCTTGAATTTGCGAATGATGCTTCCTATGGTGTCTCTTGGTATGTTTAACATCTTTGCAATCTTCTTATAGCCATTGCCCTTCCTGTGAAGAGAAATCACCTCTTCTCTTGTCTTCCTGGACCATTCTCTTGACTTCACCATGTTTGTAAACACACCAGTAAATGTCTAGAAGGAGCTGAGTATCACCGTCATTTTACATCTGCCTAATTGGTGCTTATTATGCTTGATTGCTGCTCCTTGACATCCACAGGTGTTTTCAATACCTGATCGAAAACACTTGAATGAACCTCTGTTCTTAAGAGTGGTAGTCTTTAAGGGGTTGAATAATTGTGTCAATGAAGAAATCACAAAAAACGCATTTAATACTGTATTAAAAAAACAATTGATGTCATTTTAGTTGCATTTGGTTCTTTAAAAAGTCCTTGTAAGATTTAATTCTGAACACAATTGCAAATGTACACTAAATTCCCTAAAACCCTTTACAGCATTGGGGGTTGAATAATTTTGAACACAACTGTATATACAGCTGCATATGCATGCATTTATGTGTGCAAAGTATAACTTTTAACCCCTGCCAGCTAAAATAAATGTTTTTTCAAACATTAGCATTGCTGTGCATCTATATACAGCTGCATATGCGTACAGATATGTGAGATTAGCAAACTTAGTAAACCTATATATAAATTTAACTACTATAGTATACATAGGCATGCGCAGCCTATTGCATTAGGGTGTGCACCCTAAAGCGCAAACACACACACCGCGCGTGTGTGTATGTATATATATATATATATATATATATATAATATACACATACACACATAAAGGCCAAGCCTCACCCTAACATTGCCGTGACTCCGCCTCTGCGCAGTGGGGACTCTAGGAACAATATATTGTGTGGGGGGGGCACATAAGATACCACGGTCAAAAATGGGGGGAGGGGCACTAATAATTTTCACCACTTAATTATACTACTGAAAAACGAAATAAGTATATATAAATAAGATTACAAAATACGAGAGTATTTTGTACTTTTTATTATACTAACCTAATACTTAATCTGTGGATGACGCACTGTTATGGGGGATCTGTGGATGACGCACTGTTATAGAGATCTGTGGATGACACTGTTATGGGGGATCTGTGGATGACACTATTATGGGGGGTTCTGTGGATGACACTGTTATGGGGGATCTGTGGATGACACTGTTATGAGGGATCTGTGGATGACACTGTTATGAGGGATCTGTGGATGACAATGTTATGGGGGATCTGTGGATGACACACTGCTTTGGGGGATCTGTGGAGGACACACTGGTATGGAGGATCTGTGGATGACACTGTTATGGGGGATCTGTCTGTGGATGACATATGACTGAGGAGGGCTATCCGGGGACATTATACAGGGGGTAATATAACTAAGGGGTATCAGGGTACATTATACAAGGGTAATATAACTAGTGAGGAGGGATATCAAGGACATTATACATGGGTAATATAAGTTATATTACCCCTGTATAATGTACCCTAATACCCCTTAGTTATATTACCCCTGTATTATAATGTACCCGCGACCCGCCTGATACCCCTTAGTTATATTAAGCCGCCCTGTATAATTTACCACGATACCCCTCCGTTATATTATATAACTAAACTGAGGGGTATCAGGGTACATTATACAGGGGTAATATAACTGAGGAGGGCAATCATGAACATAATACAGGGGCTAGGAGTAATATATTAGTTATTAGCCCTGTATAAAATCGGATAACAGCATAGCCCTCCACAGTTATATTACATGATGTTATACCCCTCCATAGTTATATGCCCCCTGTATAATTCCCTGATACCCCTCAGAAGGCTCAGATAATCATATATATTATATAACTGACTAAACTGAGGGGTAGGGTATCAATCAGGGTAATACTAATACTGTTACAGGGATGGGACAACAGAGCCAGAGGGATACTGTGGGACAGTCAGAGAGGGAGGTAGACACGTTTTTAATGTTTGCTAGCCTACTGGAGTCTGGACTGGTAAACATACTTTTTAAAATTTAAACAAAACACACTTTAGCTGTATGGTCCCAGACGTCAGTGGATCAGCTGGGCAGTGGCACGGTGGCACCAACACCAGCAGAATTCTTCAGGCTGATACTGGACCCGAGTCACCGGACCAATCCATCCAGCCAGGGCCTCACCTCACCAGGCACCCGGGGCACGCAGTGTGACGTGACGTCAGCCTGCGCCGTACAGCACGCACCGCACTCTCTCGCTGCCTCCGCTGGGTCCGGAAGTCAGGGCTCCGCCCCCTTATATGGATGATACTAGCCGGCAGCCGCCCGCAGCCCAGGGACAGGGTAATACATTGTAATGTAAATTAATTGACAGTGCGGCGGGCGGCGGCCAGCATGCATAGCAGACTGCAGACACACAGAGCCACAGGGGAATCAGCAGGGGGGAGACACTGCAGCCAGTGAGCACGGGGGTGACAATTCGAACCTATTAGGGTGTGCCCAGGCACACCCGGCACATCCCGTGCGCACGCCTATGATAGTATACTTATATAATATTTAACTTAAACTTTTTTTTTTTTTCTGTAGTATCCCGTCTGAAGACTCGATGGTATTCATGCCGTGACCAATTTCTGCGAGAGAAAAATATGAAGATGAAGAGTGGAGATGGGCGAAAAAACAAAAAAAACGTATTTATACACGGCACAATTGGAATTTTTAAATCCAATTTTGGAAACTGGACCGTAAGTATTGTAAAAAATTTAATAGGTGGTGTTCTCAATGTTTTTTTTGGTTATTGATGACCTATCCTCAGGATAGGCTATCAATATCAGATTGGCGTTGGTCCGACACCCTCGCCGATCAGCTTTGCGTGGAGAAGTTGCATTAATAAGGTGGTAAGAGCCGTCTCCCTTCTCACTTCCTGCTCACCGCTGTATGTCTATGGGACACAGCAGTAGACAGGAAGAAAGAAGGGAGACGAGTCGTGTGTAATGCTTGCGTCGTCTTCCCACAACACCTGACCGGCAGGGGGTGTCGGGTGGTAGAACCCCGCCAATCTGATATTGATGTCCTTTCCTGAGGATAGGATAATTGTAGAGTATTGTTAGAGTTTTTCTTGCAACGCCTGTCCGATTCAAGTGAATGGGGCTTCGGGAAAATTGCAGGCATCTGCAAAGAAGTCATATAAAAAAACATTTTATTTTATCATACTACTTTTTAAGACATAAACAACTTCTCAAAAGTCAGGGGTCGTCTTGTACGCCGGTATCCTGCGTACTGTAACTTTTAAGAGGACCTTTCACTGGTCCAACAATTGTTAGATAATAATATGTGTGTGTAGAGCGGCGCCAAGGGATCTCCCGGCACTTACTATTATCCCTGGGCGCCGCTCCTTTCACCGGCTGTGGCACCGATTACCGGCGCCCGCGACGTATGCTAATTACAGCTAGAGCTAATCTCGCACCTGGGAGGAGAAATCCACTTCTGCCCTGGGCATCTCCTCCCAGTATGTTAGCTGAGCGCTGCAATTGGCCAGCATATGACGCAGGGGGCGGTGATCGGGACAACAGCGGGCGAACAGAGAGGCGACCAGGGATAATAGTATTAAGTGCAGGGAGATACCTTGGCGCGGCTCTAGACACACATATATTATTTACTAACAATTGTTGGACCAGTGAAAGGTCCTTTTTACTTCCAAGCCGGACTAGAGAAGCTGTCCTTCTCCAGCTTCAGGGACAGGAACCCTCTAGCTGAGCCACCGTGCGCTGCATCCCGGCCAGTCGCTCCTGAAGCAGCCCCCTCTCCCTGCTCTCAGTGCTTTTCTCATGCTCAGATCATCTTTTTAATTTTTATTTAGTGTGCTTTGGAAGAGGGGTAGTCTTATACTGCGAAAATTGCCCAAAGCCCATATTTTAACAGGAAAAGTGGGGGGTCGTCTTATATGCCTAAAAAAAATAAGGTAGATATATATATATAATTTTTTTTTTTTTTATAGGACTGTGGACAACTTGAGTGAAGAGCCAGACGAATCCAGCTCTCAAGCAACTGGAATATATGTACGACCTTCCCAAGATAATCCGGAAGAACCTACTCCAGATTTGTCTGAAGAACTGCCGGTTCAACGTGCAGAGGTGTCCCAGCCTTGTGAGAGACCACAACCATGTATCTCACAGGATATCCCTGTTAATACATCTCGCCGTTCTTCTGGCAGACGTAGAGGTGCTCCTCCCCAGGATTCTGGTTTAGAATCTAGAACCATAGTAGAATCACGTGTTCTAGACTATCTAAACCAGAATCGTGGAGAGAGTGAGGAAGAAACTTTATTAAAAAGTTTGGCACATATATTAAAACGTGTGCCAGAAGAACGGCGATCAAGGTGTATAGGTGCAGTGGTGATGGTAATGGACCTATTTGCAGGTCCCAGAGAACCAACTGATGTGGTTCATTATATGGAACAGGCACGTGATGTTATGCTTAATTGGAATCGCAATAGGCCCACAAATGTTTGCCCAAATCCTCCCCCACAAAATTATCAGCCTTCTGATGCATATTCCCAGGGAAGGGTGCAGTACATGGGACATTTCCAATCTTCATCGGAGGACAGTCGTCAACCATCTACCAGTGTCGGCCCTTTTACAAGGGAACTTTATGATCTTTAAAAAAAAGTTTCATAAAAAACTTTCTTTGTATTTTTCAATAAATGTTATTATGTTTAATATGAGTATGTTTGCATTATTTTTTTAATAATTTAACATTATACACAACAAGGTATATAGGTAAGAGACCACCGTACAATCCATCCAATGTGTACAAGCACTAAGACAGCTGATGGATTGCAGAGTGATCTGTTACCATGGAAACAAGCAGTGTATAATGTATGATAAAATGTCAGCCAGCTAGGCAAGCAATATGGATAATATTTTGAGATTAAATAATGAGTCTTCAGAAATAAAATCTTTATTGATAATTTTTTATGCAATTCACATACTTACCTAATATTTTTTGTAAAAACTTTGTCCTACAACGGATAGGTTTAATGAGGGATTAGAAGGTATTAAAACCAAATTATTCACTATCAATATTATATTAGTAAATTGATAGTGGAATTTGGAAATTACAAAATACCTCAGCCCGCAACCCACGTCAAGGGTCCTCATTATCTTGCGAGTCCCTAACTGAACTAGCAACAGGGGAACTAACTAAACTAAGAAATTTCAAATTTAAATTAATTTAAACACCAGAACCAAGCTGAAATCAACGACTACCACGGATGGCTTCCATCTGCCACGGTAATGCCCCCTCTGGACTGCAGAAGTAGTCAGCATAGACTTCCCGAACAGCTAGTCCAGCCGCTCCAGGTCGTCCAGTCCGACTATGATCAAAAATGACAGGAGTTGCCATATTTTGACCATTATCTGCATCAGCGGAGGCATCATGTATCCTGGTGAAGTTGTGTAGTAGTACACAAGCCTGGATCACCAGGGTGGCATTCTCCGGATTCATCTGTATGGATGACATGAATACTCTCCACTTAGTGGACAGTATTCCGAAAGCGCACTCCACATACCGACGGGCGCGAGACAATCGATAGTTGAAGATGCGCTTCCTTTCATCCAGATCGCGTCTAGGGAAGGGCCGCATCAGGTGTTGTGACAATGCGAATCCTTCGTCTGCCACAATCACAAATGGAGCCGGCGGACCTGCAGATCCGGGTAGTCCTCTTGGCTCTGGCAGGGCAAGCTGGTTTTCACGAAGCCGTTCACCCATTCTGGAATCACTAAAGATGCGGCTGTCAGAAGTGCTCCCATAGGCCCCGATATCCACAATTACAAACCTGTAGTTACTGTCAGCCAAGGCCATCAGCACTACAGAAAAATACTGCTTGTAATTGAAGTACCGGGACCCTGAGTGAGGCGGCTTCTGCATACGGATGTGTTTACCGTCCAGTGCCCCAATGCAGTTAGGAAACTGCGCTGATTGGTAAAATCCCTCGGCGATACGTAGCCAATCCTCCGCCTTGGGTGTGGGCATGACCGCTTCTCTGAGACACTGCCATATAACTTGGCAAGTATGGCAGACAATCCCAGAGATTGTTGAGATTCCAAGCAAGAATTCAAAGTGCAGCGATGAGAAGGAATTACCAGTTGCGAGGAATCTGTGAAAACAAAAAAGAAAAATTAGATTTATATATAAATTTTATAATTTAAATACATAAAATATGATTACTAAAAATTTTTACCTCAAAGTGACAAGGAGTCTTTGCTCAGCAGAGATGCTGCACCGCATGCACGTGTCCATGAAGTTTAAGTGAGGATGTAAAGATAACAATAGATTGTCAAAGGTCTCCATGGACATGCGGCAATAACTGTTGAATTTGAAGGGGTCCTGGCGCAGGTCATTACAAATCGTATGAAATTGTCCCTTCTGATGACGTTGAGCGACAATGGGGCGGATCCAGTGTCTCCTCCTCCTCCTCTCCGGCTCTTCGTCCAGCATCGCTGCCTGATGGCCAAAGAGCCGAAAAAGGATCCAATGGAAAAGTACTCCATCTAATACTTTCGGCATGATATCGTTGTAGATGAGAATGTCCGAAAAAAATGCTTATATCAAACACAGTTTTCAAACACAGCTCTTCACAACACAATGAACCAAACAAAATGGCGCCAGAGATGTCACTTGACAGAACTTTTAAAATAAAAAACATTCACTTTTTTTTCACTTTTTTTCATATAACTTTATATGAATCCGCAATACGGATGAATACGGATCCGCAAAAAACTAACCACAATTACGTCATACTGACGTGTGAATGGACCCTTAAGAACAGAGGTTTATTCAAGTGTTTTCGATCAGGTATTGAAAACACCTCTGGATGTCAAGGAGCAGCAATCAAGCATAATAAGCACCAATTAGGCAGATTTAAAATGACTGTGATACTCAGCTCCTTCTAGACATTTACTGGTGTGTTTACAGACATGGTGAAGTCAAGAGAATGGTCCAGGAAGACAAGAGAAGAGGTGATTTCTCTTCACAGAAATGGCAATGGCTATAAGAAGATTGCAAAGATGTTAAACATACCAAGAGACACCATAGGAAGCATCATTAGCAAATTCAAGGCAAAGGGCACCGTTGAAACGCTACCTGGTCGTGGCAGAAAGAATATGCTGACTTCGACTGCTGTGCGCTACCTGAAGCGCAAAGTGGAGAAAAGTCCCCGTGTGACTGCTGAGGAACTGAAAAAAGATTTGTCAGATGCGGGTACTGAAGTTTCAGCTCAGACAATAAGGCGCACACTGCGTAATGAAGGCCTCCATGCCAGAACTCCCAGGCGCACCCCCTTGCTGTCTCCAAAGAAGAAGAAGAGTAGACTGCAGTATGCCAAAAGTCATGTGGACAAACCACAAAAGTTTTGGGATAGTGTTCTGTGGACTGATGAAACAAAATTAGAACTGTTTGGGCCCATGGATCAACGCTATGTTTGGAGAATGAAGAACAAGGCCTATGAAGAAAAGAACACCTTGCCTACTGTGAAGCATGGCGGGGGATCACTCATGCTTTGGGGCTGTTTTGCTTCAACAGGTACAGGGAAGCTTCAGCGTCTGCAAGGTACCATGAATTCTCTTCAGTACCAGGAGATATTGGATGAAAATGTGATGCAGTCCGTCACAAACCTGAGGCTTGGGAGACGTTGGACCTTTCAACAGGGCAATGATCCCAAGCATACCTCCAAGTCCACTAAAGCATGGTTGCAGATTAAAGGCTGGAACATTTTGAAGTGGCCATCGCAGTCACCAGACTTAAATCCGATTGAGAACCTCTGGTGGGACTTAAAGAAAGCAGTTGCAGCACGCAAGCCTAAGAATGTGACTGAACTGGAGGCTTTTGCCCATGAAGAATGGGCGAAGATACCCGTAGATCGCTGCAAGACACTTGTGTCAAGCTATGCTTCACGTTTAAAAGCTGTTATAACTGGAAAAGGATGTTGTACTAAGTACTAAGATTGAATGTCACTTGGGGGTTGAATAAAACTGATAATGATGTGAGCACAGAAAAGACATTTGTGGTTATTTCATTATAAATGTTATGTTATATTTGTCTGACTTACAAGTGCCTCTTTGATTTAATTGTAAACAAGATGACTGAAATGATCAAAATCAATGTCAAACTGGCCAAAACACTCAATTTCAGTGGGGGTTGAATAATTTTGAACACAACTGTAGAACAGGTGTTCCTAATAATTCTTTAGGTGAGTGTATTATCACATGAGAAGACTTTATTACAATCAGTAATCAGGCTTCTGGTTAGGGTGATCTCTTGGCCCATCATAGACTCGACATGTCATGAAAGACATGGAGTCACTAATTTACCTTTTTGGGAAAGCCTGTGATCCTGCCATTCTGCAGGCAGGATATTAAATGGTCTGTCATCACGTTGTGCAGAAAGATCGCCGTGGGTTCACCGTCATCTGCCAGAAACTCAAAGGCAAATGCTATGGTGAACATTACAGGCGTTTCTCTGCTAATCCATGTTGAGAAATTTTAGATGTTTCAGGGGCTCAGTGACCACTACACTGTAGATGTCATTGATCTGCTTGCAAACAGATAGAGGCAAATTGCTGGTCTTGATGTTGTCGGCCACTAGGATGTCACAATATTTGAAGCAGGTGGTCAGCCAGTGCACCCTGTCCTCATCGTAGTGGATTTGTACTGCCTTCTTTAGCACACTATACCCTTGAAAGAGAATCGCAGCATCGGGCTGCAGGCCATCAAAGTCCCCAAACTGATTCTGCAGGAGATCCTGAGCCTTGTTAATGATGTCATCATTAAGTGCAGCCACCCTCTTGGCTGCTGCACTTCAGGATGGATAAGTGCTTTGGAGGCAAGTTGTTCTGTGCTATCTGGGTATAGGCCATTTCCACTTGTGGTGTTCCCAGCCCCGGGCTTCCTACATCTTTGGTAGATGGAGTGGACGTGTTTTCTGCAGCAGCTTTTTTGGCTGGTAGAAATGTCCCGGACTGACTGTCATTGGAGGTTGGTGCTTTCCTTTTAAGACTGGCTTTGGAAGCTTCACGAGATGCCTTCAAAAGGTCTTCAGCAGACTCAGCCATTTTCTTGTCCAGTGTTTTCAGGGTCTTAAAATTTAAAGAGACATCATACTTCACATCTTTTACGTCTTCAGGCAACTAGCCTGAAGAAGCTCCTGGCCTGTGTCATGATGGTTGATTTCTTGGCCAGGAAGCTGGAGTTCCTCATCAGAGTTCTCCATTTTTGATTCAATTTCTTGAATCGGGTCAGAAGGCATGACCCGATTCTGACCCGATTCAAGTTGCACACAACTTCAGAAAGAAGACTGGACCCCATTATGAGGATTCATAGGCATCGGCGCTATGTTGATCAGCGGCTGCTGGTCAGCTCTCTTTCATTCTGCATGTCGATTGGCTCATTCCTTCAGACCCGATTCCCGATTGAACCGAGTCAGAAGGAATGAGCCAATCGACATGCAGGATGAGAGAGAGTTGACCAGCAGCCGCCGATCAACATAGCACCGACACCTATGAATCCTCATAATGGCGTCCAATCTTCTTTCTGAAGTTGTGTGCATCCGACAGGGAGTCATACCTTTACAAATTCATCATTGTGATGTCATCCAGTGACAGCACGGCTGTAAGCTCAGGTTTACAACATTCTATGAAAAAGTGGTGACATTACAATACTCTGCCAGGGTGAAGGCCAGATTATTTTAACCACTTAATGACCAGAGCTTCTAATATGTTAATGAATATGGATAGTGCTTTTTTAATGGATAAAGATTTTCAGTTTTCAAGGATACATTGATTTTTACCTTTATAGTACATTTTCTGCTTCACATTTTAGTTAGATTTGGTTCTTGATTATTATTTTTTTAAATCTGTATAGTTCCAAAAATTAGGGGTCAGATCTTTATATTATATGAAACATTATACAATTATTAATCATGAACAAGGTAAAGAAGCATTAAGATTACAACTTTCTAAAGAGGGGTTACTACCTTCAGAACAAATAACATTCATTTTTGAACCGATAGATTTTATTCTTACCCATAATTATTTATTTTAATGGTCAATTTTACTTACAAACTAGAGGTACAGCCATGGGTACCAGGTTGGCCCCCAGCTACGCCAATCTCTTTATGGCGCAATGGGAGGAGTGCCATCACCCCCAAGCTGGGGACGGACCTGGTACTCTGGCGAAGGTATATAGACTTAAAGTCTTAAAACCTTTTTAAAGAATATCAATATTACCAGCTATAATTTACATTTTACCTCAAACATTAGTCATACTAAACTTGAAATTTTAGATTTACAAATTGAGGTAGAGACCAATAGCATAAAGTGTAGTACTTACATTAAGCCGACGGTGCATAACAGCTACATTTTGTATAACAACTTTCATCTCCCCAAATGGTTGTTAAATATACCCCAGGGACAATTCCGCAGGATTAGGAGAAACTGTACGACCGATGAACAATTCGAAATAGAGGCTATCAATATGAAAAACCAATTCTTAGAAAAAGAATATCCACTAGGCATTTTAGATAGAGCTATAGACAATGTACGTAAAATGGATAGAAAGACCTTTTTTGAAGAAAGTAATTCAGTGGAAGACAATACTATAGTGACAGGTCCTAAAATTCCTGAAAAACCTCAAATCACGTTCACCAGAGCGCCAAACTTGGGGATTAAGATAGCCCCAATGGTCAGTCCTCCTTAAAAAATTAGACAGAATGTACAAAAGTGGGCAAGCATTAAAGGTTTTTATAGATGTGGACATTGTTTGTAATTGCAGGTCCACATCCTTTTCCAGAAAAACCTCAGAATCAATATCGACTGCAAATGGGTTCAAACATGCAATTAAAGACTTTTTGACATGCAATACTAGTGATGTAACATATATTATCGAATGTCCATGTAAACGCCAGTACATAGGAGGAACCAACAGATTGTTAAAGGTCCTTATAGCTGAACATATTTCAAATATTAAGAAAGGTCTTATTACCCACTCATTATCCAATCATTTTAAAACAGTACACAATCAGGATCCATCTAAACTCAAATTTGCAGCTATTGAAAAGATTCAAAAAGATTGGAGAGGAGGAGATCATGTCAGTAAAATGTCAAGGGCAGAAACAAAGAAAATTTTTGAATTTAATTCCTTGTTACCTATAGGGCTAAATTCGGAATTCGAACTTTGTGGCTTCCTGTAAATAAGGGGTGTATGTCGTTCATCAGGGACGGATGGCGTCATATTTTATTACGGCTGCTCTGTCTTTGACGATAGACATCCACCCAACACTGGCTGTCTATTAATGTGAACTACGATATAAAAAAGGGGATATTACTTTCTATAGAAAAGAAGTACCATTTTTCAACTAAAAGAAAGAGTCTATGCAGAATAAATGAAAAATAGAGGACTTTCAGTGGCGTAACTACTGGGGAAGCAGGGGAAGCGGCTGCTTCGGGGCCCGGGCTGCCAAGGGGTCCGGCAAGTGTGCGTAACAGTTTCTTTTCAAGTTAATAGTGGTGATTTAACTTACACTGTGTGTTATGTTAATAGTTGTTCAGGCCGGGCCCCTTCACAGCAGCAGCAGCGCGGGCCCCACAGCACATCCCCCCCCTCCCCCGCCCCCTGGTATGCCGGCCTGGCTTTCTATCTGACTGATCTTACTGTCTCAGGTCTCAGTACAGCACGCAGGCTGTATTATGCCCGCCCACATACTGAGTCTGAGCACAGGGAGGAAGCGGCAGCAGTACCTAACAGGCGGGACACAAGCAGCCAGGACAGGAGTGGCAGGAGGCACCAGCACCAGCGGACCAGTCCAGCACCCAGTATAGTCACACAGCACATCATGAGCACAGGTATATGGAACTTCTAAGGGCCCTTGCACAGAATAGTTGCTCCTGGCCCAGCACTGAAGGGGTCACATAGCATTGTATTGATTTATGATGCTATGTAACCCTTACAGTTCTGGAATGCATTGGACAGCACTGGCATACTGCTGCCAGTGTTAACTAATACATTCCAGAACTGTAAGGGCTACATAGCATCATAAATCAATACAATGCTATGTGACCCTTCAGTGCTGGGCCAGGAGCAACTATTCTGTGCAAGGGCAGAGTGGACTGCAGTTCCTGAGCCTTTCCCAGCAGCCAGGAGTGATGCAGTGATATATCCTGCACCCCTGTGCTGAGTAGGGGAGTCAGTGAATGAATCATTCCCAATGGCCTGTTGTCAGTGGGGAAAAAAAATCAGGTTATGTTATGCTTTGTGAGGCAATAGGAAATGTCTACTCTGTGGGGCACTAAAGGGGCATAACTAGTGTGTGGGCACTAATGGGGAATAATTACTGTGAGAGAATACTAACAACGCCACCAAAAACCTCTGCCCATATATCCTGTCGTTTCACCCATACAGTGCCCACCATAAACCTCTGCCCATATATCCTGTCGTTTCACCCATACAGTGCCCACCATAAACCTCTGCCCATATATCCTGTCCTTCCACCCATACAGTGCCCACCATAAACCTCTGCCTATATATCCTGTCCATCCACCCATACAGTGCCCACCATAAACCTCTGCCCTTATATCCTGTCCATCCACCCTGTCATAAAATGACCCTATCCTGTCATTTTATCTGGAGAATGTTGACTGTACCCCTCTGCCCATAATGCTGCCCACTTACCTGGACCTTGCACACCTTATACTCCCCATATACCCTGCTGCCAGACACTGCTGCGCCAAACCGACACCTGGGCTCTAGCCAAGCCCTCTCTGTCCTATGTGCCTTCCTGGACTCTGCCCACCTCTACCCTCCCAGGGTCACCTAACTTTGCCCAAAACAATAACTCTTTATAAGTACCGCTTCTGGAAAAGATGGGTAGCCACAACGGATGCCACTCATCTTTCCACTGTGGCTACAGCTTTTATAAGTACATAATTGAGTAACTTTTCAGGGCTCTAGAAAAGCTGGGTGACAACCATTATTGTAACTGTAATAGTGGCCACCCAGCTTTTCTCAAAAATTGTGCCTACTAACCCGTACTTTGTACATTGTTTTATGGAGCCCCCTATGGTCAGTGCGGTCACGTCTGAAGAAAATCACCCAAAATGCTGCAATTTCTTCTTTTGTTATTAGCTGCTGCTTTTTCCCCCATGCTTTACACTGCAGCTCCACTAGGACACAGCTGTGATAGATGACTCCACTGCATTCTCTATTTAAAGGGGTATTCCGGTTATATTACACAGATAGGTGATAACTATTAGATCAATGAGGGCACTACTGCTGGGACCCCCACCAATCCCAAAAATAGGGGCCCTGTATTCTCTGCAGCCCCCCTGTGCTGGTGAGAATAATGTAATCTAATTAGAATACCTCTTTAAGTCTAATGTAATCTGAAATCTAAATCTTGCAAGTTGCCTGACTGCTGCCACCATGCTTTAGACTGCAGCTCTGCTCTGAAAGTTAGAAACTATATCAATAGGCTCCTATAGGTTATAACTGTTAAGAAAGGATGTCACCTAGTCTCAGCTGACCCTAGAGTATGCACACGGAGTATGTGCAGTCTTATATACAGCCTGTATATACATTGTGCACAGTGGTTATAGCTATGCAGCCTAATAGAGAATTCCATGCACATCGCTAGACACCATCCGATCGGATTATTCACTGTATGGCGGCGTTATCCAGTCACTGTATGGCGGCATTATCTAGTAACTGTATAGATATGTTATCTAGTGTATGGCGGCGTTATCCAGTAAGTGTATGGATGTGTTATCCAGTGTATGGCGGCGTTATCCAGTCACCGTATGGCGGCGTTATCCAGAAACTGTATGGAGGTGTTATCCAGTGTATGGCGGCATTATTCAGTCACTGTATGGATGTGTTATCCAGTGTATGGTGGCGTTATTCAGTCACTGTATGGAGGTGTCATCCAGTGTATGGCGGCATTATTCAGTCACTGTATGGATGTGTTATCCAGTGTATGGCGGCGTTATTCAGTCACTGTATGGAGATGTTATCCAGTGTATGGCGGCGTTATTCAGTCACTGTATGGATGTGTTATCCAGTGTATGGCGGCGTTATTCAGTCACTGTATGGATGTGTTATGCGGTGTATGTCGGCGTTATTCAGTCACTGTATGGAGGCGTTATCCAGTAACTGTATGGATGTGTTATCCAGTGTATGCCGGCATTATCCAGTCACTGTATGGCGGCATTATCCAGTCAAGATATGGAGGTGTTATCCAATATGGTGGAGTTATCTGGTCACTGTATTTAGGCATAATCCAGTCGTTGTAGGTAGGTGTTATCTGTTCCCTGTATGCAGGCATTATCATGTCACTGTATGGCGGTGTTATTTTTTGGTTGTAGGGCTAACATATTTACAGTGTATACTGTAGATTCCAGTATATTATGCTGTAGTGTGACCTGTATTTTCCAGTAGAGTAAATGAGTCCACACCACTGACCACCAGGACCAGCTTACAGTACATGGCAGCCTCCCTTCTCTGTGTACTAATGCTTATTTTGGCACACTTAAGCTGGGTTCACATCACCTTTTTGCCATGCGTTTAACATATACAAAAAACGTATACCTAACAGATGACTCAGATTGATGTCATACAGTGGCATATATAGGATTCCATTGTAAATTAAATACACTTTTTTGCCGGACTCTGCAGGATACAAAAGAGTGGTGTGCTGTGTTTTTGTATCCCCTTTTTCCAACATATACGTCAAACAGATGGTAAAAAGGTGAAGTGAATCCACCCTTACATATGCACACGTGCAATGCCAAGATGGTCATGAAGAGGGGGCCCCATGCAAAAATTTGCTGTGGGGCCCAGTCAGTTCTTGTTACGCCCCTGAGGACTTTGATCTCTCTTTTAAAAAATCGCAGCAAAAACACATCACTACCGCAATTTGGCGATAGTAGCGTTTTACTTAAAATAGATTTATAAATCATATAAGTGAACGATTTAATGGATTTTTTTGTTTAGGGATAATTGCAGAGTGACCTCATTCTAGTCTATTTGTTGTAAATGTGTTGTTATTTATAATCCAGTCCACATTTTTAATAGTACTGTGGAGCTTTTAAATATGGAGGAAAAATGGAGGATTTTAGACCACTGAGGAAGGGACCATTTTATGTCCCAAACCGTGTTTGGTTAATCCTTCATTCAGCAGTAATTATAAAGTTGAGGTTTCACTCAGAACAGGCCTCACCATATTCAACCGAAGTTTATCTTGTCAAAATAGACGTATGAGTGATGCCAGCATTGCTGCAGAGGTTAAAGGGGTGGGGGTCAGCCGATCAGTGCTTAGACCATACGCCGCACATACAATGCAAATAACATGCCGGAGGGTAAGAAGCAGCATGCCAACCACCGTTTTACCAGTGGGCAAGTTAACCTACTCCTCCACTCTTAATTTTTTCTACCACACTGACCTCCAGCTTTGACTTGAGCATAAGAAACAACACTAAAAAGAACACTATGATGTGAGCCAAAATAAACGGCATAAAATTAACAATAAAAAGGGGCCGGAGAGTGGGAAACCTGATGAGGTGCTGTAGAAAAAGGCTGCCCCTAAGGTACCGACCCCTTTTATCCATTACTACGGAGGGCCAGAATCTTCCATGACCCTTATAGCCAACCAGAAGAAAGGGAAGGAGAGACTGAATGCCATACAAAACTGCCTAATAATCCACAGAAAGCACATCACTAACCTGTGGACTGAACTACATGAATCCCCTTTGATACCATTCATAAACCCCTGTGTTTTCCAAAATACTACCTGTACCACGAGACACACAAGAAAGGCAGCGGGAGATTTGGTAGGTTAACAAGTGGCTCAAGAACTGGTGTAGGAAGGAGGGGTTTGGGTTCCTGGAGAACTGGGCCAACTTCTCTGTCGGCTACAGGCTCTATCGTAGGGATGGGCTGCACCTCAATAGGGAAGGGGCAGCTGTGTTGGGGGAGAAAATGGCTAGAGGGTTGGAGGAGTGTTTAAACTAGGGACTCGGGGAGGAATGGAAAGAGGGATTAGAACAGTTCAGAAGGAAAGGTGTAGGGTAAAAAATATACATAAACCTCTTAATTGTATGTATACTAATGCCAGAAGCCTGACTAATAAAACTGGGGAACTGGAATTGATGATTTGTGAGGAGGACTATGATATAGTGGAAATAACGGAGACATGGCTGGATGATAGCTATGACTAAGCGGTTAACGTACAGGGTTACAGTCTGTTTAGAAAGGATCGCAAAAACCAGAGAGGGGGAGGGGTCTGCCTTCATGTAAATTCCAGTCTAAAGTCCACAGTCCAAGAAGATATAAGTAAGGAAAATGAACATGTGGAGACACTGAGGGTAGAAATACATGAAGGCAAAAACAATAATAAAATACTAATAGGAGTTTATTATAAACCACCTAATATATCAGAGTCCACAGAAAATCTACTACGAAACGAGATAGACAAGGCAGGAGATCCTAATGAGGTTGTTATCATGGGGGAATTCAACTACCCAAATATAGACTGGGAAACTGAAACCTGTACATCTCATAACGGAAACAGGTTCTTGGCAATAACCACAGACAATTACCTTTCCCAACTGGTTCAGAATCCGACTAGAGGGACGGCCATACTGGACTTAGTATTAACCAATAGACCTGAAAGAACAAAAGATGTGCAGGTTGGAGGTTGGGGGACACCTGGGAAATAGTGACCATAAAGTAATAACCTTCCTACCAAACTTCAAAAAAGCAAAATCTAGCCAAATAAGAGAGGCCATAGGCCTAACTAACTGGGACAAAGTCCTCAAAAATAAAAATACAGCCACAAAATGGGATATTTTTAAAAGCATCCTAAAATCTAATTGTTAGAGGTACATACCTTATGGGAAAAAAGGTTAGGGAACAAGAAAAAACCAATGTGGATAAATAGAACTGTAAAGAAAGCAATAAATGACAAAAAGAAAGCATTTAAATGACTAAAAAAGGAGGCTAGCGAGGAAGCACTAAAAAACTATAAGGAAAAAAATTAAATATGTAAAAAAACAAATAAAAGCAGCCAAACTAGAGACCAAAAGATTAATTGCTAAAGAAAGCAAAACTAACCCTAAAATGTTCTTCAATTATATAAAAGATAAAAAAGTATAAATCTGAAGGTGTCGGCCCTTCACAGAGTAATGAGGGGGGAGTTGCAGAGAGCGAGGGGGAAAAAGGAAAGCTATTAAATATTTTTTTCTCCACTGTATTCACTAAGGAAAATAAACCTGCAGATGAAATGCAGAATGTAAAAGTAAATTCCCCATTAAAAGTGCCCTGTCTGACCCAGGAATAAGCACAGTGGCGTCTTAAAAAGATTAAAATAGACAAATCGCCAGGACCAGATGGCATACACCCCCGTATCCTAGGAGAATTAAGTAATGTCATAGCCAGACCCTTATTTCTGATATTTAAGGACTCTATACTGACAGGGAGTGTTCCACAGGATTGGCGCATAGCAAATGTGGCCCCAATATTCAAAAAGGGTCCAAAAACAGAGCTCGGAAACTATAGGCCAGTAAACTATTTGAAGGTGTTCTAAGAGATGCTATCTTTGAGTATGTCAATGTAAATAAGCAAATAACGCTAAATCAGCATGGCTTTATGAGGAATCGTCATGTCAAACTAATTTAATCAGTTTCTATGAGGAGATAAGTTCTAGACTTGAGAGCGGCGAATCAATGGATGTCGTATATCTGGACTTCTCCAAAGCATTTGACACTGTACCACATAAAAGGTTAGTATATAAAATGAGAATGCTTGGACTGGGAGAAAATGTCTGTATGTGGGTAATTACCTGGCTCAGTGATAGAAAACAGAGGGTGGTTATTAATGGTACACACTCAGGGGTCAGTATTGGGCCCTATTCTCTTCAATATATTTTTTAATGATCTTGTAGAAGGCTTGCACAGTAAAATATAAATTTTTGTAGATGACACTAAACTGTGTAAACTAAGTGACACGGAAGAGGACAGTATACTGCCATAGATGGATCTGGATAGATTAGAGGCTTGGGCAGATGAGGTTTGAAGTGGCAGATGAGGTTTAACACTGACAAATGTAAGGTTATGCACATGGGAAGGAATAATGCAAGTCACCAGTATATACTAAATGGTAAAACACTGGGTAACACTGACATGAAAAAGCACCTAGGAATTTTGGTGAACTGAAAAATAAGCTGTAAAAACCAGTGTCAGGCAACTGCTGCCAAGGCCAATAAGATAATTGCATCTAAAGGGGCATAGATGACCGTGATGAGAACATAGTCCTACCACTTTACAAATCACTAGTCAGACCACACATGGAGTACTGTGTACAGTCCTGGGCTCCTGTGAACAAGGCAGACATAGCAGAGCTGGAGAGGGTTCAGAGGAGGGCAACTAAAGTAATAACTGGAATGGGGCAACTACAGTACCCTGAAATATTATCAAAATTAGGGTTATTCACTTTAGAAAAAAGATGACTGAGTAGAGATCTAATTACTATGTATAAATATATCAGGGGTCAGTAAAGAGGTCTCTCCCATCATCTATTTATCCCCAGGACTGTGACAATGGGACATCAAACATAGAAGAGGAATCTTTACTGTAAGAGCAGTGAGACTATGGAACTCTCTGCCTGAGGAAGTGGTGATGGTGAGTTCACTAAAATAGTTCAAGAGGGGCCTGGATGTATTTCTGGAGTGTAATAATATTACAGGTTATAGTTACTAGAGATGGGTTGTTGATCCAGCGAGTTATTCTGATTGCCTCGTTGGGGTCGGGAAGGAATTTTTTTTCCCCTTAAGTGGGGAAAATTGGGTAATTGGTAATATCTTATGGTAATATCCAGGGGTAGCATCCTATTCCTGTAATTTGGTACTTCAAAATGTAAGGGAGCTTAGAGTAGATCGGTCTCAAGGCTCTAAAATCTCACAAGCACTGAAACTGTTGTGTCCTGACTTTTCAGAAATTTACTAACCAAAAAGTCACAGAATTCTATCTGCAACTGATGTAACAAAATACCAAATGACAGTAACTTCTCCTACCTTGACAATTTCAAAAAATGCCAAAGAGAAAGACTAGGCTAACATGGGTTTTACTGTATAAAGCAATATACAGTAGAAAATTGCATAAATGTTACATATTACTGGTATACACGTATGCCAGCCATGATGTGGCATTTAAAAAAGTTTCTAAGAGAACCCAAAATATAAATTTGCCAAAATATGAACTTGGACCCTGATAAATGTCCCTCAATCAGCAAGAAAGACCTACAAATGTCTATGGGAAAAAATAATGACTCTCGATATGGCAACACAGTTGTACTCCTCAAGGAGAAAATATTTAATTTGACAGGTCTCTCATATGATACCTCATAATCCCTTTTTATTTTAATTCACATTTAAAGAGGACCTTTCACTGGTCCACAGTTTATCAGTTAAAGATATCTACATTGAGAGCGGCACCCAGGGATGTCCCTGCACTTACTTGTATCCCTGGGTGCCGCTCCGTTCGTCCCCTGTAGCCCCCGGTACCGGCGCTCCTGCTGCTGTAATTTTGCCTGGGGCGGAGACTTCTTCTTCTGCCCTGGGCGTCTCCTTCTCACAGGGCTGGAGCGCTGGCCAATCGCAGCGCTCAGCTCATATCCTGAATATGAGCTGAGCGCTGCGACACAGCGCTCCAACCCTGGGAGAAGGAGACGCCAGGGCAGAAGAAGAAGTCTCCGCCCCAGGCAAAATTACAGCAGCAGGAGCGCCGGTACCGGGGGCTACAGAGGACGAACGGAGCGGCACCCAGGGATACAAGTAAGTGCAGGGACATCCCTGGGTGCCGCTCTCAATGTAGATATCTTTAACTGATAAACTGTGGACCAGTGAAAGGTCCTCTTTAAAATACAAATCACAGCCTTATCAGACTACCATTTGACCTATAAATACCCTATATTTTTGGCTTAGAAACAAGGACAGCTAGAATAAGTCTCATTAATTTTAGATGCACCTTGCATTGGCTTTATGTCTAGTGGCTAAATGAGGAAGCAAGATATTTCCTATTTTACTGAAGGGCTCATAATGGGACATCAGCACTTTAAAATCTTCAATGTACTTTATTTCATGTTATAGCAACGTGTTCGAAACGCGTTAACTGCTGTCCGAGTGGAGGTTTTGTTTCTGTGAGTCCTTTTTCTACAACATGAAATAAAGCGCATTGAAGATTTTAAAGGGCTGGATTTTCTTCCTTTGATTCGTATGAAGGACTTACCTGGTTCCAATCTGTGCACTTAATGACAATTGTGGAGGTGAGCTGGAGTTTTCTTATAGTACATCTTTTCACGGGACTAGTGCAGTATACGGGCACTTTGATACCCGTTTACCACCATTCTGTTATGCTGTGTGTTTCATGTAATTGCCTGCAGCAATGTTGAAGGGTGTCATTTGGGTATTGGACCACTGGGGGAGCTGGTGAGCAGTTTATATATATAGCTAGGCCAAGGCAGGCTAGTGGAGTGCAGACCCTGGAGTCTGTGAAGGCCACATGTCTCGGGCCTAGGCGAGTTCAGCAGAAGTCAACCTGGAGGCAATCCCTAGAGCAAGAGGTACTAAATGTCAAGAGGAGGTACATTATAAACTGGAGATTCGAGGATATAAGCCAGAAGTAGGGCATTGGGGCCTTGAAGCATCAATTCCAGTCAGGACGAGTCAGGAAGAAAGTAAGGTTCACCTGCAATTCCAAGTCCTGTATTATCACCCTCTGTTTTACCTTGCTGGATGTAAGACCACTGCAATTGTGATTGTCTGCAAAAGGAACTGTTGGAAAGACTGCTTACTGTATCATCACTGTTTTCAGTAAAGTTGGAATTCTGTTTTCAAGTTACAAGTCTGCACCTCTGTTATTCCTACTATAAATACGGTGTGCCACCGTTTACTGGCACTGGCGTCACGACACCTCAGGGACCCAGCCATAGGCACGTTAAACTACAACACCAAGGGCACCTCACATTCCACCTGGCTGTGTCCCGCAAGAACCCAGAGAGTGCCCCAGAGGAACAGCGTGCCGGCCTCTCCATCACTGGCATTCCCCAGGTTAGTTCCACACATTGCCCTGACTTGGGGATGCTACATTTTGGCGTCACGAACAGGATACGCACGTTTTACGGACTGTGAGCAAAAACGTGAACTTTGTGCCTTAACCAGTTTGCCAAGTGACAAAACGCCTGTTTATTTGAAGTAAACTTTGCGGACCTAAAGCGTACAGAAAAGTGTCCCAAAAACCTCCAGAAAGCGCTGTGCAGTGTTGCGCTATCAAGAGGAAGAAAATCGCCACTTCAAAGTGCATTTTTGTGGACTTTTATGCTGTTTTACTACCGCTGCTTGCTGTCATTGAATTGATGCATCATGGCGCCCAAGATGGCCGCCTGAACTGTGGACTTATCTACTGCGCCATCACTACTCATTGCTGGCGGGAAAACTTAGCGCCAAACTCTGCAGCGTCACCACTTTATTCAAATTTCCCAAGCTGGACTCCACCTACCTTGGACTTGGAAGAACGCATGAGCGCTGTTCCCCGTCGGAGCAAGTCCGAAGCTCCGCCCCTCCAGCCCGGCGTCCTCGCGGGAAGGGCGCTGCGCAAGGGATTCCCGAAGACGTCCTTCCGGATCTCGCGAGATTTGGACCGCCTGCACCGGAGTAAGTACAAACTCCTGGGAGAAATAATCCTACACCGGAGAGGGTCGCCTGGTTAGTAAGGCCCAAAAGGGGATACCAGACTCTGTCCATCGATCGCGTCACCGGCCAGTAACCCCGCCAGCGCGACATCGGACCTATCGCTAACTCTTAAAGGGACCGCTCAACAAATTAATCTGCATCATGTCGGACTCAGAAGTAGCCGAGCAGCCTGCCCCCAGGGAGCCAGTGGCCACCAACGGTATTGCAGCTGCCAACATGATGCCGCTGACGATGCCGTACTACTTTGGGGCTCCATGGTTTCCCGTTATGCCGGGAGGCTCATAATTTAAAAGACTTCCAAGACAAAATCCTGGCTCTGTTCCGGCTCTATCCTATTAACCCGGAGCAGCAAATGGAGATTCTGTTAGCCCAGTTGGAAGGAGCGGCCCGTCGAGAAGTCATGTCCTGGCCCAGTTCTGAGAGGAGTACCATAGAGCAGATCTTTGACCGCCTCAGCACTACCTTTGAAGTCAGGACGGTGTCTGAAATAAAGATGCGCTTCTTCAGTAAGAAACAAAAGCCTGGTGAGTCACTCCGTGATTTTGCTTTATCCCTCCAAGAGGCCTGGAGAGCCGTCATTCATATAGACCCTAGAGAGATTGACACCCAGGATCAAACTCTGAGAGAGCAATTTATTGCGGGTGTGAATAGCGAATCTTTAAAAACACAATTGAAAATGTTGTCGGCTCAGCACCTAACAGTGTTTTCCTGGACTTTAAAGAACTGGCCATCAGTATTCTGGGACAACATCTGCCAACGGAACCAGTGGCCCATCCCGAGCCTCCTGTCCGTAATCCTAAGCCAACGGATACCAGCCTGCCAGGGGCCAGCCAAGCCGCCCAGACTCCAGTTCCTGATACAGTAGCTGCTCTGATGGAACAGGTCAATTACCTCACTAAGAGCCTGGAAAAAGTCTGCAGGAAACTGGAAGAGTGGGAGAAACCCTTAATGCTGGAAGATGAACTCCTTTTGCCTCAAAAGCCTGGCCCCCCTGCGTATCAAGAAGTTTATCCCAGAGATCCTGGAAGGCGTTCAAGTGACCGGTTTAGGAACCGCAAGCGACCTTCCTGTAATTACTGCAAGAAGTTGGGTCATACTGAATCTGCTTGCTGGCAGTTAAGCGGGTCACCCTCGAGGCTGAGGACCGCCCCTCGGGAGGTAGAACAACAGGTCCAAGGGATCCAAACTGGATGCCCGTTATGTGGGGTCCCGTCCCAAAATAAACGTCCGGATCAATGGAGTGCCTTTTGAAGCGTTGCTGGACACTGGATCTCAAGTCACCACTATTCAGCAGTCCACCTTTAATCAGTTCTGGAGTTCCAGCCTGCTTACCCAGCCACCTGAGTCCTGGTTAGAGATAATTGCAAGCAATGGTAAGCCCATAAAAGTCCATGGATACTGGGAACCCACGCTCCAAGTGGGTGAAGCCACTTTACCACAGCAAGGAGTGATCGTGGTACAAACCGGGGATAAAGGGGGCCACCCTGTGATTGTTGGGACTAATGTTTTCAAAAATTGCTACCCTGAGGTACTTGAAGCTCTCCATCAGTCCCTGCCTGCAGCTTCCTCCGCCTCCAAGAAGGTCCTCCAAAAGACCATCAGCGTATTGTGTGCTCAGCAGAGGTTTGCAAAGGAAAAGGAGAGATCTGCACCGCCAGGATCGGTGATAATAGACCAGTGACTCTACCTCCAAACTCCCAAACCCTCTTGTGGTGCCGTGCTGTCCTGGGAGTCCAAGGCCAAGACTATCCGGCCCTGGTGGAACCTGTCCAGATGGAGAACTACCCATATGTGAGAGCTGCCAAGTGCCTGGCGACCGTCTCCCAAGGTAAAGTACCTGTCCGTCTGATTAACCTCAGCGATCATCCTGCTGTGCTTACTAAGCACTGTCCTGTTGCCCAGCTTTCCCAGGTTTCCTTCCAGGATGTCATCCGCCTGCCTGCCACTCGAGGACCTCTTCCTGCGGACGACTCTCCAGTGCCCTGGTGGAAGGAACTCCATGTCGGGGACGAAGCTACCCCGCAGCATCAACTAGAGGGACTCCTGAACCTAGTAAAGCAACACCATCAAGCCTTCAGTAAGCATGCAACGGACTATGGAGAGGTCAGTGTTATCCAACACACCATACCCACTGGCTCTCATCCTCCCATTAAAGAGAGGTATAGGCCCATACCACCAACTTCATACCAAACTGTTAAAGAGATGATCCAAGAAATGAAAGACTCAAACGTAATCCGGGACAGTCGTAGTCCCTGGGCTGCCCCCCTGGTTTTAGTAAAAAAGAAAGATGGTGGCATCCGGTTTTGTGTAGACTATAGAAAGATAAATCAGATCACTCACAAAGATGCTTACCCATTGCCACGTATTGAGGAGTCTCTAACTGCTCTAGGCTCCTCCGCCTACTTCTCCACCTTAGATTTAACCAGCGGATATTGGCAAGTGCCCATGGCCCCTGAAGATAGGGAAAAGACTGCTTTCACCACCCCTATGGGCCTGTTTGAATTTAATTGCATGCCATTTGGACTGTGTAATGCCCCGGGACCTTTCAAAGATTAATGGAGCGGTGCTTAGGCCATAAGAACTTTGAGACGGTGCTGTTATACCTGGATGACGTTATCATCTACTCTAAAGCGTATGAGGACCATTTAAAGCATCTAGCTGAGGTGTTTGAAATCCTTATTAAATACGGCCTCAAGATTAAACCGTCCAAATGTCACCTGCTGAAACCTGCTGTAAAATACTTGGGACATGTTGTAAGCGCAGAGGGGGTCCAGCCTGATCCTGATAAGTTGGCTGCTGTCCGAAATTGGCCGGTTCCCACTACAGTGAAGGAAGTGAGGAGTTTCCTTAGCTTCGCTGGCTACTACCGGCGCTTTATCCCCCACTTCGCTCAAATAGCGGATCCAATCCAGGAACTCCTGAGGGGGCAACCAAAAAAGAGCCCAAAGACTCCTGTCCCCATTGAATGGAATGAAGAGAGGGAGGTTGCATTTCAGTTGTTAAAGAAGAAGTTGACTGAACCTCCTGTGCTGGGGTACCCAGATTACAGTAAGCCATTTCACCTTTACACAGATGCCAGTAAGAAAGGCCTGGGAGCAGTGCTAGCTCAAGTGCAAGAGGGAAAAGAGAGAGTGATAGCTTACGCCAGTCGGTCCTTAAAGGGAGCCGAAAAGAATGATCAGAATTACAGCTCTTTCAAATTAGAGTTTCTGGCCTTAGTGTAGGCGGTAACAGAAAAATTCAAAGACTATTTGGCTGCCACTCCATTTATTGCCTTCACTGATAATAATCCTCTGGCCCACCTGAACACCGCCAAACTGGGGGCCTTAGAACAGAGATGGGCCTCCCGCCTTGCTAATTACGACTTCACTGTAAAATACCGGGCTGGCCGTTCAAACGATAATGCGGATGCCCTGTCAAGGCTCCCCACTGAGATAGCACCAGATGACAAACGGGATGCCTGGGAAGATGTAGAGATGCCAGCATTTTACAACAGGTTTGCTCAACAGGACCAAGCTCAAGCTGCCAACAGTGGAACCTCTGACCCTCCATCCTTTGATAAGCCTGCATCCAGAGAAGAAAAGTGGATTAAGTTGCAATCAGAGAGTAGAGTTCTCGGTGAACTGCTGGACTTCTTCATCAGTGGCAGAACCCCTGAAAGAATTCGGCGAAAGACCGCAGACCCAGAACTCATCAAATTGTGGAAGCAACGTCAACAACTGTTCCTTCGAAAAGGCCTGTTGCTGCGACGAAGCCTGGATCCAGTGTCAAATGACAGAGTGCACCAGATCCTCATCCCACGTCGTGATGCAGGTATGGTTCTAGAAATGTATCATGATAGGTCTGGACATTTTGGGGTTCAAAAGACTGAGGCCACTATCCGTAGGCGGTTCTACTGGGTTGGAATCAGAGAGGACATTGAGAGGTGGTGTCGGGAATGTACAGCCTGTGCCCTAAAGAGAGGTGAACATCATGATCAGAGAGCACCGCTGCACCCTATTATAAGTACCGCCCCTCTTGAACTGGTTGCGATTGACCACGTGAAGTTAGAACCCAGTCACTCAGGGTATGCCTATGCCATGACTATTATTGACCATTTCACTAAGTTTGCCGTAGCAGTGCCTGTGAAGGACCTGACAGCCAAGACGACCGCTGAATTGTTCTGGAAACACTTCCTCCTGCCTTACGGCTGCCCAGAAAAGATCCTCACCGACCAGGGGTCTGCGTTTGAGTCTCATCTGTTCCAGGAGCTGTGCCGACTGCACAATTGCCAAAGGTCCGGACCACGGCCTATCATCCACAAGGTAATGGACTCTGTGAAAAGATGAATCAGACCCTGATTGAAATGTTGAGAGCCGTGCCTCCTGAGACCAGAGGGGATTGGCCTAACCTGTTACCACAGCTCATGTATACGTACAATAATACTATCCATTGTTCCACTGGATACACTCCTTTCTACCTGTTGTTTGGGCGTCAGGGTAAATTGCCTGCAGATCATTCCCTGGATGTACAAGTGCTAGATGACATTAATCCCCTGCCTAAAACTGACTGGGTAGCGGAACATCAAAGGCGCTTGCTTAATGCCAAAGAAATTGTCCAGGAGCGCATGGAAGGTGCCCGGGAGCGACAACAAAAAGACTATGATTTGGCGGCCCATGCAGAGCCCTTAGCTGTGGGGGACAGCGTGTGGTTAAAGAACAATCACCGTACCAGTAAGCTGGACAGTAAATGGGAGAGAACTCCCTATCTTGTGTCTGCCATCCCTAATGCTGAAACCCATACCTATGAGGTCACCAGAGAGGGTAAGGGTCCCCAAATTGTTCACAGAAACCGCCTAAAACTCTGCATGACAAAGGGGCCCATTGCTGGAGACTCCGGACCCCAGTCTCCTGTGCCAGGACTTTCTGCTCAGCCTGTGGAGCCTATGCAGGCTGTGGCGGATCTAGTCAATGATGCTGAACCACTCCATTGGTTCCTCACACCTTGGTTAAATTTGTTGGTGCCCGCTCCAGCACCTACTGTGCCTTCACCTCCGGAAGAGCCGGTTCAAAATGTCCCGGATCCAGTCCCCCTTGTAGAGGATCCTCCGGCTCCTGTTGTTCCTGATCAGGGTCTCACTGGTGGAGACCCTCCTGTTGCTCCTCTCCCTTCTACCTCGGTGCTAAGGGAGGAGGAAACTCCTGTGTTGAGAAGGTCCACCCGGATGAACAGGGGGCGTCCGCCAGTCCGTTTAGGGGACTTTGATTATACTGGTGGTGTCTCCTCCCGGGCAGTTACTACTGGAAATACCTTGCTTGACGTTTGTGCGCAAGAATGGACTCCTCCACGCGAGCCCTTGCCTGTGATACACCCCCAGGGAACCTCTGTGTGAGCATCATCCTTTTTAAGTTTGTGCCCAGAGATGGACTCCCTGTGTGCGAGCCTCTGTGATATGTTTTTATGGACTCACTCATTGTCATGGACTATCCTGGTATTCCCTAACATCCGCTGTGCCAGGTCAGCGCCCCAGTTCCACTCTTTATCCTGAAGGAAGAGAACGACGCCCCTTGTCACCACGTTCCACCTTTTCCAGCTGGACCTGATATAAATTATGCAGATGTCATCTATTTGTGGTTATGTATGCCTGCATGTTTTCCTTTTGTCTTTCAGGAAAAGAATCCAGCTGGGTGGACCCCTGTGGTGGAGTACGAGGTCGTACTCAGTTTAAAGTTGTGGGGTATGCAGTATACGGGCACTTTGATACCCGTTTACCACCATTCTGTTATGCTGTGTGTTTCATGTAATTGCCTGCAGCAATGTTGAAGGGTGTCATTTGGGTATTGGACCACTGGGGGAGCTGGTGAGCAGTTTATATATATAGCTAGGCCAAGGCAGGCTAGTGGAGTGCAGACCCTGGAGTCTGTGAAGGCCACATGTCTCGGGCCTAGGCGAGTTCAGCAGAAGTCAACCTGGAGGCAATCCCTAGAGCAAGAGGTACTAAATGTCAAGAGGAGGTACATTATAAACTGGAGATTCGAGGATATAAGCCAGAAGTAGGGCATTGGGGCCTTGAAGCATCAATTCCAGTCAGGACGAGTCAGGAAGAAAGTAAGGTTCACCTGCAATTCCAAGTCCTGTATTATCACCCTCTGTTTTACCTTGCTGGATGTAAGACCACTGCAATTGTGATTGTCTGCAAAAAGGAACTGTTGGAAAGACTGCTTATTGTATCATCACTGTTTTCAGTAAAGTTGGAATTCTGTTTTTCAAGTTACAAGTCTGCACCTCTGTTATTCCTACTATAAATACGGTGTGCCACCGTTTACTGGCACTGGCGTCACGACACCTCAGGGACCCAGCCATAGGCACGTTAAACTACAACACCAAGGGCACCTCACATTCCACCTGGCTGTGTCCCGCAAGAACCCAGAGAGTGCCCCAGAGGAACAGCGTGCCGGCCTCTCCATCACTGGCATTCCCCAGGTTAGTTCCACACATTGCCCTGACTTGGGGATGCTACACTAGATTTTGTGAGGTTCTGTAATTGAAGAGATACTGTCTATGGCAAAATACAAAGGTAATTTCCTGGTCTAAAGGAAAGTGGTTGGCTTTTTCTCCGAAACTTAGGGCACTTTCACTCAAGCATGTCCCTTGCGGGAATCACACTCTACGTGAGAGAGGGATCATATGTTCTGGACTTAGGAAGTGCATGGCATTATCATGAATGATAATGCTATGTGCCTCTGCGTGACCTTTCCGTAACAGAATCATACTAACATAAAGCTGTCAATCATGATAATGCCATGCGCTTCCTAAGTCCAGAATGCACAATCCCTTTATCACACTTAGTGTGATTCCCGCAAGGGACATGCTTGTGTGAAAGAGCCCTTATACACGGGCACTCCAAAGTAATTCCCATTGTATTAGGTCTGCAATTTATCCTAGCAGACGAGTCCTCTCCCAACTACTCTTGAATTCACACTGTTGGATATTTAACAGTTTTATCTGCCCAATATTGGAGTACAATATCTGAAGTTGAGTGTACATGTTTTATTATCAAATACAGATGGCTTGACATCGGAAGGCTTGTTGTAATCTGACGCATTTGATCCCAGAATCTTGTCCTTTTCCTTCAGAAAGATTGATGTCCTGGAAAGATAAGTCTAAGTTACAGGTAATAATTTCATATTATTTCATGAAAAAGTGTACTCTCTAGGCAACACAGTAAGGACTCATTCAGACAACCGTATTAATCTCACAGTGTGCTGTCCACATCCGTAGTTCAGTCCCGGGGCCCCCGCAAGAAAGATAGAGCAAGACCTATTCTTGACCGCAAAATGCAGAACGCACATGGCCGGCATCCGTGTTTTGCTATAAGGTACCAGCTATCAAAGAAGGCAATATGGATAATCATAGTACATTAGTATTAACTTTCTCTACATGAAAAATACCATTTGTTGAAGTGAGAGAACCCCTTTAAGGCTTAGTCTGAACTATGTGCTGTACCCAACTCAAAATATGGTTTTCAGAACCTGTCAGCTCTTACATAAAATATTCTGCTTGTTACAGGGTTATTAAAGCAATCAAGTAATACAGTCATGAAAAACAACCCTATTGTATAATGTTTCCTCCAGAGGTGTTATCTTGCATGAAATTGATAATGGTGACCCTGGCAAGTATCTTTCTTCTGCTCTTAGGGCGGCCATACAAATTCAATAGCTGTCAGCTGAACAATTGTTTGGCCGACAGCTATCTCTCCCGTCTCCTTTCCTGCTCCCCCATACACATATATGTTTGGCATGGCTAAACGTTCATGTATATTCAACAGGGAGAGGGGAGAAATCCACTTTTAGACACCTCTAGCTGCGGCATATCTCGCTGGAGAACAAAAGGATCAGGTAAAAATATTGGGGCACATTTATTAAGACCAGTGTTTTAGACGCCAGTCTTAAAGGGAACCTGTCATCAACTTTATGCTGACTGTACTGAGGGCAGTATAAAGTAGTGACAGAAATGCTGATTTCAGCGGTATGTCACACATCAGGTAAAAGTAAGTGGTTGCTGAGAACCAGCATCATAATCATTGTAGCACAGGCCTTGAAAAGAGTCAAATCTACCTGAGAAGAGTCATGGTTATTCATGAATTCTTGCTCTCCCTGCCCGCCTGCTGATGATTGAGTCTTCTACCTAGTTTTCTCCCTTTCTTTCTAGAAGAGAACTGCCAATCATCAGCAGATGGGTGAGAGAGCAGGAATTTACGAATAACCATGACTCTTCTCAGGTGGCCGTGACTCTTTTCAAGGCCTGTGCTGCAATGATTATGATGCTGGTTCTCAGCAACCACTTACTTTTACCTGATGTGTGACATACCGCTGAAATCAGCATTTCTCTCTATACTTTATACTGCCCTCAGTACAGTCAGCATAAAGTTGATGACAGGTTCCCTTTAATAAAGGCCCATAGCTGGCGGTGGATCCACCGAAGTTATGAAGAGGCGCCGGCCTCTTCATAACTTTGGCGCATCCAGCACCAGTTCTAAATGTAAGGCAGCTTCTGAGCGGTCTTACATTTAAACCATTTTCTACGTCTAGGACAGGCATAGAAAATGTTAAATGCCGGCCCGTCCCCTTTCCCTCCCACAATTTTAGACCTGGCGTGAGCGGGGAAAAGGCACAGAGAGCAGCGCAACAGTTAGTTTAGGCGTATTTGAGATTACTAAATGACCCCCATTCACTGATTTTGGACTATTATCTACAGTAATATATGCGTAGTACTTCAGATAAGGACTCCAGATCACTATTTCATATTTTCCTACTGCCTCCGGTTCCCCGACTGTCAGCACTCAAAGCTGCACTAAAATACACAGCCTGTACAGTCCTGACAATGTATTTTAAAGCAGCTCTGAGCGCTGACAGCGGGGTATTAGGGGGCAGTAGGGTAATAAAAAATAGTGATCTGGACTTCATATCTGCAGTACAACTTATTTATTACTGTAGCTAATGATCCAAAATCAGGGTGACAGTTTCCCTTTAAAAGAAACATTTAAAAAATCTGACAGTCCAGTGTTATTAAACAGACTGTTTGTTACCACTGGCTCCCATCCATTTACCCATAGCCATATATGTCCCTGGCACTTTGACAAAATTCCAATGGCAAGAGACACCATGTGAACGGACCCTTAGGATATTTTCTCACTTTCAGGTTTCTGAAGTAGTATCTCTCCTTAATATTTTCTCTTTTTTTGATCCACTCCTTATTTTGGCTTCAAAAACGGCATGCAGAAACCTGAACATGTGACAGCACCCTAACATGAGATTAGCACCTCCTTTCTAAATGGACTAGAAGTAATTATAAAAGCAGGCTGCCTGTTTACACCATATTAGCAGACATATATCTGGGAAATGAGAATACACGCCTGTTATGTCTCGCTCAGAAAAATCTCAGTAATGAAAGGCAGCTGCTTTGAGAGGAAATAAAGGTGTTCTATGAACTTGACAGAAGAACTTTACATCCAACCAATTTTCAATACAAAGAGGCCAGATCCCAGCAACACAGACGAGAATTACGACATTAATAATACTAACAATCACTACTGTGATATATAGGAGTTTCTTACATATATTATCAATGCAATCAGTGTAATGCTATAAATCATGGCCAGTGTCAGACAGGAAGGGCATAGAACCTGGAGCGGTGGAAACACTGATCCAACAGTAGTGTGCTTTACAGTACTTCAGTCAATGCTAGGCATTGTGCATGGTACCGTAGCTGCTCAGGTTTAGTGCTTACATTGATTTTTGGCTTTTTCCCCTCACTCTTTTCTATTCGTTTTTTTTGTGTAAAAAAACCATGAATCTTATGTGTTTTTGTTTAAGTATTTTATGGTTGGGGTATTTTTCGTTCACATAATTTGTATACATTTTTTTCATGCATTTACCTGTCCCAGAAGGAAGCCAATGAGGAGACACATGCCTAGAGCATGCAGCATTTTGAAAAATAAAAACACCTTTAGGCCCCCTACAAATAAATTTGCTGTGCTAAAAAATGAACTGTACTGCAGCATCACTAAATGTAACACCAGCAGTCCATGCCTGCAGGCATCCCTCTGCTTCTTTCTGGTTGGCATGGCCACTCGAGTAGTATTCTATACCGTTGGTGCCAGACCACTCCAAGAGGTAGCAGCCTGGTGGTTCCCCTGCAGCAGGGACCAGATCCCTGTATAGGGGTTAAAGGGTGAAGACCATAATGCTCTAAGTAAGAGCAGCTCTAAGTCAGATCCATTCAAAGACAGCAGACCTTTAAAGGGCACCACTGTACTCAGTATGCCTCTGATTCCACATGAAGTTTTTTCAGGTTGGATTCATGCAAAACCCAACCAAAAAATTCATGAATGTTCTATCAGATGCTGTATTATGAAGCTATCCTTCTACCCTTTGTATTTGTCTCATCAGCGAGACCTATAGCATTTGTTGGTGGTACCTGCTTCCAGCTTTTAAGGTTTCGGCAAAAATTGTGAACTTTTAATTGAAATTAAGGCAGACCAGACAGGAATGGGCATAGTAGCCCTACCGTTGAATTGATGTATACTAATTTAGATTTTGCATAGTACTCTGTATAGGAGGTTTTCCATATACGTTTGTGAATGTCAACAGTTTTATGACAGCCTGAAGGTCAGCTTTATGTGTTTTTGTTATATTTCTTTTACGTTAACTTATTTGCAATGCATTACACACATTTCTGGCAGTCAGAGGTTTGGTGGTATTTAGCTATTTCATTAAAGATGAATGATCTATCTCCTGTAGGTCATATACAGTCAGTCGATCTGCAGAAATAAGGTGCAGGTGCAAAGGAAACTTCAAACGCAGCTCGCTAGTAAAATAATCTTTCCACATATTATCTAAATGGTTACTTGATTGCTGGATTTCCTGTAGACTGAATTGATATAGATGTGTCAAGTCTTCTGGAATGTATTTAACATATTGTTTCATTGTTCCAGTCTGAAGAATACATTTAACTGTTGCCCGTATGGGCTAATGATAGGCAAAGTAGTCATATAAAACAGCACTTCTTGTAGCCATATGCTGAGATGTGTCATTCGCTGGTATGACAAAGAAACATATTTCCTCTTTCATTTCCATTGTATCAACACTGTGGAATGGCATGGTACTTTGTTATGAAACCTATTCATTCAAGTGCATACGGGGATGACTTTTCACCATCAAAATGCAATGTAATTTGCAGGCAGCAAGTAATAGAGCAGAAGGAGCTGAGCAGATTGATATATAGTTTTGTAGGGAAAGATTAAGTATAACTTGTAAGTTATACATTTAAATCTCTGCTGAGTTCAGTAGGCATGTGGGCCATCCTATCAGTGACTGACAGCTATGTATACACAGTTACACAGAGATAACTGTCAGTCACTGAAAAGACTGCCCACTTGACTACTATAACAAGTGGGGGAGGTGGCCGGCATAGCATGGTGTAGGTTGCAGTTTAGATGATCTCCGGTGCTATCAGCCTAATTAGCTAAAATCCAGAGTAACCGCCAGATGCAGCTCGGATAACAGCTACCCAAACAGAGTGACTCAATAAGGTCCTGGCGGGTTGTCACACATATCTGGATGCATACTGACTACAGTGCATTCCATAGCTGCTGGAGGGTGCATGGGAGAGGATCTATAGAGCGAACATTGGGTTCAAGTCTGAGGAATTGGGGGCCTGGGTAATACTTGGAAGTCTTGCTCATGCTCTTCCAACCAATGTCAGACATTTCTAGCCACGTGACATGTTGCATTGTCTTGCTGGAAGATCCCATCTTCCCCAGGGAAGACAATCAGCACCTATGGGTGTACATGATCTGCAAGCATTGATTCATACCCAAATGTTAGTGCCTTCTACATGGATGAGTGGGCCCACAGAATGCCAGAAAAATGTTCCCCAGACCATAACGCTGTCGCCACCAACATGTAATCTTTCTGCAATGGTTGCAGGGTGTTTGTTCTTTGATGTTTTTCGCTTGACATGTCAGCGTCCATCCATTCGATGAAGCAAAAAACGTGACTCATCGGAGGTGCCAACACTTTGCCAATCAGCCGAGGTCTAATTCTGATACTGCCACAAAAGATTAAGCCTTTTCAGCCAAAACTCTATTATAAGAGATGCAGTGACTATCTGTCTGCTTCGGAGCCCCATAAGGAGTAAGGTTCTCTGAACTGTTGTGTTAGACACGTCTGGTAGCCCCCTGGTTCCTTTTGGTAGTGAGCTGCTCCATTGTAGCGCCAGTCCGCCCTCATGCACTTTTGTAGCAGACGTTCACCTTTCACATCAATGGCATGTGTTGCTACACAGTCGCTTACTCACAATGGTGCCATTTGACCACTTACCATACACTTTCACCACAGCACCATGCTAACAGTTCACACACTGTGCAGTTTCAGACACTCTGCCACCCTTGGCCCGAAAGCCAATAATCATCACTTTTTGCTACTTGATAAACAGTACCTTTTACCCATTACAGCAACTAGAGATATGTGTGCAGACAGCCTATGACACACCTTATATACCCGCCAAGCCATCTCAGGACACATGACTTCCTTCATGAGCTGTACACTGCCAACGTCGGAAGTAGGAAGTGGTCATAAAAATGTGACTTGACTGTGTAAGTTTCAGGTTATACTAAGTGAAGTCTGTCCAGGGTGCTGCACTGTGCAGCCCCCCTTGTTTCAGCATAGCTTTATTCTTGTACTGTTTACCCTATAAATTACAGATTTCTTATCCCATATGCAGACAGACACTGATGCTGCCTGTAAATTTTTCTGCTTGCTCCTTCAGATTCTGCCATGCCTCCAACACAGCAGAAAATATCACTTGACCGTGATGGAGGGCGTAACTACCATAGTGGCAGACCATGCGACTGCTATGCGGCCCGGGGAGAGAGGGGGCCCAGTTGGGATCATCTCCTCTTCTACTGGAGGTGAAAACTTGGTCAGGACTCTACCCTCTAAAGGAACAACATTTCGCAAATGAGGCAGTGGAAAAAATGGCCCAAGGATCATTGAAAGGGGTTTAGGCAGAAACCCTTCTGTCCTTTGTGGGGGTTTTATCCTTGCTATGGGGCCCTCACTTCTCTATGTACGCCACTGAGTGTGATGCTTGGTTTATGTCAGAAACAGCAACGCAGTCAGCTATGTGAAGAAGTAACAGGGACTGCACAGGAGTAAAATAGTAGGAAACTGAGATTATTTGAAAAACTAGTTGATTTTTTTGTAGCTTTTAAGTAATCTACATACCGTACTTAAAATGCCTGCCTGTTCTAAAAAAAAAAAAAAAAAAAAGTAAAAAGATATCTTGTGCAATAAAATTCATTACTTAGAATCTTTATTTTCTGCAACAATCTTCTCCCAATTACAGTACAAGATTAATTCAAATGTGTGGGGCCCTCTGCTATTTTAGGGCGGTAATTCAGCCCAGAGTTGTCTATGTCGTAGATTAATACAAAATCATGGGGTGCATGAACTTAGAAAAACACTAACTTCTACAACAAAATGGTTGCATGTTCTATAGACACAATTACACCCCTTTGGCACTATTCAGATGTTTCAGTTACTGGAAATCTAGGACACAGTGTTCTAAATACCATCTCTGAATGGTGGCAAGAAGTTTGGGAAATTGTTGGATGTCTGAATCTTTTTCACGTTTCTCTTTTAGAAGATTTGTGTCTGCTGTACATTAGTGATGCATCTGCAGTCTTATGTGCTCTTTCATGTTTTGAATCCAGTTGATCACTAATAGGACTAGGTCATGGAACAGCAGCTTAGTATTAACATATTGAGGAGAATCTTCAAGCAAAACTGCATAAGTGGAGGTTTAATTATCTGTTAATCTTCAGGGTCTACTCTGTGGGAATAAAATGCACCATGAGCAGAATGCAGGCAGCTTGTATTCTGTTTGCACAGGGATTCAGTTGGAACAAGACGACATGGGCTATCTTCACTATACACAGGGGACGTATCCTCTTTACAAAAGCTAAATTGGAAACTTGTCTTGCATTTTAGACCAACCTCAAATGTATAATTATTATTATTATTATTATTATTATTTATTTTTAGAGCGCTATTCATTCCATAGCGCTGTACATATCATAAGCGGTGCACATACATAATACAGGCAATTGCATTAAGCATGAACGAGACAAGTTACAGACTGGTACAGAAGGATAGAGGGCCCTGCCCGTGAGGGCTTACAATCTACATGGTATGGGGGATGAAGACAGTAGGCGAGGGTGAAGCTGGTCATGGCAGTATAGAAGCAGCAGTGTCACTGGTCGTAGGCTTGTCTGAAGAGGTGGGTTTTCAGGTTGCTTTTGAAGGATTCCACTGTAGGTGAGAGTCTGATATGTTGGGGCAGCGAGTTCCAGAGTATAGGGGATGCACGGGAGAAATCCTGGAGGCGAGTGTGGGAAGAGGTGATAAGAGGAGAGGAGAGAAGGAGGTCCTGTGAGGATCGAAGATTGCGTGTGGGGATGTATCGGGAAAGTAGCTCAGAGATGTAGGGAGGGGACCGATTGTGGACGGCCTTGTATGTGTGGGTTAGTATTTTAAACTGAATTGCTGGGCAATGGGGAGCCAGTGCAAGGACTGGCAGAGGGGAGATGCAGAGGAGTAACGGGGGAGAGATGGATTAGTCGGGCAGCAGAGTTGAGGATAGATTGTAGGGTGCGAGAGAGCTAGATGGAAGGCCACAGAGGAGAATGTTGCAGTAGTCTAGGCGGGAGATGATGAGGGAATGTATAAGCATTTTTGCCGATTCAAAGTTGAGGAAAGGGCGGATGCGGGAGATGTTTTTGAGTTGGAAACGGCAGGTGGTGGAAAGGGCTTGGATGTGTGGTCGGAAGGAGAGGGCAGAATCCAAGGTCACTCCAAGGCAGCGGACTTGGTTGACCGGGGAGAGTGTGCAGTCATTGATTGTGATAGATAGGTCTGTTGGGGGGAGTGAGCAAGATGGGGGAAAGATGATGAATTCTGTTTTATCCATATTAAGTTTTAGAAAGTATAATGTCTGGCTCAGTCAAATACACAGTGAGGTTCTAGCAATAGAGTATAGAGCCCCAAATATTGTCGGAGACAAAAAAACATGAAGAAGCTACCTTGTGGTTAGACAGTCTGAAGTCCAAGGATTCTTAAGTACAGAGTCACAAAGACATTAGAATAATGACATCTACTACAGGAGTCAAATATGCCAGTGCAGTAAGGAACAGTTTTAAATCTAAGGTCATTTTACATATAAAATAATGCACTAACCATGTTAGGGAATGTGAGCAACCATATTCTCTGTACAAATCTCCTGAGTTTGTTTCATCTATATAAGCAACAGGAAATACAAAGATCTATTATTCTCATTTGTGTTGCTTGTGAGATGGTACTTGGTACCTACCAATCTAGAACCTGTAAACCTGCTGGGCACATATATATTTGGTGGAATTGTCCCAAAGTCATCTGCTTCTAGTCCACTCATGGACTTTTCCACCGCTTGATGACTGTTTTACATATTTCATTACCCCACAAAGGTGACTTACACCTAACACCTTATATTACCCAAACTTCCCGTTTTTCTCTTTATCTACAATTTTCTTTACTTTTCCCCTTTCTTCTTCATCCTCTTTGCAAAACCACTTGCTTATCACCCCCCTGGACCTAACTTCCCCTGTCTGGACACGGGGACCAACTACAGTATATTACTATCTTTACAATTACAGCATAGGATATCCTAACAACTTTATCCTTCTGTTAGTCCTCTTAAAAAGTTCTGAATTAATTGATAATTGGGTGTTACTAGGGGTATGTTTTCTACATAGTAAGCACTGATTCGACAGTATCAGAATAAATACACTCATTTGTCAGTTGATTTATAGGAGAAATAACAGAGACACAACAAGTATTTACTAAAATGGACAGGTCAGGAGAGCTGACAGGTCCCCTTTGAGGGCTTTTCAAAACCAACAGCACACTGACCCACACAAGTCAATGGGACGTTCTTTTTTAATGGATCTGTGTGCCCAATATGAAAAATACAGTGCATGTCCTGTTCTGGTCCATTCTTGCAGATTAGATCCGCCAATCAAAGTCTATAAATCCAGAACAAAACATAATGCGCATGAAAGTCAGCCATGTGCTATCAGTTTTTTACGACTCCATTTCTTGCAGATGGAAAATCAGACACTGTGATGTGAATACGGCCTAAAAGTGTTGCCACAGGCTTCTCTCAGCCCCAAACAGGGGACCTCCCACTATAATCTGAATATGGAACAATACACATTTTGAAACAGTAAAACATTATAGAAATATTGTTGATTATTTGTGTATTATACTGTGCATTTATAGCTATGGATGCTTAAAGGGGTTGTCTAAGGAGGACAGCCTTTTCTCTATAGACAGCAGTGGCAGCGAACAAGGAAAAATGTAGTATTAAATGCCAATCACACATAAGCCGGCAGATCAATGTAATACATGAATCTGTTGAATCTATAGAGCCACTTTTACTTATCAGCTTTGCGTTCTAGCTCGTAAACCAAAGAACCACCCCCTTCTGGGCTCCATATACTAATAGCGAATATGGATAGCAGTTATCGCTTTAAAGAGACTCATTCTACTTAAAAATTAGATAATTATATGTTTTTTAAACAATCCATACCCCTACTATTACACCCTCTAGCATGCAGACTTTTTGGACAATAAGAATAAGAGCCTCACAGTCTTCATTCTTTGCATGGAACTTAAACCTCTGCATAGATGCTGCCAATAGTAAAACACAAGCCATTCTATAGCATTTTTTTTTTCTTTTCGCATAACGAGAAATTCCTTTCTGACCCCAGGAAATGTCACAGAGGTCCGGTGCTGAGAAGGCAGGCAGAAATGATTGTAGACTAACATACTTTGCCCAAACATGGGACTTTCATGGCCATGCAGGATGTTCATGTCTGTATGGTTTGGAATCGAGATTCCCCCAGCTATGCAAACATAGACCCTGGATCAGTAAGCTGGAGATCTGAATTCTGTGCCAAGCTACTGGAAGTTGTCTGTATCAATCTTCCCACACACCAAAGTCTGCAAAACAGAGGATTCTAGTGACTTAACAGCTCCCAGATGGAAGGAGATATGGAGTCGTGAGATTAGACGAAACCTAGATTGCCTTATAAGGTACAATGCTAGAGATGGGCATATTTATTCCTATATACCGATAACTGTGCCTGAATAGAAAGGATTTTCTGCTTCTATAGTGTAGAAGAAGAATCACTAGAATAAGCCCAGAATGGAGACTAGAACAATACAGAGTCCTGGACAGTTGTGTACTATGGAACCATGTACACCTGTGTACTATTGACCTGTAGAGACTCTGTGTATTGCTATAGGACTTGTTCATTCTTTATAATCATGGCAAATCCTCAGGATAAGCCTCTGACACCCCCAGCACTTCAACGGGAGCGGCACTGAAGTAACCAGATCTGTCCACTATACAACAGATAAAGCCAGAGGTGTAGCTAAGTTATCCGGTACCCGGGCAAGGATTCAGGATCGCGCCTCCCTCCCGCACACGTGCCACAGAAAATGTACATGAAAAGTAAAAAGTTAGGCAATTTTTTTTTACACTAAGCCATTCTTCTAATTCCACCCAATGCATAACTATACTCACCCAGTCCCACCTATTAAAATCTATCACAGGGTACACAGCGGTACCAACACACCTTGCAGCAAATTAAAGAATCAACTGGTCCTACCGCATCCAGGGAGTCGCTGGCGTGTCAGTATGATGTCCTTTGGATTTGGAACAAGATTACTGACGTGATAGTGCAAAAAAAAATAATCACATAAGCAGGGCCCCTGATGTTTTGCCCTAGGCTCCGAATGTCCTGCCTGCCAGATAGATCCAACTGTATTGCTGTACTCAGGATGGCAATACAGTTGAATCTAATGCACTGGGTGCATTAGGTCATCATCACAGGTCGTGTGACCAGTAAAACAGGCAGTGGTTGAGAAGGACCTGTGATGATGTCACCATCATGTGACCAGTGCAGGAGATGATGGCAGTGAAGAGGAGAAGTCCTGTGGAAAGAAGCTGTAGTAAGGTCTGCTACATGAGGAGAGGTAAGGGAAGGGAGAGGCAGAGGAATGCTGGGAGTTATTTAACTGGGACTGTATGTTAGGGCTGAAGGGAGTGATGTTATTTACATGGGACTGTATGTTGATGATTGCTGTAGGAAGGAGTGATGTCATTTACATGGGACTGTATGTTGGAGGGGCCTGTTGGAGGGAGTGATGTTATTTACATGGGACTGAATGATGGAGGGGGCTGTGTGTGTGTGTGTGGGGGATTATGCTATTTACATGGGACTGTATGTTGGGGCGGCTGTTGGGGGATTATGTTATTTACATGGGACTGTATGTTGGAGGCGGCTGTGGGATGGAGTGATGTTATTTACATGGGACTGAATGTTGAGCGGGCGATGTTATTTATATGGGACTGTATGTTGAAGGTGGCTGGTGGGAGGGAATGATGTTACTTACATGGGACTTAAAGGGGTTGTCTCATTTCAGTAAGTGGCATTTATCATGTAGAGAAAGTTAATACAAGGCACTCACTAATGTATTGTTATTATCCATATTGCCTCCTTTGCTGTCTGGATTCATTTTTCCCTCACATCATACACTGCTCATTTCCATGGTTACAGACCACCCTGCAATCCATCAGTGGTGGTCGTGCTTTAACACTATAGGAAATAGCGTCAGCCTCTCTGGTGGCCAGGACCATGGGAACGCACATATGCTAGTGGTTTTTCCTATACTGTGCAAGCATGGCCGCCACTGATGGATTGCAGGGTGGTCTGTAACCATGGAAACAAGCAGTGTATAATGTGATGGAAAAATGAATCCAGCAAAGGAAACAATATGGATAATAACAATATATTAGTAAGTGCCTTATATTAACCTCTTAAGGACACAGGATGTACATGTACGTCCTCTGTCCGGTCTTTAAAGATGGCGCCCGCTCCTGCTCCATGCGGGCGCCTTAGCCGCGGGTGTCCGCATGGTTCCTGTAGCAGACACCCGCGGCTAATGTCCGCGACCGGCAGCGATGCCGATCACGGACATTTAACCCCTCAGATGCTGTGGTCCTAACCACGGCATCTGAGTGCGCACAAACCGAAAGTTTGCCTGTAGTAGCATGCCTGTAGTAGCCTGGGTTTCTATTAATGAAACCCAGGCTGCTGTATAGTATTTCCTATGGAGCCTTGCCTGTAATAGGCTTCATAGGAAATATGCGATTTTTTTCATATATTCCAATGCTATTGCATTGGAATGTATGAAAATCGCAATCAGATGATTGTAAGTTATAGTTCCCCCATGGGAACTATATAAAAGTGTAAAAATAAAATAAAAAAAAGGTAAAAAAATAAATAAATAAAAAAAACATAAAAGTTCAAATCACCCCCCTTTTGCTAAAATAAAAATTAAAAAACAAAATTTTTTTTTAAAATACACATCATGGGTGTCGCAATGTGCGAAAACGCTCATAGTATAACAATATAAAAAAATATTCCCCATACGTCAAACATAAAAACGGAAAAAAACGTCCAAATGGCGGATTCGCTATTTTTGGTCGCTTCATTTTCCACAAAAAATTACATAAAAGATGATCAAAAAGTTATACACACCCAAAAATGGTATCAATAAAAAGATAAGATTATGACGCATAAAATGGGCCCCCATACAGCTCTGTACATATAATTACAAAAAAGTTATAGGGGTCAAAACATGGTGACAAAAAAGTAAAACTGAATTTTTTTCCCACTTTTGAATTTTTTTTTCACTATCAAAATGCAAGAAAACCTATACATATAGGGTATCACCAGATTCGTACTGACCTGTAGAGTAAAAGTAACCGGTCAGTTTTATCGCACATCGAACGTCGGAATTTGAAAAGCCGCAAAACTGTTGTGGAATTGCTTTTTTTTTTGCAATTTTTCCCCATTTGGAATTTTTTCCCCGCTTCCCACTACATCATATGCAATATTAAATGGTGGCGTTGGAAAGTACAACTTGTCTTGCAAAAAACAAGCCCTCATATGGCTATGTGAACCGAAAAATAAAAAAGCTATGGCTATGGGAAGGCAGGGAGCGCAAAACGAAAACTCAAAAAGTAAAAAACCTCTGTTACTTAAAGGTTTAACTTTCTCTACATGATGAATGCCACTTACTGAAGTGAGACAACCCCTTTAATGTTGAGGGGTTGATGTTTACATGGGATTGCATGTTGGAGGCGGCTGGGGAGGGGGTGATATTATTTACTTGAAACTGTATGTTGAAGGTGGCAGGGGAGGAGGTGATGTGATTTACATGGGACTGTATTTTGGAGGGGGCTGTAGATAGAGAGAGATGTTATTTACATGGGACTGTATATTGGAGGAGGCTTGAGCGATGGTGTGATGTTATTTACGTGGGACTCTATGGCAGATGAAGGGAAATTGTGTTATTTACATGGGACTATATATTGGAGGGGCTGAAGGGAGGGGAGTGATGTTATTTACATAGGACTGTATTTTGGAGGGGGCAGGAGGAGATTGTGTGATGTTATTTACATGGAACTGTATGGTGGAGGGAGGAATATAACTACAGGGGGCACTGCAGGGGGCATTATAAATACTGCAGGCACTTCAGGGTAAGCAATATAACAGTAGGGGGCAATATAAATATTAAGGGCACTGTAGGGGTATACGGATGTAGTAGTGTTAACACACATGCTTTATGAGACGTGTTAGCTAAACTAAATGCAACTAAATGTGTTAAGCAATTGCTTTTCAATAACTTTTGTTTCAAGATAACGCGATTAATTAAGAAATTTGCTACATCTGTAAATCCAGGGGACATTACAGGCCTTATTACTACTGGGGGCTCTATAGGGGGGGCTTATAGATCCGTCTTATTTCTACTAAGAGTACTATGGGGGGGGCTGTAGATTGCTTTATTACCCCTGGGAAAACAATAGGGGGCCTTATTTCTACTGGGGGCTCTGTGAGAGTATTATTAATACTGGAGGACTCTTCTACTAATGGGGGCACTCTTGGGGAGCATTATCACTGTTGGGGGCACTGTAGGGGACAGTATTACTAATGAGGGCATTCTAGAAGGGAATTACTATTGGTGGGAATATGAGGAGCACTATTACTATGGGAGCACTATTATTTCTTCAGGATTGTATTTTGGGGTATTGGGGAGCACAGCGAGCAGCAGGATAACACTGTAGGGACTCCAGGTTGGGAGATGATGATAGATATGTGAGGAAGCTAAGATGTCTGTGTGTCACACTCTGCAGAGATAAGGCGCGGCTGAAAGAAGTTGTACGGACCAAATAGAGAAGATAATGACAGAGAAGATCTACATTGGAGGGGACCTGGATGGCCCTGGATGTGAGAGGTATGTGCTGCTATACAGCACCGGATTTTTTGTGACCCTAGCACCACCCCCGCACATAAGGAAGGGATGGTTACTGCCCCTATGAAATCCCCAGCAGGGGAAACTGTGCTGACCTGGAAGACTGAGCCATCCTAATGTATAACAGGGTGATCTGGGGCATTTCCCCTTAGTGATACTACACAGTACTAATGCCCACATTGTTCCCCCTTCACAGTAGTTATGCCCACCTTTGTGCCCCTTCACAGTAGTTATTCCCACCTTGTGGCCCCTTCACAATAGTTATTGCCACCTTTGTGCCCCCTCACACACAGTAGTTATTCCTACTGTTGTGCCCCCTTACACTAGTTATGTCCTCCTTGTGGCCACTCACTGTAGTTATGTCCACCTTTGTGCCACCTCACAGTAGTTATGCCCAACTTTGTGCCACCTTACAGTAGTTATGCACACTTTTATTCCCCTTTACATTAGTTATGCCCACCTTTGAGCATTTTTGTGCCCCTTGACAGTGGATATGTCCTTCCTGTGCCCCTCTTTGGCCCCTAGTGCTCTCTCCAGCTCTATGAAAAGAAAAAAAATACTTACCTGATGATTGACACATCCATCAGCATGACAAGCTTCCACACACACATCATGCTGCTGGCTGTGCGTGAGGCTGATTCCCAGGCCTTCAGTGCTTCTCCCACAGCCAGCAGTGTGATGTGCAGCCTGCAGGAGAGCACTGCAACTAAGCTGAACAGTGAAACAGGGAGTGGACGGCTCCCTGCTTCACTATGGAAATGAACCGCCAGCAGATGTGCCCCCCCAGCCTCTGCCCTTGCTGGCATCTAAAACACTGAATAAAATCCCTTAATAAATGACCCCAATATTGTCTGTATTGTGATGTCATAATAGTTACTATATTACCCCTCTGTGGCTAATCACATATCACCTACAAGGTGATGTTGTAATATTTACTATATAACCATCAGACGGGTTATATAGCAGACTACTACAATATTAACCATCAATGCCCGGGCCCCTCATATATACTATACTTACGCCGCTCCCGGACACCTGCGTTGCTCCTGATCCCGGCACGGCTGCCAGGTGACGCTAGGGAGGTTTGTCCCTGTCGCACCCTGCTATTGGCTGTTCCCCGGTCCCCAGATGTCTTGATCCACGCTACTGGGATATACAGCAGCGGACGTGGTCCAGGAGCGATGAGGGTGCTGAGGAGTGGGATAAGTATAATCTATATGAGAGGCCCGGGCATTGGGAGGCATGTTTTATAGTTTGGATAACACCTTTAATGATTTATTGTATGATAAATATGTTTGTTATGGCTGTAGGTGGGGACTCACTATACAAAGCCACTCGTGTGAATGGCTGCTGACCTACAGGGATCAGAGACATTAAGGAGAAGCACCAAAGGTACAGACAATACTCCTAATCAGGCAAATATCAGGGCAGGTAGAGTTTGCACAAATCCGTAATTTAGTCTAGAGGTCAGGGCAGGCGGCACAGGGTCAGAACAGTGAATAGGCAATGTCTAGCAGAAACTAAGAAAACCTGTTGATCAGGCAAGTGTGGGCACACAGCAGAGAATATATACAGTAGCAGAGCAATCAGCGCCACACAGCCAGTACCTATACACACAACAAAAGGGGATTAGCCTTTGCAGTACTGCAACCAAGGTCTTAAAACGCCAGTCTTAATAAATGTGCCCCGTGATTTTTAAAAGTACAACACACAGATTGGGTTCCTTTTTTTTTTTTTTCATATCATTGCATGCCCATTCACCTAAATGGACGAGACTTGTGTGAAAATCCGACCTAAATGGTGTATGTGTGTATGCTACGATTCTTCCTGCACGGACCAATGGGTAGTGCTGAAAATCTCACACGTGGGTTGTCCTGTTGACTACAATGCTGCCCATTCTACACTTTCAACAGTGCCTAGATGTGAACCTCACTCATCTGAGCGAACCCTTATAGTTCAAGCAGTCAAACTCAGTCTGTGTCTGAGTGGGAAACATGGCCTCTTTACATTGTTGTGTCTGTGTTTACAACTCTAATGAGTTACATGCAAGGGATAATTGGATTCAGCTCATGCCTACATTCCTACAGCCTCCGACATCAAAGTAGCTGTTCACTCCTTAGCTGTAGTCCTAAAGACCAGCTCTCTTCAGCATGAAAATGCAAACTGTAGTGGTGGGACATTGTGTGAAGACCACAATGGGGCAAATTTATGAAATAAAATGTACAAAAAAGAATTTGTATTGGGGAAAATGTATCGAGTGTTGTAGGATACATGAGTTGAGGAATGAGAGATTTAGTGTACTACTACTGGTATTAACAGTTTATTGGGAGAAGGTTCATCCATGGTGCCCAGGTTCTGCAATCCAGAGGCTACTTGCATGTACATGACTGCCTTGTGGCTTTTTTATAGATATGGAGCTCATTGGTACCTCTAGTATCTTTATAATTATAGTATAGTCTGCATTGTCTAGTATATAAATAGCCTTGATCGACTCAACCGTATAGAATGCCACATAAATGTGTGCAGTGTTTGTTTCTAGTGCATGTGCTGTATGTTGAAGCACACCATGCTGTGAACCTCTATGATACTTTCACTAGAGTTTGTGAGGGATATCACAGCAGCATATTTATAGTCCGAGGTCTGCTGCCCCAGCCTGATTTGGTTTAGAGTTATGTGGTTTCTGTGGCTAAGCCATCTCTTGGGTAGGATATGATGTACAGAGCAGACCTCAAATATGGGCCACACACATTGTAGCATGAGCATTTAAATCCAGACCTTGTAATGGTTCATGATGCTAACCATTCTGGAACTAAGCCAGTGACAGCGAGAGATAATTATATCTCGTTGACAGAAAGGTCTCAAGGAAGTGATATACAAATATTAAATCCAAATAATAAAATGCTGATTTTAAAAAAAAGTCTATTGGTGGAATTTATCATGAGGAGTCTGGGTTGTTGTACTTTATGCCACATTTATCACATGACATGTTGTTTGATAGATTGGTCTTATGCTTAAGAAAAGCTACTAAAAATTTTCTACACCAACCTCCTACTGGAGTGAGATTGCCACTTTTTTGCAACTTTTTAAATAAGTGTCAGTGATAATTCTGGAGTGAAACTTATTAACATAGCTAACAACACCCATTTTCAAAACTGGAGTGAGTGCTGTAAAACCACAAACATCGCAAATTTTTAGAATTTTTTTTGGCACCAAGTTGCCTGACATAGGGTGCGACTTTTTTGTGACTTTTGCAACAGTCGCACATAGTAAATGAGCCATAATTCTGGTCTGATCTCATTGGCAAAGATTACAAAATGACGCAAAAATTGACCAACTATCACAGAAAATTTCGCAGTTGCCATGACTTGCGACTCTTTTATATCACAAAACTAATATATCTGATTTCATTAATGTCCCCCTTATTATTTATAAATTATCAGCAAGAAGATATAATTGAAGCTCAGCCGTCAATGGGATCTGACTGTAGTTAAAATAAATTTACCAACTCTGCCCTAACTCTATTCGGACATTGTATAACACAAAAGTTACACTTTAGAAAACCAATGTTAGCGTAATTAAACTGCTTTCTGAGATACATACATTTCTTCTATGGATCATACATTTCGCCCTTAGCAACCCCTTTCTCTGCTACTTTATTTGCGGTGTTGCCACTCTGTTGGCCCCAGGACCTCAGAGCATGTTGGTTGTCTAGTAATTCATTCTTTGAATAGCCTTTAAAAGAATCAGGGTTTGGGGGAAGTGGTGCCGGTGGTTACTGGTAGCAATGGAATATTTGTAGTCATCTAGAACTGTAAAACCATTTAAACCATAAAAAGATATATAGTACCAAAGGGAAAAGCAATGCATGGTCATTAGGCTTGCTGGGGTCAGAAACTAAATGCAGTACAGGGAGGCACATACAGGTATGCGATCAGAAATTTTCAAACATAGAAGGTAGTGATGCCATTGAAGAACAGAAGGGCCTCAACCAAATAGTGTAGTCAGACAATCCCGGGAAAAAACATAAAGTAAGGAGTACAGATAAGAGGATCCTCTGGAGTGACTGGATCAACAGCCATGGATACTGTGCCATTCAGTATCATGAGAGCGGCCAGGATAGAAGGATGTCACTAGAGTTCAGACAGGTTACTTTACTACTGTAAGCAGCTTGATGGGCAGGTTTTCAAAGGCTGGGTTCACATCATGTCACATCATCACATCATTTTTGTCTTACCTTTAAGGTATACAAAATAAAATAAATATGTAAATTGGATGCCTCTGATGCCATACAGTGTCATCCATCGCCATATAGTTCCATTGTAAAAAAAAATGTATACGTTATACTGATGCCTCTGACAGATGCCATGCTGTAGAATCTGTCACTATAGAATTCTATTGTGAAAAGAACATATATATTAACATATACTTTTTTTTTTTGCTGAACTCTACAGGAGGGAAAGCATATTATATTGCTCTATTGCATCTTCTTTTTTCCTAACATATTTGTTAGGGCAAAACATGTTAAAATATAGTGCACAGTTGGTGACTTCATTTTAATGATAGTGAGATCCCATTGATGAGTGAGCTTCAATTAGTCTTCTTGCTGACACTTTATAAAGAAGTAAGAGAGTATACATTTGGCAAGACTATTCCCCATTTTCTTGCCTAATTATTACAAAAGGGTTGGTTTATAGGAGTTTGATGTCTAGCTCAAACTAAGGCTATATATTGTGGTTCACAGGAATACCTTGAGGACTGATCACCTTGCAAACTCTAAATAATTTAGGAATGCTGTCTTGAGACGTTTCATAAAAAGATTGTGGTAGGCCATCAGGTCCAGGACATTTCCCATTTGACGGATAAGTGTTCAGAAAAAAAAAACCTTGCAAGCGAGTCTTTTAATGTTTTATGGTCAAAGACAGACAGAAAATTTGAGTTATGAATTGCTTAATAGTTCCTGTGTGTAAGACTTCAGTGTATACGATTTCATCTTTTCTCAAGTGTGAAATAATAGCCGTGATTACACAGACCATATAATGGCATACTGAGCAACAAAATACCAGCAGCAAATGCCACAGCTGGAGCAAAATTCCTTATTCTTATTCTATGGAATTCATATTAATCTCTCAATCTCTCCTCCATTAATCATTCATGCAAAGAATAAGGAATCACAATATGTGTCTCAAGTATTAAATTCTAGTAAGCATTCAAGTCTTTTAGTGACCTCTGCCTGTCTTCTTCATTACTGTTATTTTTATGTTTTATGCTAAACTGTACCGTTCCAACCATGTTCACTCCTACCCTGTTAAAAGGTTTTTTTAATACTACAACACTGATAGCCTATCTGTAGGATAGGCCATGAATCTCAGATCAATGGGGGCCTGATTCTTAGCACCCCCTACTGATCTGCTGACTGAAGGGGCCATGATGCTCCAAGTGTCATGTCCCTTTCGGTGTTTACCAGGCACATATATAGTGGCTGTGCCTACATTAGAGCTCACTTGAATAGTACTATGATGTCATAAGCTGTAATACTATGTACAGTCAAAAGTGGCTCAAAAACAATAAGGGCGATGACAGTTGGATCTGATATTAACTGAACCAAAACACTGGAATCCATACTAATGATAGAGTCATGAGCAATTTGGCTCTGTGTGGGACTCCATAAACTCCAACATAAACTTAAAGGGGTATTCCGATTACATTAAGGATAACTATTAGGTGGGGGTTCTACTGCTGGGAACTCTGACAATCATAAGAGCTGGGCCCCGTACCCCGTGGAGCCCCCCAAAATGAATGGGCATGATCGAAGCCGCTCCATTATTTCTATGGGAATTCTAGAGTTAGCCAGGCACTGTACTCCACTATCTACAGAACTCCCTTAGAAATGAATGGCCTCCCTGTACCAAACCTGTACCAAATAATGGTATGTAATCAAAAAGTATACATTTGTGTACAACAGTTTTTTCTTTACAGCTAAACCTTATAAATTATGCATATCAATGTACGCCATCCACCAGAGACCATAAAAATGAACTTAACATAGGCTAACTTTGCTTCTCATGCTCTAACTTTTAATTTCCTTTTTAATTTTGCTGGAATATTATGCTGCTTTTCTATGATTTGCTTTACCTGAAAACTAAATAAAAACAATTGCAAAAGGAAAAGTGCATTTCTGTGGCTAAAATGCTTAACATTTACTGGAGATGCTGATACTTGAAAACATATATGCCAGGGACAGCCAACCTGTGGCTCTCCAGATGTTGTAAAACTACAACTCCCACTATGCCCTGCTGTAGGCTGATAGCTGTAGGAAGTCCGGGCATGCTGGGAGTTGTAGTTTTGCAACAGCTGGAGAGCCTCAGGTTGGCCATCCCTGACAGACGCAGTACTACTTTTGTGGCTGTGTTTTACCCCATTTAATGCATGATGCAATTAAAAGAGAAAAATGAAACAAGGCAGGCCCTCAGCCACGAAGTGCACGACTACTATGTATGAATGGGAGCTGAGATGAAAAAATGTTATTTGTAAACTAGACATGAAACAATCCACAAACTGAAATTCAGACATAAGTTTATAGTGTATTAAAGCACTTCAAAGCCAGTTCTATAAATATTCTCTAATTGTGAATATAAAGAGTTTTTCGGTCTGGTGTGTATTTACTGTTTTTCAGTTTTATGGATTGTATTCTCATATTCTGTCAAGAACATTCAGTCACAGTACGGCTACAACACACACAACTAACATACTGTTATTTTGTAACTTGAGTGACATAATGGTACTACTATTCAGAGGCCTATCATGAAAATATTATTGAAAAGACTGATAGATGGCTGCCAGACCTAGTTCCTGAGAATGAATGCATAGTCACTTTGTCATACTTTGCATTATGTTGAGAAAAACATGTGGTAAACTTAAGAAATATTCAAATGAGTGTCTGATTCTGGTTAACTGGCAGGAACTTCGCCACTGGAAACAATGTTCTTTGCCAGTACTGACGTCTGGCAACAGACTGTAAAAAGTATCCTTACACAATATGATAAATATGATAGTGAGTCTGTATTTTCCACAAACTTAGTCTGTTAAAGTTGAAAATAAGTTACAGAATGAATTCCACAATAATGGAATTTCTTTGTTTTACAAAGGACCTATATAACATATAATATATATATATATATATATATACACACACCCATTGACAAAATATATATATTGTACAGTATATACACTCACTGACAGCGTTTTAGACGCTGGTCTTAATAAAGCCATAAACTGGCTGTGGTTCCGCGGAAGTTATGAAGAGGCTATTGTTAATACTAGTATTGTGAAGCTGTCACACCTAGTGGAAATGTCTAGGTCTGACAGTTTCCAAAACCAAACATTTGCAATGCACTTTTCTCACACAAGGGACTCTGCGGAGCATGGGAGTCAATGATTGACATATGCAATATACGTAGTTTCTCATCCTCAATTCCAACTAGGATCAATGTCATAGGATCCAATTTCTCTCTTAGCTCAGCAACGAAGTAGTAGCACACATAGACTCACAGAGCAAAGCCATCTTGTGGCTGAAACACTTGGCAGTCAAAAATTTCCTATGCACTGTTAGATCACTACAGAATGCCAGACTACCTCTCGATGTGACATCCACCCAAAAACTGTACATCAGGAGCTTCACAAGGTGGGTTTCCATGGTTGAGCAGCTACACACAAGCCTAAGGGTACCTTCACACTGGCGTTTTTGTTTTCCGGCATAGAGTTCCGTCGTCGGGGCTCTATGCCGGGAAAAAAACGCTTCAGTTAAGATAATACAACCGCATGTATCCGTTTGAACGGATCCGCTTGTATTAACTTTAACTATTTTTTAACATTGTCAAAATGGATCCGTTTTGAACTCCATTGAAAGTCAATAGAGGACGGATCCATTTTCTACTGTGGCAGAATGTGCCAGAGAAAACTGATCCGTCCCCATTGACTTACATTGGGGGTCATGACGGTTTTGCTCCGCATTCCAGGACGGAAAGCAAACCGCAGTATGCTGCGGTATTTTCTCCGTCCAAAAAACGTTCACATACTGAACGGAAGACATCCTGATGCATCCTGAACGGATTTCTCTCCATTCAGAATGCATGGGGATAATCCTGATCAGTTTTTTTCCAGCATAGAGCCCCATGACGGAACTCTATGCCGAAAAAGAAAAACGCCAGTGTGAAGGTACCCTTAGGCTAGTTTCACACTGGGGCTTTGAGATCTGAGATCCGGCAGGCTGTGGGCCAACAGTTATCTTGGCTCACCTATCCCACTGCAAGGCTTAGCACGTATGCTCCATCTAGTGGCCGACGACAGAGTAGCACTGCTACCTTCCTCCTCCTATACTGCTCCTGCTGTTCACAGTATTTGAAGCCCCACTCCCCTTTTGCCCATAATACGTACGCAGACGCTATTTCGTTCTGCTCCTCTGCAGAGTACTGTTCCTGGTTTATTGTGTAGTATAGGTGTGGAGGCTAGCAGCTCTGAATCTGCAGAGGACCCTCCTCTATCGCAGCCTGTTTCCCTTCTTCTTGCCTACTACAGCTGCTGCCCCTCTGCCCAGAAGGTCTATGGATCACCCCTATTTTTAGGAAGCGGCAACCCCATCCTCATCCTCCTCCCAGGTATCCTGCCAACTCAGTTCCGTTGAGCCTCCGCTCCATCTGGACATGGGACTTGGGGGTTGGGTAATGTGAATGCTGATTATTCTCTGAAGGCTTTGTCGGGTCAATTGCCCAAAGGACCGAGGTCTGTTGCCATCTCAGTTCCCAGTTATCCCTTCACCCTCTTAGACCCTGACTACTCCTTCTAATCTGTTGAAACTGGTGAGTGTTCACAAGGATGCATTTTTCTGCGAAGTTAGTCCTTTGGGGGCACATATTTACCCAGAACTGAAAGCTAAAGTGTGAAATAATGATTATATTGACCTCTGGTCTCGGTGGATCAGCACATGGTTCATAAGGAGGAGCGGCTTATGTTTGACATATCTGCTGATAGGAAGCCGACAGTAGCTAAGATTAAGAATTGGCTTTGGGCGTTTTTGGTTTTTGGTTGTATCATGGCCCAGAAGCAACCGGAATCTTGCTCAAAATAGTTTCTTTACCATACATGATTTACAATGTGTACAAGCCCCACAGAGCTGCCGGATGGTGGCAGTACAATGAAGAATCCCAGAGGCATCAGGCCCTTCAGCCTCACTTTGGTATGGGGGTTAAAGTCACAGATGTGTGGTTGCGGATGATGATGGCTCCTACGCTTCCCTTTCAGGCATGGATCAGTGGCCATTAGATGCCCTGGTGCCCCTTGGCTCTTCAACAAGGCCATTGCAGATTTTTTGCGCTTTGCAAATATAAGCATGTATGCTCAGCTTGTGGAGGTCTTCATGCAGCAGTGTGTTGTTCTGATTCAGTTATGATAGTAGCCGTGATGGGTCCATGGCTCGAACTATACCCTAATAAAGAGGCTGCCACTCAGTTCCGCATCGCTTTTAGTTTTGGACTTTTTACTCTTTTTATTTAAAGATGCAACTGATTCTTCTGGTTTTTATGCTGCTTTTCTTAACTATTGGTGTGCCGCTCCATGAGCAGATTCCTGGAAGGACTTGGATTTTTGTAGGAACATGACATGTTGGAGCTTTTTACTATTGTTGTTGCAGTTGAGATTTGGAGATCTAGCTTTAGCAACCCTGGGTTCATTATATCAACAGGTTGTTCTCGTCATTTTTAACTGTGCTTGCTTTATTTCGTCATTCAGTGCTGATATACCTTCCGTTTAATATTTGGTTTTGGGTTCATCATGTGCCGGGATTTGAAAATGTTGTTGCTAAGGCTTCGTTCACATCACCGCTTAAACTTTCTGTTCTCCTGCTCCGTTTAGGAGCAGGAGAACGGAAAGGACGGAGAAGGCTCATAACTGCCACATAACTGAGCCGAACGGAGCCTGAAGTCTCCATAGACTATAATGGGGTCCGTTAGGTTTCAACTCAGAAGATGATTTTTAAGCGGAGACAAAGTAGTGCAGGTGATGGAAAGTCTAGCGGTAATGTTAAAAAAGCCCAACTCTCTTTTGTGTTTTCATTGTCAGGAATTTAATTGACTGCATCCAGCCTAAGGGTTGCCTCTGTCCACCCCACCTTTGGTCGATAATGGAGTTCAGTTGATGTTGCTGGCGAGAGCTTCAGTGACCCCTGCTATCCCTGAGAGAAGGCTGCGGTGCTACTGTGAGTGCCAGTGCCTTCATAAAGACCCTGACAGCAGGAGTCCCATGTGTTGGACACCCACTGATCACATACTGATGACCTATCCAGATGATAGGTCGTTAGTTAGAAAATCTCAGAAAACTCCTTTAAAAATATACACTGTATCCATAATTGAATGTCACACCTACTGTTTATGAACCTGTTGGTTCATTTTATAACCATGGATGCTATTATGGGGTTGGGCCACCTTTTGAAATTATAACAACCTCACTTCAGAAGATAGGTTGTGCCAACTTAGCCTAACCCTGGGTTCACACTTGAGCGTTCTTGAAAAGTGCGTTTTACGCGCGTTTTTGTCGCGCGTATTACAGCGCGTTTTTGCAAATAGTAAACGCGCGTAAAACGCGTGTTCTTGTGATTGACTACTGTGGTGTCAATCACAAAACGCGCGTCAAACGCCCCAAAAGAAGCTCAAGTACTTGTTTATGCGTTGGGCGTTTTACAGCGCGTTCAAACGCGCTGTAAAACGCTCAAGTGTGAACCACTCCCATAGGGATGCATTGGTTTTAATCTGTTGAGCGTTTTACAGCGCGTTTGAACGCGCTGTAAAACGCTCAGGTGTGAACCCAGGGAAAGAGGAACATGTGGTCAACCACGGGGGAATAACCACATAACATCACCTGCCACCCTTTAGCCAAACCTGAAATTAAGAGACTCAACACAATCATTGTTAGATGAAGATTGGTCACAGCTTTATTCTCATTCTTTACTGTTAACAAATAGTATTTTATATCTCTGAAAAGTTCTTGGAAGCAGTGTGCTTAGCCATGGACTTCCATAGAGCATGTGCAGCAAGCCCCTGTGAGAGCCGGTGTAGAGGATGGGAGTGGTAGTTTGCCTAATATAGTGTAGTTATGTCACGGTGTCCCACCTCAGGCCATCGCTCCCTGGGGTCCGTTGCATTGAAAGTTGTAGCACTGAAGAATGAGGCCAGAGCTGAATGCTGAAGTCAGTTTTACTAACTGCAATGTAGAACTTGAAAATACATACAGTAAGAGCACGCTTCATTGAAATTATCTTCTGGCACCAGCAAGGATACTTAGGCAGGTTGGTGGCAACTCAGCAACTCAGGTGATACTGGCCTAGTGGTTGTATGGTGATGAGGGTGTCTTCGGCCCATTTTCTCTTACCTTTCATCAGTGTCTGTAGAAGCTGAATACAGCAGGTCACTCTGCTGTCTCTTATCCTCTAAACCAGGGGTCCTCAAACTTTCTAAACAGGGGGCCAGTTCACTGTCCCTCAGACCATTGGAGGGCCGGACTATAGTTTAACTATGAGCAAATTCCTATGCACACTGCACATATCTTATTTAGAAGTGAAAAAAGCAAAAAGGTAACAAATACAATATAAATAAAATGAAGAACTTGTAAAGTTAAATCAACAGACTTACCAGTATTTCAATGGGAACTGTGGGCCTGCTTTTGGTTAATGAGATGGTCAATGTCCGGTTCCATATTTGTCACTGCTAGTGACTAGTTTGTGTTTGTGTATCAGGTATGTATTATGTGTTTCTGAGCGTGTGTACAGAATGCGTTGTGTGAATCTGTGTTTGTATGTGTAAGGGCTGCAAGGTGTGTTTCTGTGTCTGTAAGGGGTGCATTATGTGTGTGTGTGATGGATGTCAATCCCCCCTCACCTCCCTTGTTACTCTTTCTTATCCCCCCCTCCATTGTCACTCTCTCCCCTTTCTTGTCACTCTCATTCACCCCCCCCCCTCCCTTGTCACTCTCTTTCTCACCCCCCTCCCTTGTCACTCTAATTTCTCAGACCCCTCCCTCCCTTTTCACTCTCATTTCTCAGACCCCTCCCTCCCTTGTCACTCTCATTTCTCAGACCCCTCCCTCCCTTGTCACTCTCATTTCTCAGGCCCCCTCCCTTGTCACTCTCTTTCTCACCCCCCTCCCTTTTCACTCTAATTTCTCAGACCCCTCCCTCCCTTGTCAATCTCATTTCTCAGACCCCTCCCTCCCTTGTCACTCTCATTTCTCAGGCCCTCCCTCCCTTGTCATTCTCATTTCTTAGCCCTCCCTCCCTTGTCACTCTCATTTCTCAGACCCTCCCTACCTTGTCACTCTCATTTCTCAGGCCCCCTCCCTCTCTTGTCACTCTCATTTCTCAGCCCCCCTCCCTCCCTTGTCACTCTCATTTCTCAGCCCCTCCTCCCTCCCTTGTCACTCTCATTTCTCAGACGCCTACCTCCGTTGTCACTCTCATTCCCCCCTCCCTTGTCACTCTCTTTCTCAGCACCCCTCCCTCCCTCATCACCTTGTCACACTCATCCCCCCCCCCTTGTCACATTGTTATACTCATTCCCCCCCACCCCTACTCCACTAGTGTAGCGTGGCCAAGCTCTGTGAGGTCCGCGGTACAGGAGCATTTGTTTCCTGTACCCGGCCGGACTGATATACTAAGTGAGCACTTCCTGTCAGTCCGGCCAGGTACAGGATACAGGAAACAAAAGTTGTCCGCCGCAGCCCCCTCGCGTCTCCACTGGGAGGAGGTGGCAGCGCCCTGCTGAGCCATGAGCAACGGCAAAAACACCTGGTGGGCCGGATCATTGTCCTCGGCAGGCCGCATGTGGCATGAGGACCCCTGCTCTAAACGCTTTACTTGAGGCAATTTAGTAATGTTTCTCTCTGGAGAAATCTATAACAGGACAAGGAGCAATCAAGGTTGCATCCTCTCCACTCTGTGGCTACACAGGATCCCCCCCTCCCCCCAACCATGGCAGGAAACAGGACAAGCCCACTCTTCCCAAGTGGGAAGATACAGGGTGATTAACCCTGTTCCTGCCAATCTTTGCCATACCTTCCTTGCTGGCAGTGATAGCCAGGAAACAAACAGTGACATAAAAGTTATAACAATAAACAATTTGGATTACCCCAGGTCTGGGGTTCTACACTTAGTCGCCTACTAATGCTCTCCATCATCAACCACTGCCAACCACCACGGAGGAGACAGAACAAGGCTTGTTCAAGCCTATCAAGGCCTATATCTGTCAAATGAATGCCATCAGGCCTCATCAACCAACTATTGTCTTCTTCCAACTGGAGTTGCCTCACCACTATACCAGAATGGGAAAGTACAAACCTCGATAAGCAGGAATTAATTGTACGCCATGCCCGCTCAACAGCACCGGAGTCCCTCACTCTAGGTGTGATTTCAGACCAAACTAAAATCCCAGTAAAAAACCCAGAAAATGCTCAAGGTCCGAACACATAATCGTCAACAGCTCAGCTGTATGTATGAAAAATAAATCATTACACCTGCTGTGAAGGACCAGGATAACTGGCCAAATACCACCATGGCTAATGTCTAGTGATGAGCGGGAGGTGCCATATTCGATTTCGCGATATTTTGCGAATATTCGATTGAATATTCGTCATATATTCGTCGAAATCGAATATTCGTCATTATTCTATATATTGCAAATGTTACGCGAATTTATATTCGCATCGCAAATTAAACTTAGAGCTGGGTTCCTAATGGTTGTCAACCATTAGGAACTCAGCTCTAAGTTAAATTCGCCATGCGATTAATATAACTTGTATTACTCGCATTGCGAATTCAACTTAGAGCTGGGTTCCTAATGGCTGTATTGCTAGACTATAACGAATATCACGAATATAGCACTATATTCTCAATCTTCGTTATATTCTAGCAACGACCATTAGGAACTCAGCTCAAAGTTTCATTCGCGAAGCGAACATATACTCGCATTGCGAATTTATCTTAGAGCTAAGTCCCTAATGGTTGTATTGCTAGAATATAACGAAGATGACGAATATCACGAATTCACGAATATAGCACTATATTCTCAATCTTCGTTATATTCTAGCAACAACTATTAGGAACTCAGTTCTAAGTTGAATTCACAATGCGATTAATATAACCTGTATTACTCGCATTGCGAATTCAACTTAAAGCTGGGTTCCTAATGGTTGTATTGCTAGAATATAACGAATATCGCAATGCGAATAATTCAGGTTATATTAATCGCATTGCGATTACAACTTAGTCAAATTTGTGAGATCGTGATTCTCACATCCGACAGTACATTTTAGCATGGAGGCGTTCCCATGCACACAGGAAGTCGGCAGAAGCGGCAACGGGCATTGACTGGAGCGGGCAGGGGGCCAGGAATCCTCCGGACAGGTAAGAACAGCTTTTGGGAAGTGGGAAGACAACCAGAGAGCAACAAGGATTAACGTCTAAAAAAAACCAAAAAAACGATTATTCGTAATTGCGAATATATATATAGCGCTATATTCGCAATTTTCGCAAATTATCGAATTTGCGATATTCGCAATGAAAATTCGCTATTCGAATATTCGCGCTCAACACTACTAATGTCAACAACCCCAGGTAAAACTGGGGACAAGCTGAGACCCTGGATCCTCCTCCAGGTCATGTCAACATCCCTGAAATGTCCCTGAGTTCCTACCGCCTGGCCAGCAGACATATGACCCCAAAGACATACTGTATGAATATCCCAAAGTCCAAACAGACAGACGGAACTAAAAGAGAGAAATTCAACTATCAATGAACAATTATAACATTATATTGCAGACTTCAACCAGCACGCTGAACTTCGACCTCAGGAAAACACAAACAGGCTGCTTCCGTCACAGTGCCAATATGAAAAGAATGGGTATCAAACTCATTGGAATCAAGCCCCAATGATGATAACACTGAGGAAAGACCATTTGAAACTGTAAGCATGTAAATGGGCAGCCATCTTAATGTGACAAGAAATGGAAACTCCACGACTTGAATGGCACAAAACACCTACTGGTCCTAAACACCATGAATTAAAAAAAACACCATCAGTTAAAATATCTTGAAAAATCCCTTTAAATGAACCTAAAACATAAGACAAAGAGAGGGATACATATAAATCTAAATATTTATAAAATATATAGAAAAGTCTGTGTACAATATTTTATATTCTAATTCTGTTTTCTAAAACCCAACTGCAGGACTCATACACAGGAGTCAGAGAGTCATAACTAGATGTGATAACTCACCAAGTGTGACTGTTAACACTGCTACATCTGATGCACATTGACTTACTAGTTATGTAGCACTGTTGCATTGCAGCACGGGGTTCTTGGTTTAAATGCAAGTTTGTTTTGGAGACAGTATAGTCCAGTTGGAGAAAGAATGAAAATGGCAAGAGATGCTATTTATTAAAAAGTACTTCCACTGAACATACCAAGAAAACCGCAGGATATGTGCTATATTTTATATAATAAAAATGCTGTTTGGTGACAATCAGTCAATTCTGTGTTAACTGCTTTTAAGTAAATCTGTACAGGGATCTTCATTAGAGCCTACCCAGGAAATTTGCAGTGATCCACATGGGGAGAGCTGTGAGGTGGATGGGAGCTGTAGTGTGGCACAGATAGTAGTAGTAGAGGTTCAAGCAGGTGGCTGTCCTCACTCTGGAGCTCCCTGGGGCTGTGCAGCAGTGATTGAAGGGCGCACCCTTTTTTCCCTCATGGCACACCTTTGGCCTTTTGGGGACTATCGTCTAATGGTAGTTGAGGTGCCCTTGATGGTGTATGGTTGGCAGGGTGCAAAGCAGAAGGGCAGAGACAGGGCGTGTAATTCCGTTCCTATTAACTCATTCTGCAGTTTCCAGACTGCAGGGTGCAGATCTTGGATTCAGATGGCCAGTCTTTCTCAAACATAGTGGGTGCCGGAGGCAATAAACCCTTTCCACAAGCAGTAAAGTCTTAATGCCATAAACGATCTGTACATTACTTTCTGAATCCAGTGCATGGTCTTAATGGTTCTAAGTCTTCTGTGGATGTCAGTTCTCTTTCCCTCAGGGGCAGTCTTTTAGTAATTTTTTTCTCTAGCAGCTTTTCAGTCTTAGAAAAGATGTTTCCTGGACGAGGCTTGTCTTTGGGCCTACTTAACAGGAGCTCACACATGTAGCTCTTGCCTCTAGCTCTGCTCAGCTAAGACTCTCTAACCAGAGGAGGCTGAAGCAGGTCTTCAAGGCAACCTAACAAAAAGCTGCCAGTGTTATCTGTTATCTGTATCTAACTATTTAGAATACATGTGTGTGTGTCCATGATACTGCTGTCTTCTCCTGCCAACTGACTAGTGCTTTCTTCTCTAGTGCTTTCCTCTCTATCTACAGCCCATGTGAGCTTCTTTCCGTGGATTATTTTCTCCCTCTTCATACTCATATCTACTGTGTAGAATCTCCTGCAGCTATCTCTACCACCAAGAAAATGGAAATGGTAGAGCAGAGAGAGCAGATGGAAATTTCTGAAGGATTCATGTCAGATTCAGCAGCGCTACCAGCTATGTGAAGGACTTATACACACTCTGCAGAGAGAAAATGGTAGGGAATTTTTTAATGAGACAGTATTTAGAACTTCTGTGAAACTTTTTCCATAGCCTTTAACCTGTAGGATACCAGCGCCGTACATGTACGGCGCTGGAAAGTGGGTCAGAAATCCCAGCGCCTTAGAGCTACAGCACTGTGTACACCCGGTCCCTGAGAAAAATCACTTGGTGACCGGGAACGATGACTGCTCTGCATGGCAGGCAGCCATCTTTACTATGGGCACAGGGAGGTTTTTCCGCCCCCCTGCAGCCCCAATCGCTGCCATTGGCCAGTTTCTGCAGACCGGCCAATCACAGCTCCGGATGTTTTTTTAACTAGTCATGGAGCTGCAGGGGGGTTGTACAGGGGTGACTGGTGCTGAACTAGTCAGCACCTGTCTCCTCCAAGGTCAGGCAGGGGACACCAGTGTTTGGCGTCCCCTCCCTGCGCTGCGATTGGCTGGAACAACTCTCCAGCCAATGGCAGCGCTATAGCAGCACAGGAAAGGGTTGAACCTGTCTGCAGGCAGCCATTCTAGCTGGTGACTGTGTGCAGAGAGGTTCTGTCCTTCTCTGTGCTGCTTGTTGACTTGCTGGGACTTGTGGTGCACCACCACTGCAATTTGACCTTTTGCTGCTGAAAGAAGAAAAGAAGACAAACATCTGGAATTGCTGCTCTGATTTTTTTTTTCTTAATTTGCAGCAGTTCCAGATCCCTAAACCACCCTCCATCTCTGTCCCTTCCTCTTTTTTTTTTTAACAAATTGTTTTTCTCCTTTTTTTCTCCTAAATTTAATTTCAAATTTATTACAAGCCCCTTCACGTGTTTACACATTTCACACATCACACCCAAATAAATAAAAAAATGGCCCGTCCACCTCAACGACTACACTCAGCTGAAGAGGAATACGCCATGCATGTCTCCGATACTGAGTCTGCCAGTCAGGGAGAAGAGGATGCCACTTTCCTCTATTCCTCAACCCCCTCATCATAATCATCATCATCCGCTGATGAGGGACTCTCTAGAAGGCGCCCCAGAAGAACAGCTGAGGCAGTTGTCAGCTGTCAACATTCCTGACTTGTTTTAGTAACTACCTGCATTCCCCATGAAATAACAAATCTGGAATATATTTTTATATAACTCTACAGTATAACATAGAGTGATAAGAATGCTCTAGAATTCTCATTTCATGTAGAATACAATTACAGTGCCTTGAAAAAGTATTTACCCCCATTGTCTTTTTTCGCTTTTTGGTACATTACAGCCTTAAGTTCAATGTTTCGTTAATCAGAATTTTATGTGATGGATCAGAACACAATAGTCTAAGTTGGTGAAGTGAAATGAGAAAAATATATAAATAAAACTATTGAAGCCTATAAAAATCTCTGGTGCAACTAATTACCTTCAGAAGTCACATAATTAGTGAAATGATGGCCACCTGTGTGCAATCTAAGTGTCACATGATCTGTCATTACATATACACACCTTTTTTGAAAGGCCCCAGAGGCTGCAACACCTAAGCAAGAGGCATCACTAACCAAACACTGCCATGAAGACCAAGGAACTCTCCAAACAAGTAAGGGACAATGTTGAGAAGTATAAGTCAGGGTTAGGTTATAAAAAAAATCCAAATCTTTGATGATCCCCAAGAGCACCATTAAATCTATCATAACCAAATGGAAAGAACATGGCACAACAGCAAACCTGCCAAGAGACGGCCGCCCACCAAAACTCACCGATCGGGCAAGGAGGGCATTAATCTGAGAGGCAGCACGGAGACCTAAGGTAACCCTGAAGGAGCTGCAGAGTTCCTCAGCAGAGACTGGAGTATCTGTACATAGGACGACAAAAATTCGTACGCTCCATAGAGTTGGGCTTTATGGCAGAGTGGCCAGAAGAAAGCCATTATGTTCAGCAAAAAACAAAAAGGCACGTTGTGAGTTTGGGAAAAGGCATGTGGGAGACTCCCAAAATGTATGGAGGAAGGTACTCTGGTCTGATGAGACTAAAATAGAACTTTTTGGTAATAAAAGAAAATGCTATGTCTGGCGCAAACCCAACACATCACATCACCCACAGACCACCATCCCCACAGTGAAACATGGTGGTGGCAGCATCATGCTGTGGGGATGTTTTTTTAGCAGCCGGGACTGGGAAACTGGTCAGAGTTAAGGGAAAGATGGATGGTGCTAAATACAGGGATAGTCTTGAGCAAACCGGTACCACGTGCGTGATTTGAGGATAGGTGGAGGTTCACCTTCCAGCAGGACAATGACCCCAAACACACTGCTAAAGCAACACTTCAGTGGCTTAAGGGGAAACATGTAAATGTGTTGAAATGGCCTAGTCACAGCCCAGATCTCAATCCAATAGAAAATCTGTGGTCACACTTAAAGATTGCTGTTCACAAGCGCAAACCATCCAACTTGAAGGAGCTGGAGGAGGAATGGGCAAAAATCCCAGTGGTTAAATGTGGCAAGCTCATAGAGACTTATCCAAAGCAACTTGGAGCTGTGATTTCCACAAAAGGTGACTCTACAAAGTATTGACTTTAGCGGGGTGAATAGTTATGCACATTGATCTTTTATTTTGTCCCATTTGTTGTTTGCTTCACAATAAAAAAATAAATAAAAACATCAAAGTTGTGAGCATGTTCTCTAAATTAAATGATGCAAAATAGTATAACTGCGGACTCCGGTTTTGTATCCCAATCTTTAGAAGCTAACATATGTGTGCTCCCTAAACCAGGGAAGGACCACTCCCTCACCTCGAACTATAGGCCTATCTCCTTATTAAATATAGATATTAAGATATACGCTAAATTGCTTGCTGAACGACTGTCCCCATTACTCCCTGGGATTATCAGTTCGGATCAGGTCGGATTTGTCAGGGGTAGGGAAGCACGGGATAATACTCTGAAGACCCTACTGCTAACCGGTTCGGCGACGCGCACCAATTCCCCACTCTGCTTACTATCCATCGACGCCGAAAAGGCCTTTGATAGAGTGCAATGGCAATTCCTGGACTCCTCCCTGTTACAAATTGGACTGGGCTCAAAATTTCTCAATAGAATTAAAGCGTTATATTCTACCCCTACGGCCAAGGTTCGAGCTAACGGTCTATTGTCTCGTTCGTTCCCTATCCTTAACGGCACGAGACAAGGATGTCCCCTGTCCCCCTGTTATATGTCATAACTATGGAACATCTAGCAGTAGCAATAAGACAGAACCCTTCCATACAGGGCATCACTATTGATGATTCCCAATATAAAACTGCGTTATACGCCGACGACCTTTGCTTTATATCTCTCAACCACGTATCTCTATTCCTTCTATCTTGAAGGAGTTTGACCGTTTCGGCCACCTCAGCAACTTTAAAGTAAATTACTCTAAATCAGAAATTCTTAACGTATCTGTCCCTCAGACCGAATTTTCAGATATACTCACTTCCTTCCCGTTTCGGCATCAACCTTCCTCCTTGAAATACCTAGGTGTCCAGATCCCGACAGATGTTAAACTCCTTTACTCACTGAACTACTTACCCCTATTGGACCGCACTATAAGAGACCTGAACAATTACAATACAAAGGGGTTGTCATGGTTCGGTAGGATGAATGTCCTAAAAATGGACATTCTACCTAAATTCTTATATCTGTTCCAGACGGTTCCATTGAACCCACCTTCCACCTTTTTCCGCACATTAAATTCCAAACTTCTCAAATTTATTTGGGGCTCTCTACACCCTAGAATAGGTCTCTCCACCTTGCATAGAAACAAATCCGATGGCGGGGCTGGTCTTCCGGACTTCAGGCTATATCACTCAGCGGCCATGCTGACCAGAATTGTGGATTGGCACTTTTATTGCAACACTAAACAATGGGTACGGCTGGAACAGTACATGTACCCTTCTTCACTTAAACATGCCCCGTGGATTGACCCCGGAGGACGTCCACGACTACACACACTTAATATACTGACTAGTCAAACCTTACACATGTGGGATTCTCTTACTAAAGAGGTATTGGCTCCAGGAGACATAGTCCCCTCACGCCAATTTTTCACAATCCCCTATTCGTAGCTAGCAATAACAAGATGTCTTTCCTGGGGTTGCAAGCTTCCACAGACCCTCGATTTTATCATATACTAGCGAATGCCCCACTAGCTTCATTTTCAGACCTTAAGGCAAGGAATCCCAACATCAGCCTATCTTGGCTCGAATATCAACAGTTAAAATCCTACATAAATGCCAGAGGGGAACAGGGCTTTTTAGCTCTGCTCCGTCTGAATTGGAAAAACTATTCTTGCTGACGTCCCCTCCGACCCACCTGATTTCTGCATTATATCGTTGTTTACTAGAAGATTCCTACAAGGGTTCCCCTGGGTTTTTAAATGGGTGGGAACAGGAATTAGGGGTTCATTTCACGCAGATGGAAGTGCAAAAGGCTTTTATCTTTACCCATAAGCTGTCAATGGCATGTTCTGCTCAGGAAAAAATTATAAAATTCTGACCCGCTGGTATCGTTACCCAACCCGGTTGCATAGGATTTTCCCCACAGTACCCGACACGTGTTGGCGTTGTGGCCAAGAGAAAGGCACGATGCTACACATTTGGTGGGAGTGTTGTAAAGTTAAACCATTCTGGGATAAGATCTTTACGATTTTCAGACATATTACAAAGAAAACGGTTCCCCAAACCCCACAGGTCGCGCTCCTCTCCATCTTGCCAGGCACTATCGCCCTTCAGAAGAAGAGTATATTGCGATTTTGTATTACAGCAGCTCGTTCAGTGATTCCCCGACATTGGAGATCTACTCATGAGCCTACCATTGGAGAATGGTACCAAGAAATGTTACACATCGCCAGAATGGAGGAAATTTCAGCAGAAAATGCTGGTTTATCGTTTAAATTCCATCACATCTGGTCTGACTGGTTGGACTTTCAACAGTCGCCGGATCTGACCTCTGTGCTATCTACTTGACTGATGGTCTTCGCAAAGACACTGTGATAACCTTACCCCCCTGACTTTCCCGTACCCGCCCTCTCTCCCCCTTCATCTTTATATCTACTCGCTCTTTTACTTCTTTTCTTTTAATCTCTACATTACTTTTATCTACTGCAATGTTGTTTGAGCTATACATTCTTGTACAAATGACCCATTGGGGGTTTTGCCCAAACGGAGACGCTCCCTTTTTTTTTTTTTTTATATCAGAATTGCTACATTAGCCGTGTACTTGTACATTGCATGCATGTCTTCTCCTTGGATTGCTTGATCCTCAACTGCTAAATGGACTTATATTTCCACATATGTTTACATGTACCAAATGTAAGCTCACGTTTCTTTGCTATACCTTGCTTATATAAAAATTTCAATAAAACAGTTTAAACATTTAAATGATGCAAATCCTCAAACAATCCATGTTAATTGCATTGTGAGGCACCAAAATACGAAAAAAGTCATGGGTGTGAATACTTTTGCAACGCAAATCAGACATGTCAGGAGAGGTGATAGGTCTGCTTTAAGAAGTCAGTAAAGCATGCTAGAAAAATACAGAGGAAAGAATACAGTTCATTTAATTTATTACAAATATGTTGAGAAATATTTTCATTTAAGGGTACTTGCACACTAGCGTCAAAGTTTTCCGTCATTGAGTGTCCTCGGAGCTCAATAACAGAAAAAAACTGATCAGTTTTATCCTAATGCATTCTGAATAGAAAGCGATCTGTTCAGTTTGCACTAGTTTGTCTTCAGTTCAGTCCTTTCATGTTTTTGGACGCAGATGAAAGCGCAGCATGTTTAATTTTTTCTCCATCCAAAAATGAGGAAACACTTGACGGAATGACGGATCCGCCATTAATTTCCATTGAAATGTATTAAGGGCGGATCCGACATTGAAAATTGACGCATTAACAGATCCGTTCTTCCACTCTGCGCATGTGCAGACCTTTAAAAATGGTAAAATAATAAATAACGGATCCGTTTTTACGGATGACAACGGAAAGATGGATCCGTCGGGCAGTTTTTAACGGATCCGTTGTGCAGTTCCGTTGAAGGAACTGCCTGACGGAATCCTTCAACGCAAGTGTGAAAGTACCCTAATGTTAAAGGAGTTGTCCAGGTTCAGAGCTGAACCTGGACATACCCATTTCACCCAGGCAGCCCCCTGATGTTAGCATCAGAGCATGAAATGCCCCGATGCTCTCCCTTGCCCTGCGCTGGATCGAGCAGGACAAGGCCTCTTTTATTTACTATAACACACTGCCAGGCGGAGGCTTCCGCCCAGCAGTGTGTTCGGTGACGTCACCGACTCTGATGAGCGGGCTTTAGTACTGCCCTAGCCATTTTACAGGCTAGGGCAGGGCTAAAACCTGCCCATCAGTGCTGGTGACGTCACCAGGCTCACTGCTGGGTGGAAGCCTCCGCCTGGCAGCCCTAAGGAGAGCCCCGTCCATCACCGAAACTCCAGAAAATGCCTTTGCCCTGCACGATTCAGCGCAGGGCAAAGGAGAGCATCGGAGCATGAACTGCTCCGATGCTCAAATCAGGGGGGCTGCCTGGGTGAAAATGGGGATATGTCCGGATTCAGCTCTGAACCCGAACAATCCCTTTAAATAATCTTGCTTCAAAGCCTGAAAAGGCGCTGTGTTAACAAAGTTCCTGGGTGTGAGGTAAAATCGGCCCACAAAAAATTTTATGGCAGAGATCAAAACATGTATTCCAAGCCCTAACTGCACCCAGTGTCTACCGGCCCAGCTCCCCCCGGCACGCCACTGTACCATGGGCCCAGGGCCGGTTTAAGACAAAATGTGGCCCTGGGTAAAATCAAAAGTGTTGCCCCAATTTTTGTAATAATGTACTAACACGGTCATATTTTGTCGATTCCGGCCCTCCCTCACAGATTTACACCCCATAAAGCCCCACACACAGATCTACACCCTCATGGCCCCCAGAATACGTCACATGCCCCCTCCCCTCAAAGGAATGATTTCCCTTTCTCACAAAAAGCTACAGCAATGGAGTCTGTCGTCATACAGCACCCCAGGACTGCACAGCACACCACTAGACCTTCCCTCACCAAGCCGCTTGCAGGCTACGCATCCCCTCTCTTCCAAAGTACCTTCACAAGCTCCAGTGTCCATGCAAAAAGCTCTGTCCTATACAAATTTGGTCATGTGACCAGTAACTCCTTTCCGACATGTCAGGTCTTTAAAGATGGCTTCCGTTCTGGAGCGGAGCGGGTGACATAGCAACCAGGCACCCACAGCCAGTGTCCACGATAATGCTGACCTGGACATTTAACCACTTAGATGCCGTGTTCAAACGTCACCACGGCATCTGAGAGTGTTAAAAACAGAAGCGTGGGCTTCCTGCTCAGACGTACCTTCTCCCAGGGGAGATCGGGGAATGCACCCTGTTCTAAAAATGAGCTGCAGCATGTACTAGGCTTCCAGGCTCATTATTAGTATATCCCAGTTCAGGCCACAAGATGGCAGCACTGAACTGTGATATAGTGAATTCTATACAGAATAATGGAGCAGTTTCCATTATTTTGTATAAGTTGCAATCTGATGATTGCAAGTTGTGGTCCACTTGGGGACCTAACAAAAAGTAATAAAAAAAAGTAAAAAATTTTTTGGGGAAAATATAAAAAAAAATATTAAAAAGTAAAATCACCCCACTTTCCCCAAAATGAAAATCAACAAACAAACCAAAAACATTATGGGCATTGTCGCATGCGAAAACACCCATTCTATTAAAATATAAAAAAATTAGCCCATATGGTGAAGAATGTAACAGAAAAAAATAAAAAGGCTGATTTGCCGTTTTTTCATCACTTTATCTCCCAAGAAAATTGAATAAAAAGTGATCAAGCCATACACACCCCAAAAAAAAGACAGATTGTCCCTCAAATAAGCCCCCACACATCTCCATAGACATAACTATAAAAAAGTTATGAGGGTCAGCCTGTTAGGGTTGCCACAAAAAATACTGGCTACACAAATTATAAAGGTTTATATGGGTTAACATGGATGTTATCCGATCATATTTTATGTTTTACTCCATTCGTTTTTTCAAAAAAATGAAACGTTTCATCCTGTGTACAGTCGTGGCCCAAAGTTTTGAGAATTACATAAATATTGGAAATTGGAAAAGTTGCTGCTTAAAGGGATTCTGTCACCTCAGTATACACCATTTAAATTTTTAAATCAGTCATGCTCCACAGATTACCTTGAATTGGCTTTGCTGTTCTATACTGTAATCCGTCCAGTAGTTTTGCTCAAAACGATTTTTATCATTATGCTAATTAATCCTGAAGGTGCCCAGAGGGGCGTTTTCTTCCACTTTGTGTGCCCAGTAACGCCCCCCTGCAGTGCCCAAACCCGCCTCTACTCAGTAAAACACGTCTTCCTCCTGAATCCCTAACCGCCCACAGCGTCTCCTCCCTCTCCTCCCCCTCCCTGACGGCCGAGCGAAGTCTCCTCTGCACTTCTTCCCAGGCTGACTGAAGGAAGAGCGAGCATCGGACGTCACTGGGCTCGGCGCATGCCCAGTGACAACGATGAAGCTCCTGCCCTCAGTCTCCAGCACATCGCACTGGCGCAGCCCTCAGTGGGTACTGCGTCTGCAAGGAAACTGTGAAAAAGACTGCAGGACGGATCCGTCAATCCGCATGACAAGCGGAGGGACGGATCCGTTCTTGCAATGCATTTGTAGACGGATCCACACCCGGATCCGTCTACAAATGCTGTCAGTTGTCACACTGAAGGGCGGATCCGGCAGGCAGCTCCGACGACGGAACTGCCTGCCGGATCACACGCAAGTGTGAAAGTACCTTTAAAAGGAGGGTGATGCTTGAAATCATTGTTCTTCCATTGTTAACCATGGTGACTTACAAAGAAACGCATGCAGCCATCATTGCGTTGCATAAAAATGGCTTCACAGGCAAGGATATTGTGGCTACTAAGATTGCCCCTCAATCAACAATTTATAGGATCATCAAAAACTTTAAGGAAAGAGGTTCAATTCTTGTTAAGAAGGCTTCAGGGCGTCCAAGAAAGTTCAGCAAGCGCCAGGATCGTCTCCTAAAGAGGATTCAGCTGCGGGATCGGAGTGCCACCAGTGCAGAGCTTGCTCAGGAATGGCAGCAGGCAGGTGTGAGCGCATCTGCACGCACAGTGAGGCGAAGACTTTTGGAAGATGGCCTGGTGTCAAGAAGGGCAGAAAAGAAGCCACTTCTCTCCAAAAAAAACATCAGGGACAGATTAATCTTCTGCAGGAAGTATGGTGAATGGACTGCTGAGGACTGGGGCAAAGTTATATTCTCCAATGAAGCCTCTTTCCGATTGTTTGGGGCATCTGGAAAAAGGCTTGTCAAGAGAAGAAAAGGTGAGCGCTACCATCAGTCCTGTGTCATGCCAACAGTAAAGCATCCTGAGACCATTCATGTGTAGGGTTGCTTCTCATCCAAGGGAGTGGGCTCACTCACAATTTTGCCCAAAAACACAGCCATGAATAAAGAATGATACCAAATATCCTCCAACAGCAACTTCTTCCAACAATCCAACAACAGTTTGGTGAAGAACAATGCATTTTCCAGCACGATGGAGCACCATGCCATAAGGCAAAAGTGATAACTAAGTGGCTCGGGGACCAAAACGTTGACATTTTGGGTCCATGGCCTGGAAACTCCCCAGATCTTAATCCCATTGAGAACTTGTGGTCAATCCTCAAGAGGCGGGTAGACAAACAAAAACCCACTAATTCTGACAAACTCCAAGAAGTGATTCTGAAAGAATGGGTTGCTATCATTCAGGAATTGGCCCAGAAGTTGATTGAGAGCATGCCCAGTCGAATTGCAGAGATCCTGAAAAAGAAGGGCCAACACTGCAAATACTGACTCTTTGCATTAATTTCATGTAATTGTCGATAAAAGCCTTTGAAACGTATGAAGTGCGTGTAATTATATTTCACTACATCACAGAAACAACTGAAACAAAGATCTAAAAGCAGTTTAGCAGCAAACCTTGTGAAAACTAATATTTGTGTCATTCTCAAAACTTTTGGCCATGACTGTATTTAAGTTTTATTTAGCCCCTACTTTTTAAATAATTCTGCTGGGATTCGAACTCACAGCCATTAAAGGCAAGAACCTTAATGGGATTGTCTCCCTTCAGCAAATATTTATCATGTAGAGAAAGTAAATACAAGCCATTTTTGCATCACATTATACACAGCTCGTTTCCATGGTTACAGACCACCCTACAATCCATCAGTGGTGGTGGTGCTTGCACACTATAGGAAAAAGTGTCAGCCTCTCTGGATGCTAAGACTGTAGGAGCGCACATAGGCTGATGCTTTTTCCTATACAGTGCAAGCACGACCAGCACTGATGGATTGCAGGGTGGTCTGTAACCAAGGAAATGAGCATCCAGCCAGCAAAGGAAGCAATATGGACAATCACAATACATTAGTAAATGGCTTGAATTCATAAAGCAGTGAGTCTGGCACAGAGAATGTAGCAGAGTATATGTATACTACCTGTAAATAGTGCAGGTGCAGCAGGTCTGAATCCAGCCTCTGTGAGATAAGCCAGTACACTGGAACAAAGAACTGTGATAGACTCGGGACCCAGAGCTTGTACAGCATGGGTGGACTGTGAAAGTGCACTGTTGGACTGTTCCACCAGAATACCAGAGAATCCTCAGATGTGCCAGGGCTCTGATGCATTAGTGTAGTGTGCTACCAGGAGAAAAAAAGAACTTTGGAGGTGCCTTCTGAGATAATCACTTGCCACTAGGGTCTTTGATTCAAAATGTATTAGACACTATTAATGATATATATAATGAAAATAATTTCCTCTGGTGGGTCCAAGGAACCCCAGTTCAACACTTCACCCAAAAGGGGACTGCTATCTGGCTCCTGGGGAGAAGGGGCCTATAGCAGGTTGGTAATGAGATCCTACACAGGGCATAGCCTCTCCAGGTGCCTCAACGTTTGTAAAAAAAAGTATGTGGAGAAAAAAATCTAGACATGAAAATAAGATGGGGACACCAGGAGACACTGACATGGGTAGTTAGGAGTATTGTAGTCTTGAGCAGCCTTTAAAAGGGGCCTCCTTTTTATTAAGGCTATGGGGTCCTCTATGTAAACTACTGCTTAAGGAACTTTCATTGTTAGAATTGCAGACAGAAGAATAGGATTTCATTTGGACCACTAGAGTTTCCCTACATGGTCCTTATGGTAGAAAAGGTACTCCTTTGTCAGCACTAGTGTTGAGCGAACAGTTCGAGAATAGTTTGGGTTCGTACCGAACTTTGGGGTGTCCGTGACACGGACCCGAACCCGGACATTTTCAAAAAAGTTCGGGTTCGAGTTCGGAGTTCGGCATGTTCTCTCGGCGCATTTTGAAAGTACTATATAGCAGAATAGTACAGGCTTAAAGCTGAAATCGCATTGCGATTACAACTTTGAGCTACCGATCACCATGGGAACGCCTCCTCCAGTAGAATGTACTGTCGGATCTGAGAATTAAGTTGAAATCGCAATGCGATTCTTAGAACTCAAATAAATCGCATCACACTACACGTTCTAATTGCATTCGATTTTACCTTTACTGTTTGGTTTTGTATCGTGATAATACAAAATTTGAATAATCGTGTGCGTGCTGTTCTAGCACGCAGTGCTATTCGTATCCCACTATTAAGTTCTAATCGCATTCGATGTTAACTTATGCATTTTTTTTTTTTTGCCAGGCATCAAATAGAATGCGATGCCTGTAAAAAAAAAAGCATAAGTTAAAATCGAATGCGATTAGAACTTAAGAGTGGGATACGAATAGCACTAGTGTTGTTGACTGTTGGTTGAGCGCACATTTCGAGAATAGTTCCGGTCTATACAGAATTTTGGGGTGTTCGTGACACGACCCGAACCCGAACATTTTCATAAAAATCGGGTTCGGTTTTGTAGTTCGTCATTTTTGTGGCGCATTTTGAAAGGCTGCAAAGCAGCCAATCAACATGCATCATACTACTTGCCCTAAGATGCCATCGCAGCCATGCCTACTATTGGCAAGGCTGTGATTGGCCAAGTGCAGCATGTGACTCAGCCTCTTTATAAGCTTGTGCGCACGTCGGGACGTGCTCACTCCCGATGTGAATAGAACAGGGATAGATGCAGCTGCTGTGAGGGCGAGATAGGCAGGGGAATAATCGAGGAAAAAACCTGAGAAGAAGTGAATGATCTAAACCTGTGCATCAGAACAACTCAGCTGAGCTGTTCACTGAAAGTTTATTTTTTTACACTGGCCAGATCGATTTTAACCGGCACATGTAACTGGGCTGACCGGCGGCGGCCATTTTGGGACCTGTGGTGGGCCAGCTCAAGCTGCCACAGAGTCCAAAGAAAAGCTCCAAAGAATTGAAAAATCTACTCCTGTGACACAGAACAACAGCGATTCAGCTGCTCAGTCAAAGTCAATTTTTTCTGGCTGGGCAGACCATTTTCTGGCACATGTTACTGGGCTGATAGGCAGCGGCCATTTTGGGACTTGTGGTGCTACAGCAAAAGCTGCCACAGCGTCCATTAATCTCATGTAATAGTCGATTTTTCATAGATATACTACATCAGGGGTTTGGCTGTGCTTGTGTCACCCCTACCAACTGCCAATATATTTAATATATCAGTGGTGAAACTGAAAGTAACCCACTTGGATAGCAAATCCCATGAATGTGCTGTTCCAGCTAGGCTAGCCAGTGTCACTACAGCCAGGTCCAATACTGTCAGCCAGAAATTAATTTTTTATTTTTTGCCAGAAATATAAATTAAAAAAATCTTTCCCTGTAACAAACATAATTCTGGTGTTAGACCAGAAGAAGCACTCCTTCAGTAAATAATACTGTAAAAAGGTTTAGGCAATAATTCTCCCAGTGTGGGCAATTTATGTACCAAAACGAACATTTAAAAAATTCCGTTGTTCTGAAATACCAGCAGTTCTCTTGTAATTAATACCAGAAAAAGGCATTATAGTGTCCAGTGTTGTCATTTTGGTTCCAAAAATGCCAATTTAATCAATCTGGTGTTGGTGACACCCGAAATAGTAGGCCGCACGTTGTTACTCCTTTGAAAAGGAAATAGTTCTCCCACTGTGGGAATTCATTTAACATAAGTAGCATTTAAAAAATTCTGGTGTCCAATTTGCAGCAGTCTTCTTGTAATTAATACCAGAAAAAGACATTATAGTGTCCAGTGTTGTCATTTTGGTTCCAAAAAGGCCAATTTAATCAATCTGGTGTTGGTGACAC